>OX638368.1:146811183-148011183 GCA_951812925.1 Calliopum simillimum
TAACAAAAACTAGTAAGGGTGTTGCCTTTACCTAACACTCTCTCCCCAAGTTTGGCTAGCTTTTGCTCAGAGCTTGCATTTGTAGTTTTTAGTATCTGAATGAAATATTGATGGATTATCTCAAAAAAGTTTTCAGTATAGCATTTTTAAGCTTTTGCCTTTATGGGAGGTGCCATGACCTTTTGTCTGATTTCGTCTAGTTTTTGCTCAAAGCTTGCATTTATAGTTCTTAATGTCTGGAGAAATTTAGTAGGGTTATCTCGAAATACATTTTTAGCATAGCATTTTGAAACTTGTTTATATGGGAGGTGCCACGCCCTCTTGTCCGAGTGCGTAATTTTTTTTTTATGTGTGTTATGGTTGTCTTGTCGTACAAAATACGCCTAAGGTTTCGAATATATTTTTTGTATTGACTGATTTCGCTCATTTAAAATAAGTCAAGCTAACTTTGACGACGAAGGCTTAAGGGGCTTAATTATATCGAATTATCTTGCTTCGAAAAAAAAATATTAAAATGATTTCAATAAACAGACAAACATCCATAAAGACAGACATGGCTGTATCGACTCAGTTATGAAATTTTTGCATGATCCCTACGTGAGAATAGTGAACATTAGGCGCCGCACAGAGCGAAATTTTCAATGTCTAGCGGAACTTAATTCATATCTCAGCACATATAGCAGTTATAGTTATGAAACTTAATACTTGGATATATATTTAATTGGCAAAACACCATGCAAAAATTAAGGGGGATCAGACAAGGGGTTATTATACCCCCATATATGGAAATGCTTAAAACGTTGTATTTCTGCTCCCATACCAGATATCGCTATGAAACTTGATAGATATAACCATTTTCTTATCAAAACACCATAAAAAATGAAGGGGGTAAGACAAGGGGTATTTGCTGTTTCTTGCATTTTTATTCAGAAATACTTCTAAATTTCGAGAGGCTTCGCTCTACCTTTTTTGTATATTATAAGCTAGCGTACGAATAGTTACCTTTAAACTATGGAGAGTGTCAGATATTAATGTTGGTGAGCCTATTTTTGCTAAAACAAAACCAACGATGGCGTCCGATGTCGGTTTTTCATGAAATTTCGGTGTTAAGTAAAATTTCCAAAGACATTCTGGAAAAGGTTTAATTTAAAAGAGGATCGCAAAATATCGCGGAAGATGTTTTGTGTTTCCACTAGAGGATAAACCTACCTTTCAAATTTTGTACGTTTCAAAATGGCAATTTGTGGTAACACTATTTAAAGTATCCAATGAAGTTGAAAATGTAAATTTTATGAACTTCTTAAAAAGCACATTTTTCACAAACAAATCACACACGAGTAAGAAAAGATTCTGCAATTATTTGAATGCCAATAAGTGACAATTTTATTAAAAAATAAATGAAAAAATTTCCGCGGCCTACCGACTTACCGTTTTTATGTACCAATCTATAAACTAAAACAAATCGAAAAGCTTTCTATAGTCAAAAAGTATGAATGAATAAGTAATGCAAGTTTCAGGTGCATTTTGCAGTTGTTTCGCAGGGTTATTTACCAAACTGAGTATGAGATTTTTGAGGTGGCATACTAAGCTACCGAAACAACGAATAATCTGATTCGTTTTATGTATTTCAAAAATTGAATAAAGTTCCGCTAAACCTCCCAAATTTCGCACTGTGTGCCGTTAACATATTACCTAACGCAAGCTTCGATCCCTGCCCGGTCGTAAAGCAACGTAACAAAACGTAAAACTCCCTCCCCCCTAGTAACGTAACAAATCTTAATTTTGGTAATTTGAATTTGAATTTATTGTCGCATAAAATTATAAAATCTGCATAATTGATGAATCCTCTCCCTCATGTAATACTTCGTAACAAATCGGCCGACCCCCTCTCACTGGCACGTTACTTAATATTGAATGGCCCGTTAGCCTGTGGCCATAGGATGTATTTGGTGGTCAAATCAAAGCGAAAACTTAAAATTTAGTAAAAATGTCAGGAGCACAGAAAGATTTTCTTGGTCTAAGGTTAAGCTTACTGGCATGGCAATAATTACTGAAAATGATGTAATTATTTCAGTCGTAAAATAAATGTATGCACATCTTGAACTACCAAAAACCTTTGTATCAGACAATGGCGATGTGCTTGTATCAGGAGAACTTGACGTTCACACTGGCTTTTATTTTTATGATGTCAACAATTGCGTCTTTTAGAATTTTTAACAATTTCTTTTAATAATTTATTAAATCAGAGATCATCAAAGTTCTCAACATATGACAAACTGACCTTTTGTTGAGCAAAGATAATCTCGAAAACCGCAAACTATAAAGTAAAGGTATGAAATATATATTGATGACACAACTGTTATGAAAATGTCAGCTTTTTTCTTTGAGAAATATTTTTGCACATACCAACTGTGACATTATAAAAAATTTGTATCACCACAGTTTATTGCTAATTATTTAATTGTTTTTTGGTCAATATACACATCTAAGTTCGGTAGATGAGTGTATTGTCCACAATCTAAGTTTAAATTGAATTTAGTTTAAAATACAATGTGTGGGAATAATGACTCCATCCACGAGTTACGAAAAAGTCGTAACATCGTGGCAGGCTGTGCCGTGCTTTATTATGTGTTTTCACTTAATACCATAATGATATTTATAAAAGATGATAAAGCCATAATACTAGAGGTGTACAGGAGCTGGAATAACTGGTGTAGCTAAGTTTTTCTCTGGAATATATCATGCAAAATGATACTATATTTTATATATGAAGCTAATGGAAATTTACTGCAAGTATGAAACTATGGGTGTGCGATACGAAACTGTACTGTACAAAAGTTCTGCACGTTTGCGTACGATCCTCCGCCTAGTTGGATTTCTTTATTTGCTATCAGGAGTATCTCTTATTGTTGTACCAATATTTATGTTGTGGTATAAGAAGCAACAATACATGATATTGCATTTTCTTATACCTGGTGTGGATATAGACACCCAATACGGATACTGGTTTACATTTATATTTCACATGATGATCGTCACCATAGCTGCTTTTGGAATCTATGCTAGCGACATGTTCATATTGATTTATTTAATACACTCACTACTTTTTGTTGATATTTTAAGTCTAAAGGTGGAGGACATTAACCAACTTATACCTGCTGATGAAAATTCGGAAAAAAATTTATCGAAAAACTTGAATGATATTTTGAAATGGCATCAAACAACTCTTGAGTATGAATATTTTTGATAAATGTATGTAGTTGGTTAATTTATTGGAATTTTACAGATTTATGAATATTTGTAATGATACCCTATTTTGGGTAGTGACTATTCAAATAGCATGCTCAGCGAGATCCATTGTAATAACGCTTTTCGTAATACTCCACCGTGACCTTCTGCGTTTGCATTGTTGCTTTACTCATTTATCGGTCTCTACGAATATTGTATTTTAGGGACGAGAATCGACTATGCGTTAATATTTTTCTGTTACATATATACTACTACATACCGTCCGGTTCACTTAATTGGAGGCATCATTTTTTGCTGATGGAATGTGTGATAATACCCACTGTGATTGAGCTAGCAAAAATTGGTGTTGAAAAAACTCAAGAGCTACTGTTTCTAATCAAGTGAACCGTCCATCTCCGTCCATGTCCATCTCAATTTTTTCGAAATTTGCAGTTGGGTTCTCAGATTTTTTCACAGAGCTGTTCTAAGTGCTCAGTATGGAGACCTCTCATGATTAGTTTTGCGAAAAAAAAACTTTTTTTTGCAAGTTATGGGCGTGGAACTTCATAATCAATGAAATTTTTTTCCGCCATTTTGTCAAAAATAAATTTTTTTAATTTTTGTTTTCGGATTCTAGAAGCATTTTAAAATTTATTTTAATTTCCATTTTTAAATTTTTTTTTTTTTTTTTTAAGTTTACAAAGTGGCGGCCACCTTTTGAAAAATCTTTACTGCCATACCTAAATTGGAGCGTCAGGCGTTGCGTTATTTAACGTTACACAAAAGCGTCAAGCGCTATACCGAAATAAAGAGCGTTGCGTTGAAGTCATTCGTTTGTCAAAATCATATTGTTATTTCTTTTTTACTTTTCTGCAGCTAACTTCACTCCATAACGCTTTGTCAAAATTGGAAATTCGAATAGCTCAGCGTTGAGCGTTGGCAATTTCGGTGTGCGCCATACAAATTGTATGTGCATGAGAAATTTTTGACAGTAAAATAACGCTGACGCACAGTGCTGCGATAGAAGGCATTTGCGTAAAAATTTTTTGTTCAAATTTAAAATTTTTTTTATGCCATTCCACAGCAAATAGTCCAATTAAGAAATCCCCTGAAAATTTTTGAAAACTAGTGTGATTTGTAAGTGTAACAGCTTGTTAAAGTCGAACTTTTTTTCGAAAAAAAAACATTTAAGAAAATTTGCTAATCGCAGAACTTTTTAAAAATAATTGTTGCTCCTAAACCTCAAAAGCAATTGTTATAAAATAAAATGCATACGAAAGCCTACATACCCATTTATTTTTAATATTTTTTGTATGCTAATTTGATTAGCCAAATTAAAGTTATTTTAAAAGATATAAAAAAAATTTTTCAAATATTGAAAACCGGAAAATGCTAATTTTCTTTAGAGCAGGAAAAAAAAAGACGGGACTTGCGGGCATTGTTCTTAAACGTACAAATAGTACAGATTCCATATTTTAAGATAGGAAAAATTCACAACCCCGTTTTTCCCCGTTTACTTTAAATATTCATCTGAATATCCCGTATTTACGTAAAAATCAATGATTTTATAAAATTTACACCACAAAATTTTTTTCAAATGCTTTTGAATTTTTTTAAATTTGATTTTTTTTTACAGCATACTTTTATATGTCAAAAACACATTGAACTATAAAAATTTTAATATGGTTTTTTACAGCCTAAAAGCATGCACAAACATTTTTTCCAGTTTACGTTCGTGGTTTTATTTATTTAAATATCTTTTTTTCTATTCATTGCATTTGAAAATTAATTGCATTTCTGAAAACAACGTTAAAAAATGTATCAGTATGGTTAATCTTATTAAAATCGAACTAAAACTGTGGAAATGCCGTTCCGTTGTATGGAGTGACAGCACTGTGTGACGCTCCAATTTAGGTATGGCAGTTAAAGGTGATTATCTCAAAATTTATAGATAGGTAGATGAAAAACAAACATTTTGTGGAAGACTTGTTTTGTGTTAAATAGCTGTGAGAGCCACTGAAATTTTTTTTCTAAGGAGTCACATGACAATTTTATTAATTTTATTCTGTGCTTTGATTTTCACCCACTAGGTGGCCAAAAAAAAAAAAACAAATTTCAAAGTAGAAGGATATAACTTCCATTGCTTAGAGAATACAAAGTAAACAAAAAAACCAATATTTCCGGCTCCCTGAAATAACGCCATAGGAAATAACGCCAGAAAATTTTTTGGAAATAACGCCAGAAAAATCTTCATACAAAATTCTGGCGTTATTTCCATTTTATTTTGGAAATAAAGCCAAAAACTTTTCTGTCGTTGTTTCCAATAATTATGGCGTTATTTCCAAAAATAATGTAGTTTAGAAAAAGGAAATAACGCCATAGGAAATAACGGCAGAAAATTGTTTGGAAATAACGCCAGAAAAATCGGCATACAAAATTCTGGCGTTATTTCAATTTAATTTTGGAAATAAAGCCAAAAACTTCTCTGGCGTTATTTCCTAGTTAATTTTTGGTTTTATTTCCAAAACAAAATGGAAATGACGCCAGAATTTTGTATGCAGATTTTTCTGGCATTATTTCCAATCAATTTTCTGGCGTTATTTCCTATGGCATTATTTCCTTTGGCATTATTTCCAAAAATTCTGGCGTTGCTTCCTAATCAGTTTTTGGCTTTATTTCCAAAAAATTTTCTGACGTTATTTCCTATGGCGTTATTTCCGGGAGCTAATATTTCCTATACCAATTATAAGAATAAAAATTGAATTTTTTTTTCTTAAAATTTTTTTAACGGAAATCTTTTGAAAGGTGAATGAGAGACATACATTTTTCAAAAGATTTGCGTAAAAACAAAACAAAATAAAAAACTTTTTTAGAAAATTAATTTTTAAGATTTTTCAAAACATGGCCGTCATTTCATCAATATTCTTATGATTTCTATGGAAAATATAGTTTTTTTTATCCTTCTACTTTGTGTCTTTTTTTGGCCACCTAGTGGGTGTAAATCAAAGCACAAAATAAAATTAAAAAATTGTCACGTGACTCTTTAGAAAAAAAAAAAAATTTCCGTGGCTATCACAGCCTTTAAGCGCAAAACAAGTGTTCTACAAAATGTTTGTCATTCATCCACCTTTCTGCAAAAAAAAAAAAAAATTAAAAAAAATAAATTATTATTTTGAGATAATTAGCTTTTTGTAAATTTTCAAAATTTAAAAATGGAATTAAAATAACGTTTAAAATGGTGCAATAATCCGAAAACAAAAGTTGCATCGATTTTTCGCAAAAATATTACTTGAACACTCTGAATGAGAGGTCTCCATACTGAGCACTTAGAACAGCTCTGTGAATTTTTATAAAAATCTGAGAACCCAACTGTAAATTTCGAAAAAATTTAAATGGACATGGTCATTTACAATTTATTTCTCATATCCCTTTACTCCTTTTCTACAGAACGACAGCTTTTGTGCTGAAATTTATAATATTCATTGGTATAATATGAGTATATCGGAACGGAAAATCGTTCGTTTCATGTTGATGCGTTCGCAGACACCAACTCTCATTGATATTGGTGGCATATATCCGTTAACAGTTGCCACGGGATTGGCAGTAAGTTGTTTTTTTTTAAAAAAATATATTTGCACATATATTTGTTTTCATTTACTTTAAGATAACTCGTTCAGTATACGGAGTTTTTACGATGATGCTACAATTTCGCTACAAGTAAAAAATAATATAAAAATATTCAAATTATCTATTGGGATTTGCTGAAAAAAAAAAAAAAAAAAAAAAATTTTACAGCTCTCATGGCAAAATTGAGTACAAAGTAATACGTTTTTGTTGAAAAATTATTCAAGAAATGGAGAACGCATTAAAAAAAAAAAAAAAAAATACGTTATTAGTTTTTATGTGTATTTTAGAGTTATTTGGTAATTTGTTTGAGACAGTTTTATTTTGTATATGCATATTTGTATTTTGCTAGTTCAAGTTCATATAAAGATGCACCCCACTAACAGATTATTTTTTTTTTTAATTAATTTATTCTTTATTTTGCACCAATATATCGTGTAAAAAGGTAGTAATGCTGAATAAACTCTTATAACATCAACACATGTTCTTTTCTCATGTATTCAGTTATACACTAGTGTCAAGGTATTGACTTGTTATTGAGTGCCTTTGTTTAAATAATGAAATATTATTTTTGACCAGTGGTGACCTTTTTTAGTTTCACATCTTCGTGAACTTTCCGAAACACTTTCTATAACCACTTCCAAAATTTCTGGTGTTATGGCATCGATTTCATTGAACTGGCTAGATGAATGTTTTCTTATTAACGTACCGTTAGTTTCTTATTTCAAGTATCACTTCCAGTATGCGCTGTATTCCCATCTATTTGAAACCATGATGGTAGATGGTTTTCCACAGCAAGCCATAAAAATAACTTTTCCAGCCTAGTTTGATATTGATCGCATCTTCGCTATAATTTTCAATGGAATATGTATGAGCCAATGATTACACAGGCCCACAAAAAAAAAAAAGTACCATGCGCGAAAGATCAGACCACCTGAACTTTATGTTTTCGGGGTCGCTGAATCCGAATATGGTGTCATAATAGCGGAGTTGGTTCGCGTTTTTCAGAAATCAGCAATTACGCTGAAAATTTAAGATTTTTTTCAGCATTAGTTCTGATTTCTGAAAAAACGTGAACCAACTCAGCTATTCTGGCAGCATATTCGGATTCAGCGACCCCAAAAACATAAAGTTCAGGTGGTTTGATCGTTCGCGCAGCGAATTTGTTTTTTTGGTTCTAATCACAGACCAAAAAAAAAAAAAAAAAGTGTCCTGCGCGAAAGATCAGACCACCTGTACTTTATGTTTTCGGGGTCGCTGAATCCGAATATGGTGCCAGATTAGCGAAGTTGGTTCCCGTTTTTTCAGAAACCAGTAATTTTCAGCATTATTGTTGATTTCTGAAAAAACGCGAACCAACTTCGCTATTCTGGCACCATATTCGGATTTAGCGACCCCGAAAACATAAAGTTCAGGTGGTCTGATCTTTTGCGCATGGTACTTTTTTTTTGTGGGCCTGTGTTATTTTGGACAATACATTGCACCAAACACTTAGTACACTTGTGTGATTATGGTTTTCGGTGACAAACTAACTGTTCTTGGATTATCCCTTGATCATACTCTGTCTTTTTTCTATTTTAATATAAATATGTATTTCATAAGGCTTCAACGCTTATTATCAAATTTATAAATATACCCATGATTTTCTTTTGTTTTTTTACGGAAATAAATTACATAATTAAGTCCTTGCTGGTAGCCTGTCGGTTTCAGTTCTTGCACAAGTAGAACTTTATATAGAAACATGCGTAATGAAACTAAAATTCTTTGAAGCGGATTTTTTGGTATCCCAATTTGTCTAGAACGTCTCTTTGTTGAAGTTTGTGGGTATTCTTGAAAGCCGCATTTTTTCTATGCAACTTTATAGAACAAGATGACAAATTTTGATAATTTAGTAGAAGGTCATTTCAAAAAATTAGAGTTTCAGTCAATTTTATTATAATTATGGCAGTGGTGCTGACTACTAATGAACGCAACTATCAGACTTTGTGTATTTATCAAACGACCATGTTCTCCCGGTTCAAATCTCGCTCAATGCTAAACAATAAAATAATTTTTTTTTATTTTTTAATTTTAATTGTGTTTCTTTTAATTTTAATATTTATTTTTTTTTTATTTTAATTGTTTCTCTTTTTTTAATAGGAAATTTTAAAACAATATTAAAAAAAAAGCACTCCTGTTTAATAATTTTTACGATTGCGTTTGGTAATTTTTACTATGCTGATATTAAAATATTCGTTCTAAGCAACTTTGAGATTTTTATAAAATTTTTAGGGCGTTTTTAATACTTAAATATGTAAAATGAACGAAGTAATTTTTGAACGCTTTTTTATACAAAAATTATAAAACTTTTCTTTCCTTAAACGTAGCGTGAAGAGTCTGGGAAACTCCTAATTAGCAAAACAATAATCATTGTGAATATAAGAATTATAAGAATAAATTTTTCACAGTAGCAAAAAATCAACAGATCGTATGTTAGGGGTTTTATCAAAATTTAATAAAAATTAAATTTTTTGATCTACATGTAATTGCTTTATTAGGAGATTACCAGATTATTTATAATAAGGAGTAAGTGCAAACAATATATTGAGCCTTCTCCTTCGTTTCATTGCCAGTGCTGCCAGTTAATAAAATATGCTCACTTTATAATACACCTTTTCATGAGCATAATAAAACTTGCAACAAAATAATGTACAAAAAAACAACAATACAAATTCAAAATTTGAAAACAACAAAAGTTTTTGTAAGTTTCTTCAACTCAAAGAGTAAACAAAATTTTGAAGCAAATTTATACGCTTGATTCTCCTTAAAATACAAAGTTTGTAATTATTTTAGCAAAAAGTTAAAAGTATTGATTTAAATAAACAACTTTTGTGCTCCGAAAAGAGTTCAGAGTAAAAGTTTTCCTTTCCAGCCGCATAAATTGAGTTCTTTCGTTCGCACCATTGAAATTCTTTTTTTTTTTTTTGAATTTTTGCTTTTCTTATTGCCTTACTTTAAAAGGTAAAGGTAACTTCTACCCATCTACTCACCTGCATACATCTTTCAAATTATGAGCAACAAATTGCGTCCATTATTTTCACGGTAACAAAACTTTATTAAACCTTCGCAAAGTTTTTGTCTTGCACAAGAACAAGAAAAAGAAGAAGAATAACTAACATTTCCCAGCGGTGGCAAAAAATCAAATTAAGAAATTGCCCTTTGCATGTACCTAGTAGTCATCGTACATGAGTTTTTGAAAACTTTGTAACCCCATGTGGGGAACGCAAAAAATGTTAAATGCTCCCTAGTGCCGTTACAATAAAAACACACAGTCTGCCGATGAAAAAAGTTTATATAAACAACTACAAAAACAAAAAAAAATAAAAAAATTATTAAAAATACCAAAAAAATGTGGCACTTAACAGCTTCTCTGATGCCTCATAAAATAAAATGCAAAAATATAAATTTATTTTATAATGCATAACCCGAAAAATTTTACAGTACAAAAACGACGGCAAAGACCAACATGATGATGCGTATGCAAATTAGACTATGACAAAGAAATCTCGTCCTGGAATTCTGCTGGATAATATAGGTACATAAGGATGTTACATTAGAGTGGTCCAAATTTTGTATGGAAAAACCAAGAGTGTTAAAAAGTCAAGGTGCGCGCGACTTTTCTGAATCCTTGGATCCTGCTGATGACAAAAAGTGCTTTGGAACCAAAAAAAAATTGCGTTTAGATATTCCGCAACGAGCTTGAAGGTACTTTTTAGGAATTTTTGAGTTTTTGAGTACTTTTTTTAATTTAAACGCTATATCTTTTTAACCAGATAAGGTATTTGCAAAAATTAAATTGCATTTTTGTAAGAATATTTTGAGCCCAATTTTGCATCAATAATAATAAATCTAGTCTTTCCCAATTTTTTTTATCGGCACTTTAAACTTCAAAATTTGTTAATTTTTTGAGATGTTTGCACATTCAAGAAGCGATTTTTTTCTTATTTTGCTCTAGCAAATTTTTTTTTATATTACTATTTTTTTATGCATTAATTTATCTATCAAACGACTCCAACAACTAAGCTATAAACTTTACTTTACTTACTAAAAACCGTAAAATATAATCGAATTTGGCCAAAAAAAAAACTTTGGGTTTAAAATTTTCGTGGTGAAACAGAAACAACAATAAACATTTCCGATGTTCCTCCGAAATATCGTAAGCAGAAATAACAAAAAAACATGTTTTTTGCACTTTTTCAACTTTTTAGGTTAGGATAACTCTGAGGATAAAAAAGATATCGGTATAATTTAAATTGAATTTCAAAGGATCAGACTGGCACTTTTAACCACTATACCACTTTTTGCGGTTGGAAGTAACCTTGACTTGTAATATCACTTTAAAAAGATCAAAAACGGTGTTTCTTGTACTTTAATGCAAAAATATTTCCTTAACCGTACAAGATACAGCAATTTCGAGACTGAATTCGGAATCAGCATCAACAAATACATCCAAAATGGCTATTTTAGTTTCTTTTTGATTTATTTATTTTTTTAGTTTCCTTAGAAAATCTATGAAAACTATCTGTAAACCTATTTTCCCAAAAATAACATGAAGTGCCAAGGTTTTGATATTGCGAAGAATGTTGTTTTGCTCAGAAGATTAGGAACTAATGAATTTAGAGGTACCTTACGTCATCCCATTAAGATATCTTATTTCAATGCCTTGAAAACATGAAAATTAATTTTTTTTTTATGCCCAATTTAATTATACTTAATTGTTTTTAGTGAATAAAAGTGTTACTAAAAGCTAAGTTGTTGAAATTATTTTAAAGATAAATTAATGCTTAAAAATATAAAAATTTAAAAAAAAATTTGCTAAAGCAATATAAGAAAAAAATCGGTTATTGAATGTGCAAACACCTCAAAAAATTAAGAAATTTTGAAGTTTAAAATGCTGCTAAAAAAAATTGGGAAAGAGTAGATTTATTATTATTAATGCAGAATCCGGCTCAAAATATTTTTACAAAAATGCAATTTAATTTTTGCAAATACCTTATCTTGTTAAAAAGATATAGCGTTTGAATTAAAAGAAGTACTCAAAAACTCAAAAATTCCTAAAAAAGTACCTTCAAGTTCGTTGCGGAATATCTAAACGCAATTTTTTTTTGGTTCCAAAGCACTTTTTGTAATCAGCAGGATCCAAGGATTCAGAATAGTCGCGCGCACCTTGACTTTTTAACACTTTCGGATTTTGGACCACTCTAATGTTACATACATAAATACATACATTTATAAGCATTGGCTTTTACACGATTAAGTCAATATTTAGCTGTCGATCAAATTGGCTAGGCCAAAAATTAAACAACTATTTAGATTTTTAAAAAAAATGACTGCCATTTTCTAAGTTTTCGAAGTTTAAAAATGGAAATCAAAATAACATTTAAAATGCTATAACAATCGGAAAAAAAAAATAAAAAAAAAAAATAGATTTTTGACTAAATGTTGGAACTTGGAAAAAAAAAAATTGCATTTATTTTTCACAAAAAAACTATTTTGACACTCTGAAGTTCCATGCTCATAGCTTGCAAAAAAAGATTGTTCCATAGAACTAATAACACTGTCCGACAATTTCACTCTTTTTGTAAAATACATGAGAAAAAATTTCTTAAAATAGACGTTAAAAAAATACTCTTGTCTCGTCGTTTTTCTACGGCACGTCAGATTTTTTTTTAATCGATTTTTGAAGTTTTTGAATCCACTATACATGAAAAAAAAAAAAAAAAAAAAAATAACGCATTCTTATGTTAAATCGATGTACTTATTTAACTATATGATATTGACATCTGAGGTGGATCATGTGTTATACAGGACATTGCGAGGAGTATTTTTGTAGAAAATTTTAACCCTCTACATCCTTCACATATGGGTCATTTTAACCTTTTTCTTAAGAAGGTACAAAAATGGCACCTGAGGAATATTGTCACAAGATCATAAGGAAATCATCATCATTTTCCTTGAACGCATTAACTCATTATATCCTGTTTTTATGTGTCTCTTTTTTATATAAAAAATAGGCTACAATGGGTTGAAGCATTCTACAAAAATTTTCTACGGAAAATTTCACTTGGAGTTAAATGCGGAGGAAAAATGCTTAAAACTTAAGGTAAACGCATCAGAGATGTAATAAGAATGTAATTTTAGAAGTCCTAATTAATTTTAACAATTTTTTGGCTTTTGGGGACGTGCTGGAGAAAAACGACGAGACGCAAGTAATTTTTTTTAACGTCTATTTTAAGAATTTTTTGGATTTTCTCGAGTGTTTTTATACCCTACACACAGGGTATACTCATTTTGTCCTTCCGTTTGTAACGCAGAGAAGGAGGCGTGACAGATATAGAAAAGTATATATATTTTTGATCAGCATCACCTCTTGAGTCGATATAGCTATGTCCGTCTGTCTGGCTGGATGGGTGGCTGGGTATGCGTGGAAATACTGAGCAAGATAATTCAATAAAATTTGGTATACTGCCTCCGTCGTCAAAGCCAGCTCGTTGGATTGAAAATGAGAAAAAACGATCAACGGACACGCCTGCCGCCTATACAAAAAATATATTCAAAATGCAACTTTAGGAGTATTTTTCATCCTAATGTAGCCAAAATACACATAAATACTTCGAATTGTAAGCGCAAGGTCTGAAAAAAAACTGAATGAATTTGGACAGGAGGGCGTGGCACCTCCCATATAAGAAAAAGCTTCAAAACGCTATACTGAACGTGTTTTACTCAAATACTAAGAACGATAAATGCACGCTCTGACCTAATACTAGATGAACTCGGACAGGAGGACGTGGCACCTCCCATATGAGCAAAATTTTAAAAATACTACAATGTAGGGTATTTAATGTTTAAGGTTACACCCTTACTAGTTTTTTTGGTGTCGGACCGTGTATTGAGACGTCTTCTACAAAGCACATAAAACAGTTATGTAAATTTTTAGCACATAAAACAGTTATGTAAATTTTTATAAAAATCTGAGAATTCATCTGCAAATTTCGAAAAATTTTAAATTGTATCGGTCTATAGTGAAAGAGTCAATAATTCTGATACCCAAAAATTTTTATAAAATCAAAAATGTTTAGTAAGTCAAAAAATGTTATATATGAAGAACTCCCTGCCAAGTGTATGTGGAGTGCTTCATATATATATCAAAGTTGAATAGTTGATCAGCGAGGAGGATTTGAAAATTTTGCTGAAGTTGATAAATAGAGAAAAAAAAAACAATTTTCAAAAAACTCGAAAATATTGAAAAAATTAAAAGACTTTAAATCAAAATTAGTTGCGGAAACCACACAGCGAAGTTTGTCGCCAGGCTCTTGGGTGGAATCCACAAGGCAGTAGAGGACGTGTTAGACCCAAAACCAACTGGAAAAGGTCGCTGGAAATGGAAATACAAGAAAGTCGTGGCAAGAGATCAAAGTCATCGCAAGGGATCGCAACAAATGGAAACGTCTCATATGCTCCTCCTAGGAGTTAAAGGAGAATACATACTTACATTCAATTATCTTTTATGAATATTGTGCAGTGTGAGGTTGGGTCTAAACCTTCGAGCTAGCTTTACGGCGGAAGCAGTGTACAAAGATCTACTGAAATATTTTGCACCTTTTTGCTTTAAGAATAATTTAAAAAGAAAATCCTTATCTGCCTTACAAACCAGTTGAAAACACCATATGCAGGTTATACAAAATATATTATTGTAATAATACATTTTACCATCAACTTTGATGAATTTTAACAAAAATGTCCTGACTTAATGCCACGGAGTTTATTTTAGCCTTTATTTTGCCAATAAAAGCAACTCAAAAAAAAGTGTCTTCAAAAATAACAAAACTACCACTACTTATTACGTTGTAATATGAAAATGGTAAGCGCAATTTTATAAAAAATTCTTTGGTCATAATTCTGAAGAATAGCGATTTATTGCTTTTATGAAAACCTATATTTTTTTTAATATTTCTCAACAAATTTTGCAAAAATTCCGTTTGTATACGCGTTGTTATCTCTTGAGCCATAAAGAATTGCCATTATTCGTTTAATTTTGCTGACACGTGCTATCAATCACTCTGTCAAATTAGCAAATTCTACTTTAACTCTTTTGATTAAATTTTAAACTTTTAATTGAATTAATTTTATGGAATAACTCATTTGCATCGATAAATCTTTATCTTATCTATGTTCTGCCAGAGCTGTTTCCGTTCAAGAGTCCATATTTAACCCTTTGACCCGCAACTTTTAAACAGCATTTTGACACGCGCATCAAAAACATCCGCATTAATCAAAACAAATTAAAGAAAAATCATAAATACGAAACAGTGAGAGTATAAAGCATGGCCACGGGCCAACAATAGCAACGGAAGCACCAAAGTAAGTACATAGTCAAATTCCAAAATAAACTTAAGAGTTTGGGGTGCAAGTGCTGTAAAAAATATATGAATATAGAGAGCTCGAACTCTTAAACATTCGACTGACTCTGGCTGTAAGTGAATGGTAAAGAGTTTAATATTTTGACTTCTTACTGATGAATTTGCGGAAAATATCTGGCAAATCTATAAGACATAATTAGTTTTTATTTTTTTTATTTTAGCATCAAACAATTTACGGGTGTCGTATTAGGGAAGATGTACTTTGAGTTTTAAAAATTGAGAATTGAAAAAATTATATATTTTGCAATCACATGAGATACGCACTAGCTTTACTTTGTCAAGTCAATACAAAAAAATATTGATACAAGTATATAACAGACCTTAGCTTTTGAGTAAAAAATGATTCACCAAAGTTAGTAAGTAACAATCATGATTTATTAATTTAAATTGACTCTATTTTTTCAGACTTATCCGAAGATACATGCAAAAAAATGATATACAAAAATTGATTGGGTCATTTTGACCTAAATGTGGGGGGGTCAAAATGACCCACTTGTAAGGGTCTTAGAGGGTTAAAATTTGCTACAAAAATATTCCTCGTAATATGTTGCATAAGTTTACTGAACACATAATACACCTCAAATGTAAGGATCATAAAATTAAATTCATCGATTTAACACAAGAATGCGCTATTTCTGTATTTTTCATGTACAGTGGATTAAAAAACTTCAAAAATCGATTAAAAAAAAGTCTGACGTGCTGGAGAAAAACAACGAGACACGGGTATTTTTTTTAACGCCTACTTTAAGAATTTTTTGGATTTTCTCATGTGTTTTACAAAAAGTTTTAATTATCGAACAATTTATTACAAAAAGCGAAAAAAAGTAGGGAAAAACGCAGTTTGGTAACTTTTCAATGAATTGTATACAACTTTTGCATTTTTTCATCGATTTTTTTAAGTGATATCTTATTTTCTTCACAAATATATACATAGTCTATGATACAAAAAAAAAAAAAAAAAAAAAAATTATAAAAAAGTTATTTCTTCTTGTATAAATCTGCAGTTGATTTTGTTTTTTTGTTAATTTTTTCGAAAAAAAAAAAATGTTTTTTTTTTAGAAATCAATTTATTTCGCCGAAACTAACAAACCAACCAAAAAGTAATTCGAATGTTATTTGTAGGTAATTTAATTACCTTTAATATCACATATAATACGTTTGAACACAAATATTAAATCTTGAGATATTTGTATTTAAATGAAACTATCTTTTTTTTTTTGGTCCGAAAACCGAAAATGACCAATATCTCGAAAACGACACGTAATAAAAAAAAAAAAAATAATGCAATTTTCGGAATCAGCAACCCATTTTACATATAAAATTAATAATGGCATTCACTGTCAAAACACTGGTGGCCCACGAAGTGGCTCACGATTCCCCACAAGCTACTTTTTGCAAAACAACTGCGTGTAATTGGCTTGTTGAAGTGTCATGCAAAATTACTTTTGTATGTTGAAAAGCAAAGGTCTAAGGATAATAAAAAACGTATTCACCTGTGTTTTGTCGTAGCAATTCGTCCAAGAATGATGGAAATCAAACACGCAAAAAAAGTTTTGCAGATACTTTTTTTTGGGCGAGTATTGTACAAAGCAAATAAAACGCTTACGTTTGTCAACAACCAATGTAAAAATAAGTTGAGGCTAAGAGAAAACGATTACAGTTGCATTTAACTATTTATCTCGACATACTGCCAAAAGGTGGCGGTGTCTCACAATTCCCCATGGCCCACGGTTCCCCACTTTCCCCTATTATTTTTATATTTATAAAATATATATTTATGTATTGTAATATTTATATATAATTATTATATAAATATAATATAATTATTATATATAGATATAATTTATTTATATATAATATAATGTATTTATATAATATTTATATATTTATAAAATAAGTATATAAATAATTATTATAATAATGATTATAATCATTAGATAACTAGCACTTTTCGAACCTTAATAAAGTTTAACTAGAAAACCTACGAAATTCAAGTTCAATTATGACGCAATGGCGCAAGTTCGTCAATGTTTCACATATTCGAGCGATTAAAATGTCTATCGCTCCAAAATTTTGTACTTTATTATTGAAAATAACTTTGGTAAACATTGATTGACATGGTATTAATTTTTATCACTTTCTAAGATTTATGCAAAATTTTCTTGTCTAATTAAAGTCCACCCTAAAAAAGATTAATTTTTATTAGGGTATTTGGTAAGAGTTGTAACCCAACTACCTACTGTTTTTCCATTCTTCCTTTAAGTTTATACTTACCGTTAGACGACGTCACAGTTCAATTTGGTAAGTACGAGAACATATAATTTTCTTATTAACTAAAGATTGTTGTCTGCTTTTGGGCATTTCTATGGATTTTGCTTTTCGAAACTTTGCATATTTAAATATTGGCTTTATAACAATACATACTCGTATTAAATTGCTTGGGAATAATTGATAAATGCCCTATCGTTTGTGTTTTTGTTTATGAAGTTGTTGTTGTTGTGGATGCGGTTGGCCTGATTTGTGTGGCCAATAATGTTGCCTGACTTTAAAATTTTGTTTGCTGCTTGATTTTACCCTTAAGCCTGAAGCAGCAGCAGTCAAGTCAATCTTTGGAAACCAAATTATTTAATTGAATGAATTTTATTTATGAGTATGGTTTAAATAGATTGAGTTGAGTTTTGGTATTTTCCCAATATTAACTCTGTAACCTTTAAGTTAATTTTTTATTATTTTGTCCCCATATAAGTGAAAAGTAATACGTCACTTTTTCAAGTTTTGAGATATTTGTTGTTCAAAAAATTATATTTTGTTTTTTTGTACGGAAATCGTTGTTTTGCATTTACGTTTATGATGAAAATAACCGCTTTCTAAAAAAGATATGGCTAAATGGGTCTTATCAAACTAAAGACTATAATATTTAAGACCAGAAATGGCTTCCGGAAATAACGCCATAAAATTTTTTGAAAACAACGCCAGAAATTTTGTGGCATTAATTTTTAGAAATAAAGCCAAAAACTAATTATGTAGTAAAAATAGTGCCAGCATTTTTTGGAAATAACGCCAGAAAAATTTACATACAAAGTACTGGCGTTATTTCCATTTTGTTTTGGAAATAAAGGCAAAAATTAACTAGGAAATAACGCCAGAAAAGTTTTTGGACTTATTTCCAAAACAAAATGGAAATAACGCCAGATTTTGCATGTAGATTTTTTTGGCATTATTTCCAAAAAATTTTTTGGCGTTATTTCCTATGGCGATATTTCCTTTTTGTAAGCTACATAACTTTAGGGAGCAATCAGAAATACCAAATAACTCAAAGCTCGGGAAAACTGACTTAATACTTTTCACTTGTAAAGGGACGATTTGAAATACACCTACACATGAATGTTAAGTATGTTTGCTTATAAGAATATTTTTTAATATTTTGATGAATTAATAAAATATGCAAAAATAAACAAAACTTATTTTTTGCTTTGAATTGTGCAAAAATTCTTCTTCAGCTTACAATTTCTTATTATAATCCCGTTTTCAAGTAGTTTCTGTGCATGTGTCCCTTGTGAGTGGTGAAGTTTTCGTTTCCGATTTTTATTTTGCTGCATCTCTGTGTGTGTGCCTGATCAATTCTAATATCCTGTTTGCTAACAAATTGCAGCATTATGTTCCATCCACATTTAGGAATTTTCCCCTTCCTCCCCCTTGTCTGTATTGTTTGTTGTCCTTCATTGGGTTTGATCGATTTGAGTGCTCAATTCTGACATCAATTTTGCAATTTTTCGCACATGAAAAAATGCAATTCGTTGACAGCGTAGATGTGTGCGTGTGTTGGTTTATTGGTTGGTGTATGTGCGCCTAGTGACACGTAATGCAATTACAATGTTATCCATGGTACTATTTGATAAACTTAAAAATACAATAAAATAAAATAAAATAAAATAATATTGAAGTAATGCTCAAAATGAAACCACAATAACACAGAAATGACATTTCAACTTTTCTTTTACAAATATCCAATATCCGTAAATAAAAATGAATACATTTTCTTTGTTGTTTCTGTATTATTGCAACTTTTGTCCTTTATATCTCCATTTGTTCACTATGTATTTGCTTATGATCATTGTGGGACCTTGAATTTTTGCACTGACAGCTGTTTAAATCAAAAAGCCCAGTTTTATCTTCATTGAATTCCCCAATGGTCGTGGAGGGTGCACCAGTCAATATGTTGACCTTGCAAACGCATCTACTTACATGCACATGCATCATGTACAATGTACATATCAGAAAGTTGTAGAATATGATAAAGGGAGTGAATTGTGTGCAATGCGTTATCATTATACAGGACATCTTACTCTATATTGTTATTTTAAAGTTAAATAGGTCCTCAAGAAAGTCGTTCAGAATATTTTGACTGTCTTAATCAACGCTTGCACTACAGTATTTAGAAACATTTAATTACATGGGAGGTATCAATACCTATTCTCCGAAATCCACTAGTTTTTGATCAATGCTTTTATCAACCATCCCTAATATTTGTGTGTATTTTGGTAAAGCTATCGTAAATCCCAAGGGGAAAAAAAGTGCTACAAAAACCCTTCTGAAGTGCATCTTTTTCACCAATAAGCACTTCCGCTAGGTAGGAACTATTCTTTCTTTTTAACATTGCATGTTATAGGATGCTTACCGAAGCCTTACTTCAAAAGGCCTTTTGAAGCGCTTATTTGTAATGCAATGGTAAGCGTTCTTTCAATAAAATTAAAAAAAAAAAAAACTGACAGCACCAGGATTTGAAGAGCGGACTGTCCGTGTGATAGATAGAAACACAAAAAATAAAAAAAAACACCCGGGCTGGGTTCGAAACCAGGTTGTTCTTACTGCAGACTTACATGGAATCATTGTGTAATCAATTTCAGTTCAATTAAAAAAAAAGTAGATTAATAAAAGAAAGGAAAATAGAAAAGTGAAATAAAAGATGTTGAATAAAAAATATTTTAATAAAAAAAAAAAAGAAATTAAACAAAAACTAGTAAGGGTAAAATAAATACCCTACACTGCAGTATTTTGAAAATTTTGCTTATATGGTAGGTGCCACGCCCTCTTGTCCGAGTCACCCAGTTTTTGTTCAGAGATTGCATTTACAGTTTTTAGTGTCTGAGTGAAATTTGGTTGGATTATCTGAAAAAACGTTTTTAGTATAGCGTTTTTGTCCGAGTTCGTCTAGTTTTAGCTTAGAGCGTGCATTTATAGTCCTTAGTATTTGAGTAAAATTTGATTGGATTATCTCAAAAAACGCTTTCTGTACAGCGTTTTGAAGCTTTTGCTTATATGGGACATGCTACGACCTCTTGTCAAAATTCATTCAGTTTTTTCTCAAAGCTTGCGCTTACGATTCGTAGTATTTATGTGTATTTTGGTTGCATTGTCGTGAAAAATACTCCTAAAATTGCATTTTGAATATAATTTTTGTATGGGCGGTAGGCGTGTCTGTTGACTGATTTTGCTCATTTTCAATCCACCAAATTTTATTGAATTATCTTGCTCAGTTTTTCCAAAAAGTGTATTTCAACACACAGCCAGCCAGCCAGCCAGACAGACGGACATGGCTATATCGACTCATGAGGTGCCGCTGATCAAGAATATATTTATTTTTCTATATCTGCCACGCCTCCTTCTCCGCGTTACAAACGGAAGGACAAAGTGAATATACCCTGGGTGTAGGGTATAAAAATCACCTGGGCTAGGTTCGAACCCATGTTGTTCTTACTGCACCCTTGTAAAAAATCATTGTGAGAGTGCTTCTATGGGGACAAGCGCTTTTTCTCTTGGGTACATAAATATATAGTAAATAAATAAATAGAAATAATTTTTTAAATTGTATGTGGAAATGGTTCCGAATTATTTAACTTAAAAGAATTTATGAATATGGATACGAACCATGGAAATCCCCAACTTTTGCGTATGAGGAAATAGCACAATGATTTTGGGATTATATGTAAATCAATATAAATTTGCTGCATATTGTTGTCTAACGACATGCCAATTGAATTGAAAAATTTCTATTATTAACATTTCTTATAAGCGCGTAAATATTTTAGGATAGCATTATTTTGTTAAATTCATTTATTACATACATTATTATTTGCATGAAAAAGCACTGTTTTACACAGAGTTTCCTTTCTTTCATTCAAATTGCAAATGCTCCGCTTTACTTATTCCATTTTAATGCAAAAATTAATACCGAAGCCATTCTTACAAAAGACACCCTGTAACATAAAAGACTAAGAGCACATTTTTAGAAAAAGAAAAAAAGTTTATGCAAAAAACATTGAAGAAATTACGACAAAATAAGAAATAAACTTCGAAACGGAAACGGAAATCGAAACATTTGCCATGAAACATCCGCTGTTGTTTGTTTGCTTTGTCTTTTTTTTTACTGTTGCCAATACAATAACAGCAACAATCAAACTACAAATATAGCCGAAACGATGTATGCAACAACATATAAAAAAAGCATACACATACGCACACGTAACATACGCAAATACACTCTCACAAGCAGCAGCAACAGGAAACAAGCAGCATTGAATGCTGACAAATGGTATCGCTTGTCAATTTATCAAAAGTTTGACATGCACTGTGCACCAGCGCATCCGTGCATATCTCAATATCTTCTCCTGCATCTATCGATCACAGTGCACTCGTGTATTTTTGTATCTTCGTTGCTATATGAGATGCACTGCTGCCGCTGCCATTGTTGCAGCGTCAGCATAAGCAATTGATGCAGAGTTTTCAAATGTGTAACTTTTGCAAATTATTAGAAGCCAAATTTTAGACGAATTGAAATAAAAAAAGAAGAAGGGTAAAAAATTTTGCATCAAATTGGAGTTTATGAATTTTTATAAGAGTATATTTATGTATATATGTACTCGTATGCATATGCTATGAAATACGAGTTGACATTTTTAAGATTTTCTTGCAAATCAGTAACTGGATGTGAAATGATGTTAATTTTTTGATTCGGATGATAAATCTGTGAATTAAGACTCTTACCTTTGTTATCCGTATGCGCATCGTAAGCAATACATATTTATATACACTTTCTCACACAAATATACGTACGGCGAATTGTTTCGCATGTTTTTCATCATACGATATGCAGTTTGCATTCTCAGAAATGTCAATATACACTGTATTCATTCTTATGGCGTTGCTAGAGGAAAAAGTGAAATTATTTTTTCAATGGCACAAATAGCCACCTCTTCCTTATCAAAATATATCTTCGAACCTTTCCATTATGACTTTTACTTTCAGAGCTATGATCTTTCGAAGAGATAGTATTTTAGCCCCCATGCAAGGAACAAATTATTTGGGTTACATAAATGGTTAAAAAGATATGCGCAAATTAAAATGGCTACGTCTAGTTACATATTCTAGCTTTAAAAAAATTAATGGCGAGAATCCAATCTTTCAATTTAAGTCAAAAAAAGTTCGACATATTTCATGCGAATCATTCTATTCATTAATTTCTGAAAAAAGGCAGATTATGTAAGCATATACGAGTATAATTTTGTTGAACAAGCATCGATTTTAACCCGAATCCTCCTGGATTATTTTTTTTAAATTTTGAAATAAAAACTATAATTAATATAATTTATAGGATGATTAAGCACCTATTTTTTGGTTTTCAATATTATCCTTCGCCACGGCTCATCAGCATATGTCCGTGATCATATGATCACGCTAGGGGCTACGGGGTACTGGTTTTTTTTCTTTCTAAATTTTAGTAAAAACACGAAGTTGGTGTGTTCATATAATCACGCTAGGAGGATTCGGGTTAATTGGAAATGACTCATTTTGCTTTTTATTGAGCTTAGCAGAAGCCAATACTTTAGATTTATGCGGTTTTTTAAAAAGGTCGAAAAATAAACTTTTGAAAAAAAAAAATTTTAATTTTCGACTTATGTATTTATTTCTCAGAGCGGTAAATAGATGGATAACCAACAAACATCACATCACATCTGGCCCTCTTATAATAATAACAAAATAATACAATACTCTCTTTAATTGCAGACTATTATTCGGTGTAAAGATAATGCCTATTCGATACCATTAGTCAAAATTAATTTTGCAGCTATTTGGCAATTTTTACCAAAGATTTTTGGAGAAGTTGAGTCAATTAGGTGAATCTGATATTATTCATATGTTCAGTAGGTCTTGACTACTTGTAATTGACTTCAAAGCTCTTATCTGTTGTGTAATCAACATCATAGGATTAAAAATCAAGCATCTGTTTCATATTATTCGAAATAAACAATTACTTTACCTGATTTAAACTTCTAAGTTATTTCAAGGAAAGTTGATGTTAAAAAAACCGTGGAATTTTTTTCAACTGTTACATCAATAGCAGCTTCGTATCAAAGAGAGCACTTTTTGTGTATCTTTTCGTATAGGATAAAATGAGACAAAAAAAAAAAAGAAGAGAGAATTTTGCCCAGCACCAATCAACAGTATTTCATACGCTTAAAATTGAGTGCGTTGAAAAAACTGCTGATGCACTTCCCGAGAAGCAGATAGCTGCTTTCAAAGTCATGCACACTGCTTATCTTTTTATACGTAGTATGTCGCTGCGGGCAAGCACATATACGGAAGCATATGACTATTCTTGTGTCACTCATTGTAGACTGCATTCTGTCAGTAAATATTATGAAGAGAGAATTAAGAAATAGACTTTCATTATAAAAACAATACTGCTTATTGTATATACTCTGCATGCGCGGGTTTGAATCCTACTTGCATAGAATATTTTTTTGATAATTTTATTTTTTAGTCGAAATGTTAATCGTTTTTTACTTAAATTTTCCTTTTGGGTACAGAGAAATTTCATTTTCTTTTGGAAGCAATATATATTGGTACGCCATCAAAGATGCGCCTCTTTTCAACATTCTCTGGAAAAATAAATGTGCTTATATCAATACGTCAACATTCATATACTCATACATTTTTAAAACAATATGTTGTTATTTTCAAAAGAAAGAAATCGACCGGCGACCACACTCAATCAGTTCAATTTGCCATTGTGTGTAGGAGAATTGAAGCAATGCAACATGCAATTGGATTGCAAGACCTTTTCCTTATGTTGCTGTCTTTTTGCTGTTGGCGGCGGTCAAGTGGCATGCTAAGCCATACAGGAAGATCTCAGCAATTTACTTGGTTACCAATGTGGCGTTGATTTAACCAGAAGACAGCTTTCAAAAGAGAAGAAAAAAAAAAAAAAAGAAAATCACGCTCTATTAGGTTTAGTATTTATCCTTTACTTTTATTATCCTTATCATTCTTTTGTTTTGTTGTGTTGTGTTCTTTTTTTGGAACTTAAAAAAATACAAAAAAAAAAAAAAAAAAATGAAAGGAAAAACTTGTTAAAGAAAATATGTGAGTGTGTTGTCAGTTTTTGCAGCACCATTGTTTTTTCTTTCCGTATTCTATTTCTATCCTTCAAAGGGGCTGCGGTCTTTGCGGGCGTCCATGGGAATTAATCGATTGTGATGCGCAGATAATTAACACATGTTCTGATTTATTTATTTGTGTTTGTTGCTTTAGTGTGGGCTTGGAGCCAGCTGTTGCTATTGCTGTCACTATTGTTGTAGATGTTGCTAATAGTAGAAGCGAAACTACCAAAGAGAAAAAATTTCAAGCGCTTCTAAACCAAGCATTAAATGCCCTTGTCCCCATAGAAATTTAGAAGCACTCACACAAAGATTTTTTGTAAGGTTTCAGTAAGAAAAACATGGGTTTGAACCCAGCACGGGTGATTTTTTTTGTTGTTTTTTGTTTTTATTAAAATATTTTTTATTCAACATTTTTTTATTTCACTTTTCTATTTTCCTTTCTCTTATTTATTTTCTTTTATTTAATTGGATTAAAACTGATTACACAATGATTCCATGTTATGCTGCAGTAAGCATTTGAATGTCAATTTCTGTTTGGTGTAGAGGTCTAACGAGTTGGTAATTGTAAGTAAAAATAATGTGTTTCTATTTATCGCACGGATGGTCCGAGCTTCAAATCCTGGTACTGCCAGTTTTTTTTTTCAATTTTACTGAAAGAACGCTTACTGCCGAATTACAAATAAGCGCTTCAAAAGGCCTTTTGAAGCAAGGCTGCGGTAAGCTTAAGAGGGCTTACATCGTAAGACATGCAATGTTAAACAGAAAGAATAGTTCTTAAGGAGCGGAAGCGGTTATTGGTGAAAAGAAAAAAACACTTCAGAAGGGTTTTTAAAGCACTTCTTTTCCCCTTGGGTATTAACCGCTGCGTATGCTAATGTCTGTGGAAACAGAGTTACCAGACTAATTGATCGATTGTAAAATATCAGTGAATTTGCATGGGTCAAAAACATGACGGTGAAAATTTATGATTCGTGGAAACAATTTATACGTAAGGTGGTTAAGGAGTGGAAATAAAAATACAAGTTTATTTTTCCTGTTCAATATACATACATATTCTTCTGCTACCCTAATGTAATTTTCATTATATTTTTCGGGCCATTAGTCTTAGAACAACATATCGTCGATCAAACAAGTCAATCCCGAATAATATTGCATTGATCCGAATTGCTAAATATGGATAACCTCAGTATATCCATCTTTTTGTTATAGATAAAATAAAATAGGATTGAACTTGTTTTGCTTCTGTAAACTTTTTTAACTTGTTTTGCAACTGTATTCTCTGCCACGATGTTAGGTTTGGTTTAAATAACCATACATAGACCAAAAAGATCTGTAGTGCTACCACATCCACCAAAAAGGGCCATAATGATGCCACGTTGTTGTAAGTAGTAAGTTCATTGGTTTATATCCTTCGTCAGGCTTGAAGAAAAAGTCTTTGGAAACCATTGAGAGGTCTTTAAGTAAGCTAAAGCCAGTTCTCAAAGATTTTAAAAATTGTCAAAAAACATTTGTCCAAGAGTTTAAAATCTAGTTCTTCCAAGGGCTGAAAAATGACACAGCAGATGTTCCAAATTTTCCTCCTTAGTGGTTCCCCTTCGAAGAGAATGCCCGTTTTTGCCTGTTAATCAGCAATTTAGCTATCCCTTACATCGTAGTAACCACGATCTTAGTGTATCCAACGTCTTATTACATATTAATAAAATTCAATAGGATTTAACTTCTTCTGCTTCTGTAAACTTTTTTAACTTGTTTTGCAACAGTATTGCCTGGCACGATTGCGGCAATAACTACTTTTGCAGCTCAAGTGGAAAATAATTTGTTTTGCTTCTGTCTGGATTAACTTCTTTTGCACCTGGATACATATTTCTAGGCGGATTTAAACATGTTTTAAATATTTTTCCAGCATTTACCATGATTACTTGATAATCAGGGAGCTTAAGGATCCGAAAATACCAATTTCTAAGAAAACCTTTTTAGCCTTGTAACTTCTTTTGCATTTGGGAGACTCATATGTGCGTTTTTTTTTTCGAAAAATTTCTTCATCTAGAAAACTCTTGAGCTGGCAAAGTCATACATCCCCACGCCATTTGCTTCGCTAGATAAAAAACATAACAGAATATGATATGATATTCTATCATCTTTCAGATTTGGTATATACTTTAGTGTAAAGGTTAGCTAAGCGCAGAGGATAAAACTTCTATCATATTTTTGACCTTTTGTTTCAAGTAGGAGTTACAGAAATGACTATAATATGTCCGATCTATAACATGATGTATTGTAGATTCTTTTGAGTGAAATCCTTAAAAAAAGGTCTATACTGCAGAAAACAATCTATTAATCTTTCTTACTACTACAAGTACACATGCTTAATTTATTCATCATCATAATAATAATTGCCAAAGCCGGAAATTCAAAAGGAATTGGTGAATATTTCTTCCTTACTTAAGTTTTCACAATTTCTAAAATGAAGAAGGTGCTTGTCTTGATAATCTCAATCTCATAACTAAAGAAACTCTAAATGAGATTGATTTGTTTGCCCTCTCATTACAATCAGTGTTTCTATGGTCAGATATGAGTGTGACTTTCTCTAACCGTTTTCTGAAGTCATTGAAAAGTATGTCAGCGCCATTCAGTATCATCACATTCTAATTTTTTATTGTACAAGGCTTGTTCAAAAACATTTTGCAAGGGTTAGAGCTCAATTCAGCGTCATTGGTGACCACAACTATCGACACCGCATATGTTAATTTCCTGATACAAACATTACTTTGGTGGAATGATAGTTGGATTGTATATTTTTTTTAAAATTTTAATATT
The DNA here is from genome assembly GCA_951812925.1 of Calliopum simillimum. Lineage (NCBI taxonomy): Eukaryota > Metazoa > Arthropoda > Insecta > Diptera > Lauxaniidae > Calliopum > Calliopum simillimum. The sequence goes on from OX638368.1 coordinate 146,838,752, forward strand.
AGAGTAGAACGGGGCAATGTCGTGCACTCAACTTTGACATGCTCGTAAAGCCGTACATCTCAAGCGAATGCAACGAGTAAGCATCCGATCGAAAGATAATTTCGTTGGTTACATCCATGTGTAACAACATTTGTGTAGCGAGAAATTGTGTTTGTGTAAGTGAAGAAAAAAAAATGTGCACGACATTACCCCCCTCAAAATGTATGGGGTAATGTCGTGCATTGTTTTCCGAGTATAGTAAAGGTACCAAAATGTGTGAGAAATGATAGGTAGTGGTTCTATTAGTGGAGATTTAGCATTATCATGTATTTATTCATTATTATACAAGTGTGAAGTACATAATATGTTGTGTAGAGTAGAACGGGGCAATATCGTGCACTCAACTTTGACATGCTCGTACAGCCGTACATCTCAAGCGAATGCAACGAGTAAGCATCCGATCGAAAGATAATTTCGTTGGTTACATCCATGTGTAACAACATTTGTGTAGCGAGAAATTGTGTTTGTGTAAGTGAATGTGCACGACATTACCCCAATGGTCATTTTAAAGGTCAACTTCGATAACTCGGTGAAGTCCAACATTTTTTTTGAAAACCAAATACTTCTTTTCTTTGGCAGGATATTTCGTTTCAGAAAACACTTACCTGGTATATTTTCCCGGAAGGAAAATTATTTTTCTGACCCGATAAAAAAACACTTTTATCGTCCCGAAAGCGTGCGTTTTGAAAAAAATGTTACTCTGTAGAGACGAGCTGGTGAAAATTGCTAGTATTATATGCATAAGCTCAGTAGGTCAGCAGGTCCTTACCTTACGAGCAGTTGGTAAATCATTCAATTCTTTGGGCTAAAACAGCCAGTGCACGACATTACCCCCTGCACGACATTACCCCGTTCTACTCTATATCTATAAAAAATAAAGCATTACTTATTTTTAAAAAATTTTCAGAGTTTTATAAAGTTATCGGTGTAACGGCTGATGATGATGAGTTATACAACTTTTCTAGATTTCTATAGAGTTTGTAAGCACTTCAGAGCATCTGGTTACCTTATTTTATGTATGTATGTGGTAAATTGTTTTTTCATTCGTTTATCCTTAGCTGGCATTTAAGGCGATAAATTTTGCCTGAAGTTGTTATTCTATATTTCTTGTCGTTTTTTTTTCCTAAATAATATCCATATTGTTGTTGTTACTCATTGTTAATTGCGGTTTTATTTTTTAGTTGTGGCCACTCTTTTGTTTATGGCAGCTTCCCCTATGCTGGCTTGGAAAGTTAATATCCCGTCAGCATCTTAGATTTCAAATTTCATTAATTGGTTTTCTTGGCAAACACCTCCAGCGATTTTCATCGGTTAAACGCTTGAATAATCAATGATTAATTGCTTTATTGTTAATAAATTAGTTGCTTCAAATGCCTGAATGTTTGCTTTAATGTTTACGTACAAACTAACTAAAATTATATTGTAGAATATGGTTAAATAATAACTACCGGCAACTTCGAAAAATAACAAATTTCAAAATAAATGTAAGTCTAAGTCATAAAAGATTTAACGAAATAAAATCCTATAATTCTGTAATGCCAATACGAAAGAGCCAAATCTAATATGTTCACTTCAGATCCGGTTTAAGGAGAAGATTAATCCATTTGTCTGCGTGACAACAGGCAGTATTGGATGTTATTGGTGACTACCAAGACACCACTCGGAGATTGTTTCGAGGTCAATCTAAGCAACAGACAACAGACAGCACTCGTAGATTGTTTCGAGGTCAATCTAAGCAAGGCTAGGCACTTTTGAAAGAATATCAAAAATAATAAATATTGCTGTTGTCCGCAAAGGAATGGATTGGTCAAAAGGTCTTCAATAAAAATAAGTGGAAATGTTAAAAATATAATGAAACATCAGATTTATAATAAAAACCATCAATAACTTTCTAATGTATATTTTTATCCTAACGGAACTCAAATCGAAAAAAAAAAAAAAAACAGAAATTAAACTACACATTTTTTCTGCTCAAGAAAGAATAGAAATGAAATTTGAGCAAATTTGACCTTTGAAAAAATTGTTCATACTGTATTTCTAGTATTTGTTGTCCGAAGGTGAAAATTCGATTTTGTGGTTATATTTGTATTGACGTTATTTTTTGCCATTTTGCCTTCACAGTAAAAAAAGAAAAACAAAAGAAATTCAAGAACGTATGATAAAGTTTGAAAATAAAAATTTTCTAGCAAGAAACAAACATGCAACCGAAAAAAAAAATCCAAAATTGGTAATGAAAACAAATTGGAAGAAATTGGTTCTACTGCATTTGCTTTCAGCAAATCCAATCAAGTCAACGTACCCTAGCAACGTTACATCAACTGCAATGTACTTATGTGTGTATGTAGGCGTACTTTTGTCTTACCCAAAGTGAAAATTTCAAAATTGTAAAAGATTTCTTATCCTCAAAAATTTCATGTAGGCTGACCTTTCTTAAAGTTTATTAGTATACACTTGTGTTGCAGTTTCACTGAAAACTGTATTCAACTGAAATAGAAGTGGGTGTACCTGAATAATGGCCAATATCACGAATTTGTTTTATGGTGGGCGTGGCACCGTCCTGTTTTCTACAAGATATTGATTAGCCTGTTTTTCTTTACATACATATCTACCAAATCTCATTCATTTATATAAAACATTTGTACTTTCAGAGGCATGAATTGAATTACAAATTTTTACAAAACATTTTTTAAATTTGCTATTTTAAATAAATAAGTCAATCTTTGACAAGAATTTCATGCGAAGCGATGATTTGTAGGAGGAAAACGTGGCTTCGCCAACTTTCCCACTCACAATCGTTTTAAATATTATGTTTATAATTATACTTAACTTAAAAAAAATAATCGAAACTTCAATAGTCATTTTCGAGCAAAATGGCGTGCCAACAACCATACAAATAAATTTTCAAAAGCCCATAGATCACGCGAAATAGTTGAAGCCAAATCGAGAACTAGGAGAACTCGGACAAAAGGCGTTTCACCCCGCAAACAATAATGTTTATCGTTTTGCAAGCATTATTTGAGATAATGCAACCAAATTTCGTACAGAAACTAGAAATGGTCGAAGCAAGCTGAGAGTAAAAACTAGGTGAATTCGGAAAGAGTGCGTGGTAAATCCTTTACAAGCAATGTTTTTAAAATTCTACAGTGTAGGGTATTTCACCCTTATTAGTTTTTTTTTTGGTTTTAGAGTTTTTTTTTGGTTAGCAAAGAAGTTAGAACAGTCATGAGCGTCTTGACATTTAAGCACTTTTAGTTTACAAATTTGAATCGATCTAATTTGCGCGCATGTTGGTTGTTATGTGAAACATTTTTTCATAAATTTTAATAGAATTCAGCACTATTTTATACTTCGAACACCATACTGTTTAATTGCCAAAGCGGCAATATGTGTCATATATCTACATTTGAGTACCTTTGCAAGCAACAACAAATTTCACCACACTCACAAGAATCCTGATGTTGCCTTCGTTCTCATGGCAGTAGCCAACGTAGTGCTGTTTGTTGGGTGTCCAACATTTTCTAAGTAATCTCATTTGTTTGTTCGCGTCACTGGCATAATTCCATTAGCAACAATAGCGGCAGTGACGAAGCTACATCTGTTGGAACGAAAAACAACACTTTCAATCGTCGGCTGGGTTCCGACTCATTCATCCATTCAGGCCGTTAAGCTCCATGAGTAATGCTGCGCTTTCAACGTCATTTCAATGGCTGGTAAACATTAGGCTTTGATTAGAAATTCCGTTTCTGGTTGGACCAGAGCAACTCTAAGCAGCGCGTTTTGATTTGACAGCACTCACATGCTGTTAACACACACACACACACATTCTTGAACGCTCTATAGCATTAAAAAAAGGGTGATTCAAAAATTCCGTTGACAAATAAAGTTTAACTTTTGATGTTCAACTTAGTAGATCTGAATGATTTTTGAGCTAGTATCAGAGATTCGCTTAAATGTTTTTTATACCATATTGAAACAGATTCTAAGATTTTCATATGCCTTGGTGCAAGCTCGTTACTACACGAAGAGCATTTGCCCTATTAGCACTTAGAGTTTGTTGGCAAGCGGAGGGAAATGAAAAGATATGTTTGCCTCCGCTTGCCATCAAACAAAATCTAAGTGCCCGCAGTAAGTAAGTAGCAAGTTTTGGCGTTAAATTGACTCTCTAGCCATGTATCTGCTCTACCGATTAATCATATTTTATTGTATTCCGCGAATTTTTTTTACTGACAAGCGTGACCACTAGACCGTTTCGATTTTGTATGAAGCAAAAAAAAAAAAAAATCATCCTGAAACCGACTCAAAAGTAAGATGGACTTTTAGAAACAATATCTGCATAATTTTTATTTCATTGTCCAAAGAATTCGTGTGAGTATTTTCAGAATTTTTTCAGATATTTTATAGTTTTTCAAAAATTTATCAAATTGTGTGAAATAAGTGTGAATTTTTAAAGAACATACTGAAATCTTTTTAATTTTTGTTTTTTTTTTTACCAAGCTTTGAAAAATTATAAAATATCACAAAAAATTCTGAAAAAATTCACACGTATTTTTTGGATAATTCTAAGCAAGTTTTGCCGTACACACTTTTTTCGTTAGATGCCTTGCTTTTGAGTAAAAAATAGTTTTTCCAATCGCGTAATTGAAAAACGTTAAAAAGTCGATTTTGGGACGCGGATATTATCTATAACTACTCAAAAAAAAAAAAAATTTATAATTTTTAAACGCCAACATTTTTCTAAAGCACCTTTGGGTATCCATTTTGTAATGAAAAAAAGTAATGACCAAAAACATGTTTTTTTTAACCAAAATGGTCTTTCAGTAGAATCAAAAGTGCTCCATTGGTTTTTCTCGGAATGAAAAAAAATAATATCGATATCGGTTTTTATTAATTTTTCTATTTCCAAATCCACTCTAAGGCTCCCATAAGCAATTCTAAAGTACATACATACACAAATGTCTTTTCGCCGTGACGTACTAACATAATTGCATATAACCTTATTTAAACCAAAAACAAAATCTCAAAATTTAGTTACAAATTCTACTAGGCAAATGACGACAACTCGCATAAGCTCTATAAAAAATATATGCATAATTCTCTTTCTATCAGTGTCCATATTTTGTTGTTGTTGTTATTATTGTAAAAAGGTCCTTTCGGCTTATGAATGTATTTGTTCACTACACTACACTACATACATGTGTCGTTTGAGAGTTTGTGAGTGTTTGTTTGTTTGGATATGAGTGCCTAAATCATTCAAGCAAAATGGTCCAACTAATAAGAAGAGCGAACGAAATGTTGCCAACGAAATCATGACATCGTACCAGCAACAGCAACATGAGTTCTCTTGATATTCAACTCAATACAAACATCAGCAGCAGTAGGTAGCAGCAACGACAACAAAATCAGTTTTAATTATTATTACGATTACATGGAGAAAATTTACATTTTTTTTTTTTAAAAATTGTAATAAAATTTTCTCGATTTCTTTCCATCACGATTTTTGTAGTAGGACTGCGATTTTGGTACCTTAAAAAATCAAGTGATTGTTTTCTTTCCATTTTTGACGTTTTTTTTCATTCGAAATTCAAATTTATCGTATAATTTCTTTATTACTATTCACAAGGAACAAGAAACATTCCCCTACTAACATTATCAATCCTGAAATTTCAGCTATTTATGACGCATTCGAACATTAAGTATAAGGCGATTTTTTGGCTTCTAATTCTTCATTTGTTGCCTATCCATGCAGACTTAGAGCTGCCACAAAGAAAAAGTCTAGAAGCATGATATTACAAAGTAGGGATAGCCAATTTCCATGGTGCGAAGTAAGTATGTAACTGAAATCACCGAACTACTTATTCTCGCATCAAAGTCATGGTCTCAAGACGGATAGCGCCATATTGTTGGAATCAATTGACATCGAGATAACCAGCCAGGTAAAAAGTCCGTTATTTAGCGTGTTTACTGGCGCCATTCATACCCAACGGGAAACGGAAGCGCATTGAAACGACTTCAGTTGCGCTTCTAGGGAAGCAAGAAGCTGCTTCCAGTGCTGTTCTCACTGCTTATCATTTTTAACACAGCATTTGTACGCTTCAAATACGCTTCCGTGGAAGCACACATTTGGAAGCATATGAAATACGTTTCCGTGGAAGTGTTTCAAAATTTCAAGTTCCATTTCACAAAAATTACTTTTTTTTCTGTAACTTTTGGTAGACTTATTTACTTTTATAAGCAATAAAAATAAATAGAATGCGAAAAATTTTGTATGCTACCAGAGATGTGCTTCTACTGCGCTATTTTTGGAAGCAGCTTCATTTCTTCTCGTTGGGACCCTAAGGCTGAAACGGTGTCGGATAAGCATTTATATTTTTCGAAAATTCAGAATAGGATTTCTCTTAATGTACTTACTTATTGAAACAATTATGTAGGAATTTTCGTCTTAAAATCTACATATAAAGTGTGTTTATTAGACTGCTTCATGAGGTTTTCTTTCTGCTTTCAAACAGGTTTCATAGTTGCGAGGATTTAAAATAATAAATCTCGTGGGCCTATAATATTACGCATCTTAATTCTTTACTTTATATAACCATAAAACAGTTTTGTGTATATTTCGTGAATGAAAAAACTTAGATGAATGGGGCTCATACCATTGGAAAGAACATAAAATTGTTCATTAAGAAGAACGTAACAATTTTCATCGTAGAGATGTTACTTTATTAGTTACTTAGTTTTCAAATTTTAGAATCATTTTAAAAATTTCTTCGATAGCTAAAAAACTAACGAACTATCATTTTCAGGAAAAAAATTATTGCGCACTTTTTTATGAAAAAACTCATGTTCTATCCAATAGTGTTAGCCCCATTCGTCTGAATTTTCTTTTTCACTAGATAAACACAAAATTATTTAAAAAAGTACTCTTTTACCAACCAAGTCGTACAAAAACAAAGAGGAGGAAGCGACCAGAAAATATTAAAATTATGGGCTCTCCTTGCACCAGAGTTATTTTTTTCTGTCCTTGCAAAGAATAACAAAAAAATAAATAAAATAAAGCAGTCTAATGGACTCGTACATACATATTCCGATGAAAAAGTGTGTATAGTCGTTTGAGTGGCCGAATTTATAATGTCTTTGTTATATGAATCACTAATGAAATATGTATATGCTTAAAGACTTTGAGGAATGATTTCAGATTCATTCGGCTTATAACTTTGTTGTTACTGTAGGCTGTGCACATTGTTGCCATATAACTATATTCTAACGAGGCAAGTTCAGAGTTTTTTAAAGTGCCTCCTAGTATAAACTACAGTTTTTTCAAATAAATTAAAATGTTTTTATCATATAAAATTTGTCATTTTATTTTACTTTAACTGAATTGTTTTTTTTTTTTTTTTCAGTTTTAATAAAATCAATCAAAGATAATAGATTTATATGTACTAAAATCGCCCAATGGTTGAAACTGTACCACAAATGTTTTAAATAATTTTGATACTTTTCGGACACTTTAAGTACTTTTTTTGCTATTTGGTACAAAATATAAAACTCATTTTTAATCCCTGGTACAGTGACAAATGTAAAAAGTAAACAAAACAAAAGACATGAGGTCAGTGCTATGCTTTTTGTCTTTTTCGTTGTCCTTTATAATCTTTTTAGCTTTGTGTGACCGCGTATTTTGTTGTTGTAGGTATTGCAAAATTTGTATTTAATTTTACTTGGCTTGAAGGCAAAATATTAAAATAATTTTAACTTTGTGCACATCTACACACAAATACCTTTCTAATGGTGTATAATTGGAAGTCGTACTCTATTTCTAACATAGTAAAAAAAGATGGACAATGTTTGACCTGCGTATTGATACGTAGATATACGTAAGTAGTTGAAAATACAAAAGGGATTCCTTTATTCCAGCAAAAGGTTTTTCAATAAGAGCGCTACAAGTTTTTTTAAATAAAACAAAAATGGTTTTGGATATCAATGAAATTCTTTATTTCTGTGAAAGTACATTCGATGCCATTATGTATGGCACTCGATTTCTTTTACATGGCCACCACGGGCACGCTTGCAGAAGTCCAGACGCTGAACCCAATTTTCGACGGTTTTCAAGCATAAATCGGCCGATACTGCTGCAATTTCACGATGATATTCGTACGAAGTTCATCAATCGTCGCTGGCTTGTTGGTATAGACCATAGATTTGACGTAGCACCACAGGAAATAGTCTAACGGAGTCAAATCGCACGACCGAGGCGGCCAATCGACTGGGCCATTTTGTGAGATAGCACGTTCACCAAACTTGGTTTTCAATAAATTGATTGTGACATTCGCTGTGTGGCTTGCGGCGCCGTCCTGTTGAAACCACATATTGTCCAAGTCCATATCATTCGATTCGGGCCAAAAATATTCGGTTATCATTGAACGGTAGCGATTCCCATTCACAGTAACGTGCCGGTCTTGATCATCACGGAGAAAGTACGGCCCAATGACACCGCCGACCCATAAACCGCACCAAACCGTAAATTTTTCGGGATGCAATGGTGACTCATGGAGTACGTGTGAATTGCTGCCTGACCAATAACGCATATTTTGCTTATTGACGAAGCCATTCAGCCAGAAATGAGCCTCATCGCTGAAGATGATTTTTCGATGAAAATCCAAATCATTTTCAAGTTGTTGCTTAGCCTAATTCACGAACATACGACGCTTCAGTTCTTGCGTCAATTTGATCTTGTAAGGATTTAGGCCAAGATCTTTTCGCAAAATTCGCCACAACGACGTCACAGAGATGCCCAACGCTTGAGAACGACGTGTGAGAGACACATTTGGGCTTTCTTGAACTGAAGCCTCAGCGGCAGCAATATTTTCGACACTACGGGCACTTCTTTGTCTCACTGGCATGGTACTGTGCCTGTGGATTCAAATTTTTCCACTAGACGCTCAATTGTTGATCTGGTGGGACGATTATGACGACCATAAATTGGACGTAGCTCTCTTAAAGTTGAGGCCATTGACTCCGAATTTCGGTAGTAAATTTTAATAAGTTCTACACGTTGTTGGCTCGTATATCTTTCCATGATGAAATGGCAAACCTTACTGAAGAGAAATATCAAGGGAGCGGGAAAAAATATGGCGTCGTTTGCTGTCCCTATTGGTCTACTTTTGTAGCGTCCGTATTGAAAAACCTTTTATACCATAAAAAACTCTAAAGAGCTTGTTTTTTAGAAACTTACATTTCTTTTACATAATTTGAAAAATATTCAATTAAAATAAAACTATTTTTTTCAATACATTTATCTAACAACAATCGGTTTCTTAATTTTTCGAAGCTGTTTACGCATCGAGGCCTGCGTACACTGTGTTTCATACAAATTTTTAAATTTTGTTTTCGAGACTCAAAAGACTCAAATGGCAACAATGGCTGTGCTTAAAACACCAGTTAAGCATAGTAATGAACAAGTGATTTCACATGATGAATTTGCGACATTTTGCTCAACGAAAACATTACTATGAGTAATAACAGTAGACCATGCAGGAGCAGTAGCAGAATTTTAATTAATGTCTTACATAGCAGAGGCCATGAAATTGGCTCATTAAAATCACAAGATTTCGAAACTTCAAATGGGCTAAATGCAAAAACGTGCATCTGTATTTTACTATGCATATGGTTTTTATTTGTAAGCTTATGATAATAAATTTCCAAAATGATTTCGTTTTTTTTTTATGCCGAGGATAACATCAGTCAAATTTAAAGTTGAGTTGCTGAAGTTCGATCGCAAATCGATGGAACCGTATGATGTTTCTTTCCATCAATGTGCAATACTTGATTCTGTTGAAATTTTTTAACTTTTTGTACACTTTTAGAACTTTTTTGCTAATTGGTACAAAATAGAAAAGCTAATTTCTAGTAGAAAATATGTAAAGCAAAACGTAGACAAAACCAAAAACATGATATTACTACATCAACATCCTATTTTGCAGCTGTGTGACTGCGTATTTTGTTGTAAGGATTCAAAATTTTGTATTTAATTTTACCTTACTTAAAAGCAACATTTGAAAATAATTTTAACTTCATGCAAATCTCAAAACAAATACCTTTCTAAAGGTATATATAACCTTTTCAATTTTTAGGCTTGGAAAAAGTTAATTTTCAAATGTTTTCATAATCAGTTTTCAAACGTTTGGAAAATATTATTTTTTATTATTTTTAAAATTGATTTTGAAGGCATTTGTATCATAACTGGCACGTAAGGTTAGTTGATAAGATTGTCGACTCATAATTTGGAAGTCATAGGTTCGATTCTCCGTAAACATAATTTTTTTTTTTTTATTTTTAATTCAATAATGTTTGGAAAATGTTGTTTAATGAACTTAATAAATAATAACAAAATATTAATTGCAAAGTTGAAAAAACAATTTAAAAATATTGAATAAAATAATTTGGAAAATATTATAAAAAAACATTTATATAACACAAATAACACAAAATAATAAATAACACAAAATAATAAATAACACAAAAACACACAAAAAACAAAAAACTGGCAAAAGTCGGCTTCGCAGCCGGGGAAGGCTGGTGCATTGGTCTAACGACTCGTGCTACCAACCGGGAGGTCCTTGGTTCAACTCCCGCTCAGGCCAAAACACAAAAGTTTTTCAACTTGCAATTTTTCAATTATAATTTATTTAGTAAAATAAATATAATTATAATTACAACAAAAATAGTCTGATGAGTCTTTGTGACGAAAGACGAAACATATGTCACTATAGCCGTGTTTTTTAATCCGTTCCTTAACTTGTCATAATTATGTGTTAGAAAATGCATTGATAGATTTATATGTAAATCGATCTTTGCAAATATATGACTAAAAGTTCGATTAAAATCAATTTTCAATATATATAAATGTCATTAAGTAACACACTTAAAAATTCTTAAAAACATTTATAATAAGCTTGCTTCAAATGATTTTCACGAGCTTGCTATGAAGGATCCAGTTCCGATTACCAAATAATTAAAATTCATGAAGTTCCAAACATTTAGCAAGCTTATTTCCAAACGAAATGTTTGCTTCAAAAAGCGTATAATTAGTTATTTTCCAAACGTTTTTGTTTGTTGGGAATCCATATCAAACATACATAGTAAGAAAAGGGTGAGAAGATGTGGTCTTGTGTATTAGTTTATAGAGCTTGCCTTTTATAAAGAAACCATTACTATTTTTAGTCAGATTTGGTGATTAGTTGTTCAGAGAGCGGCTTAGCCATCTGATTTTCACTGATAAGCAATTCGGCATGAAATTTAGCCCTGGGCGAAAGACTCTAATTTCTTCCTGAATCTGGTGAAAAGAGTTTTTGTTGAAAGAAATTGAGAAATTCACATGATGGGAGTCGATCAATATTTTTGTCCTCTCCTGGCAAAAGGGAATTTTTTAGTGCACTAAAAAAATTAAAAATAAAACCATTTTTCAAATAAAATTTTTTTTTTTTAAATTTGGAGAGAATGGGTAATCTTTGTTGAAAATAGCTTATTCATTTTGTTATCGAAATAAATGCATATTTTCATCAAAAAAACAAACTTTTCAAGTTGTAGACCAAATAGTATTATTACATAAAAAAGTTGTGGGTATTTTTTATAAAAATTTTGCTTAAAAAAAAAACTAACTTAATGATTTGGCCGATTATTGCCGGAGTTATTGTATGAACATTTCTAAAAATCAATAAATGTAGTTTTTACGTTTAGAAACAATTCGCCGGTGCTTACGAAGAAAATCTTCCAACCGAAAGTTGCGGCGAAGAAAATCTTTTTTTTGAAATTGCGGCGAAAAAAATCTTTTTTGTAACATGCGGACAAAAAAATCACTTTTTATAAAATGAGGCGAAGAAAATCACTTTTTACAAAATGCGGCGAAGAAAATCTCTATATTTAGTGAATACTTTTCGACGAGTTAAGAAAATAAACATTTCACTTAAAATCGCAGCGAATGAAGCGAGATTTTCTTCGCCGCATTTTGTAAAAAGTGATTTTCTTCGTCGCATTTTGTAATAAGTTATTTCCTTCTCCGCAATTTGTAAATAGTGATTTTCTTTTCCGCATTCGCACAAAAAAGATCTTTTCCGCCGCAGTTTGGAAAAATGGATTTTTGCATTTAAAGAAGAGATAGTCTTCGTAAGTGCCGGCGAATTAATTTCAAATTAATTCAGTTAAGTTTTAGTACCTGAAGCTCTTATTGCAAATGCTAAACTTATTTCCTTTACACATAAAATACAACAGAAATCAACAGATAACGTATTAGCAAGCCACCAGGTTGAAAATAGCATTTTATTTTATCCCCAGCATACCAATCGACCCACCCACTGTTGTAATATTCATTCAGTCGTTTCACTGGTTTGTTTTTGGCCAATCCAACACAAATTGTGATATCAAAATTCATGACGATGCTTTGAGATGCCAACAGTCAAAACGATAAATGAAATTTTTAATTCATCACCTAATAACGGTATTGATATACATATGTATGTATGTATGTATGAATAGGCGAATAGCCCCAATTCTTAAAAACGAAATTGCAACCAAAATGTAAGCTGACCGTTGGGTACCGCAAATTCTGATGAACAGCCGAGTGACGAGCAAAATAAACTGAAAATGACTCACGGTAAATATCCAGTATGATAGGTATAACAACCCATACTCCTAACTTTAATCCAGTATACTTATATAGCGGACAAGCTCGTATAACTCTGTTGCTCCATTTAAATTTAAGTAGAGTGGTATTTATGTAGCCGTTGTAAAATGTTTTTGGACTGTGCAAGGCAGGGGCGCGGGGCTCAATGAATGTCAGAATAGCCGCAAAATAATTGTGCTGTGCATACATTTTGTCATAAATAGAAACGAGGTTTTTCAGTATGCACAACTACATAGTAACATGTTTAACGTATTTTGTTTATAATGAAAAGATAAAATGGATTTTGATACCAATCGGGGTTTAATACATAAAGTTTTTAGGATGAGAGGTTTTCTCCTAGAATTAGTGGATTTCAATAGCGATCATAAGAAACTCAATGCGAATATTACATATAATGTCTTCCTATTCAGGAGAAAATGTAACATGAAAAACTATGAAATTTGTTATAGCATCCATTTAAAATCTCCAATGTAAAGGAATCTGACAGAAATTAAGCACAAAATTGAGGAAGAATATGTAAGACTACCTATTTTTACTGTGCACTGTTTGGCTCCTCGGCCATTTTCATAAAATATTGTTAAAAAAAATAAGGTATCAAAAAAATTTAATTATGAATCGGTAGTGGAAAAAACATGCGGTTTCTGATCAAGCCTGAAAAATAGAATAAAGAAAGCCAAATCGTTCTAACTGCCCGTAACTTCGAAATTATTGATTTTTTCGGTAATGTCATCTTTTGTAGAAAATGACTTTGCTAACATTAACTCCTTAGAAAGTTTTTGGTCAAAAACACCAATTTTGAAGAACATTTTTTTATGACCTTTTATTTTTAAAAGTTTTTAAAAAACTTATATGAATAAGAGTTTAAAAAAACTTTTGAAGTAAAAGTTTTTAAAAAATATTTATCACCTATTTTTGCAAGAAGAAAGTTTTGAAAAACTTTAATTTGTAAAACTTTTTGAATAAAAGTTTGAAGATCTATTTTTAAAAGACATTATGAAAGTTAAAAATCATATTTAGATTCTCTATAGCAATTGCATTGTTATTTTAAAAGGGTAATAACTTTTTGAAGAATAATCAAACAAAACTATTTCATAGTGGTTTCATTTAAAATATAACTTCCACAAAAATAAATATTTTGTATGATATTTAATGTCAAAGTGCCAGTTTAAGTTGCAGTTAAGGCTTAACTGAACATTATAAAATCAGCACTTAAGAGGATTATGTTAAAATTTAATTTGTCAAAACTTGCGTTTTTGTTGCTTATGAAACTGAGAGAGATTGCATTTAAGAGCAGTAAGAAACAAAAGCGGCAAGGAACCTGAATTTTTTAATTTACTATATTAAGTTATTTCCGTCCAACTCGCTAACTTTGAAACAAAAAGTGAGAGCTTTTGTTTAATGCACTTACATGTAAGTATATGTAATAAGTACATGCCTGTTTCAGCACTATGTACGAGTATATGTGCAGTAAAGCATAATACATTATGAAGTGTTTGGGTATTTAATGTTTCTTGCCACTACCACTGAAGCCACTACGATCACTTAGCTAACCACATGCAACTACATAGATGTACATAGATAATTCAGTAATACACATTTATAGTTACATTTTAGAGTGGCCACTTCAACTGCTCGAGTTTGTTCTTTCACATGGATTTCATATGTACAAAGGAATATATTGAAGCTTCATGTTGTGGTGGTCAGTGTTTTTTATGCAGTAAAGTTCGTAGCTGATGAACTTACTTGATACGTTTGAAATTAAGTTTTATTTATGTGGATCTGGTCATTGAAGTGAATTAGCTTTGATTTTATTTAATTAATACCTTTATAGGTTACTAATTAATTTAATAATAATTTCTACTATATATGAAATGCTAAAATGATTTAGACTAGCAATGGACAAAAGCCATAAGAAAAACAAAGGAAAAAATAAAAAAACCTGAAAACTCTAAGCCAGACATGCTCATCTGAAGTTAAAATTTCAAAAATTTAAAATTACTGAGCCCACCAAAATTTTTAGAAAAAAAAAAAAAATGCAATTGTTTCTTCTACAGTTATTCAAAATTGTTAAAAGTAGCACCATCCAATTTAGTACAGTCATATAGAATTAAAAATTGGGGCTGCCTGGAATGTTTTCCGGGGCTTTTTAAAATGAGTTATTTTATAGATTTCGATGTGCTTTGCCACATCGTACATTGTCTGCTCGCGCCGCCATATTGAAAAAATGGCGCCTAAAAGCAATTTTTGCTAATTTCACGCTAACTATTACTTCGAGCGAAAAATAGTTTTTGACAATAGCTGTGTTCCAATGTTAGCAGATCTGACCCGGATCAGATTCACTTTCAAGCAAAACAAAGACAAATTCAGAACCAGCTCAGATCTTAGTTCCATTTTCTGGATCCATGAATGCGTTCGGAAACCTTTTTTGGATCCATCGAAATGTTCTGAAAATTACGGGTTTTATTTGGTAGCACTGCTTATTTGTTGACAGTTTGACATTAACCGCATTTCTTTCAATTCTTGTCAGTGCTGCCAAGTTTTTGAAATTGAATCCATGTGCTTTCCAATGAATTCAGATCTGATCCGGATCAGATTAACTTTCAAGCAAAACAAAAACAAATTCAGAACCAGCTCAGATCTTGGTTCCATTTTCTGGATCCATGAATGCGTTCGGAAATCTTTTTGGATCCATGGAAGTGTTCTGAAAATTACGGGTTTTATTTGGCAGCACTGACTTATTTCCTGACGTTTTGACATCTGGTGTCAGAAAAATTATTGAAAATTTTAAAATTTCAATTAAAAAAGAACTTGACTGAAGAAAAACCATTCGATGTATAAAATTTAATGGCTTTCTTTGCTGAATTGTAACTGCAATTTTGCATTTTTCACAAGTCAAACTTGCCCTCTGCAATATCAACAAACATATCACCAGCACCTGCACCAGGCAATCTGTTTAAGCGACCACTTATCAGCAATGACACAAGTTTTGTTAGCCCTGCATTGTCTGCACAGTTACAGCAAGCCCACGGAAATATGAAACTTTCCAACCGCGGTACCACCACAACCTCTATTAGACATTTTTTGGCTATTCTGTTTTATAAACGATTTTTAAATTAAATAACTTGAATTGATTTTTGAATTTGTTATGACATTTTTGTTTTGACATTTGTATCTTATCTTGCCAATGCTACCAAGTTTTTAAAATTGAATCTGTGTTCGTTCCAATGAGTTCAGATCTGATCTGGATCAGATCTACTACCATCGGAATACAGCTAATATTGTAGCTTATAGTCCGGGAGCCGGCAATACTTAAAGTGCCGTCATCGCGGATTCTGAAATTTTTAATGCAAAATAAATAGTAGTTTACACTAAGACGAATAAGAAAAGCTTGGTCAGCATGGTTGTAGCCTGGCAGAAATATTTTTAAATGATTTTTGATTTATTAAATTTTCGGAATGTTTTGCCGTCATCGCGGATTTTGATCAATCTTAATATTAATCGATGAATATGCAAAGTCCACACAAAAGTTAAATTGAAAATTAGAGTAAAGGTCGGGATTTTTTCGATCCTTACTTGGTCATGTATATTAATCGATGATAAATTTCATAACCATTCAGAAAAAATCCGGCGGACCAAATTTTTTTTGCCAAAAATGACCAGCAGACCTATTTTAATGGTGTTACAGTGGGAACAATTTCGTTGTTATCACGGAAATTTGTTTTTTTTTTTTTTTTTTTTAATAAATATCTTGGTATGCGAGCTTAGAAACTGCCGAAAGTACCCACTATCGCATCATTAAAATAGGTCTGCCGGTCATTTTCGGCAAAAAAAATTTGGTCGGCCGGATTTTTTCTGAATGGTTACTAATTTTATGATCGATAAATATTAAGATTGATCAAAATTCGCGATGACGGCAAAACATTGCGAAAATTTAATAATTCAAAAATCATTTAAAAATATTTTTGCCGGGCTACAACCATGCTGACCAAGCTTTTCTTATTCGTCTTAGTGTAAACTACCATTTTGCATTAAAAATTTCAGAATCCGCGATGACGGCACTTTTAGTATTGCCGCCTCCTCGCCTATTATAAAATTTCCTATAAAAATTGTCTTGGAATTGTTTCATTCTGACTAAAAGTTAGGAGATATATTAATTTACAATGTGGCAAAAATCAGTCAAGTGTGCATGCCGCTTATGAGTGTGCATGATGGTTTGTTGATCTTTAAATTGCAATACCTCATGAACTATGAGACGAAAGCGAGATATTTACAAAAAAGACTGCTTTTAGGCGCCTTTTTCCAATTTGGCGGCATGAGCGGACAAGATACGATGTAGCAAAGTTGAAATTCGGAAAGAGCTCATCGAAATCTATAAAAAAACTCATTTTCAAAAACCCCGGAAAACTTTACAGATAACACTACTAAATGACTGTACTAATTAGAATTTTCGATTATTTGTGTGGACCAGTTTTTTCAAACTTGATCGGTTTGTGAAAGATATCTCCTAAACCATAGTTCGTACGAAAAGTTCATTTGAAACTTCTTTTCAGAATTATCCTCATTAGCTTCGGCTTAAGCAACATGTAAGTCATTCGTTAGCCGATCGTTTCCGAAGTGCTCTAAGGATTTTGAAATTTTTTATTGAAAACATGTCGAAATACGATGTTGAACAGAATTCCGTAAAAAAATTGGGGCACTCGAAAATTTGATTAAAATCTCCCAAAATTGAAAGTTTGAAAACATGCAGTCTGTGTGTACTTATTGATCAGCGAGCCTTTTCGACCGGCAACTAGGAAGTCATAATCGCCTTTCAATATAATATTATTGTTATTATTATTATTATTTACATGCTTTATGTATTTATATACAACCAGTGTTTGGATAATTAATTGTTTTTTTTCTAAATGGATTTCTTTGTGTTATCATCTTTAATTTTTTATTTTTATTGAAAAAAAATGTTACTTTTGATTGCATAATAAATGAGTCTTTCATAATTTATTACCTATATAAAATGTTGTCTATTTTATTTTTGGTGGTCCAAGGTACACTTGCATGATGTACAAGGTATACTTCAGATTGGCACGGAAAAAGTAATATTTCTACTCAGTTATAAGACATGAAAATATCATTGTCACGTTGTCATTTGATGCTGTAAGCAATGTAAAAATATTATTTAATCAAAAAACTAAACAAGCTTTTTTGGAAAATCCAGCAAATTGAAAAAACTGAAAAGCGGACCAAGATACACACATCTCCCCTAACATATCGGAACTCAAAAAATTTTTAACAAAAAAACTTTATTTTTTAATAATAAGTATTTTTCATACAAAGAATTCACAGATGAAATAAAATTTTCGTGGGCATAAAAGATTATGTCAGACTCAATTAAATATCTTATTGTTCAGTATCAAATAAGCATTTGTTCCATTCAAACAAATCGTATTCCTACAACTCTCAGTGCCGCCATAAAGAGCTGACATAAACTGTCACCTAAGCAGAGTTTTGAGGTTAATCAAGGAATAATTCAATAAATTTATTGCTTTGTTGAATCAGCATAAATGGAAACAATGCGAAGTGAATGAAGAATGAACGGGGTGAGAATTCAACAAAACGAAAGCTCTGAATGCATTCCCACAAAATGCAGCAACGCTCAATTAGTTGCCTAAGCCGCTTACAAGTGTGTTCTTGGCGAAAATTCTTGTGGCAAGGGATTTCGCGTTCACGTTTTCGTTGTAGCTTCCTTTAATTTAAGAAACTGCAAAGCGTTCGTCTGTCCATTCTTCTGTCTACATCCACAAACATATACAACTCCCCCTCCGCCTCCAAAGTGGCAACTGTTCTAAGGACCAATCCAGCTGTGGTGATTTGGAGAGCGCGAAACGGAAGTTTGCGTCATAACTTGAGCAGCAATTTAAGTGGAAATTATGTAGTAGACGTAAATGAATTTGTGGTGACTCAAGCAGCGAAAATCAATTGAAAGGATTAAGTATTTGTAAGATATAGTAATTAATAAGAGTGTTCTTACTGATTCCGTTGATTGTTGTCAAAGGGGAGAAATATGAAACGTGAGAATTATAATTCAAATTTATGTACGTAAGAACATAAATTTGAATTATAAGTTTTAGCGATGAAATTCGCTATTCAATGCTCAGAAAAAAACCAACCAAAAAAAGAGAAAATAAATGTGAAGATTTATACCAGGCCATATCATGATTTTGCATGGTCTGCTTGAAGCAAGTAAAACATTTCCACATCTCAAAATAAAAAAAATAATTTGATGAACATAAGAACACATTGAGGTGCGCTTCTTCCTCATAAGCATAAACTGCTAAATTGCGCCTGCTCTTCCACGGTAAGATACCGCAAACAGGACGGATATAACTCTGTAGTTAAATGATGAAAAAAAGGCAAAATTCGCTTCAGAAACCTTCTGAATTGGCACACTTATGTACGTGCTGAGACAGCTTCGTTTTTCTTAAAGCTGATTGAGGTTAATGAGGTGATAATTTGGAATGAGATTTTTGACATGATTTAAGGCTGCAATGTCTGGCTTTTATCA
The DNA here is from genome assembly GCA_951812925.1 of Calliopum simillimum. Taxonomy (NCBI): domain Eukaryota; kingdom Metazoa; phylum Arthropoda; class Insecta; order Diptera; family Lauxaniidae; genus Calliopum; species Calliopum simillimum. Next base: position 146,858,020 of record OX638368.1, read on the forward strand.
ATTTCCTTCGAACGCACCAACGCATTTAAATTCATTGAACTTCGCTTGCAAAATAAACAAGTATACTTCGAAAGCGGTAACTTTATGAATTGTTATCTAGGGTGGGGCAGAAGTTTATTTTCCCGTTATTCAATTACCTGGCAGGAATGGAAATCATATAGATATGAAGGAAAAAAATTGTCTAAATTATTATTTAAAAAAAAAAATCCTATTAGCTTTTTTAAAATATGTACTTCAAATAAAATATCCCGCGATATTAATGCAAGGCATTGGTACTACAACACTCTTGAATTTTTCTTGCTTAAAACTCTTCACAATGTATTGAACACTAATTTGCCCTTAATTCTAAAGATTTTAACTTGAATTAAATACCACTAAGCAACTGAAATGTAATTTAAACCGATGTTTAAATTTTTCGTGAAAATTCTACAAACTGCTTTATAGTCTGGTTTGTGAACAAACCTTCTTAATGTTTTAAGCAAGAGCTACAAATATATATTATATATGGTGTAATACAAAGCTTTTGGCAGGTGAAAGTGGAGTGTATTTGGTTTATTGGGTTTAAAAGGAATTTGCAAAGAACTGCACCTTCGAATTTAGTAATTTAAATTTTTTTTCCTTGGTTTTGACTTTGGTGGCCATTTTAGTATTGAAATGGTCATATTAACATGTCTTTTTACAGTTGTTTTTAGAATTCTCGTTAAATTTCCTTTAATACAATAAATTTGTCATACCAATTTTTTAATTTGAGGTCAGAAAACAAAATATTTTTCAAGAAATATCCTAGTGTGCCAGACGGACCCATCTCGAACCCATAATGGGTTCCCAGTCTCGTATATTTTATCCGTTTCTGAATGCATTACGGATCCGGGATCCTTTACGGGCCCGTTTGCAAGTGAAATCCCTCTTGAATCTCGAAACCGTTTTGAACTCATAAACTCGAATTCAAAACGAATTCGCTTTTAGTAATGTTGATGCTGCTTACAAAAAAAAAAAAAAAAAATGTTGAAGCGCTTATTTTTAATTAAAAAAAAAAACAATGCACTATCAATAGGGAGGCAAACCTGGGGTCCCGGTGTATTAATTTACAAACATAAGACAACTAGGCTATTGACCTATATGATGTAGATTTATCTTATGTAGAGATATAAAGTTTGTATACTAAACAAATTTCTGTTGTTTTTTTTTATAAGTATTCTGTGTTCTTTCTCTTCCCTTTTTTTTGATCAAAAATATTACTCAAATTTGGAATCAAAAGCTTTTACAAAAATTTACACAAAATCATACGCATTAAAATAAAAAGATAAAAAAATAAAAAATGTGGATATTTCTTCCTTTTTTTTGGAGCTTCAAAACATTTTTTTTTTTGTTAATATACAGCATTAACTTATTAAAACCGAATTCGTTTTGAATTCGTATTTAATTACGTTCCGGGTTCGAAACGGGTCCGCCATTGCGGTCTTACCCGGGTTCGAATCCTACCACGGACGGATCGTTATATTTTTTTTCTTTTTTTTTCTTATTATTTTTTTTTAATCGTTAATAAGCGCTTCAAAATGTTTTCTTTTTTTTTTAACACAACATTAACATTATTTAAAGCAAATCCGTTTTGAATTCGTTTTTGATGTACGTTACGGGTTCATAACGGATCCGCATAGGTTTTTGTGCACATTGGGATGTGTTTAAAGCATTGATAACCAAACTCAATATTAGCGCATTTCGTCAATGTATAAAAGTTTATTGAAAGCTTTTACATTTTGCATAAGCTGCAAGGGAGTGACGCAGATCTGCACAACTACTGACATAATTGAACGCTTATCTGTGAGTAAATACGTATACGGAAAGCTTTTAAGCACATCACTGGTTTAAAGACTTTAGTAGATAAAGGGCAGCACGTGTATCGCGCGCATTATTTTAGACCCCCCTCAAGTGCAATATTTTGTTAGTCTAGACTCAGACGCTTCGTAACCTTATGCATCACATCCTTCATATATGTAGACGTATAAATATCTTTGTAGCTGCAACCTGGTCGTGTTTTGTGATATGCCGAAAAGTGTAGTTAATGTAACAAAGTGACCATTCTTAGAATCAGTGAGTCAAAATCAAGCACAAAAGATAACCTATCACTATAAAGAAAATTTTCGTAAGGGAATTAACGGCACTTACTACAGGGTGATTAAACAGAACATAAAATCAAATAAATATTACCATAGTACGTAACGAGAATGGGGAGGAGGGGTTCAGTCTAAGTTAGCAGCGCATTATGAAAGATGGTAAAGGAATAAAATGAAATACATAAACTTTGCAACGATTTCAAAATCGCACTTTATAATTGAATCACGTACGACGACACTTTCCGCCTTTGGCCGCTGAAGGGTAAACCAACATCATTTTGTGCACACGAAATTTGGTCACCGCAGACAACGCAATTGTACCGCATTTAGAAAAAGGATAGTAGAATATACTTTGGAGAAAAACTGGTGAAAAAAAAAACGGTGTATAGTAACTTACATACATATGCGCACAGTAGTATTATGCTTGAATATTGAAAGTAAAAATTCTAAGGCATCTTATAAGTATATGTACCTATAGTGTCAAAGGTAATGCAATGCCGATGTTGGATCAAGCCATGTTGTTCACAATCTCTCTCAAAGCAAAAAAAAAAAAAAATCCTTATTACAATTTTGTTCTGATCCAAATATCGTTGCTATGACATTATGTGAGAAAAAAGAAATTTTAATGGCATAAAACTCTGAACACATCCTGCCGTCATGAGTGCATACCCCATAAAACTTTTGACTGACACTGACAAGCGACGTTTGTGTCAACGCAACGAAATTTTGCGCTGCAACTGTTAACCGCAGCAACAAAAACAACACCCAGTAATTCCAACATCAAGAGGCAACAATGAAAACCGCAATAGTTTTTTTCTTTGCTCCTTACATACATCCTCCAATCTCCATTTTGTTTTTTAATTTGTAACACAAAAAAGATATTTTTGGTTTTATGCTTACGAGAGTACTCGTGTATTCAAAATTCGCTTCAGGCTGCCAACTTGACCATGTACGCATCCGCTGCTCAAATTCCACCTAAAAAACACAGTCAAAGTAAAAATGCAGAATCGGAATTTGTACAAATTTGCCAGGATATGCAAAAACTGCGCAACAAAAAAAAAAAAAAAAAAAAAAAAATAAAAAAAAAAAAAAAAAAACACAAGCAGCACTTTGACGAACAGTTTCGCCAAAAATATACGATCACCTTAAAATGTAGCTTAAGGGTGCATTTGTGCGATGCCCCAGACAGACGGCAGCTCTAATGCACATTACAGACGCAATAATGTGAAACCTTTTATTGCATGATTTTATGCATTTTTTAAATACATATTTCATAGACATTGACTAAAAGAAAATTTCCCAATTTAGGGTCCAAGAAATTCTAATTAACTTTTCTCATGCTTAACTCACTATTAATTTTGTTTTTTATGTTTTAGCGCCCAAATGTAAGCATTCTCCAGATCGTTACTAACACACTGTAAAAATATTATCGAAAGTGGTCAGACACACACACCCTGCATTTAGTTTTATACGGATTTATTTCTACTCACGACGGAAGGAAACTACGTTATTTTGTGCAAGAAGTCTAAGTTGAGCTTAGGATTTCTTTGTACTTTTCCAAAACGGGCCGATCATCAAAAAAAAAAGATGCCTGTATTTTATGAAGGCTGAGGACCGAGGAAAATAATTTTATCCTTTTTTCAGCCAAAAATAAGTTGTCATGCTTTTATGTGTGCAAAGTATTTTTTAATAAAATTAAAAAAAAAAAATCAGTTTTAAATAAACAAAATTGTGCACTATGACCAAAGGTCGGCAAGGGGTACCCCTAGAGAACAAAGTTCACATGTATACAAAATGTGAGCATAAAATTTTATTTCTATGTCAAAAAATATAAATATTTTCATTCAGTATGGATCGAGCAGTCGACTGAGAAAGTCGATTTGGGTCACCCATTCGTAAAATATGTACACTAGAAAAAAAAAAATTTATAAATTGCGATTAGGCTATAATTTTAAAGAATCTTGGCTTGATAGAGAATAAGAATTCTATGAAGAAAATTACTTCCGATATGACCCTCTGCTGTTTTATTATTGATGCCAAAGGACTTGCTAGGAGAGGGTCTCCAACTGAAAAAATTTCTAAATCATATGTTATGAAACCACTTGCATTGACTCAAAATTTATTTTGTGTGCTAATCTTAGATGGTCTGATTTGACAACATGTTCTACGTCGAAGGCGATATGGCCACATTATGACGCTAGTGGATCAAGAAAAATTATCTCAATAAATAGTAGATGCCTCTGAATTTTATTTTGGGTCACACCTCAAGATTCGAGCTCACTGACGTAAGACATCTTTGTAGAATTTGTAAAGATACTGGCGTCTAAGAGTCCATTCTTCATTTCTCTTGCAGATTTCACTCAAAAGAGAGAAATGATTTTTATAATTGGACAATGAAGATATACTTAAACCGGATATAAGATGGTCCAACTGCGGCCTAAGTTATGATGACACCGGTCATCTTCAGTGCTATTCTCAAGCTTTCTTAATATGTTTAGGAAACTATGAGCCAATGATACAATTTTTTGTCAGAAATAATGGTTTAAAAAATATCTACCAATTTCGAAAATTGAACCGGTTAAAGACTAAAAGATTTTTAAAATATCTTTCTTTTGACCCTAATAACTTTGAAAATATTTAAAGGACTTTTTCACTTTTAGCTAAATCGTGATCTGGATCTCCCGAAACTGGATCAGAGCAAAAAATTTTGTTGTTCCTGTTGTTATTAAATCTTGATCCTCTTCTACTTGCTTGGTTACCAAACTTGTTTCTTTGTCAATTCAATAGATAAAACACAATTCATCTACATACAATTTTAAAAAGTTTTGAAACACATGTTTTCCAGTGTACAGGCAAACTGATTTTTTTTTATAAATTATGATTCGACAACAAAATAAAATAATTTGTTTATTGTTTTATTTTTTCTCTCTTTGCACAACTACAAGCTATTGTTTATGTAGTGGTGCCGACCTTTGACTATGACTTACATATCTGATAAAATATCAAAAAGTATTTTAGTCCTTTTTTCGATGACGCTTTTTCAGATCATATGTTTTTCTGTCAATTTTCAAACTTGGTTTTTAAATTTTTTCGGAACAAATCTTTTGACATTTAGACTAAGCGAACCGCAGAAATGTTGGTCAACAAATTTAAAGCTTCGGAAATATTCTATGAAAAATTAATATTTATTTGTAATGAGGCAAATCGCGAGCACTCATCGCCTCATACATCACGTCTTACGCGTGCTAGATGCAACAAACTGTGGGCCAATTTTGGGTAAAACACGAAAACTCACTTCTTCATTTCTAGGTGTAGATGTAATCATTTTACCTCCAGGACAGCTAACATGTGAATTATAACTTTTCGGAAAAGTTGTGTTTCCTTGTAGATATAAATTTTGTAGTGAACCCTGGACGCCGACGGCTACACCCTGGCTTACGAAGAAAAGGTTCGTTACACATTCTAAAATAGAAACAAAGTGTACATTGCCTTTTCACATGTACTGTGCTGCATATGCGTATGAGCCTTGGGCGCAAGTTTTGTAATCTCACGTTATAGATTTTATTCGTTTGTTTTTTATTTGTGTTCTCGGGAGCAAAAACGCAGACAAACTCACAAATGTAACAACATGGGACTAACGATACAATAAAAACGCACTTTGTCCAGTTGAAAATTGCAAATCTAAGGATATGTTTGTGTGTAGATATTTATTGCAATGAATTACGAGTACACCATCTGTATGTTTGATTTGGTGCTGTTTTAAATAAAAAGCTTTCAAGGAGTATTTATATATATTCACTTTGTCCTTGGGCTTGTAACTTAAATATGGAGGCGAGTCAGGTATAGGAAAGAATACATATATCTATTCCAAAAAAAAAAAAAAAAAAATCCAAATTGATTATGTGGACTTAAAAGATTCCCGAATGAAACTTCTTTCTCGTTTTTATGTGATTTTATAGCATGTACTTATTTCGGCCATTACCCATAAACGAAGATAAAATTTCGGGAATGTCTTATGAAAAATTATCTTTAACTCCAACTTTTCTTATGTCGTCTTAAGCTACTTTTTTATGCTGCCAAAGATATCGATACGTCCAACGTAAAAGTTGGTAACTCGAAAATCGTAGTTTTTAGTTATGATAATTTTGTATTGTTTTCGTTAAAACAAGAAAAATAAAAACAAAAATTTAATAAATACCTTTGAAATCTGTAGACAACATAAAGGACTTTCGACTATTAAATCGTTGGCACAATTTCAAATTGATTTACAGAGATATTAACAATTTCAACTTATAATTGGGATAAAATGAATACATATGAGTTGCAACACTAGTTACCAACTAATGTTCTCTTACAGTTCCATGAGAAAAGTTGGTAACTTATCTTACAACCAATGATTTTTAAAGAATAATTAACTTATAACTTTGTAAGTTAAGTAACCAACGCAATTTGGCATTTTTGTCCCGTGCATAAGTTATCAACTTAAGTTGCCAAGTTTTTGCATGGAGATCTCAGTAAAATATACTTAGGTTGTAACTTCAAAAATTGCTCCCAGCCCTTCAAATTTCAAGGTAGAGGTACCAAAATTTGACACAAGATGGAGTCTAATGCGCAGATTTCGAAAATCATTGTCCCGTAAAAAGTTGGTAACTTGAGTTACAAACTTTTACGTTGGATGTATCGATATATGTATACTAGAATCTAAGTAGATCAGCGTCAATATATACATATGTCCATCTGTCTGTCCTTGAAAATCATTTTTATGGATAAACCAAGCAAGATAAATTTTGAGTAGGCCCGGAAGATTGAAAGTAATAAAAAGTTTCAAGTTACATGGCTACAAATTACTATGACTTCTTCAATAACTTCAAAAATAGAGTAAAACCGGGTGTTTTTGCACTTTTAGGTTAGGATATCTCAAAAAGCTCATGAATTAGAGCTATTTTGAGACCAGAAAAAGAAAGAGTGCATTACAGAAAAGCATGTTTAATAGGGTGGGCCAAATTGTATGGACGAAATTTTATCGACCTCGGCTACCCCCCTATGTGAAAGTTCATTCAATTCTATGAATATTTGCCCAAGGAACCATACCTCTACGTTCAACTATAGTTTGGCGCATTTTCGATTGAAAATTTTACATTGCGTTTAATATTTATTTTTATGCTTAATTTTCAAAATTCTTATAGAGACAAAAGTAATATCATAATATGTTTTGGCTGGTATTCTGTCAGTTATCAATAAAATTGGGTCCTGTTCTTACGAAAAGTTTACTTGATAGTGTGGAATTGATTATATTTATTCCAAAAAATTATATCGATCAAATTATTTATATTTATTATAAACGATTCATATTTTTGCATAGATTTTTGGTATATTGTTCTGTAAAATTAAAAAAAGCGGCTAATTTATTTCCTAAAACTGCCATTAGATATTGCCCTGGAAAAAAAGAATGTCAGATTCGGCATCATAGCATCCAGAAACACTTGGGTTGGTGTTTCGATTGAAAAAATCCATTTAAAAATATGAACCGTTTATAATAAATCGGTTATTTGACCGATATAATTTTTTGGAATAAATATAATCAATTTCAAGCTATCAGGCAAACTTTTCGTAAAAACAGAACCCAATTTCATTGATTACTGACAGCATACCAGCCAAAACATATTATGATATTACTTTTGTCTCTATAGGAATTTTGAAAATTAAGCATAAAAATAAATATTAAACGCAAGGTTGAATTTTCAATTGAAAATGCGCCGAACTAAAGTTGAACGTAGAGGTATAGTTCCTTGGGCAAATATCCATAGAATTCAATGAACTTTCAGCCTAGGTTGGTGTTTTGTTTGAAAAAATTCATCCAAAAATATGAATCGTTTATTTTGAAAGTCGGTCATAATAATCGGCTATTTGACCCATATCACTTTTTTAAATATATAGCATCACAAAATCAGGTGAACTTTTTATGTAAACAGAACCCAATTTAATTGATTACTGACAGAATACCAGCCAAATCATATAATGACATTACTTTTGTATTTATAAAAATTTTAAAAGTTTAGTATGAAAATAAAAAAAAATATTGATGAATGGTACAATTTTCGATCAAAAATGCGCCGAACTAAAGTTGAATGCAGAGGTATATTGAATGAACTTTCACATAGGGTGGTAGCCGAGATCAGTTTTCAAATCGGCCCACCCTAATGTTTTAGCATAATTTTTGCATTTTTAGAAAAAAAAAGAAAATTTCTGAAATTTTTCGCATAATTGTACATTGTACTATTCATATATAAGTACTTAGTGTGAATGTGTGTACATATATGGCCATTATTCATTGTGTCTTATAATTACTTTTTGAATTATTTCTCATCACTTGTTTTTTTTTTTTTCAGATTAAGTCGTGCATTGTTAATTTAAAATGAAACGAAATTCTCTACTGAATTTACAATCCAAAATTATTTTTTTGCGCATCTATTTTGTTATATTATATATCTAGATACGAGTATCATTTGATTGTATACATATGTATTTCAGAAACTCTCATCATTGTTATGATGTGTAAGTCCTTTCTTCAAGCTAAAAATTTAATTTACATATGCGTAAGACAATGTCACGCACATACAAACAGAATTTTTCACATTTGTATCGTTTTTTAACCCTTAAATGTATTGAATTGAAACAATTTTTGTGATTTAAAAGTTTTTCGATCCGGTTTTTGCTATTTGTATCCTTAGTAGTTTCAATAAGAGCGTAGTGGCTCAAAAATTCGATTTTTATATTGATCTCAGGCTTTTGGTTTATTAATTACATGTAGAACAATTTTGACGCTTTTGAAGTCCCCAAAAGTTTTGAAAGGTGTATTTTATTTTGGTTTCCTAAGTACGAACATGCTATCTCTTTAGTTGCGTCAGGTTTTCTGCACGGCTATAAGTCGTAAACCGTTTGAGATTTTGTTTTTCTATCTTCAACGAAGTTATAGTTATAGACTAAAGGAAAGAAAGTTTTCAAAAAACTGACCCGAAAAAATAGGGCCTTAAAATCATAAAAATGCTGAAAAATTGTACCATTTTGGTCATAGCTATAAAACCGTTCCATATTTTGCCAAACATTTAAAACAAAATTTTGATGTATCAAAAAATTCTTGGGGTCCTATGTGACCCCATCGGTCTCAAGGGGTGAAGAAATAAATTTGACACATATTTGGATATGTTGAGATTCCAAGAAAACTTAACAGATGAATTGTTCTTAAAAAATAAAATAATACAAGTACATTTTTAAAAATCATTTCATTACATATAAAATATTAAAAAACAAAAATAAAGTTAATAAAAATTCATTTAATCTCTTTAAGCTCTGTATTAGTTTTAAAAGTTCAAACTACGCATCTTATTCCAACTTTTTGCAAGGGTGTTTGGTTGACACAATATTTATCGCTTTAGTAAGTATAATAACGATAGCTGCTGTAAGTGCAGATATGTACCATTTCGAGAGTATTTTTAATTTTTTTAAATTTTAATTTGAATTGCAAAGGGGTTACTTTGATTTGACAATAAGTTTAATTTCATTTGGAAAAGGTTGATTTGCTTTAGAAAGAGGTCAAAATGTTGAGAAAAAGGTATAAATAACTCTACAACTCTATCAATCTTTTAAAACTTTTGCATATGTGAGTGTTGCCATTTTTTTTTCTCAAAGAGTGAGTGTATAAACACGTTGGCATATTTTTCTACAACTATTTATTACAATTGAGTGAGCTTAATTGGAACAGACAACCAAACGATTCATTTTGAAAGTTAAAATTAATAAGGCAACTCTTTCGTTGGATATTATAAAATTAATATAACTATCATAATTAGAGGTATATGAAAGCTTCAAAATGTATATTTCTTTGTAAAAAGAAAAAAACCATGCAGTCAATGGTTAAAGTCAAAAAACCCAAATCCTCACATTGAGGAATTTTGGTTGTTTTTCCTGTTACACATAACGAAGCATACAGCAATAATTTAATTAAAAACCCTTTGACAAGACAAATTAACTTCTATGTTTAAAATTTTGCTCACACCTGCACGCAGTCACATATCACGCGCCGCAATCCACCATTACCACTACCACTGCCAAAACCAACATAAGCACAAGCAATGCCATCATGGCCCCCCTTCCCATAATTGGCGTCATTATTCATTCATCTTCCATTATTATCCAATTGACAGGTTAATTAAGAATTCACTTTTTCCGTAAAATTTCTGACGGAACCGTTGTGCACACGAAAAAAAAAGCATTTGTATAAAATATGATATTCAAAATGAATAAAGAGGATCTAGTATATTTTCCATATACTGATATCATTAAAAATATGTATGTACTCGTAATATGCATTAGACTGATGCAAAAAAAAATCCCACGATTACGCCCAAAAATCTGAAAGAGAAAAAATCTAAGCTCAATTTTTTTAAACCCTCTTTCAGTTTTTTGGCTGTAATCGTAGAATTTCCAAAAAAAGTTTTTTTTTTTTTTCATCAGTCAAATATGCAACATCGTGATATATAAATATTTCATATATTTTTGAAAATGCAACTTTTACTACATAGCTATACGAGCATTTTAATAGTAGTGACATAGAAAAATTAAAACGAACACAGTTCAATTTTCTTTGCGTGTACCCTGACACAAAGGCTGGCAACATTTGTGCCAACATTGTAAAATATATTGTATTTGGTCGTGGAGGGGATATAGGAATGTAGAAGGTGAAATTGCAGGCAGCTGAAAGTGGTAAGTCTGCAACATCAGCGTCAGTGTTAAAATCCCAATTTGATGCTTTGGATGCTCTTAAAGCTGTGTATTGAATCGTGCTTTTGCGGAAACGGAAACATTTCAACGTCACGTTGAGGTCGTCCACTGCCTGTCCGTTCATGGCAAAGAACGGCTAATGAGTTGAGTTTTAATGAGCAATAATTTTGTGCTGGGAAACGCTACGGAATTTCCGTTTTTTGCTATCTGATTAAGAAATAATATTATATACACTCAATTGAATGAAAAATAAAAAATAAAATACAGAATTAAAGAGTCAAAAAACCAAATTAAAACTTTTGAGAATAGTACTGCAACTCAAGCTGAAAAATTCTTCAAATAAAGGAGTTAGCTGCAACTAAAAACTAACACTTTAAATAAAATATCAATCGAAAGTACATCATAGAAATTACTGTGGCGAAACATAACCAATTTCATGGAAATGAAAGTGCTACAGCAGCTGAGTGGTAAGAGCGTCGCCAAGGAATACAAAGGTAGTAAGTTCAATACTAGCACCGCACGAAGTTGTTTCACAAAATCTCACTCAATGTTAGAAATTTCTCTACGACTGACTTCAGTGAAGAAGTATACGTATATGCATTCTGTCTAATATGAATTATTGCAAAAAATTTTTTCCATTATATTTAGAATCATCTTGATTTATGGCTTGCTTAGATTTTTAATTTACAAATATTTTTACGTCTTTGCATTCTATACAACCTGCGACATCATCTGCAGTTACCAATTCATTATAAAAGTTCTACAAAAATAATAAATTTTGCATTTATTAATATGAATATTGATTCTCGATGAAAATCTTTCCTTTAATTATCACATGTTTGTGCATAAAGGATCATCCGGCTGTAACTCATCCACAAATGTATGTACATATTTTCAGTGCTATGCAACAAAGTTTTCTTTGTTCTTTCCCAATATTAGCTGTTGAAATGGAAATGGAAATCGTTTTCAAATCGTTTTTTCCTTGTCATTATTGTGCGTCTGACAGATATGCATTGTTGTTGCCTTGACTACTTTTAAAAAATACAGCAGAGTGAGTGTGTTCACACCCTATCGGAATAAGTCATTGGCCGATTTTATAAAAATATATAGATCTTTTTTTTTTTTTAATATAAATTTTTATACATCCCCTGTCCTCTACTAGCCAGCGTAACGTATACATATTTCTCAGATTCAGAGCTAAATTCGAGATGTCTAAAATCCATTTCCGAGCTGCTGAAATAAAACTATAAAAATTTTGCTAAAAACTGGCATATCTATACGGTTTTCGGAGGAATGATGTCTTATAACTTTTATTTTATTGGGTGTACAACTTAAAAACCGGAATTTTTTAGCGAAATTTGATGCTTTATTGTGGAAAAATGTTACAATATATTTTATTCAAAGTATTGTCCATTAGAAGCTACAACATTTCCCCATCTTTCAGGCAATTTATGAATTCCATCCCAAAAAAATTTCGCCGGCTTGGCGGCCAAAAATTAATCTATCCAATTTCGGATGCCTTGCTCTGACGTGAAGCGTATTCCGGTGAGGGCGTTTTGCATCGAGCGAAATAAATGAAAGTCAGACGGAGCAACGTCTGGGCTATAAAGCGGGTGAGGCAAAATTTCCCATCCGTTGTTTCCGTTGTTTTCCAGGTAATTTTTGACTGGGGCAGCAATATGTGGCCGAGCGTTATCGTGGTGAAAAATGATTGACTCATGTCTTTTCGCATACGTTGGCCGCTCTGCCTGGATTTTCTGCTTCAATTGGATCAATTGTTGACGATAGAATTGAGCATTAATGGTTTGGCCACCTGGCAACAGCTCATAATGGATCACACCTAGCTGGTTCTGACCAGGACGTTCTTTGTCTTCGACATCAAAATAACCACTTTTAAACCACTCACGACAGCTTGATTCAGCTGGAGCATAGTCCCCATAAACTTCTACAAGAATGCCATGACTTTCGGCAGCTGTTTTCTGTGCAAAAAAATGACCCACTAGAACCCCCCCGCAAATGCTGTCTTTTTCTCCAATTTTCGAAGTTATTCATCGTGAAAATAATAATGATGCACACAAGATAAAATTGTTTTGTTGACTGATTTTGACAGCTGTCAAATGTACCTTCAAAATGACATAAGTATATATAAAGTTCGAGCTTTCACGATATTTGTTAGTACGGACATCCACCGTCAAATTCCGGTTTTTAAGTTGTACACCCAATACAATCTAAAGAAGAAATGATCCAAATTCCAAAATATGACCGTACTTTAAATTTAAAAAACAGTAAGCTCACACAATAAATGCCATTTGACACGTGCTTTGATGGTAGCTAGTAATCTAAATCATTATCTGTTGAAAACAACAAAAATATAAAACAGATTAATCGATATAATTGAAAACGTCAACTATCAAGTGTTTTTGGATAAGGGTTTGTTTTTTGGTAAATGTAATTATGTCTGACTGTGCTTACGTGTGCTTAAAACACATTGACAACATTTTACGTAATTTTTTTCTTTGGCATTGGCGTATAGCCCGCGATCGCCCATCTGATCTTAAGTTTAAGGTCTGACTTTACCTAAAAAAACTTTTTAAAAAGTTTTATTCAAAATCTAATCTTCAGTAGAAAAAATAACGAGAACTTACGCAGAAAAAATCGCACTCAAAATATGAACACGTCTCAGCGATCTGCATCTTAAAATAAATTTTTTTGTTTGTCGTTATTTAAACTATTACTTTCGATCCCTAAAGGGTTTCTACTTCGTATGACCATCATCTTTCGTTTCGTTTTTTTTTTTTTTTTGTTTCAACAACATTTATTCTCAACCGATACGATAGCCTTTTGGTTTCTTAAAATGGATATACTCTGCCTTTGCCATTACCATTGCTACTTGCTACGGCTGCTGATTCAACGGTAACTTTTATATTTATGATCCTTCAGTGTGTTGAGAATTATGGTCAATGAGTTGACGTTGTAATGGCAACAGCCAGGTTGTCGGCTCAACAACTGGACCGGCCACAAACTTTGAGGTGACACACAAGGTAAGGGTAGATGTGAACAACATCAGAAGAATCCAAATTAAAGTCATAATTCAGACTGATTTTACTTATGTGTGTGCGTATGCATGTGTGTGTATATTTGTGTATGTATGCATGTGCAAACGGTTGACTTTAAGCCTTATGAGCAACAAAGGAAGGATGGTAAAATCAAACGACCGACGACGAACTTACCAACCTACGGAAGAGTAAGAGCAGCAATCGATGCCAATATAGATTACACTAATGGAACTCAGTAGTGCTCCATTCAAACTACTGAATATGTATAAATGTCATCGTGTACATCATTATGTTGTAGGGTTTCTCTCGAAAGTTGGTGCCTTTCACATGTAGGTACTCTTTTTAACTATCTGCCTGCATTTAACATGAGAAAATATTGTAGGTTTTATTTTTCCGTTCACATTTGGGATTTGTAGCTTTTTGTTTAACACAATTTGTGTAAGTCTGTTTGTTTATACAGTCGATATGTTGGCACTTGTATGTTGGATAAGTTAATCATTCAGTGTTAACAACAAGCAAAGAAAAAAAATAATATACTGTTTTGAAATTTAGTCTTTGTGACGTTTTAAAGAGCGCGATCACTCTATTGTGGTTGATAACACGGTTCAACATAGTATTGCACCCATGATAAATTCTAACATCACGCTAAAAAAGTACCCGTGCCTCGTTGTTTTTCTCCAGCGCGTCAGATTTTTTTTAAATCGATTTTTGATCTTTGTTTTACACTGTTCAAAAAATTACGAAATAACTCTTTTTTGTGTTAAGTGGACATATTAAGCCATACGTTCCTTACATCTGAGTATTTAAGATATTATGCGGATTATATATCCACTACATTTGGGTCATGTTTACACTTTTCCTAAAAATGAACAAAAATGACACCTAGAACAGAAGAATATTGAGTCAGTATGTAATACAGAAAAATTTGCTATAAAATTTCACCACTGGATAAAGTATTCTACACAAATATTCTACGGAAAATATAACTAGGGGACACCCAAGGCGAGAATTGCTTATAGCTTAAGAAAAAGGTGCAATGTGAGACAACTTCGGTGATTTTGACGATTTTTTGGCTTTCACTATGAAATCTGTGGTGCAAACTGTTTCAATATTTCAATGGTTTTGGTGTTATTTTTCTACCTTTGACTTTTCGGACAATGTAAAGTTCAAGTGATGATATTATAGTTTCAAGCTCTTTGAAATGTTTTTATTCAATCCAAATTATAGCATACCTGGTTCTACAAAGTTACTCAAATATAATTTTATAAAAAATACTGTTAACATTTGCTTTTATAACACTTAATCTACACTGCTCAACCAAATGGTAAACCAGTATATATCATAAGATGTCTGTGCTCACACCTTATAAAGCTGGCAAGTGAGATGGCAAAATGAAAGCGGTGAACGGACAGCGCGGCTACTACCCCAGTTGAACACCTGGTTAAACAGGAACTTTGGCGAGGTAAATTACTACACTACGCAGATGCTATCAGGACAGGAATATTTTCAGAAATTCCTAAACAAGATAGCAAAAACCAGACGCAGAACTTGACGACGCGGAATATACGTTCTTCAATTGCATAAATTGCGCAGAGAGAAGACGGCAGTTACAGGATCGCGTTGAAGGACGTAGCCAGGGGAGGGTGATTGCGTTGTTTCACTTACAGTCGGAAACATCATACCAACTATGCTGGTAAGCAAAGAAAGTTGGTTATTAATTGAACAATACGCAGAAAGCTTGCTTCGCTTAACGAATAGAGACCTTGATGGTTAATAAGCTGCCAAAAGTAAAGAAATCCTTGGACATTAAAAAACGCTGCAGCAATAACTTTGTCCTGACAGAGATTGCAGTCATTAGAACCTAGTTCGTCCCTGGCTAAGGCCCAAGTCCCGAACTAAAAAACAAAATAATGTTGTTGGCAAGGGCTGCTGAAGCACTACTCAGCCCCTCTATTTTACAGGAGAAACATAACGATAGCCCAACGTAGTCAAATGAAAAGATGGCATTAAATGCCTTAAAAGGAACCCCTCTGATGCAAAACATCCCAGGGGGATGTGTTCTGATAAAACATGGTGTTTTAGCTGGTATTACGTTTAGGAGAGTCTGACACGACGGGTAACAGTAACGATCGGACAAATGCGCAAATTCTTCTTCATTCCTCATCCAAAAAGAAAATCTCGACTGCTCAATAGATAAAAAGAATGGAATTAACTACCGTCTTTCTCCTGCCTTTTAAAAATATTCCATTAGCCGATGTAAGTCCAACAAGATGGTGTTTATCTTTTTGTCGAATTTTGGAATTGTGATAATCACTTCTGCTAAGGAGAAGAAAGTTCACTTAGCATTTCGTTATTTCTTTGCTTTGTCCAAATTGCTTAAGCTCAAACTTAATTTCGGTCAAACGGCTTTGATGAATTGTCAATTAACTGAATTTAGTACCTACATACACATGGTGTAAAGAATATCTATTTGTGTTTTTTACCTTTATTTATAAATTTATGCAATATTACTTTTCATTCATATTTCAGTATATAAGTATAAGATTGACCCATATATGTGTTTCAAATTAAAACTATATTTTGCAATAAACATAATGATGCTTTGGCTTTACATCAGTAACCATGTTTGTAGCTATAAAAGCCTTGGAGCTATGTATAAATACTTTTATTATAATCTTGTGTAACATGTAACAAATAAAACTATAAGTGCGTACTTACAATGGAATGTATGACTTTACTGTAATTATTAATTTGTATTATCTGGGGATCTAGAAAAACAATAAATTCCAAAAGGTACTATGTGGTGAAGATTAAACAATAGCAACATATTCATGCATCACTAAAATTCAGTTATTATACTTAGGCAGGTATTGCAAATTGAATGCAAACAAGATGAGTAATAAAAGTGAATTTAGAACAATCCCATACATAAAACTCTTTAGTGTTCGCTATTGTATTCAGTGTATAGAACATTAAAGAAGACAACAATTTCATGAGATTTACAAGCAAATATTTAATTTTGAAAACCATTGGAGATTAATTATAGGGTAGTTTGGTATCACCTGTCTAACATTTTCATACAATATTTAAAAAAAAAAAAAAAAAAAAATTCTAGCTCGTTTCCTGCTTTGTGCTTTTATTGGCTTATAAAAAATTCCTTCCAAAATTGAGGGAAATAATTGTCGTCGTTAGAATTATTAAATAAAAAGCTGATTGGATAGCTCAAAATAGAGCTACAATTATTAAGGTTCGCAACCAAAATCATCATCAATAGATGCGATATATTTCTTTACAATTTCAGGCGAGAAGGATATCGCATTAAATGAAACTTTAGGGTCACCAAACTGTTTACCCAAACTCATTCATGTACGTTAAGTAATTAGATGATAGTAAGATATGATGATTTAAATATTTTGGTTTATTTTGCTGCGGAAATATCCATATGTACTTTTTTATGAAAACATGCGAAGCTTGTCGTCCTTAAGGGGAGATTTCTTGCAATCAGTGCTGCGCTTGACACATATATATTTCGAGGGCAATTTTTCCACTCTCTCTTAAATTTGGTGTATTTTTCGTGTTTTTACCAAAATTAATCACTTAAAAAAAAAAAAAAAAAAATTTAATAAACTGACATTATAACTGAAAATCTGATACATTTTAAGTCATAATAAATAATGCCAACTTATTCCAAAACTCCCTATAAACACACTCATATGTTAGCCTACTCTATTCAGCATCATAGAGCATATATTGAATGGGTTTTAACATGATGCCCAATAATTCAACATGAAGAATCATTTCTGTTTACGAAATTTATTGCAAATCCACAAATTGAAGCTAATATTCATTTCAAATTTATGGAATTTTTATTGTAAACGAAAGGGATTTCCGTATATTACAAGTTCATTTGCTTACATATGTGTTTGCGCAGCACACACACACAAACACGCACGTAATGCTCGACGAATAAATCCATTTGTTGAAATTTCCCCATTACCATTTTGTGTACTCTGATTGGGAAATATTTTACATTTTTTTCCGTTTGGATTAAATATTTGTTGTCATTGACATGAGTGGATTCATAAACTAAACAAAAAGAGACGAACAAAGCGAAGGATGTGCGAGTGAGTGAAAGAGATGGCACCTCATTTTAACACATTTGGTTTTGTAGTGTAATTGCTTCCTTCGATTTATTTATTTGTACCTTAACATAAATATGCACATACACACAATAAATATACATATATATACAAAGTGCATATGTATATAATAGTTTTTTATTTGCATTCGGTTTGTATGCGTATTAGTGCAATGATGTTTGCTTTATTTATTGTTTGATTTCAGTGCCATTCATTTAATTTCTTTATTTATGGATGTGCACTAGACTGCTTCTAAATTTTGTTTTTGCTTCCTTTTGGCTTTCAAACAGGTTTTTTTGTTAAAAGGATAGAAAGTAAAAATTGTGGTGCAAGGAGAGCCCATAATATTAATATTTACTGGTAGCGCATCTTATTTCTTTCTTTTAAGTATGAATTGTATGGTAAAGAATACTCTTCTAAACATTTTTGTGTATATCCCGTGAAAGAGAAAATTTAGACGAATAAGACTACTACCATTGGAAAGATTTTTAATAGAAAAGTTTATAATAATTTTTTTTCCTGAAGATGTCACTTCGTTAGTTTTTTAGCTTTTAAAGTTAAAAATCATTTTAAAAAATACTTACGGTTATGTTATATAAATGTGTTAAAATATTTTGTTTTCTCAAGTTTTATAATGATTTTAAACTGCGAAAGCTAAAAAACTAACGAAGTGACATTTTGCGAAAAAAATTATTATAAACTTTTTTATTAAAAATTTTATGTTCTTTCCAATGGTAGTAGTTTCATTCCTTTAAATTTTCTCTTTCACGAGATATACACAAAAGTGTTTAGAAGAGTATTCTTTACCATACAATTCATACTCAAGACAAAGAAATAAGATGCGCGACTAGTAAATATTAACATTTTTGGCTCTCCTTGCACCAGAATTTTTAATTTCAATCCTTTTAACAAAAAAACTTGTTTGAAAGCAAAAAAAAATTTATGAAGCAGTCTAATGTGCATACAATACATACTTATCTACATAACTGCACTAGGCATAGTGCTAATACAACAAATGTTAGCTGAATATTAAAAAAAAGCATAGCATTTTATAAAATTTAAAGCAAATAAAGATCGGTTGCAAGGTCGTACACAGAGCCGGGCTTTTGAGATTATTATTGATCATTCTTCTTGAAGCCTTAAGACTTTAACCCCTTGAGACCGATGGGGTCACATAGGATCCCAAGCATTTTTTGATACATCAATATTTTTATTAAAATTAGTATCAAGGAGTACTCGTATGATATTGACATGCTCTAGAGAGTTGTTCAGTTAAGTCTTGGCTAAAATTTTGCTTTAATTTTTTGGCAAAATACTGAATGGCCCTATAGCTATAACCAAAAATGGCACAATTTTTCCTCATTTTTGTGATTTTAGGGTCCAAAACCCAATTTTTTCGTGTAAATTTCTTGAACACTTTCTTTCCTTTAGTCTATATCTATAACTTTGTTGAAGATAGGAAAACAAAATCTCTAAATGTTTACGAATTATAGCCGTGGCAACTTTGAAAAAGCAGTTTTGAAGCAATTTTTATAGTACTATAAAATTCGACCTGGAGGCAAACAACCGAAACACACATAGGGTTTTACTAGTAAAATCATGTGCTATCAGGAATGGTTTTTAAAAAGTTTTTTGGATTTTTTTTCGCTACACTGTGTAATATGACTGCACCATTTCCGGCTATAAGGGGCTTTTCCGGACTTACTTTTTTTTCTTAATTTAAACACTAGAAAACTTAGTCCGAAGTTAATTTTTCGATATCTACAATGGTCTAGGCTTCGGTCTCAAGGGGTTAAATTCAATAGATTTTTTAACAGTGACAGCTATTTAATGCTCAAATTATCACGAAACATTCGAATCCTAGTGCAGGTCAGTTTATTTTTTTTTTTTTTTTTTTGTTTGAACTTCACAGTAATGTACATTATTATCAATTGATCTTTATCTAAAAAATTACTATGCTGTAAGGTTATTCGAATATTCTGAATTCACTAACTATTGCTTATAATGAGAGGTCTCCATACTGAGCACTTAGAACAGCTCTGTAAATTTTTATAATAATCTGAGAACCCAACTGCATACTTCGAAAAATTAGAGCTGGAAAGCGTCCATAGATAAATAGAAAACATTGGCCTTTAAACTATCTGATCAAATTGTCAATGAAGTATTGATCAAACTACGGATATGCTGTAGATATTATAAAACAAAGAAAGGAAATCAAAAATGAAACTAAACAAAATCAAAAGCAACAAGAATATTCCTACAATTTTCTAAATCATTCATATTTTTTTTTTCTAAACAAAAGCGTATCAACTTCCGGTTTCAATTACATAATAAATTTCCCAACCATTTGTGATGCATGTCTGTTTGAAACTAAAATATGACACCCAATGGACACTTGTCACAATATAATGCTGCTGCTGCTGGTACTGCCATCTACCAACGACGATTTATTCTAGAGTAATTTCGATAGATTTTATAGCGAATGAATGAAGTATTCATCCTACGCAATATGGGGACTAATATCAAACCAATAAATACTTCAACAACAAAAACAACAACAAAGGCAATAACTTGCTATAACTAATATTAAATCTGTGAAAAACGGAAGTGAACAAAAGGAAAAATGTTATAGCACAACAAAAACAACAACAACAAACACTAAACAAATGATAAACAAAGGCAAAAACAATAACAACAACAACAAAAACTTATGACAAGGGATAAATTTATGTATGAAATATTGAATGTGTCATGTTCTCGGTTATTTATTGAAGCCATTGCAAGCCAACCAAATATGGCCAATAAACCTGCCCCTAACCCCCTACCTCTTCACCATAAACTGAAGTTTACAACATCCAGTCTGCCAACCAGTAAGTGTGCAGGCAGTCAGTGTAGGCGAAATAGACCCTCAACTATATATTGCAGCACGAGGATATATGAGCGCATGAATCTAACCGATACTCATCTAAAATGTGAACGAATGTAAAATTTTTGAAATATTATAATAGACGTAAAATTAAATTATGAATTGAATAAAAAGTCAGACCATCAGGCGGGCAGGCAGGCTGTTTGATGGAAAATATGAAAGATGATGACATGTTCCTATGACAGCCACCACGGAGAATTGCATCTACTACGGAAGCCAGAAATGAAGATGCTAAAACGATGATGAATTCTATGGGTAGTAGTGCGGAAATATTTTGAATGTTTAACGTCATTTCACGGTGATTTATTTCAGTGTCTTCAATTTGAAATGCATTTTTTCCGTTGAGCGTAGGCTTCATGTTTTTATTCTTTTTTTTTTGTAATTTCTGTTAGAAAGACAAAATTATTTAGCTCTTATCTAGTCTTAAGTCAGTAAGTGCAGGTGTTCCTCAAGGATCGATTTTGGGTCCACTATTGCAGAAGATTTGTCTCTGTTGTGTAAGCGGGCTTCTATTAACTTGCTCAAAATAAATCCTTTAAAATCAAAGGATTGCCTATTGCGAGGAGTGATATAAATCTTCAAGGTATTCCCTCGCTTTTAATTGGTGACTCTTAGTAAGACTTTGTATACAGGATTATAAATCTTGCTTACATGATTAACTCCAATCAGACCTATATAGTACTGATCATGTTAATAGCATGATAGGTAAAATTTACTGTAATCTACGTATGTTAAAGAATTCTGTGGTCTATACTCAATTAGAAAGTAAACGTTGCACTATGAGGCAAAATGAGGTTAGGCGTCTCAAAAAGCTGTATCTTTTTATCCGTTGCAGAAAAATTTGCAATTTTGTAAAAACAATTTTGCGTATATGGTCTTTATAATAACGTTTACTTAAATGGTAAAAAAATAATTTAATTTCTGATTTTAATAATACATTTTTTTATTTTCGAGGCAGTATCTTAACATTTAGGTAAATAAGTAAGAAAAAATTCATTTTAACGACATTATTTTGTTATTCCTTACTTTTGGCTTGCATTTAAGAAATACTTAATTTAATAGCGATTAAGCCTCTTCCCAAGGTTCTTTTGATTTTGTATCACTCACTTTTCTTTAACTTGAAATAAATGGATCAGATGCAAACAACAATGAATGAAAGGCATTTCCTTAAAGTCTTTATTTCTGGATCCTGTGAATCTTCCAATAATTGACCTTCCGGAAGTACTGAACAACGCTATATAATATTACTTTAACCATGAATTAAAAATTTATGGATCGAAGAAGGCAAAAAATTGGGGAGAATGGGAGTTTTGCAACAGAGGGAGATGTGCAACACGTCGATGAATGGCAAATGACAGTAGTTGAATGTGACCAACTACCGCCAATTGTTTGTCTCGCTACGATCTAACTTTTTTACAAGCACTCATCGCGTCAACATATATCCTTCGCGTCGCTCTTCATCAGGGGCGTGGAGAGAATACCGGGCCCCCTCCACTGCTAGTTTTTTTTTTTTTTTATTCGATACTAACCCACAGGATGCCCAAAAGATATATGAAATGTGCAAAGTTGTGATTTTGTTTACTTCCCGCCCATACTCATGAAATAAAAGTAAAAAAAAGGCTTCAGCTGGCCTTCGATCAACCCTTGAGAAATATACTAAAAAAAGGCAAATCATTTTAACTGCCCGTAACTTCGAGACTATTGGTTTTTTTCGGAGATGCCACTAAATCAACTTTTGTAGAGAATAACTAGGCCAATATTATATTCTTAAGAGATTCCGGTCCAAATATTAAACTTACCTTACCTTAAAGTTTTTAAGTTATGTAGCGTGTAAAGGATATTAATTTGATATTTTTTTTTTTTTCATAGTTGAGAGTAAAAATGGGCGTTGGCTCGAGTTTTATTTATGGCCCGCGAGGCTCTACTTCCCAGCGATAGGCTCGAGCTTTGAAATCGATTTTCATGCGAGCCTGAGTCTAACCACAAAAGCCATTAATTTAGAGGCCCGTGAGGACCCGTAAATCACACGAAGGCTTAGAAGCACGAACTTGAAAAAAAAATCTGTTCTTAAATAAAACTAGTAAGGGTGGTATCTTTGGCCTGGCCAAAAACTAAATACCCTACACTGCATTTCAATTATATTATTAGGAGATTATAAGAACAAATTGCTTATAGGGGAAGTGCCACGCCCTCTCCTCCGAGCTTACCTTGATTTTGCGTAGAGCTTACATTTACTATTCTGAGTGTTTGAGTAAAATTCGGTTAGGTTTTCTTAAAAAAATCTTTCAGTTAGCATTTTGAAACTTTCGCTTATATGGGAGGTGCCACGCCCTCTAATCCTACTTCGCCTACTTTAAGCTCAGAGTTTACAATTAATGTTCTTCGTGTTTGAGTGAAATTTGGTTGGATTATCTCAAAAAAACACTTTCATTATATAATTTTGAAACTTATGCTTAAATGGGAGGTGCCACATTTGACAGTTTTCATGGGTATATCGCATTATTTATCAATAATTCGTATGTTTCATGCAATTTGATGGATTTTCTTCACCGAATTTGGTTTTTTTCTTGATTTTATTCGTGGTTTTTCGTGATTTTTGTAAGTAGTCATCATGCCACGTCATAACTATCGTGCGACCAGCAAACCAGTAAGTGATATCAATGTCTTAGTGGCTGTAATCAAAGAGTTAATTTAATAAAGAATATTCATTCAAATATGTAATTTCTTTAATTTAAAGCTGTGTTGCACAACTCCCTCCGTGTTGCACAACTCTCCAAAAACGCGTCTTTTGAGCTAACAAGCATAACTTTTAGATTTTTTTAAATTTCAACGCAACCCTTTAGCCAGAGTTTGTGTTTTGAGCCATACTAGAGATTCTATATACTGAGATGCTAAAAAAAATTAATTCCATAGTTCTTTTTTTTCCTGAAACCAAACCTGTCGCACAACTCCCCATTCTCCCCTACCATTTGTATTTTTGAACAAACATATCAGCCGTTTTAAGACTGTATGTACCATATTTTTTTTTTTGTTTTAACATGAACCAGTTTCAAACATTCACTTAGTTTTGCTCGCTAGTGTAAGTGCAGAAGATCGTACGGTACTGTAGACGAAACAACTGTACAGTTCTTAATTAAAGGCCTTAAGAAAAAAGTAAAATATTTTTCAGAAAATAACTATTTGTTAACAGCTTAAGGGTTACTTGTATTCCTTATAGTTATTAATGTATTAATAACTTTGATGGCAGTGCAAAAAATAATACATTTTTCCCATGTGGAAATATTTTTCCTGATAATTTCCCTCAAAACCAAATTGCACATTCGTATATAAAATGATAAAATTCTTTTAAATCTTTCAATGACTATTTACATTTATCGTATGTATATAAATACATCGTAAAGTACAAATTTTATTACGCAACAAATTCCGTTGATAATATTTTAATTTGTAAAGCAATGGCATCACATAAATACACACATGCACATAATGCATACCTGTACAAATTAATGACACACACAGGCACACAATGATAAGCAAAAGCAACGATTCTATTTTATTACAACTGAAAAAATGGACTGAAAAAAATGCGTAAAAAATAAAATGAATAAATGACGTATTTTATGGATAAAAGTAAAAGTGCGAGAGTTCGCAGTTTAGTTGAAAAAAAAAAAAAGGAAAACGGAGACAAAAACTTAGTAAATAGATATGGCTTAAAACCCATTAAAATATAACACGCGCACATTTGCAACTTGGTGTGTTTCAAAACAAAAACCAAAATATTAGGGTGTTTGGAAAATCATTCCATACAAGGGCCCACCAGAGATGATGAGTTTAGATTGTTGAAATTGGAGAACGGTTCAATGTATACCGGAACAACGTTGCCGTTTGGATCAAAATGGATATTCTTACTCTTAAATTTTGCTGGATATATTTTTTTAATCGTCTTAGTTTGAATTTGCATACAATTTTTGGCAATCCCTTAAATTTGACCAAAATTTATAAATTGTTGGCTGCTTTTAATCATTTTAGGGTGATATTTTTTGTTCTTATAAAAAGGTACAAAACAACTTCTTTATGTTAAAGTAGCTTAATTTGTGCATAATATCCTTAGCTTACTACATAGCTCACTAAAAAGTATAAGACAGTTAAATTATCGATAGTAATGGTTAAAAACATGATATTTTCTAAAGAACTAAAAGATAATTACTTTTAAAATAAAAATTTAATCAAAATAATTGTATCGGCAAATGTTAAAATGGCGGAAGTCAGTAAAGGGCAAAAGTAATGTCAAAATATGAAATTGTTGACAATTTGTTAGAAATTCACGAGAAGTTTACTGGGTGGTGTCAAATTGATGATATTGAGTAGAAAAAATGAAATCCGTCAAATAACCGAATATTATGGCACATTATGTGAATGACATTACTTTAGCCCTTTTATTAACTTCGTCCTTTTAAAATTTCTTACCTTTTAAGCCACCTCAGTTGAGAACAAACCAAAAAAAAAAAATTATTCAAATCGATCAAGCCGTTATCGAGTTTCAGCCAAACTAACGCACGAAGTTAATTTTCATCTATATATGAAGCAAAACACGGCAAGTGTACCAGCTGAAAATGTTTTTGTGTCCGATTTCGCTCAAATTTAGCAATATAGTACCGGTGTGCAAAAATAATAATCCGGGAGGATTTGATCCTAGTACCATTTGTTGTTAAAATACAGGGTGTTGAAGTTGGCGTTTTTAGTCAAATTCATGAAAAGGGTGTTTTTTCAAAAATTTATAGCTTACACCAAAGTTTATAAATTGATATATCTAAGTATCTGGTCCCATTTATTTATAAGTGTTCCTTTTACAAAAAAATAGTAAAAATTTTTGAAACCTAAAAATACTTTTGATTTTTTTTAGATTTTGAACTACTTCAATGTACACAAAAAATCCAAAAAATTTTTAATTTTGAAGAGATATAGCGTAGAGTAGAACGGGGCAATGTCGTGCACTCAACTTTGACATGCTCGTAAAGCCGTACATCTCAAACGAATGCAACGAGTAAGCATCCGATCGAAAGATAATTTCATTGGTTACATCCATGCGTAACAACATTTGTGTAGCGAGGAATTGTGTTTGTGTAAGTGAATGTGCACGACATTACCCCAATGGTCGTTTTAAAGGTCAACTTCGATAACTCGGTGAAGCCCAAAATTTTTTTCGAAAACCAAATACTTCTTTTCTTTGGCAGGATATTTCGTTTCAGAAAACACTTACGTGGTATATTTTCCCGCAAGGAAAATTATTTTTCTGACCCGATGAAAAAACACTTTTATCGTCCCGAAAGCGTGCGTTTTGGAAAAACGGTTATTCTGTAGAGACGAACTGGTGAAAATTGCTAGTATTATATGCATAAGCTCAGTAGGTCAGCAGGTCCCTACCTTACGAACAGTTGGTAAATCATTCAATTCTTTGGGCTAAAACAGCCAGTGCACGACATTACCCCCTGCACGACATTACCCCGTTCTACTCTATATGTTTTCAACTGATACTTTGATGCTTTTTCTCGTTGTGTTTACATACTAATACTAATACTTTATTTTTTTTATTTTTAGCGGGAGTTTGAGTGTTATTCGCGTATTGTTTTGTGTACGGAAATTATTTTCAGAGTGCCAGTAAATACAATACACCCTATCGATTTCACGAAAAGAAGGCAGGTTTCAGAGCGAAGGCAAAAGTGGAGCAGTGTCGATGAATATTGAATCTTGTATGAATACTGGTGATACGTTAGGATGGTGTTCTCAAGGGAATCAACAAAAGAGACGACGTCCGTATCTTCTATCATATGGCTGAACTATTTCGAGCACTTCCAATATAGTTTTTGTAGCCCTGGGCTAGATGTGCAATTTTTATATAGCTTAGGTCTAATATAAGCAAAATAGATAGTCCGAAGATCATCAGAAGTGATATTGCACGCTGGTCATTTAGCGATTTAAATAAAAGATTTGAGTACCGTTTCTTTTGAATGAAAATTCAGTAATATAATTTAATTGCTGGAAGAAACTGCAATTTTTGAAGGGACTATATTACTTTAAGCTGTTTGAATACCATTTGTTACTGATTATTTTTTGCATGTGTTCCACACATCGAAGAAATGATCTCTCCACCTCAGAAATTTCTAATCTCATCGTGTGTAAAACCGGCCATACTAAGGAAAGATAGGGGGTAAAATCCATTCATCTGGGAGATAATAAAGACATTGGGTGTTGCTAATATTGAATTTAAACCGATTAGTAGGATCCTAATCGAAGATTGTCGCCATCTCAGTGTAGATACATAGCTTAAGTAAGAATGAATTTTTATCGCATGAACGTGTTGCAAAGACGAAAAGTAGCAGTTCGAGAATATTTCATCAGACGCCACCAGATGGCTAGATAATGAATCTTTTTGTGGGTTGTAAGTTCAGTTTTATCACGCGAAAAAATGATTCGCAAAAATTGATTTTCAAATAGCACAAAGTGATAATAATCTCATCAAAAAAAAAGGCTCGTTAAAATAATTCAGTAAAAAATATAGAATAGAGAAGTTAAAAGTTGTCGCATGAATAAATACCAGTGAGCTCTGCCTAGAATACATTTCAATTATCACTGATTGAGATTGTAAACATTTTATGGAAAAATAATTTAAATTAAACAATAAGCGATAGAAATGAAAGTGCTCCAGTAGCTGAGTGGTAAGAGCGTCGCCTACAAACACAAAGTTCGTAAGTTCAATACTAGCGCCGCACAAAATTTTTTTTATTTTTAATAAATCGTAAAAATTACGGTTTTTCATAAGGATGTACTGTTACTGAAAAAATCAGTAGAAATTACTGGGATTTTCAATGAATTTTTATGATTTAGTTTTTTCCGTATAGCTTCGCTGTAAAGATTAGATTAAGTATTCTAAATTTTATAAAAATTAATGTAAATAAGGTTTTAGAATAATCAGAGGGACTGGAATTATTTGATAATTTTGATTGCATTACAGTTCAGTAATCGAAGACAAATTTCTTTTGAGTGTTTTTGACTGTTGAAAAATTTAAGAAATGTTTAAACCTATGGATCGAATTTTGACGTTTTGTAAAGATGTTAAAATAAATAAAAAAATTTAACTGTGTTTAAAAGAAAAATTCAAAGTCTTCAATTTAAATTTAATAATTATTTTGAACACCCTTGCATAAAAAAATACAAATACACATACACGAAGCCAACGAACACATTAAAGATTGAAGTAATTCTCATATATGTATTGTATATACATAGGTATGTACTTTTTATTACCCTCAAGGTGAAACGAGAACCCAGTAGCTTAAGTACATTTTGTTTGCGGTACCAACAATAAAAAGAGTACAAAAAAAAAAAAAATAAATAAAATTCCCGTATGAATTCTACAGATGCACCAACTCGCATCAATTCTTACCTAAAAAACATAACCCGATATTTGGAAAGTCAAGCAAAGAAAGTACCGATGAAAAAACTTTTGAATACGGCATCAAACTCTTATCGATGGCAATCAGTTTTTCCAAATGGTTTCATATCGCTCAATGAGCTTTTAACAAATAAGCAGCTTAAAAGAGAGAGAGGTGTAACTGTAAGGAAGACGCGCTGTTGGTTGCTGCGGTACAACATCTACTACGTTGCAATCATCTTCATAATAATTGAACAACATTCCACTTTTGCACGTACGAATGCGATTTTTCCTCTTTTAGTTATGAAGAAAAAAAGTTGATTTTTTATTAGAAGATTTTCAGTTTTTTTTTTTTTTTCAAAAAACTGTGATTCTCCTCTCAATTCTTTGATAGCAAATAGCATAGCATACTTGTAGGCGGCATAGCAATAACCATCTGATAGGGATATTATAAGCAAAAAAATCAAAGTGCAGGCAAGAGAAAATCCAAATCATGATTCTCCTTTAATACTTGAGCAACGTTTTCATTTCCGGTTTACCCTTGACTCCTTTTTGTTGCTACTGTTGCTGTCGACGTTGTTGCTACTATTGCTACTGTTGCTGCTGCTGTCTGATGTCGACAATGCTGATGATACGGCTTGTCGGCGATAAGTATCTCATAAGTGCAATATCATTTCCGTTTCTTATTTTGTTGCAATTTAATATTTTTTTGTTTGTCCTTCATTTTATTTTTATTACATTTTGTCTTCAATATCCATTGATGACGCGTCTATGGGCTTCATCAAATGTACCGAGAAAATGACTTACCAAAAAAAAAGGGCTGGTTGTCTACATAGAATTCAATCCCAACACAAAATGACAGACACATAGAAACCAAATTTTTTTTGGCCACTCGAACATGGAAATTTTTTTAACGTGGTTGGAAAAACGGCTTTTACTCAAAAGAAAATTGCATGGAGCAAAAAATGTCTGAAAAATTTCAATAAATATGTGTAAATTTTTTCAGAATTTTTTGGCACATTTTGTTATTTTGTTAAAAAAAAAAAAATAATAAATTTAAACAAGTTCCAAAGAAATCTGAAAAAATTACCTGTATTTCTTGGACATTATAGGCTTGATACAATATTTTTGCAAGACACCTTGCTTGCGAGTAATAACCGTTTTTCCTAATGCGTAATGTAAATTTCAGTCAGTTTTTAACCTACGAAATTTTTCTATAAAACATTTTAAAAAAACTTTTAGCTAATTTTTTTAATCGTGCAATATTTATTCCTATCTCTGAGGATGTCCGTCTGTCTGTCTGTCTGTCCGTTGAAATCATTTTAGTATTTTTTTGGAGCAAGATAATTAAATGAAATACACTACGTTCGTCGTCAAAGTTAACTTGACTTATTGAAAATGAGCGAAATCGATTAATGGACACGCCTACCGCCAACACTAAAAATATATTCAATTTGTAACTTTAGGAGTATCATTCACGACCATGCAACTAAAATACACTTTAATGCTAAAGACGATAAGAGCAAGCTCTGAGCAAAAACTTGGCGAACTCTGACAAGAGGGCGTGGCTTCTCCCATTTAAGAAAAAGTTTGAAAATGCTATACTGAAAACGTGTTTTGAGATACTTCAACTTAATATAAATTAGACACTTAAACCAGCAAATGTAAGCTCTGAGCAAAAAATTGGTGAACTTGCAAAGGATTGCGTGGTACCTCCCAAATTTTCAAAATACTGCAGTGTAGGGGATTTAATGTTTGTTAACAAGTTTTTTTTTTTGGTTTCAACATTTTTAACGCAAGCAATTTTTTTTAAATTTAGCTATTTCGATGGGAATTTCAATGCTCCACAAAAAGTCTCCTGTGAAGTATATCGAAATTTTGCTTGTTTCCTTCTTAAAGAACCCATTTACAGATTTCTTTAATAAAAACCTGTAAACGTCTTAGTTTCTTTTTTTGTGACATAGTCAGTAGTCTATGGTGTTTGGCAATTTAGTTACACTTTAGTTCCAAGGCTTCTTCTTTAATTCTCTCAGAGTGTAAGATAACATCTAAAATAAATGGGTCACGAACTAACTTAAATTTACATCTTTCTGACGAAACATGTGGAAAATATTTTTCAAATGCATCATAAAAGGAGTAAATTAGACTATAGTTACTTTGCAATTACTGTCCAACTGTCTACCGTTCAACTAGGTGGTCTAACCCACCTTTTTGGGGCTTAAAGATAAAAAAAAAAACAGTTTTTGAAAAATTACACAGGCCCACAAAAAAAAAAGTACCCTGCGCGAAAAATCAGACCACCTGAACTTTATGTTTTCGGGGTCGCTGAATCCGAATATGGTGCCAGAATAGCGAAGTTGGTTCGCGTTTTTTCAGATATTAACAATTATGCTGAAAAACTTGAGATTTTTTTCAGCATTATTTCTGATTTGTGAAAAAACTCGAACCAACTTCGCTATTCTGACACCATATTCGGACTCAGCGACCCCGAAAACATAAAGTTCAGGTGGTCTGATCGTTCGCGCAGGGAATTTTTTTTTGTAGTCCTGTGCACAGGCCAAAAAAAAAAAAAGTACCCTGCGCGAAAGATCAGACCACCGGAACTTTATGTTTTCGGGGTCGCTGAGCCCGAATATAGTGTCAGATTAGCGAAGTTGGTTCGCGCTTTTTCAGAAACCAGGAAAAATCTCTAATTTCCAGCATTATCGTTGATTTCTGAAAAAACGCGAACCAACTTCGCTATTCTGGCACCATATTCGGATTCAGCGACCCCGAAAACAAAAAGTTCAGGTGGTCAGATCTTTCGCACATGGTACTTTTTTTTTTTTTTGGGCCTGTGTTATTAAAAGCTGCGTTATTCATAAAAACTCCGATGAAAAAGTTATTGCTCCAATAAAAATTTTTCAGAATAGTCTCAGGAATCTTGCAATTTTCGGTGTTCTACCGATTTCCACCCACCCTCTGTGCTCGTGTTAACTTGCTTTTAGGAAGCTTAACTTCAGTTTTATTTAACAAAACTCTTGATTTTTCGACTGGGTGCACAAACTTTGTACATCTCTTTGTTACCAATAGTAACATTTTTGTTATGATTCAAGTATCTATTGCAACATTCCATCCTACGACTGGTATTTTTCTGCTAGATTACACAGTCAGCCTATTAGATTGTATATGATGGTGGGTTATAGTGATATTTTTTCCTTTTACTTTTCAGATTGCCGTTTGTGTATCCATTGGTATGTTTATCTAATGTTCAAATTATGAATACTTAAGCTTCGAAGGCATCCTTCGTGCAATTTCATTGCTTTGCTGCCATTTATTGGAAAACAATTCAATGCTGATATGTGATGGCGCAGTAGTAGCAATGATGGTGCCAGAGAATGTCGATTCAATAATTTTAAATCATTTCTTTTTGGCATTTGATTTGATTTTCATTTTTGTGATTTTCTTTTTGTATCATTTTTTGTTTCCTTCAACTCATTTTCCAGCGCCTTCGTCACTTTTGGCATGGCCGGATTTAAGGAAACAAAATTTTTTCTTCGGGTAATACTTCTTGAGATAGCTGTTTTGATTTGTTTTCATCAAAATATGGCATCAAACAGTAAATTGCTGTAGAAAAATTTTAAGCTGAGGCGAAAAATCTTTCCTTAAGAATAAGAACAAAAAGCAGTGGCATTGCGCCGCGCACTCACTTACTATCTTCGACCGGTCATGACTCTTGCGTAGTGTACGAGGATTCCTTTATGTATCCACTTCGTTATCTTTATCTAATAAAAGGAATTATTGTCATTATTTGAATGCGGTTCAATTTTATTTTTGGCTTTCTTCAAGGTAAAATGTCGAAGCGTCGTACTTGTTATAAGTATTTTGGATATTATGTAGGTTTTGCTTTTCTCTGTTAATTTTTATGACATAGAACGTCGTTGAAACTTGTGGATATGTCAGATCCAAGCTCGTGATGTAATAAATGTTTATGTGCAGATAGATAAGCGTTATTGAAACTACATGGTTAATAGAATATTGAAATATGAGCTCATTACAAATAATATCCAATTACTTAATTTACTTAAATAAATTTCGGATTGTCGAATGCTTAAGGCTTGTTTTAAAATTCGAACAAAGCAAGCTATTACAGTTAAGTTGATATTTTGGCAGGAAATCAGTGGGATGCAAAATTACGGTATTTTATGGAATTGCACAAGTAAAAGGGGCGTAAAATTATGTTTTTCAATTTCATCACTCGGGGACTTTAGGGGTCGCTGTTCATTAACCTGAAATCATAATTTGAGAATTCCCACAATGTGGGTGAATCATAATATTGCCTAATTCTGGCTACAAGTTGAAAAAATAACGCTGTAACTACAAAATTTAAAAAATTCGATTTTAGTCTTACTCTTCCACGGAGATGCATAAACTTCGTGTGGTGAGTTTTTGGTTATCTACTCTTATGTAAAGGCATAATACTCTTAAGTGATGTTTTGTCATAAATCAGTTTTCCGCTACAAAAATATTGTAGTCTTTTGTATGGGGGTCGATATCTCGGAAAAAAAGGTTTCAATTGGAAAACTTTGAAGGTTCTTATGGTTTGATATGGCTATCCGATACCATTATAAAAAAAGAATTTCGCCTTTTCTTGGAACTGTGCCTGATCACTGCTTTTTCTGCAATTTCAAGCAATGATTTCGCAAAATCCTGCAGGTATATGAGCAATTCTGACCTTTGATTCGAATTCAGCGTCGAAAGGTAAGTAAGGGTATGTAGAACAAGTCAAAAGTTGATTTTATTTTTTTTTTATTTTGTGTGCCTGCGCTATTACATCTTTTCTAAAAATCTAAGTTTGCCATCCTGAAATAAAACTACTCTTAACGAGATTTTAGCACTTCTTAAAAATCTGAAAATGTGGTAAAACCATTGACATTTTAATTAGCTGAAATCGTTGAACACCAGCCGCATTCGTAAACAGGAGTGTGTTTTTTAGGTGACTGGTAGCTTGGTGAACTGCATGTGTTCATATAAATGGTAGCTACTTTTGTTGCTGCTTCTTTATAATCACAGGTAAGTGTACTCGTAGAATGAGGCGAATGCAACAAATTTGTAGAATTTGAACTAATTGAGCGCACATGACAAAAATACTCAACATCTGATCTGAATAATTAACAGCATCAGCATTTAATTAACATGAAGCCACAAACTACAAATTAAGAAGAAACATGTCGGACGCCACTCTGGATGCCGTTGCTTGTGATGCTGGCTGGTGCTCTGGACGATGCATGGAACAAGACATACAAGGTAACAAAACTATCCAGCTAACCAGTCAGCCAACAAAACCCAAAAACAACACCCCGAATAAAACAGATGAAACTTATTTTATTGAAAGGTAAGTAGTAAGAAACAAAAAAGAGGAGTAGAAATTTTGAGCTAAATATGGAGTAGCAGGAGCGATATCATTGATGCAGCTGTGGCAACACAAACGAATGACCAAACAAATAAACTAAAGCAAAACAAAACAGAAAAACCAAAGTTTGAGCAAAAACCACAAGCCTCAGGAAAAACGTCAAAACACAAAAGATGACGGACGTATTCAATGCAATAAAATGAAATTGTGTATGAGAGTCGGTCAAAAAGCAGCGTAATTAAGGAGCAACAATTCTAATGTATATATAAGAGGAACAATGTAGGTACAATATGATCATGGGCAAACAGACAACTGACAATGTTATTGGAAGGACTTTAAAATATAATTTTGCCTTTTAGTTTTTTTGAAGTACTCAGACAAAAGGAACAATTAAAACATTCTTTAAGAAAGAAAAAATGGTTCAATATCTGGGTGTAAGATATGACTTGAAACTGGTCTACTAGGTTTCTAAATCCAACTAGAAAAAAACGAAAGCATTCGATGGCGTCTACTCAAGTGATTTCATTAAAAGTTTGTTGAAAGCATTTTTGAAAAGCTCTTAGTTCGGTACAGAAAAGAGCAGTATTAAGGGTAGCGTCGTCGTTCTGTACTGTTTCACAAGCTGGAGTAAGTGAAAATTTGTGGAACGGTACCAATTGGCTTAGTGGCCTTGTGCGGTTATAGATTGTAGATGGAAAAAACCTTAAGGAAAATCTGTGGATAAAATTAGCAATATAAATGGGAAAGGAAATGCTTCAGAAGTTTCGGCGAAGTACATACTATAGACTTTTGCTTTACGCAGATGCTATCTGGATGTAAATATTTCCATAGATTCCTAAGCAAAATGGGGAAAACTGAACGGCATGATTGTAAGAACAGCGACACTAACTCGGTCACGTGGAATATACGTTATTCAATTGCGGAAACTGTGCAGAGAGACGACTTGAATTTTAAAAATGTTTTGGACCAGGTCGTATCGAACATTATGGTATTCAAACAAAATTGAATATTAATCAGAAGATATGCAAAAAATCCATAAAGTTTCAACTTCTTTTCGGACCTCCAATGAAAATTAACTTATTAAAAGGATTTCGGCTGACTACTAACAGTTTTTTGTATTTGTACTTAAACCAACGTTCTAACGATGCAACGCGATGCCGTAGGTGTCGGGAAAAACGCTCGCAGAGAGATTATTCCACATTTTCATTGTGCAACCAAAGAAATAATTATTCTATTAAACACCGTTGCAACGCAATAAGGATGCGCCTAACGAGACTCCCGAATTTTTTGAAAATTTTACTATTTATATATTTTGACCATTTTTTGAAAAATTATAAGATGAAAATTAGTGATAGATTCTCTTCTTTGAATGCAGTATACGCCGGTGTTCTTCAGGGATCGATACTAGGACCATTATTATTTTCCATTTATATAAACGACATTTTTTCCGTTTGTAAATTCGCGACAGTTCATGCCTACGCTGATGATATTCAACTTTACCTTTCTAGACCCATTGGACTTACTAAGGACTTGTGCTATAGGCTCAATTCTGATTTGTTTTTGCTTTGCAAATGGGCGGATAGAAATTTTCTCCAAATTAACCGTATTAAGTCAATAGTGTTACCTATCGCGAGAAGTGATTTAAGTTTGCAGGGTATCCCACCGTTGTTTATTGGTCCTTCGCGATTGGAATTAGTTAACAAAGCAAAAAACCTGGGTTTCATTTTAAACTCCCGATTAACTTGTCTTGATCATATTAATAGTGTTATAGGTAAAATTTATGGTACCCTGCGGTTATTGAGAGCCTCAGCCGACTTTACTCTTTTGGAAACAAGACGTTTTCTTGTACTTCAATTAATTATGCCTAACATAACATATTTTCATTTAGTTTACTGTAGGCTCGATCGACTCTATTTCACAGCATAAACTGCTTGTTGCTTTCAATAGTATGGCTAGGTACGTTTATGGGATCCGTCGTTTCGATCACATCTCTGAAAGAAGTAGGGGTATACTTGGTTGTGGCATAATTGACCACATTAACACGCGTAACTTACTATTTTTGCATAAGCTTATTTATTCCCATAAACCAGAATATTTGTATGAAAAGCTTCAATTTTGCCATTATACTAGGACAAATAAATTAATTGTTCCCCGGTTTAATTACCTTAGCTCATACCGGTTCTTCTTCATTAGCACCATCAGACTTTGGAATTCCCTGACAGATAGTTTAAGGCGCATAACTGCAGGAAGCAACTTTAAAACTGCTATTTCCAATTATTTTTCTAGGAACTATTGTCTTTAAACCTATTAATCTTCTCCCTCAATTTCTTTTTTCTTTTTCCCTTAACCTATCTTTTTTTTTAACCTTTCATGTTCTTTTTTTTTCTTTTTCTTAATTAAGTAGTCCTAAGATATATTTATGTTTAATTGATTTTGTAACAGTAATGCCACAGTTATGTACTATAAAAGACAAAGTCTTATTGTACAACATATTGTTTCAATAAATTCAAAATTAATTCAAAATTAATAATAAGTTAATGATTAATATTTCAAAAAATAATAAAAAATTCATATTCTTGGGACAACCGTGTTTTTAATCCGTTCCTTGATTTGTCATAATTATGTGTTAGAAAATGCATTGATAGATTTATATTTTAATCGGTCTTTGCAAATATATGACTAAAAGTTCAATTAAAAATAATTTTCAATTTTTTAACTCCAAAAATTTTGTAAGAATATTTTTTTTATTTTTGATGCAACTTTCGGTATTTAATTTTGTAAAATAAACAAAAAAAAAATGTAATGAGCAAAATTCATGTTTTTTTAGACAGTCAGCCTTCAGTAGAATCAAAAGCTTGATTTTTCAAAGAACGGAAAAAAATGATGCATAATCGCATTTAAGAGTCCTTTTTATACCCCAGACAGACGGCAGCTCTAATGCACATTACGGACGCAATAATGCGAATCTTTTTTTTGCATGGTTTTACGCATTTTTTAAATAAATATTTCATAGACATTGACTAAAAGAAAATTTCCCAAAAATTCTAATTAGTTTTTCTGATGCTTAACTCACTATTACATAATCTTGTTTTTGATGTTTTAGAGTTTTTTGGACATGTGTTTAAAAAATGCCTTAAATCATGCAATAAAAGTTTCACATTATTCCGTCTGTAATGTGCATTAGAGCTCCCGTCTGTCTGGGGAATTATTTTTTAGATGGTTACAGGATGATTTTTTTTACATCAAACCAGTATATTGTACATAAGTACACAATGTATATCTTTGTCATATAATTAGGCACAGATTTTAGTCGTTATTTTTTTATTAACAATGATTTCATGTGGTAAGAATTGATTATTTTTGATCAGCATAAATATGATTTTACATTGTAGCACATGGATTAAATAAACTTTCAAAAATAAGTAATCGGTTTCCGTAAGGCCACGAACAATAAAAGTTTAACGAAATAGTATGATTTAACTGAAATTAAAAAAAACATAATAAATAAATTCGGGTTACAAGAAAGTACATACAAACATACATATGTACAACAATGTAAAAATATCAGTGCAACAAAAAATACGCTAAAAATCACATAAATCTCAGCTGTTGTCATAAATCCACCACATTTAATGAATGTGCGCTTGTATTTGTTGTATATCAATTCCTTTTTTTCTGTTCGGTTCCATTTTTGTGTCATTGGTTGGCAACACTGAAAAGCTTATCTTTATTGTACGTCGTTGATGTCGTTTTCGCTGATGATGTTTTTTAAGTACCAGTAGACCAGACCAAAAAGGAAATTTTCGGTTTTATTTTTGAAAGAATTCGTAAGCGCAACTTTTCGTATCAAAATATTAAATTTAGATTTGTCATTTGGGGTTGTCTAATCATACATTTTTCGGATATTAGTGAATTTATCGAGAGGTAAATTTTACGTTTGTCATAATTAAAGAGCACAAAAATTGCTTGTAAACTAAGGCTAACAATTAATCCATAATAAGGTAAGAATTTTCTAAAAAAAATTAAATTTTTGTGGCTAGAACTAGCTGTTGTCTGAACAGATTTTACTTAGCAAACATTTTCGATCGAGAAAGAGTCGTATTTTACTCGAATAGGTGATCAAATCAATTGTCCGCGACATCGCATTCTGATCTTCCGCTATGCTTTTGGCGTAAGAAACTGTCCGATAGTATCGAATGTTTTAGAAGAATCCGCAAATGATCCCCAGAAAGCGTCCACAGGCGACTCCCCAAGATGTTTTAAGGCAAGGGTGTCAGGGTAGAACAAAATTGAGGCAATTTTGGCTCACCAACAACAAACACAATATTTCAATATTTTCAAAATTTCTCGGAACTACAACACCCATGAAAAAATGTTTTTGTTGTTTTTCTGGCTCGTCTACAGCAAACAAATGCATGGGTGTTGTGATTCCAACAAATTTTAAAAATATTATTTGTTTTAGACGAGCCGAAAAACAACAAAAAACAATTTTTCATGGGTGTTGTAATTCCGAGAAATTTGCAAAATATTGGATTATTGTGTTTGTTGTAGACGAACCAAAATTCTAAGCCGACTGCGCTTGGCTCAGTAATTTTGAAACGCTGACACCCTTGTTTTAAAGCGAAAAAAAAAAAACTTAAAAAGGAAAAAAAAATACATATTTATATAAAACGGCGATATAAAAATAATTTCATAAAAAATTGCAAATTTTGTCCAATTATTGGTCAAAATTTATGTGTCCTTAAGATAGTACCGTGAAGTTTGACATTTTGCTTCGTTAAAAATACCGGGCCTATGAAATATTGCTTTTTAGAAAAAATATTATTAATTTTTTCGAAATTTCTCAGGAGCTAACGTCATGTCGTAGTCGGCCATCTTGTATCGTGTAAAACCCGTCTCGTCGTTCGTGAAGAAGTTAGATTTGAAACCATCTTCCAGAAGAGTCTTAGAAGATTCTTTTTTTATTCGCCTGAAAGAGCTTTAAGCTTGGCTTATAACGATCTTCCAGAAGAGTGGTAAAAGAATCTTCTGTTAATCGCGCTGACGTTTTGTCGCGCAATACTCGCTTGGAAGAGGTGCCGTGACA
Organism: Calliopum simillimum; assembly: GCA_951812925.1. Lineage (NCBI taxonomy): Eukaryota > Metazoa > Arthropoda > Insecta > Diptera > Lauxaniidae > Calliopum > Calliopum simillimum. Next base: position 146,896,946 of record OX638368.1, read on the forward strand.
TATTCCTCACGGACATAATTCCCATTCACGAAATGGGGATTATGTCCGCCAGTATTTCGGACAGAGTCCCCATTTCTAAAATAGGGATTATGTCCGCAAGTGTTTCGGACATAATCCCCAGGAAAAAACGGACATAGTCCCCATATCGATATTTTGTTATTGACCACAGAAGAAGCTCAGGATTTACAACTCCCAATAAATCCAATACCGTTTCCGCGGCCTTCAGCAGCTGATCAGTCTATAATATATCCAACACCTAGTTTGCTAGCCACAGTAATTTTACATAAGGGTAGGGGTAAGTGGGCGGCCTGTGGCCGCAGCTCAGGACTTAAAACTCCCAAAAAGCCAACACCGGCTTCGCGGCGGCCTTTGGCCGCGAATCAGTATATAATATATTCAACACCTAGCTTGCTAGCCACAGTAATTTTTCATAAGAGTAGGGGTAAGTGGGCGGCCTGAGGCCAAAGCTCAGGATTTAAAACTCCCAAAAATCCAACACCGGCTTCGCGGCAGCCTTCGGCTGTGGATCAGTCTATAACATCCAACACTATATAAATTTTTTAAATGGATTATTGCAAAAATTTTGTTCAATCTTAATTACATTTTTCGGACATAACCCCTATTGGGATTATGCCCGAAAAATTTGCGGACATAACCCCCATGACCAAAATGGGGATTAAGACCGAAAAATTTTCGGACATATTAAGACCGAAAAATTTTCGGACATAATCCCCATTTACGAAATGGGGATTATGTCCGGTAACCCATGGAAGAATTGTAAGTTCATCGTAGAGATGTTTAATTTGCAATGGTCTGCCAGAAGAGTGTTGAGAGAATTTTCTGTTACTCACGAAAAATTTGTATAACGCAAAGCTCGCGTTTGAAAATATTTGCTGGGTACAGAAATATAAGTAAGGGAGTGTCGTAAAAGTTGGGATGCCGTATAAATTAGGACAGCTGTACCTATAAATTGTCAATACTTGCGACACCTATATTATGACTGTCAAAGTAAAGTCTGTTTATAACCTTACGTTTAATGTGCATTAGACAGAAGGACTCGTGTATATTATCATATCACAAAAGTCTTTCCTTTTTGATAATTTTAATATTATGGAAAATGTATATCTGGTGATCAGATGAAAAAAGATTAAGGCATAAAATGATTTATAAATATTCTACTAAAACCATTTTTAACGCATTATCCTTAAGTATTAAACATTAAAAAAATTAAATATATCGCACAACTCATTCCGAGCATTTTGAGATCATAATAAAACAAAAACAGCATCAAGCCGAGATTTTGCAAGATTCGACGTTGCGCGATTGAAAAAAATCTCAGGTTACTTTTTTGACGCCCTTTTTCAGATTTTGAGCGTAATCGTGGAGTTTCCAAATTTTTTTTGAATCAGTCTAATATACATACAAACATATAACAACAACAGCAACAAAAAACGCATACAACACGAACAGAAAAACTAAATCAAAATCAAATTAAAAAAAACAGTTTTTTTTTTTAATTTCTACAACAAACTGTGGCCGTTACAGCGATTGTACATATGTACTAAGTCTTTATGTACATAGGTCTACATATCCCATCCTATGTCTTTATGATTTTTTCATAAGTTTACAGCTTGACTTCTTACATATACCTGTTTGATCTGCAAAGTTTTTATTTGGCTTAAGACTAAGAAGGGGAGGAAGCCATTAAGAGCACTGAGTGCGACAGTAAGGCATTTAACATATTCGAAGATGAAAAACATTTTAGGAGGCTTAACCCATTTTCCGCCATCCGGTTGATTTATCGATCTGTATTTTAAGTGCCAAATAGGAAATTGTTTATTTTATTATGCTTAATGCACTTAGTTACTTAAGTGTATATGTATATGGGGCATTATATACCGTTTCGGATAGCCTCTTTAAGAGCTAATATTTATCTCCACAGAGATATTGCCAAAGCATTTCTAAATTATTAGCACAAAAACTGGCTCTTTACAAAAATTATTCTAAAAATCTTATTACTTTTTTCCTTCAGAGAATAGTTTCAACAAACAATTTGACTAAACTTTTATTCCGATAATTTTCAAAAGGTTTATTTGTTGCTTGCATGCATAAGGAGTAATTATCTCCCCCACTCTGATTGCAATTTATGGTTTCGCTCATTTTATCTACAAATTTTAGATATTCCATATGAAATGGGAATAAATTATTCATATTAACGAGATTTTTTTATTGCCTAAAACATTAACAAATGTCTTGTTGTCATTAAATTACAGTTGTTATCCAAAATTCAAATCCTGTCAATTACTCGTGCATCGATAGGCAATTTCTTTTAATCTCCCACAGGATGCGGTGACATATTTGTTTACCCACCGAGTCAAAATGAACTTAAACCGAACGAACCGAATCTTGGTCTATGCATAAGAAATTATCCCTAAGAAGCGATTTCATTCAAACGGCATAGAAAAACTTACGAAACTCTCACAATGAATTCAATTCAGAATCCAACCAACCAACTACTTGGCTTCACTTGGTTGTAGCTTTGCTCCACTCGTTAGCCAGGAACAAAACCTAAACGTTCCGGTTTCGTACGTTGTTGTTCATTCATTAAAGATTCAGTTTGGTTTCATGGGAGAATTAAATCTTGACAAAGCGACACCTTCTTGGCGTGTAAGACATAACTTTTGAAAATTTATATGTAAGCACAGCAAGAATGGTTTTCCAAGGCAGGCAGATGGATGAGAGAGAAGGGAGATAGCTGCATAAGCAGTTAAGCCCCCGATAGAGTCCAGTTAGTTGTAGTGGAATTGTCAAGCAAGTGAAAGTGGCAATAGATTTGCACACAATGGTGTGGTTAAAGTGGTACATCAAAAGAAAATCAAAAATTGCTATGAAATCATTCATCACAATTAGCGACCAATTTCCTTGCAGTTTAAGATTTGAACGACAGACACTTAAAAGCCCTTACTACCTCTCCAGTGCGTTTTATGCCTGTGGCTAAAATCTTTCCGAATTGCCCATCTTATGAAGTTATTTTTGAATATATTCCGGAGAGTATTTGTGTGTGATACTAATCCACTACTCCGCAAGATCTTTTAATACATTATTCAAAATTCGGAACGACTCTTGTCGTCCATTTACCGTAAGTTCTTAGGTCCCACCTCTCCTGCTAAGCTGGTGTATTGTATTGTATTTATTTTAATGGTTTTTCTTTCGTTGTCGAAGTCAGCGAAAGGACTGTAACCGTTGCTTCTGCGACTATGTGATATGCTGTTTATGGCGTCACTTTACTTTTAGAATGCTAGTCAACAGTTCGCAGCCATACAAGAGAAATGCGTTGGTGGCTGTCGTCAGAAGTTTTCTTTTGCTGGCGGTTGGTCCGCCAATATTTGCGGAGTCTGCTAAGTCATGATACAGTTTCGGTAACATTGGTGGCAAAGGCGGATGGTCTATTAAAAAAATTAATTATATGATAGGTATTGGGTGAAGTTAGACCTGATTGTTGATCTCTCGGGTTACTCTTTCCGATAGATTATCAGAAATTAAGCGGTAAACAGCCAACACAATCGTTGAACATGTATTAAATTCAAAACAAATTATATGAAAATATTTTTTCAGTGTTTTCACAGGTTTTGCGGTGGATGAGCATTTTGGACTACGCACTTTGTTTTCGCATAAGAAATAAGTTTGCCTTGTGGGCTAGCAATTTTAACAATTGCTTTTTACTTTGGCCAAAAGTTTGGTTTTGTTACATAAACTTACTTCTGTTGTTGTTGGTGTTGTGCTTGCTGCGTTGTGGGTTTGTGCATTGAATATTGTGAGGTTGTTTAATGTTTTATTTATGCAGCCCCAGAATAATTTGCAATACAAATTTAATCACACACACTGACTGTCATTTCTTTATTAGAGTTCTGAACTTGTATCTACACTTTTTGTACGCATTTGAAAGAAGAAAAATCATCAATTTGCAATTTTTTGCTCTAGTCCGACCAAAAATACAGATATATTTTGCTTTTTGTTGTAATTGATAATGCAAAGTTCTCCTCAACCTGATTAAATCTGAACTGAAAATTTTTGCTGCGAAGTCATTGCAGAAAGACTCTGATTCTTTGTTATTGGCGGTGTCTTGTGTGTATGTATGTATGTATTCTCCTTTAACTCCTAGGAGGAGCATAGGGCCAATATGAAATCTCTCCATTTGTCACGATCTCTTGCGATGATTTTAATCTCTTGCCACGACTTTCCCGATTCTTGGATTTCCTTTTCCAGCGACCTATTCCAGTTAGTTTTGGGTCTACCACGTGCTCTACTACCTTGTGGATTCCACTCAAGAGCCTGGCGACAAACTTCGCTGTGTGGTTTCCGGAGAGTGTGACCAATCCATCTCCATTTGTCTTGTGTGTGGTCTGTGTATTTAGTCTCATCTCTTTGTTTTTTTGTAGCTCTAGTTTTTCTTGGAACTTATTCGTCGAATTAATATAGTTCAACCAAAGGAAGCCAATCATTTCAATAGCATGAAACAGTAATTTCCGAAGACATCGTGGAAATTAACGCGAGAACCAAAGCTCATATTTAGCTCTGGTAATAACACTTTTATTCATAGCATGGAATAAATTTGCAGTCTGGTCACACAAGTAACAATAGATTAAAAAAAAAAAAAAACAATGAACTGTCCGACTAGGATTCGAACTGGGATCCACATATGTGAAAGATAGAAACATAATAATTTTTCTTACAATTACAAACTTGTTAGACCTCTAAACCACTGTCCTATAAAATGAAAAGGTATAAAATTTTGTATATAAAGCAAATGTCTGTGCAAACATAAATATTTTTACTGGAATTCTAAAGAAAATTTTTTTCTATAAGGTAAAAATGGTTATACATTTTTCTGGCTGAAAGCTTAATTTACTCTACACATAGCAAATAGAATAAATAAATTTCATCATTTTAAAGCTTATAAATTATGCTTTAATTTGAAGTACTTTTAAAAAAAATCTAACGGGGATTTTTTACAAAAAAATCAAAAGTATTTTTATGTGTAAAAAATTTTGGTGAAAAAAAAATTTTTTCACGAAGAAATATTTTTTTGTATAGAGAACACTTCAAAAAAATTTTGAGCTGGTACACTTGGTGTAGATAACAATTAAGTCGGTCAGTCAGTTAAACGTTAGAACAAGGCTGGTCAGCAGCCCCGTGGAAGGCAAAACTCTATTTTTACTCAAGAGGGTGGCATCTTACGAAAAAAGTGTACAAGGCATAAAACACTCGTACATAGAATCGTCCAAGGAATACGTGTGAATTTTTTTGTAATTTTTTTTTTCTGAAAAAGTTTTGTAAAAAATAACGTTAAAAATTTGTCAAGAAAATTCAAACGTGTTCCTTGAATGATTCTAAGTATTTTCTGCCACGTACATTTTTTTCAGACATCACCTGCTGAAGCTATGGAAACAAGACGATTTGGACTGTTTTTAGAATGGTCCAAAAAAACCTTAGGCAAGCTTTCAAATAGAGGGCGGTTTTTCCAAGTATTTTTTCAGCGACCCGGCCTAATGTATAAACTGGTAATACACAATTTGCTAAAAGATTTGTTGGATTTTTAAAAAACAAAGCCGTAATTGAAATTCCATTAAAAATTAGCTTTTGCCCTTAAACAAAGAGACATAAATACAAACGAGCTGTCACAGAAATATTTTATTATCTCAGAGAGCCTTTAAATACCAAATTCATTGAAGTCAAAAACAAAATGTAAGCGATTTTTAATAAATCATTAAAATATTCAAAGACATAGTGTGATATTTGAGAAATTCAATATACCATTCGATAGCAATTTGTGTCCTATTTGAATCAACAATTGCTGCTGTGTTAGTGTGTGTATATGCCAAATCCAATAAATATACACATACTACTTAAAATAATTCAGTAAATATGCAAATGTCTGAAATTTTGATTTCGGCAAAAGTATCATATTTTATTTTGAAGTAGTAGAGCATGTAAGGGATATTTTATTTATTTTCATTCTCTTTCAACTTAACATTCGATAAAGTAGGTCTTTTATTCTGGGCCACTAATCAAAGTGTATAAATCTGCCAAATCATGCAAAAAGATATTTTTCACATCTTCTCGCCTTTTCGCTTGAGTATGTATTTGTGTGTGTTATGTGCATGTGTAGGTTTGTAAGGATTTTATTAGGAAGGAGCCCTTTACAAAACAGAAAGAAAAAAAAAAAAAAAACAATAAGTGAGTAATTGATATCCCTGTTGGAAGAAAGCAATGATTTAAGTCAACTGATCTCTGATCGTAGAACTCAAAAACAACTCTCAAATTAATATTTTTTTCCCAAAAAACTAATAAGCAATGCTAGCACGAGCCCAATTTTTGAGGCACGAACACGACACAAGCTCTTAAAAAAAGCCCAGGCCCTCACGATTATTTTTTTCAAAAACCGTGCCTGGCCCGGTACTTCTAATTTCCTTGCCGAGTCTTAGCAATTATTTCAATTGGTGAATGGCCTGCCAGGAGTTGGTCCAATACACCGCATCAAAGGCATTCTCATCAAAGAAAAAAATTTTGAAATTTTGCGTGAAGTATTGCTGTCATAGGCGGAAGAAAATATGCCGGTTATTTGGACCTATAAACAAGATAATAACCAAAAGCATACAGTGCGCCTAACAACAAAATTTTTTGAACCAAATTCAGTGATCGTTCTTGAATGGCCGTCATCAAGTCTCGACCTAAATCTCAAGAGCATTTATGGACCGACATTAAAATAGTTGTCTCTCTATAAAAAATAACAAATTTGGATATGGGCATCCAAAGTAACGGGTGCGACAGTTTAAGGACTGTTTTTAAAATTAAAAGTAGAATTTAGATAACTATGCCAACTATCCAGATCCTGCCAACAAATCGAAGTATTTCAAAAGAGTTCAATTTCAATGCTTTTTTGTACTAAATAGATGGTAAAGAGTGTTCATCACGAACACTTAAGTAAAAAATTATCTCATTTCAAGTCCCAATACAGGTCAAAATGGCTGAAAGCGTGTCGCTAATTTTCCTACCAGAGCTGACCTATACTATTCTTAGCAGTTGAACGAAATTCGATTATTAGTCAGTAGCTATATGATTTCACCAATAGTCGCTAAATACTTAGATGTCGAAATTTTCTCGCGAAAACCAAAAAATCATCAAAACGAAAATCGCACTTACGGAATAATTTTTCACTTCCTTAGCATTGGTATTAAAATGTAAGTATACGTATGTACCACGAAAATATACATGCGAGGTTATTGTGTTTGGAAATAATATTCTACATAAAATTTCACTGATCTTTGGAAATTAAAGAATGTATTGTGTCAAAAAACTGTCAAATCTTATGAAGTTAAAAAGTTTGTTCAAGGTATATTAATTATCAACCATAAATTTTTTTTTTCATCTAAATCCCCTAAAGTAATATATTTTCGAAATTTCACCCCATTGTAAATTTCTAGAAAAGATGGGCTGTAATGGGTTAATACATTCTGCAAAAATATTCTGCCAGAAATTGCTTAAACTTAAGAATATTGCGATACAAATGTAATATAAATATTAATTTTATTATATCATTGGAAAAGGGCTAATTTTTCGGAAAAGTTTAAATTGAATCGAAAGAAAGTCAATTTGGTGTGAAAAAGGTATTACTTGGAGCGGAAAATCTGAAAAAACTTTTTAACAGATGTATGTCAAAATAATATAAGTAAAATATAAAACAAAATAAACAAGTTGCTTCAATATAAATATTTAAGCGATCTCTAAAAATAATAAATCCTACGAAGGTATAAGTGAAAAAACTGCCAATAGTGTTGTACGACCTTATGTGCCTTGTTTGTTAACCAAACCAACTTGCGAAACTAAACTAATTGCGACAGTGGAAACTCTTTGTCTTTCGTTTGTCTTATTTTGGTTCGGTTATCAAGGTAGTGAGAATCAAACATTAAAGGAAAAAAGTAAGAACTTCAGTATTTGAAAAAAGTAAGCTATTAAATTTATTTTCCAACAGGGATAGAAAGATGACATTGATACAAATAAATAGTTCGGCCTTAAAAAATGAATGCATGATAAATTGACAAAAGAGAAAAGAGATAGAAAACACAAAACGATAAAAAAAATCGCATAGTCATGTGACAGTCATTAGAAAATTTATTCAAAATTATGCAGAAACATTTATCAAATGGTTGGAAAAATATGAATCCAAAACAAAATAAAAAGCACAACAAATATAAAAGGAAATCGGATGAAAAGGAAACAAAAAGGCATTAAGTGGTAAAAGATTGTCATTGAAAGGGTAAGATATGATTTGTGTTGATTTTGTTTAAAAATTATTAGTAGTAGTAGAAAGTAGGACCTTAAACATTTCCGCAAAAATTGCCATTTGATTTGGTTTATTACAAAATGAATAGTACTTACGTAAATAAAGTTAGATTTCTGGATTCCATTTTATATCAAAATAGAACCTTTAAGAATAATACTACGAAGGAAGTATTAAGATAAAAGTACAGACTTAAGTGAAAGTTGCATTTAAGCGTAAGGAGGACACTCTTCATCCATCCTACCATGAAATGGCAATAGAAATTTCATGATAGGCACATTAAGTGCAGGAGGATTGGAAAACTAAACTACTTAATTTGGGCAGCCTCTGATAAGTATGTAACTGAAAGAATTGAAGGTTAGCAACAAGATCAGTTTTGTCGGGACCCAATTATCTGCGAGAAGGTATCTGCGAGAAGGTGTTCACTTAAATTTGTGATAAATTAAAATAAGTGGTGTTAAATTAATCAGGTCTACTAAAAAATTTTACACGGTCCTTCGACCTCAATTTCTTGTAAGACTTCAAAGGACGTAGGCTCTTCAAACTTGTTGCTCATTCATTTATACAGTTTTCCATGTTACTCTTAAAAATTCTTAAACTTATATTCGAAAGACCTTTAGCAAAACTTAAGGGAAATTCATTTCATGCAGCAAGATGGTGATAAATTAAGCTGTTTAAGCTCTTTTAAACAACAGTGAAGATAAACTTAAGGAACAAGTAAATATTAGTTAAGAGAAACGAGGTAAATTTACGCAAAAAGAAAAAAATACATAAAAATAAGAAACAGAAGGAAAACTCACCTAAAAGGATACGACATAATTCATGCTTAATTACGGTGCATAATTAAAATACGACATTGTTAGTGAAAAATAGTGTTGCCAACAGTGCAGTGCAGTGTTGATAAAATAGGGTAAAAAAGGATCTACTTGTGTTCCGCTGGTGAGTGAAATTTTTGTGTGGACAAACCAAGTGCAACACTTGACAAACAAAACTTCACGCAAACTCACTATGCCAACATGGGTGATGGGCTCTTTTTGCACACGACGATGCCAAGCTATTAAATGAGACACAAATTAGATTTATCATCCTCCAGTGCAGAACTTGAGCTCTACATGCAAATGGCATTGGCTTGACAATGACGAACGAAAAAACTCTGATATTTAAAAATATCACAGGAAAAACGTCAGTTTCCAACGCTTCTTTGTAATGTACAACGCGGCGGATGAGAGCGCTACTGGCGACACAAAAAGTGCAAAAACAAAAAAAAAAAAAACATTTGCGTTTGTTTTCCCTCGTATGCTTCTACTTTGCTAAAACCTTTACCGCTATGCGGCAAAGCCTGCAACTCTAAGTACACATACATGTATTCAGTTGGGTATGCGTGTGTGTGCGATGTGGTTTCCGCGCTGTCCATGTCCAGGTGGTGGTCGCTCGCTCATTCGTACGTTCGCTGATTTTAAACAATAAATTCACATTAGCAGAAACGCACATATTTACACAGTTGCGCCATTTTTCCACGTGACACAAATATGCCCTACACTACCCATGCGGAAAATGTGCAAAATTCCAGACATTCTAATTGGTTCAGCTGAAAACTTAAAAAGGCCAAGAAGTTCAATCAATGTTTACTTTACAGTTAATTGGGTCCCACACCTCCAACTTTTTTGTTTTATGGTACTTATTGTACCACTTAGGTTGTCAATTTTGAATGACGTAAGCTATTCTTCTAAAAACTAAGTACTTTGAATTATAATAAGTAGATATCGAGCCAAGAGAACACACTGGAATTTGAACATACTGATGATTTTAACAATTCTCTTTCTCAAAGATGAGGCCAAGGTGTCGTAGTTGAGCAAATGTTCTGCAAAAAAATCCTGCATAAATCGGAAAGGTTAAAAAGAGCTAAATTTCGCATATCGCGAAAAATCGCGTTTTTTGCCCAAAATTTAGCGTTTTTCGTTTTTTCCTCGGCATGGGGGGCTTAAATTAAAAAAATGTCCTAGGCAAAGTTGATTTATTTTTTATCATAGAACTTGCTTGAATTTTTTCAGAATTTAAGGACCTGTTATGCAGCCGTTATGAGCGATTTATACTTTTTAACCCATTCTGTCGCCACGACCCACATACGCTTTTTTTTGAATTTTACTTCAGAATATTTGAAAAGGTGCCCCGTAACATATCTACTATTTCTGAAATATGTGCTCTCTCGTATATTATCGGAAATCTCGATTTTCACAAAATTTTTAGATATTGGGAATTTTATTTTACATAGGAATATATTCCACCACATTTGGTTATTGAACATGGGACAAAATTTTTCTTAAAACCTTGGTTATATAAGGGAAGATAATTTTCTGATATGCCCGTACCTAAGTATATGTTTTTTGAAGAAAAAAAGGTATATTTGAACATAATTAAAGTTAAATAAATGTGTTGTGTAATGAAAATATATTATATTTTAAGTTAGCATGGAATAAGGTGAACGCAAGTACGGAATTACGTTCAACGCAAAATTTTAGTCCGGCTTTAGGGACAAATGCTATGTTTCTTAAAATATAAAAATTTATAACAATATCAGCATTATGAGGCTCAAGTTGTGTTACAATCGACTACGGATAAATCAATTGCTATGAGAAATCATATTTCCGGTCTTAGAACTGAGTTGTATGACTAGAAGCCATTCTAATGCCGTAATACGGAACACTTACCTTAATGGTAGAAATGGTGGCCACGAAATTCAACCGCCGACAATTCTGGTACTACGGGAGTGTATAGCCTCTTGGATGGAGAATCCAGTTTGCTGATTGGATGGTGGCTTATGACAATGGTCATCAATGGTTTAGCTCACAACATGGCATTTGAGATTGTATGTCTGTATGTTTGAAGAATAAAGAGTGAGATATACGTACTCACATATGCGTCTGTATGCGATGCGGTAAAAGCATTCACCGTAAACTTGCAAAATGATATGCAAATATGGATAAATTCGTCAGCCTTACGAGTACATGGCGTAGCGTAGTGTAAAGCGTTGAATTTTTTTTTGTTTTTTTTTTTTTTTTTTTCGCTAGGCAACGTTACATACCCCATGCACTTACGTTCGTTGTAAATAAACTTCTGTTTGCTGTCATATTTTTCACAGTGCGTCGTTGTCCCTCTTCATCTGTGTCCAGCAACACCGATGTCCACCATCATAACATTGTTTTGTCAGTGTTGGTTGGCGAAATAATTTTTCTCCCATACATATAATAAATATGAAAAATTGTAAAAGACTAAGGAAATGTAAAAAATTACAAAGTTCGCACATGCATATATACTTGTACCATCTTAGTTTTCCATTAACTTTAAGCTTATTATATTTATTTTAAAACATACACAAAATAATGAACTTTTACCGAAATTTATTGATGAAATCCGAAGGTTTAAAATTACATTAATAAACACTTTTAATTAGTGCAAATTATCGTACCAATGATAGAGTAACTTAGGGTAATGTGGTTACCTTTTTATTTTTTTTGTTAATTTCTACCAAAGTAATGGTAGCAGGTTAGCCTGGCCAATTTATTTGTATTAGTTATTCCGAAAAATAGTTGAACAAGAAAAGTGTCGGGTAATGTGGATCACCCTGCCCATTTCCTAAAGTAGTACCGTTGTTCGCAATTTTTGTTGACTAAAAGTCTAGTATTATTTTTTTAGATTAAATTTGCTATGAAATAGCTTTATATGCTTATCAAAGAATATTTTTTTAGTAAGATACTAACAAGTGAATAAGTAATAAGGGTTACCGAATCATACATAAAATAGTACACATGCAATTAGCTTTTTAAGGTGTAATAATAATCAAAGTTGATATACGGTATATAATATGGGGTAGTCCACATTACCCGAATACATCACTTTTTTGAAATAATCATTGATGTTTATTTGGTACAGAAGTTGCATATAAAAATGTCACTTCCACATTCGGCACATTTTTCATGACTCCAAGAACGTCAGATTACACATTCAACCCAAAATTCGCCACTTCGATCTTCTGAGTAAAGGGTATTACATAACATGCATTTTTCATCTGTCTTTCCTTTGTAGTTAACGAATTACATATAATGACCATCAGACTCGTCATGAAAACTGCAACTAGATTCCCCATCTGAAAAAGATGATAAATACATTTGTTTTGGAGGCTTTTTTCTTTGGTGGTCCATATTACCCACAGCACGTGTTGGTGAAATAAATGGTTTTTTATCAAAAACCCTTTTGGTTAATGAACTTATTTGTGCTAATAAATTATAAATGGTATTCACTGACTTCATATAATTAACCATTTATTTAAAAATGCGATGTCCTTAAAGTCAAATAATGAAATATACTCACTAGAAAAAAATTATCACTGATCTTTTTTTTAGAAAAATCAACTTTACAGAAACATGCGACTTCACCGAACGCTAAAATCGCCCTATTATAAGCTTCAGGTATTAGCGTTAAGTTTGAACATGAATAACGGTAAATCCTATGTATGCAGTGGGAAATAATCGTGTGGTCCATATTACCCACGTAGTCCATATTTCCCTCCCTTACCCTACTATAAATAAGTCAAATTGACCTCACAGCATATGCTAAGAAATTGCACACGAATAATTAGCATAATATTGTAGAAAAGCCGAAGAGCGTAAAGGATATGTTTTTCGCGTTTTAATGTGCACAAATAACCAGTATTGCTCTATAAAAGGGTGCACCCCATTACCCGCATACTCCACATTACAAATGATATACCTCAGATGTAATTTAGTGAGCCGATTCAACACAAAAATGCGATATTTTGTTTTTTCATGTACAGTGGATTAAAAAACTTCAAAAATCGCTTAAAAAAATCTGACGTGCTGGAGAAAAACGACAAGACAGGGTTTTTTTTAACGCCTTTTTAAAGAATTTTTTGGACTCCCTCATGTATTTATTTTTGTGTCGAACCGTGTTATCTGCGCTGTCCAGCATCGGATGATTTTATTTTGCCATCCCTCTTGCCAGCTTTGTAAGCCCTGATTTCTGATTCCAAAAAGAAAGAACAAGGTTTCTTTAAGGAAGTTGGAGGTCGGCATATTTGCTGAATTTTCAATTGCAATTCAGTGGTATCTTAATAACTCTGATACGTCAAATTGAGTAATTTTTAAGTGATGCCAATTTAGGGTGAAATGAAAACATTTTGATTCGCAAGATTTTTCAACAAAGTAATTTAAATTATAAAAAAAAATCTTTTACTGAAGCTGTTCATTACATACCTTACCACGTCCGGACCATGTACTCTTTGAATTTTCATGGCAGTAGCTGGCGTGATTAGCTACTTAGTTTCATGCAATAGGAAGAGCACACTGTCAATATTAGTAATTTTTTCTGCTGCTAAGTTTAAAAATGGAGCCAAAGTATGAAACGATGATGCAACTTTTTTTTCAAAATATCGTGTGCCCGATCCATCCATCAGCATTAGTTTTTTATATGTCCATTTTCGAATCAGTGTTGAGGTCAAAAAATGCAAATTACAATTACGCAAAGATTTACAAGTTATTCTATGTGCTTGCCTTCAACTATGGCGTCAAGACAGAACTTTTTTAAACTTTTTTTTAAAATTGTATTTTAAGTTGCGATGGTATTTTTTTCTTCACCAAAATTGAATTTCAAATAAAATCGCGTGCAAGTGTCGCAGAAATTACAACAGGATGCAAAATACGTGAGAAAAAAACTTTTTCAACAATAAAAGCACGGATTTAAATGTAAAAACGACATGCATCTTGTACAATTTGACAATTATTCCTTTGGTTTTAGGCTATGCATATGGTGACAATTATTTTATGTACATATATTGTTTAATTTACACCGATATAGAGGATTTTTAAACTGACTATATTTTCCTCTTTCCAATACTCTATTTGAGCATTTCTTTGATCTTGTAACTTTTTAATATTATGCAGTTCTTGAATGGATTTTCTATCAATACTCAGAAAAACTAAGAAAACAAAAACCCTCAAAAGGTCATGTTTTCTATATTCGCGATGAAACCAAGCATAAAAATTTGAAAGCCTTCCATGCTTGCATTCATTTGGAAGGTAGACAAATAGGTCTGTCGCGTTTTCTTCGCAAAAGAGAATCTAGAATGGCCAGATAATACAAAATTTATATCGAAACATATTGCAACACGAAAATTCGATAGGTTTTTTTTTTTTTTTGGTTAATTTGTGGTATACGTAACTGAATCCGAATCTGGCAACTGTTTTTCTCTATAAGGTCTATAGTTTGTGCCATCCTTGCTCTAAACGCAGAAAACGCATTTTTCAGGTATTTGGCGCACACCCGGGAAGAAGAGTAATTCACTTTTGCCAACGGCATTGAATACTTAGTCCTAATCTGCTTTCTTTTAAGCCGGAACAGCAAAACTTACTTCTATATGTATCATCCATTGAAGTCAAGTAATCGCAACTATATGTATGTAAAGGACTAAATAAAATATATATGGAGTTGAGTTGCTTTAACTTTGATGACTGATATCTCGGAAAGTTTTTATCCTATTGGTAAACTTTAAAAGTAAGGTTTGATGAAGAGATTATGACCATCAGATAAAGTTTACTGAACATGGGCCATGTGTATGAAATTTATGTTTTTTTTCACTTTAAAACAATGATATCTTGAAAAACAGACCTAACAGAGAAAAACAGGTAACAGATTTGAAATCAGCGGACGCAAATCGATTAAAAATTTCGATATCTTCAAATCATTTTTCATCAATTTGTTGCACTGTGTCATCGTCAGAAGCAAGATATTGTAAACAATTGGTTACTTTTAAGTACGTCCTCACCTTTTAGGACAAAATTAGCTTTTAAATACAAAATACAAGACGGATGGTCACCGTAAGTGTTACATTTAGAGTAAGACAAATGAAAAGAAAACTATTAAGGGTGTAATGTTTGGCAATGCCAAAATTAAAATACCCTACGCCTTGTACCATACGAGTTCACGTCAGAGTTTCAAAATCAAAAGACCTGTTAACACACTTGGGAAGATCACATAGTGCAGTTATGTTAAAATGTTTTAAAATT
Organism: Calliopum simillimum; assembly: GCA_951812925.1. NCBI lineage: Eukaryota > Metazoa > Arthropoda > Insecta > Diptera > Lauxaniidae > Calliopum > Calliopum simillimum. Next base: position 146,912,366 of record OX638368.1, read on the forward strand.
TTGTAATAGTTTGAGATATGCTGTTACTGGCCTCAACATAAAAACAATTTCGGACAGTGCAGCTTCAAATTCTATCTGTTTGAAATTGCATGCAACAAATTTTTACATAAGAGCGAAAAAATTTAGTTAATTTGTCTTCCTTGGTTTTCGCATAACCGAGTGATTGATAACTTGTTTGAACTTACGAGCTGACGTTGTTAAATTATGTTGTGGGTATTCCTTAAAACGTGTAAATGGCTCAAAAACCTTGTAACTCGTAAAACTGTCAAAATTCGTATTGGTTTTGACAACTATTACAAGCTTATGAGGTTTTCAAAGCTCTAACACGTTTTAAGGAATACCCTTCTTATAATTTTCTATATGTACAATACTTACCACGTCCCCGTTTCCCTGCGTTACAATCAGAAAGACATTGTGAGTATACTCTGTGTGTAGGGTATTAAAAGAGACATGATATAAATAGGCACAACTTGTGACATTTTGAATGTACAGCAAGAAAATGGAAAAACTTTTTACAAAGATCATTATAAAAACCAGAGACAAAACATATTAAAATCTTTTTGCTTAGAAACAAGGAAGCCACACATGTCTCATGAATGAAGCACGCAGCAATCTGTTTGAAAACATTTAACTGTTGCCGAAGAAAAAAGAACGTCAAACAATTTTTAAACTTCGAATAGTTGTTGAGATATTGTATGGAGCACCTGTTTTTGCTTCAAAAACTAATTTACCCAAAATTGTAGCTTAAAGTATTCACACAACATTGACTCAAAAAAAAAAAAAAAAAAAAATTTGCGGTTTTGGAGAACACTTTTCAAAATTTAAAAATAATGCTTGTTTAATACTTAAACAAATTGAATAAATTACAATAATAATTTTAACCACTAATACACATACCATAAGCTGCTATGGGCTCTTTACTCTTTGCTTCATATTATTATCTGTTGGGAAAATCAGGACATCAAGAGTATTGGTGTAGTGGAAGGAAGATTGTGAAAAAAGACTCCTTACAGTTAATTTCAGAAAGATTGCTTCAGTAGTTTTCTTTTTATAACGGATTATATTTTTGAACAAAATTACTATTGAAGAATATCAATTTGATAAGAAAATCTAACTATAGAGAAATAAAAAATTGTCGCGAAAGATCTCTTTCAGTGGAGACTATTCAGTATGGTTCTATGGGTCTTTTAGGTGCTACGAAAAAAAAAGGAGTACATATAGGTAATCTTAATGCTTATTAACGCTCGACGAGAAATGCAGTATCCGAGCTAGCGAACAACTTTGCTTTACTGGTCACTCTCTTTCGCTTCCGGTGCGCTGCACTTACACTAAATTACCAACATGTATGTATTCTCCTTTAACTCCTAGGAGGAGCATAGGGCCAATATGAAATCTCTCCATTTGTCACGATCCCTTGCGATGACTTTGATCTCTTGCCACGATTTTCCCGATTCTTGGATTTCCTTTTCCAACGACCTTTTCCAGTTGGTTTTGGGTCTACCACGTCCTCTACTGCCTTGTGGATTCCACTCAAGGGCCTGGCGACAAACTTCGCTGTGTGGTTTCCGGAGAGTGTGACCAATCCATCCCCATTTGCGCAGCTTGATCTCGTTTGCTATAGCCTTCTGTTTGCATTTTTGATGTAGCTCGGCATTTGATATAGTGCGAGGCCACCAAACCTTTAATATACGCCTTAAGCATTTGTTGACGAATACTTGCAGCTTGTTTGTTAGTTGTTCAGTAACAAGCCATGTTTCGCACCCATATAACAAAACCGATTTCACATTCGAATCAAAAATGCGCACTCTCGTTTTGGTGGATATAACGGATGAAGACCATATTTTGTTCAGTTGAGCAAACGCGCCTTTTGCTTTTGCTATTCTTGAGTTGATATCCTCTTTTGCTCCACCATCCATGGAGATAATGCTGCCTAGATACGTGAAGCTATCGACGTTTCCGATGTCATCACTGCCAGCTTTAAACGTCATGTCATTGCTTGCGTTTAGCTTCATGCTTTTAGTCTTGGATACGTTGATTTTTAGGCCGGCCTTTTGTGATTCCAAGACAAGGTCTTCAATTTTGCTTTGCATATCTGAATGTTTGGACGATAAGAGGCAGATGTCGTCAGCGTAGTCGAGATCTTCCAGATGTTCGGTAAAGTTCCATTGAATACCCCTTTTGGCCTTATTAAGAGCTTTATCTAGGATATCATCAAGAACGATAAGGAAGAGTGATGGTGATAGTAAACACCCTTGCCGTACGCCTGAATTAGTGGTGAATGTCGGTGACAACAACCCGTTGTGTAACACACTGCATTTAAAGCCTTCATATTGTGCACGTACTAAGTTTATGGCCTTTGCGGCAATACCTCTTCGTTGCAGTGACGCCCAGATGTTTTCTCGGGAGACACTGTCAAAGGCAGTGCTATAGTCAACGAAGACAAGTTGAAGTGCAGCACGCCACTCGCATGATTGTTCGACAATTATTCTGAGCGTGTTGATTTGATCCACGCATGATCTGTTTCGCCGGAATCCTGCTTGCTGCTTTCGAATGGCTGAATCAAGTTTTTCGCTTACCCTGCTCAGAAGCACTTTCGTCAGTACTTTTGATGGAACTGAGAGCAAGGTGATGCCTCTATAGTTTCGGCACTCGCTTAGGTCACCTTTTTTCGGTAATTTGACTAACATGCCATGTAGCCAATCTTCTGGCAAACGCTCTTCACTCCAGATTTTGTTGAGCACAGGATGGAGAATTTTAGCTGATGTTACGGGGCATGCCTTTAGCAGTTCAGCTGTTATTTGATCTATACCGGCGGCCTTGTTGTTTTTCATGCTTTGGATAGCTTTCACAATTTCATCAATTGTAGGCGGCGGTGTTTGTATTCGACTACTACTGCGAGTCATTGCGGCAGTTGTAGTTGGTGATTCTGGTTGCAGGGATGTGGTAGACATGGGATTTAGTATATCGCAAAAATACTCTTTCCATCTGTTTAGTTGGTCGTCTGCAGATGTTAAGAGATTTCCGTTTTTGTCTTTGATAGGGCGGCTCTGTTGGAGTTTTCTGCCTGATAATCTGCGGGTGATATCGTAAAGCTGCCTGAGATTTTGAGCATTTGCAGCGCTTTCGGCTTCGCTCGCGAGGTCGTTATACATTCTTCTTTTGTCTTGTCTGCACGATCGCCTGACTTCTTTATTGAGAGAGTTAAAGACCTTTTCGGCGACGTTCTTTTGCGCTCTAGTTTTAGCGTCGTCTCTCAGTTTTTTCGCGCTTCTTCTTTTTTCGACAAGACCCCACGTTTCCTCGCTCATCCAGTGCTTCTTGTTCGAGGGTCGAAACCCAAGTATTTTTTCACTGGAGTTTAAGAACGCCTCTTTAGCGGCCCTCCATGATGTTTCAATACTTCCACCACAATCGAACGGAACTGTTTTAAGTTCTTCTACGAAAGATCTGCGTACCTCATCGTTCTTAAGCTTAAGCACGTCGAATTTTTTTGCTACAGATTGTTCGCTGGGACGTTTATTAGCGGCAAGTTTTAGTCGAATGACCGCGACGAGAAGATGGTGGTCGGAGCCTATGTCAGCGGCCCTCTTTACTCGTACGTCCAGAAGACTCCCTCTCCATTTTCTGCTAATGCAGAAGTGGTCGATTTGGTTTTCAGTGGTGTTGTTTGGAGACACCCAAGTAGCTTTATGGCATTTTTTGTGTGGGAATAGCGTACCCCCAACGACAAGACCGGCTGTATTGCAGGCGTCAATGAGAAGCTCTCCATTGTCGTTTCTCGCACCCAAGCCATGTCTTCCAATCACGTGCTCTAGGTTAAGGTTTTCTGAGCCTACTTTGGCATTCAAATCGCCCATAACCATTATGATGTCGTTCTTGTGAGCACTGTTTATTGCTGCAGCGAGCTGGCTGTAGAATTCATCTTTGGTTTCTCTCTCTGCCAACTCTGTGGGCGCGTATGCTTGGAAGATGGTAATATTTCTTGCGGGGGTTCGAAATCTGCACCAAATGAGTCTTTCGTTTACAGGTTTCCATTCCATTACTGCCTTTACTGCAGTTTTACTTAGCAAAAATCCAACTCCATCCCTGTGGATGTCATCTTGCGATCTACCGGAGTATAGAAATTTTTCGCCGTCAGGAAGTACATATTCGCCGGCACCGTTCCATCTACACTCGCTTAATCCCAATATCTCAAGGTTGAATTTGTGGAGTTCTCTAACGGCTTGGTGTATTTTGCCTGGTTCATTTAGAGTTCGGACATTCCAAGAGCCGATGCGTGTTCGAGTTTTCATCGAAAGGATTTTAAAATTTTGAGAAACCATATTGGTTCCAGTTATAGGAGAATCATTCCTAACTATGCATGTTTCTTGCACCTCCAAATCCGATGTGCATGCTGCCGAGGCAGGTGGATTAACCACACTCTGGTGGGTACCACTTGGAGAGTTATTTCCCATCGTTTTTCGATCCATGCTTCATTAGTATAATCTTCTCGGCAACGCCCCACGCAGTAAGTTATAAGCTTAAAGCTGGATCCGGCAAGCGCTGCAAATATAGTGGCCAAATTCACTTTTAATTTCAGCCGCCCAATCTGGAACAGACGCTGACCTGGGAGCCGCCCACTCTGGATCAGACGCTTCAGGATTTCGACAAGATGCTTATTTTAAGGCGGCATCGACTCTCCTTGTCAGTGCCAGTTACGGGCATTGTGGGTTTTTCTTTCGAGGCGCAACGCTGTCCAACGCTACACCCTTCCACACCCTGGCTGGTCACCCGCTTTTAGTCGCCTTTTACGACAGGCATGCTTACCTCGGGCATATTCTGACCCCTTACCCGCAGGGGTAAAAATTACCAACATAATCCAATTTAATTAATATTTGTAATACCGATTTGGTTCTGCTGATGCGCCAAACAAAAGCCGCACACATACGAATAAACAAACAACAACAAACTTTACAAGCGGAAACCACTTTAATCGGATTATTTACTGTAGTCATAGTTTGTCTTCTTGCAAGTGTGTTTAAGTGTGTGTGCGTTATTCTTATGTGTGTTAGTATGCTGCACACATGCATTTTGCTTGGCAAGTTTTTGCCAAAAATTTATACGCAGCCTAAGAGAATTTATGAGTGGATGCCAAGTGAATTATTGCATCACACGCATGCATGGCGCGCTGGTTTGCTCGCATGTTTGAGAGCAGCTCTTCTTCTTCATCTTCTTCTGTACCGGAGGCTTTAAATTATTTTGGCTTCTTACAAGTATGCGTATGTGTGTTTAGTGTCTTCTCTGTGTACATAAAAACAAACATACACTTAAATTGCCAAAGAAACTAACTGGAGCGACTGATTCTTCGATGTAAAACCTTTTGTAGGTTCATTCTGTGTTATCGCCTCTGCCACCCAGTCTCCCCTCTGGCAATGTTAATCCATTCTGTATGTGGTAGAGTTGCTGCAGGATATTGGTGTTAAGAACATGTTCCAAATTGCACCTTTAGTTCATGTGGTAGTGAGCAAAGAAGGAATTGGAAGGAAGGTGTTATGAAGGTATAATTAAAAACTTTTTAAGGAAATTGCCTATGCATTAAATAATTGGAAAATTGAATGGTATGGTGTTGTTACAACTATGCACTTAGATTTGATTGTACAATGGCGAGCTAAAGTTAGTGCATACAAATTAAGAAAAAATTAAAACTAACCGATGAATTTAAAAGGTAGAACATCAAACAAATATTATTTCTTAGCTTTTTTCTTTAGTGCTCCATATTACCCGCAGCACATGTTGGTAAAATGTATGGTTTTCTTTATCAAAAGCTCTTGTGGTTAATAAACTAATTTTTGCTAATAAATTCTGTGGTCGCGCGGAAAAACCAGGTAACTCCATTATTTCGGAAAATGAAAAAACCATGAAAAATGGAATGTTTTTTGATTTACAATCATTCTATCAGAGCGAAATTTGATTAATGCATATCATTTCCAAGTTATTAAGAAACAAAAAATTGCGTAAAAGATACATTTTGGGAAATAACAAGGTAACTCCATACCGTTTGCGGAAAAACCAGGCAACTCCACAAATTTTTTAATTTAACTAGAAAATTCAACAGAAATACAATTTCCGATTTCGATTTTGCTGAAATTTGGTACATGGTTTCGTTTCATGCCTAGTCTTTGAGAAATGGGAAAAAAAAATTTCCCGATTTTTTTTATGGCTTGTGGAGTGCAAATATGGAAAAATCCGTAAAATGTGACGAACTCTTCACAAATAATTGTCAATAACTTGGCCATTTCCTAACCAAATTTCATGTTTAGACCTGTTTTGGAAAGGTTTTGAATCAGGCTATAAGCTTAAAATATTTTTGCTAGTTGATAAAAAGGACTTAATTTACTACCATTTTAGTACTAAACTACAAAAAACGTGCTCAGGTACATCTTTTTTACATATCAAAATATATTTTTTGGAAAGACAAAAAAATAAGCTTTCATATGAAAGTTGGTATGTCTCGAGGCTTAGGAGCTATGGTTTTTTGAAAATTTAAAAAAATGGTCCGACCACAAAATGGCCCATAACTGAAGCATTTCTTAACGCATTTTCAATTTTGGATAATTTTTTTGTATTGGGAAAAGAGTACTAAATTAACTATTATTTTAGTACTAAGCGACAAAAATCACTATATTACCTTTTTTTCGACCTTCCAAAATATTTTTCTGGAATAGAAGACAAAACTACCTTTCACATTAATTCAAAATTAAGATGGTATCTTTAATTGTACAGGAGAAGTGATTTCAGTACATGCAATATTTCGTGTTATGTAAGTTTTTTGTAATTTACATCATTTTAAATTCTTTGAAGGATTTTGAAAATAAAATAAGCCGTACTGCAATACGGTTTCGGCCTAAGGGAACAAAACTATGAAATTTCTGGGTCCCTGGTATGGATTTTACATATTGAAAAGCGTTGCGATGCAGTTGCTTCATATTCACCAATTGCACAATAACGATGAATTATGTCGGACTTGCTCTGGAAGCATTTCGTTTTTTATTTCCATGATATGAATATAATAAAGTTTTTTCTCTTTATCTCAATTAGTATAAAGAAGAAAGTTTTTTAGAAACAATTAACTTGCAGTCGAGTAAATATTAAATTAATATAACGACAACTATTGCACCTTATTGACTGCAACGCGTTATAAATAAAATTCAAAACCGATTTAGTTTTTTTGTTATTATTTATTCAAAAACTTTGAATGCATTTCGGACCTAATACGGACCATCATCTGCAATACACTAACAGTATAAAAAGTTAAAATTCTAAAAGAAACATAAGAAAAAGAATTGAAACCAAATTCACCTCAAAATAAAATAAAAAATAAAAATTGAAATCTGTGGTGAATACGAAAATACTTTGGCATTTACAATACAAAATTTTAATACTCAAACAAATCAAACAGCTGATAAAAACAACAAATGACAATTATTGAGTGAAAAGACAAAAATTGAGAGTGTGGTGATATGAATGTGCAATTTTCAAAAGATAACAACTTCAAAACGAGACAAAAGTAATGGCATATAAATTATGTGCCATAGTGATCGGTTATTTGATCGATACCATTTAATTCTATATCATCAAGTAAATTTTTCGTGAAAACAGAGATGAATTTTATTCATTCCTAACAAAATGTCAGCCAATCAATATTATGACATTCCTTTTGCCTCATTTAGGAGATGTGACCTTTTCGAAATTTCACATTCATATCATGGAAATAAAAAATTTCATGTTTGATTAATTTCAAATGGCTGCTTTGATGAAATACAACTACATTTTCTTCTGTCGCAACTTCGCCGATTTCCTCACAATTAAGCTTTCATCATTCGACCGATGATTAACAATGGGGAGCAGAGCGCATCAATAGTGCTTCCGAAGCGCTCTAATGCAGCAGTGAAGCGCATCTCTGTCATATCCAATAGCGCAGAAATTAACATAGGCAGGTCATTGGCTCGAAGCGCATCGTTGGGTTGTAATATTCTCATATATTGAAAATAGAACATCTCTTTGGAAAAATCAGATAACTCTATTTTTGCGGAAAAACCAGGTAACTGACCGTGTTTAGCTGTATTTGTGCCTAAAATTGAGTGAAGTGTCCTAAAAAATCTTCATTCTCATTCAAAATAGAGTTTTCCGACGTTATTTTACGCCAGAAATCGAATAAAAATTAAAAAACATGCTTAATTCATCAAAAAAGTTAAACGCGTTTTTCTCCCGTTTTTGAAAAATGGAGTTACTTGATTTTTCCGGGCGGCAACAGAATTATAAATGGTATACACTGACTTTCTACTACTAATGAGTTATTTAAAAACATGATGTCTTTAAAATGAAATAATGAGAGTTGCTCACTGGAAAAAGTTAATCACAATTAATTTATTTTTTTAAGAAAAAACAACTTCACAACCATATGCGACTTCACCGAACGCTAAAATCGCACTATTATAAGCTCTAGTATTAGTGTAAAGTTTGAACATGAATAACTGTAAGTCCTATGTATGCAATGGAAAATAGCCTTGTGGTCCATGTTACCCTCGTAGTCCATATTACCCTCGCTTACCCCATAAATACTTCCGTTCCAGCTCCAAAATGTTTTTGATTTTAAATAAAAAAAATTTTTTTATTAAAAACAAAAATCATCAAAATTGGAGCTGTTTTTGAGTACTTCCTTATTTTGCATGTTTTATGGCTTTGTTGACTCCACTAAATGGACCTTAAGCGAATATCAGTTCAATGTTCGACTCGCTTCGTAAATTCTTTGGCTTTAATTATTTGTTTTCGACTAGCTGGAACCTCTACATTATTTGTGCACAACTGTTTGTACTAGTAAAGTTTCGGCAGCATCTCTACGCAGGATTTAAGTCGTTACAGGCTTAAAAACAGACAGCTTCATTGTATGCTGCACTCTGCATCAGTGCGTCTGTTTATAACATGTCTTTTTTGGTGGTGTTAGTACTTACTTGTGCCTGGATTAATGTTGTTTTCGTTATTGTTGCAGAAGCTGGTGCTGCTGTTGTTGTTCCTGATGTTGTAATGCATGTGTTTAATGCATCAAATTCTTGTATGTCTGCGAGTAGCTACAGGATAACACTGGCTTGAGACTGGCTTCTTAGTGTTGTGTTTAAGGATTTGCTCATACGTAAATGTATGCAAATATCAAGGTGTTGATGCTTACATGGCCTGAGCATTTTAATTTTGCCATTTTTGAGAATCAAAATGTGTTTTAAGTCTCCGTGAATCAATTCAATTAAAAATTTTTTAAAATACTTTATTCATTTATCTATTGCAGTGATTCTTAACCACTGTGTACTGAACACCTACGACCATCGATTTGAAAAAGTCAAAAAATAATAGTTTTTGACAAATAATTTTTACCAGAGTTTGTCTTGTGGCCGAAATTCAAACATAATTGGTAATGTAGTCTTCAAATATTCGCAAGTATTTATTTAACAAATACATAGAGTACCTTACAGCTTATTTCGTGCAGTAATATTTTTTAACTTCAAAACACTGTATCTTTTAAACTTATACATATAGCATCAAATTTTAAACGCGGGCTAAAACGGGCATGCCTATTGTTTATGATAAATAAAAGAAAATCCACAAAAATTTATTCAAAAACGCTCAAGGCGGAAAAAACCTATTGAGCAGGAGAAGTTCAGGTCACAGCTTATTTCGTGCAGATGCTTATTTTCCATTTGTAGCCAAAGTTTTCCATTATATAACGGGAATTTCTTTTACTATGTTTTCTTGATCTTGTTTGATCTTGTACATGTAAAAAAGTGCATTTTGTATAAATGGGTCGTCTAGCACCGAAAATTGGTGATAAGTCATTTTAAGAGCGGCCAATCCCTGCGTAAAGCAGCTCAGTATATTAGTTTGAGTCCCGCCTATAATGCAAATCACAATTGAAAGCTTCGTTCATGCAAATCGGGTCCAAGATAAGGTTAAAAGTGAGTCAAACAACATTTTTAAACCCTCTGATGATTCATTTATTGTCCACAAATTCAATACTTACCCACATTATCGGCTCCAAAAACCTTCAGGAACATACGTCGAGAACTACTTAAGTAACTCGTACAGTGCGAAAACGAGCGGCTGCGTGTCCCGACTAGGGATTCCAATTTTTGGACTTTTTGCGATCCCAGTATTTTCGGGATTAGAAATTTGTATCCCAGGATCTCGGGATTTTTCGAGATTTGTATGAATTTTTTTTCTTTCTAAATAAAGAAGAATTTAGTATTAAAAATTCCTAATATTTTGTCTTATATACCCCTACTACATCCCTATAAAGATATTTTATTTAAAAAGTGTCAAAAATATGAAAGAACAATTTCTTAAAACAGGTACATTTTACCAAGCAAAAATTCATAAATACTTATTTACTTCAAAAACAAACATAAAGATACATTGCAGCATTATATGCTTAGTTAAAAACATATATAAAATATCATGCATATTGGGTGTACAACTTAAAAAGCGAAATTTGATGCTTTATTGTGGAAAAATGTTACAATATATTTTATTCAAAGTATTGTCCATTGGAAGCTACAACATTTCCCCATCTTTCAGGCAATTTATGAATTCCATCCCAAAAAACTTGCGCCCGCTTGGCGGCCAAAAATGAATCGAGCCAATTTTCGATATCTTGAACTTAAGTGAAGCGTATTCCTGATAGGGCATTCTGCAGCGATCGGAACAAATGGTAGTCTGGTGGTGCAAGGTCTGGGCTATAAAGCGGGTGAGGCAAAATTTCCCAACCGTTGTTTTCCGTTGTTTTCCAGGTAATTTTTGACTGGGGCAGCAATATGTGGCCGAGCGTTATCGTGGTGGAAAATGATTGACTCATGTCTGGTCGCATACGTTGGCCGCTCTGCCTGGATTTTCTGCTTCAATTGGATCAATTGTTGACGATAGAATTGGGCATTAATGGTTTGGCCACCTGGTAACAGCTCATAATGGATCACACCAAGCTGGTCCTGACCAGGACGTTCTTTGTCTTCGACATCAAAATAACCACTTTTAAACCACTCACGACAGCTAGATTCAGCTGGAGCATAGTCCCCATAAACTTCTACAAGAATGCGATGACTTTCGGCAGCTGTTTTCTTTGCAAAAAAATTACCCACTAGAACCCCCCCCGCAAATGCTGTCTTTTTCTCCAATTTTCGAAGTTATTCATCGTGAAAAATAATAATGATGCACACAAGATAAACTTGTTTTGTTGATTTTGACAGCTGTCAAATGTACCTTCAAAATGACATATATATAAAGTTCGAGCTTTCACGATATTTGTTAGTACGGACATCCACCGTCAAATTCCGGTTTTTAAGTTGTAATTATATAAAATAGTGAGATCAAAGTTTTAACAGGTGTTGGACTTGAAAGAATAAACTTTTCTTTTAATCAGTTTTATTATTATTAAAATATGATTTTAGGAAAATTAAAGCATTTAATGTTTTATCATCCAGTTTAGATCTAAATTTATTACATATCTGTGGACTTTTGTCAAAACAACCTAAGTCGGGATAAGCCCATTCTTCAGGATTTTAGTCCTAAATATAAAATTTAAATACGCTTCTATTGGTATAATCGATATGTCTCTATAGATTCTTGTTCCACCGTCATTCGTACGGTGAAGTGTTATGAACCAAAAAAAATAAATAATTTGACAGCTGACACTTTGAGATTAGTAAAAAGTATGGAGATAGGAGATTCAACTCTGCATCAACGAAATTGACCCACATTATTGAAAAGTAGTTAATCAGTTTTTAGGCTCTCCTGAAAAGTTCCAATTTCGAGTTAGGTTGTTTTGTCACGAAAAGCATCTTTCTAATTCAACACTTGTTGGTTGAATTGAAGAAAGATAATCGAAAGTTTTCTGAAAGAAATAACCCCTAGCTGCCGTTTACTTTAACTGTATGGCTATTGTTCTCAATTTCGCAAGAAGTTTCAGTTTCAAATCTAGATAGAATACGTTTTATCACTACTTAATGCGATTTTTCTGTTATTTAAAACAAAAAAACTTACAAAAGAAATCGCGGGATTGGTAGCTATGAGCCTTTACATTTCTTAATTTTATAAAATATTTTGCATTTTTTCAAAAAATGAAGTGAAAAGTGAAGTGAAGTGAACTTTTATCACATTGCGTGTACAAATTATACAAATTTGAATGAATTAGAGTTAAGATTAAATAAACCAAAGTAAAATAAAGACAAAGTTTCTTTGAAACCCAGTAGTCGCACTCTTAATACCATAATTTAGGGACCACATTACGGTATATGTTCATGTAAGTATGGTATATTAGTGTTTTATAAATTTTTAATTAAGTTTTGCAAAAATTCAACCAATTCTGTAATAATGAACAATGAAGACAAAAACAATTCAACTACTAAAAAAACTTTGTTCCTTTACAATTAAAACTAAATGTGCAATAATTAAAAAAAAAAAAATCAGAACGGAAACTGCTCTCAACACAAAGGCAGCAAAAAAAAAAAAAGACATTTTCAGAATGCAACGCTTTTTCTGTTGTTGTCAGCAACAACTGCTGTTGCTCCTTCATTAAGACCAAATGCTGCGAGTAACAAAACTGCATCACGTGGAATTTTCGTGTCGCTCATAAACTGCTTTGAATTCCAAGGCATTGAATCGCATGTGACACTGGGCTGCTTTTTTACTTCCTACTTGGCTTAAAATTCCATTCCACCGTTAGCTGCTACTTTGTCTTCTTGCTTTGTGTCCTTTTTTAGTGCCGCATCGCATGTCTGTTGTTCGCTTTGTATGTGTGACTCTGTAGACCATTTCTAATGACAATTGTTTTGCAATATAAATTGTACAAGTGCACAATATCTGCTTTTGTTTATGAGTTAAGTTATAATTTTTTTCTTCTTTTTGCTTTGTTCGGCTTTGGCTGTGGTTTATCTCTTTACTTTGCTACTGTTTTTATTCAAGTTCGTATTGTTGTTTTTTTTTGTTGGCACTGATGTTTCCGTCTTTTGTGTCTCAGCCATTTTCTTTCTTTTAAGTACATGTTTGTTTTGGCTGCCTGCGTACTGTCTTTAGAAATATGACTGCCGATAACTAGGGGTAACATATTCTTAAATATTTGAATAATTTACATCATTAACAGCGGGACAACTTTTCACAGACCAACATTTAAAATTAGGCTTAAAAGCTAAGACTGAAATTTTCCGTCTTCAAAAAAGCTAACTAAATAGCTAAATAGGTATATGGCGAAGTTAGTAAGGAAAGTATTTTATTTGTTTTCGTCCCTCCATTTGTAACGCAGAGAAGTAAGCGTAACAGGTATAGAAAAGTATATACATATAGAAAAGCTTCACCTTCTGAGTCTATATAGCCATGTCGGTCTGTCTGGCTGACTGGCTGACTGGCTTTGCGTAGAAATATTTTCCACAGGAAAACTAGCCAAGATAGTTCGATTAAATTTGATATAGTAGCTTTGCCGTAAGAGATAGCTCGAGGGATTGAAAATGAGCGAAATCGATACTCATACATCCCATGCAAAAACTATATTCAAAATGGAATAATATGAGCATTATTTGTAATAACACATGCAAAATACAGATAAATACTGCGGAAGGTAAGTACAAGCGCAACGCAAAAACTAGGCAAGTTCTAAGCTAAAACTAGGTGAACTCGGAGAAAAGGTCATGGCATTTTACATATAAGCAAAGGTTTCGAAATGCTGTGCTGAAAACGTTTGTCATGATAATGAAACCTAATTTCGCACAGGTATTTGGAATATTTAGTGTAATATCTGAGCAAAACCTAAGAAAAATCAGTCAAGAGGGCGTGGCACCTCCCGTACAGAGAAAATTTTCAAAATACTGCGGTGGAGGGTATATTACTTTTTGGCCAGGCCAAAAGTTACACCCTTACTATATTTATTTTAATTCTCCATCGAAGACTTTATCGTTGCTCGTTCTTCTTTTTCCAACGTTTTTTTATACTCTACACTCTGGATTCACTTTGTCTTTCAATTTGGTAGTAGGCGTGCCAGGTGTAGAAAAGGTTGCATATTTTTGATCAGCGACACCTCCTAAGTCGATATCGACATGCCAGTCTGTCTGTCTGGGCGTCTGGCTGTCATGATTTTAATATTTTTTGGGAGCAATATAATTCGTTGAAACTTTGTGCACTGCATCCGTCGTCAAAGTTAGCTTGGAAAATCAAAATTCATAAAGCATTCAAAGGTCGTTTTCAATTCATTTAAACGTTCTAGTAAATTTCTATTACTGAAAAAAATAATTGCATTGCGGTGTAGCTTTGAATGGTTTTTCTTCATAAAATGTCCTTTTACTGAAGGGATTCTGAATAGGCGTCCACCGCACTTCCATTGAATCACTGCTAGATGCATTTTCCAAATGTTCAATGTAACTATACATTTCTGTTATAACATCATCACATATTAAAAGCCCCTTCTCTACTCTTTTATCATCGTCTAGCTCTTCTTCGGAACCCTCGTCTTCTTCTTCCAGTTTTTTTCATAGGCCGCATTCCTCACACACAAACGCAAGAAAAAATTATTAATTTTGCAATCAAGAAACGGATATCCATTCAATAATTACTATAGGAAACAACGAAACATAAGAAAAAGGTGACCACAAAAAATACCCTAGAACGGGCAAGTTCGCCTTTTGGCGGGGTGAGGTTTATAGGTAGTGGGGGCTTCACCCTCGTTGGATTCTGAAAATCTTAAAAATTATTACATACTATAATAAGAAATATACTTAGAAATAATTTTTTCTCGGAGATCGGAACACTAGAAATAATTTATTTATGTATGTATATTCTATGGGCCAATATGGTTTTAATAATGTTGTAGAGGTTTTATGGCCAGTACTTTTAAATTGCAATCAATTGGCCCTGAAGTTCCACGAGAATTCATATATACATACTAAAAACCATGGACCAACTCCGTGTTTGATTTTTTCCCTCGGTTATTCAAATATTTTGCTCAATTTTTTTAAGAAACTAAAGATGAATGATATGGTACTTTATAGTAAAGACAATCAGAAGCTTCTAACTAACTTCAAGTCTTTTAGCAACAGAAGCATATGCAGAAAACATGAACGAATATGCGCCAATTTCAAAGAAAATTAAAATCAAACTACATGCAATTAGGAACATTTGTGTGGCTTTTAAGTTTGTGTTTCGTTTTTGGGGGGTTATATCCGTAACTCAAATTTTATAAACGTTACCCGAAATCCAGCCAAAATGCATAAAATGAAAAACATCGTAAAATAACGTTAACATGGCAGCATAAACGTGAGCTTGCATGGCAAAACTTCTTTTACGCACAAACAACCAGATAAACAAACACACGCAAACACCTATGCTGAAAAATGTTGATTGCAAGAACAACCAGAACAGCAACAACAACAGCAGCAGGACATATCGACAATGTGCCGCATATGCTGCTAACGATAATCGTTTTCTGCGTAATTTGTTTGCAATTTCAGAATCTGCGCGCTGCAACTCGCATGAAATATAATTTAATATGCCAGAATACTTGGGCCAACAAAAATGAACAAAGAACCCCAGAAAACACATTGACATTAAAATACACACACATATACAAACCCATACACAAAATGCACTCACACACATACATTCAACTTATGCATTTACAGAGCAAAAAGGAGCACACGTATACGGTACCACTGCTTTGTTTTGGGGAATTAATTTTCATTTAACGGCACAGTTTTTAGCGCTATGCGGTATCTACTCTTCTCTAGCGTTTCATAATCTATGCTTTTTATGTATGTGCAAGTATATTGCTTTAAGGTGGCCTAAAGTGTAAGGTACTATCAGGTTAGGTTTCGTAAAGTTGTGTAAAGCAGACAGCTTTCTGATTAAACTGCAAAAAAAACATATTTTTGGAAATTCCAAGATGAAAGAGTGTGTCAAAAAGTGAGTTGAGATTTTTTAATTTTTTTGAAGGTCATCAAGATGTCCAATACGAGATTTTGCATAAATCGATGTTGGGCTACATCTGAATGACCTAGAAAAAAGTTTAAAAACACATTAACACATTTTTTCAAATTTCTGGGTTTCCAAAACTGTTTTTTTTTTTTCAATAATTTTAATGCACACTTTTAGATCGTCCTACTATTCTGTCTTCACTAACGTTTAAATCTGGCTCTTCCCATTTTACAAATTATGTATAAAGCAAATAATCAGAATAACAATACCTATAACTTTGTATCAAGTTTATAATTTGAGACACTCTTATTTCAAAATTGCAGCCAACCAAAATCGCCCTATGTCCTCGTCATATATTCCGTTCCAAGAGCCACTGTTCAACTCGCTCTATGGCGTAGCTTTATAAACAATTTTGAATTTTTGCGGTTATACGAAAATTAATGTACGCCATCGAGTGCGGTCCATGGCATTTGCAGTTGTTGTTGTTTTGCTGGTGTTGTTTTTGTTATTGCATTATTTGCTTTTAAGTGCAAATTTTAGTATTTTGCCATTAGCGCGATTATTTGGAGACACTGCACAAAGGATAATCGTAAAATGTGGTTGCCGTTGTTGTTATTGCGTAGAAAAGCGCCTGGTTAAATGCGCAAAGCTTTGATTCGGTTTGTTACACTGCGCAGCACTTACCGTATATGAGATTTTAGGGCATAAATCAGCCTGGATATAGTTTTGGATGTTGTTTTTGTGCAAAATTATGCAAAATCGTATTTCGGTAGAACTCCTTTTAACCATATATCAGTAAAAGTATAAAATTAAATTTTTAAAATGCTAGAAAAATTTTCAAAATTATTAGAGTCCGACCGATTAATCGGCTTCGGCCACCTTCGGCCAAAAATATACCTTCGGTCTTCGGCCAAAAATAAGCTGAATGTTTGGCCGAAGCCGAATATTTGTAACTTCAAGCATAAACCAACTTGTTGATTAAAAAAAAACTTAAACAAAATGATGGCCGTTTGTAGTGGGTTGGCACTTTCTAATTACGAATCTGAACTTTGTTTTTTCTATTATGTCAGAATCCTGAGTTATCCTTGCTCAAAAGTGCAAAAATCATTATTTTGAGTTGTTGTTAAAGCTACACGTATGTCACAAAAACAGTTAATAGCAAAATTTAATTTTGTTATTGCATATGGATAGGTAAGATCAACCTTAACGCTCTACATTTTCAATTCTATTGCTACTTTCCGTGTTATAAGCCAATAAAATAAGGGTATCTCTCAATAACATACAAAGTATTTTTCCGGACCGAAAAATTAAAAAGTTCATTATTAATAATTTTTTGTCAGTAACATATTTCATTACAAAAATTTTGAGCCCTTGCAGAACAAAATCGGGTGACAAATGGCCGCTTTATTTAAAAGAGATGGTGCCTTCGTGAGATATCGGATACAAAAGGTCGAGTAAATCAGTTTTTTGATTTTCTGATAGTAGGTAGGATCCTTTGATCTAGTCAAACCTTCAAAAGTTATGTGAAAATACCTTGAAATAGAATATAATTTGTGCGATAACAACTTATGCAAATTTTCTGAGCTTAAAAATTATGGATCAAATTATTTTTTTAAAAAATTGCAAAAACCTTTTGCACCTGATATCTCACAAGGGCACCACTTCTCAAGATTCATTCCAGTTAAGGCTTATTTGAACAGTGCAAAATCGGCGCTAAGTGTGTTATATTTGGCCTGATAATGCCTATAATGCTAAAATTACAAATTGAATATACCCTGAGAGTAGGGTATAAAAATAAAAAATAAATGAACCTCCGGCTTCGACTACGGCCGAAGGTTGTAAAAAAAACCGATTAATCGGCGTCGGCTTCGGCCAAAAAGTGACCTTCGGTCGGACACTATTCAATTAACATGGTTAAATATAGTTTCTTAGTAACAATCGCCCAGCCATATTAAATGGTTATAACTAGACTGCGGATTATATTCCACTTTTTTGCTTATAATTAAAAAAATGTTATATTGTTTGCAAAATATGTTTTCTTAATTCTAGAATTGATTTAAAGTGGCATATAAGAATATGTCAAAAATATGCAAAACATATTCAAAAATAATATGAAACATCTTTATGCCTTTTGAAGAACTTGAAATTATTTTAGAAAGAAAAAAAAAAAATTCTAATTTATGCTGGACTGGGACCTTTTTATTACGAATATGACCTTACGTCAGGAACCTGAGTTATCATTGTGAAAATCACTAAAAATCACAGTTTTGAGGTCTACTTAAAGCTATACAACGAAAACAATAAATATTAAAATTAATTTTTGTTCATGGATATAGATAGCGGAATTTAACCATTTTCCAATCGGATCGCTACTTCCCGAGTTATAACCCTTTAAAAAATGGATTTCTCACAACAACATACGAAGGTTATTTCCGGACCGAAAAACTTTAAAGCTTAAATTTTATTATTTTGCCAATAACAATATTTTATTACAAAAATTTCGAGCCTTTGCGGAACAAGATCGTATAAAAAAAGATAGCGCTATTCTAGATTAAGCGAATAAGCCTTCAAACGTATGAGAAATAGATAAATTTTGAAGAAAATTCAGTAGAAATCGATAAATTGACTAAAAAATTACCAGTTTGAATACATCTTGAACAGGAAAATATATTTTTGATGAGAAATTATTGAACTATCAGAAATTAATAAGGGGTTTTTCATGTAAAACACCACTTTCTAGACGAAATTTCCATTTGAACTTTTTGTATGGAGCGATGAACCAATCCAGCAAAACGATAAGCGTCACTGAATTCCTCGTATCCAAATTAGGTTAGGATGATTAATTTCCCATAACACCGAAAAAACAAAAAAATTTCCAAAACTAGAACAGTGCAATTATTTTTTCTACAGTTTCAAACGGCTAGGTGGAACCGATTTTAATTTTAAGGGATATCACCCGCGCGTTTTCTTCTGAACTTGTATCTGAAGACTTTGAGGTATAATACTCCGTTTTTGTGAAAACCTAACCACTTTTGTAATCAGTAACGTCCGTTATTTGAACAACCCTTCTGGAAGGACGTCAGTGAAATACGAAATATAAATTTTTTTCTTCTTATTCAGAAAACTGTTCCATTGGAAGAAATTTTTGAAGTTTTGGAGGGAAAGGATGATGCCATAAGATATAGAGGGGTCAATTTCCTTTATTATCACCAAATAATACCGATGGAGACCTTACTCAGAGGATTGATACCAATTTGTGATAGGCAATACATTTACTTACCTAGCCATCTGTCGAAATAACAACCTGAATAGCAATGACCGTCGAAATGTTTTAGTGTGATCAAATTTTTTTTGAGGTTATGCCAAAGTTATTTTCTAATTTTCAAATTTTTTTCTAGAAGGCTGATAAATAAGTTTTACAAAGCCATTTCAAAAGTTCTACGATTTATTCACAAATTTAAGCCAAACCATACACTGTGCGCCATATTTATTTCTTAGGGGTCCTGAAAGTTTTTGCCGAAACGAATGTTTCAACCCAAATATCCAGAGCTCTGGTGATCGGCTTGACTCGAAATGTCCCATATTTGAAAGTAAATCTGATCAAACGTTCTAAGTATAATTAAAAATTTCACTTAATGTATTAAAGTTGTTAAAAAAAATAGTAAAAAAAATGTATAAACTGGAACAATAATGCAAAGCATCCACTATATTGAACATTAAGAAAGTAAAACAAGTACTATTTTCACAGAATGGTAGCAGGATATACAAAACCGACAACAACAAATATGACAATATATCTAACAAGAAAGAAAGAGAGTCGAAGAAAATGTAAAAGAAAACAAAAATGCAACAACTGCACTAAAACCAAAGGAGCCGCATGTGTGCCTTGAATAACGAAGCGGTAAGAAACTTCATAACTTTTTGAAGTAGCACTATCGCAAGGATAATAAAACAGCCAAACACTCTAACTTTGGCTATAAAAAGCAACACTTTTTTGTTATTCTATACCTGTTGTTGTTGTTGCATGTGTCGTTGTTGTTGTTGTTGTTGTTCGTATGGAAGAATAGAATGGAACAGAATATAAGAAACAGCTAAGAAAAAACTGAGATCATTCAGACAAGTAGTAAAAACACTAAATTTTGGTATCCAGGTTGTTGCTTGTCGGCTAACTACAATGTGAGAATTTTACTCTGTCTTTTTTTAAGAGCACCCCAATTGGGAGTTAACTAGGGATTTTTATGTATTGTAAGGAAACTAATTTCGAAAAAAATTTCTAATCATTACTTAATGCCGACTCAGTAAAAACTATTATATATCTTGCATTTAAGAACCACTTCGTCGTTTTAAAATTTTCCATTTATAGTTGGAAAATGCTGCATTTTTTACAATTTTTGACCGAAAAATTAATTTAATTTTTCCAATTTTCTCGTTGTAGAAATTATTTACTGAGCTTAATTTTGCTGGATGATTTAGGAAGATGATTCACAAGAAAAATATTTAGCAGTGTCTAGTTTCCGTGTGTTTCGGGGGGAAAATTTTTAACTTAAGGTATGTACTCGAAAAAAAGTAGTCGCAGTAAAAAAAGTCGCGTTTTATATATGTAGCAGATTTAATCATCTCACAATCCTTTGTCTTACATTTCTTCATCACTGGCTTTTTAGAATTTGAATAGTTTTCAAAATGAGTTCATCGAATGAAAAGTGCTTGATTTAATTGTGCACAAAAAACACGATTTTCCACATTTTCCTCACAAAGACATTGCATAAAGTATAAATATTGCGAATTCAACGGTAGTTTGCGTACTTAAAAACTTTAGTGAACGATTAACTACGGAAAGAAAAGTTGGAAGTGTTCGAAAAAAAGGATTTACCTCAGAGGCAAAAGCAAAAGAATATATGAAGAAAATACTGGACTCTCCAACAGAGATGTGACTAAAGAAGTGCCTATGTCGCCCGGAAACGTATAGAAAGTTTGAGAGAGAAAGGTTTTCAATCATATAAAGTACTACAGGCACCAAAAAGGAATGATAAGCACAACATAGCTGTTAAAACTTGCTCACGAAAGCTCTTCGACCATTTTGTACACAATTTTGAATTCATTTTAATGGACGACGCAACTTACGTCAAAGCTGAGAAGAAAGGCAAAGTTGCGCCAAATTTAAAGCAAAAAAAGTAGACAAGTTTGCAAAAAAATATTAGGTTTGGCAAGCAATTTGTAAATGCAGTTAAAACAAAAATGGATCAAGGTATCATCCCAGGTCACCCAAAGTGATATGCTGCGCCTAATGGCGGGCATTTATTCAAAGTTACGATATTTTGCATATATCTCAACCAAATGAGCAAACCTTTTTTGCCTAATGACAGGTGTTCATTCAATGTCAACCAAATGAGCAAACCTTTTCATTTTCTTAAGGAAATGTATTATTTTCTTTTCTTGGTCAAATAATAAACGTTTTATACCCACCTTTTTTCGACTACTTTTTTTCGAGTACATACCTTAAGAGCAATCAGTCTAAAAACTCTTTCAAAAGTTCGAAAAGCAGTCATAGAAAATTTTTTTTTGACATTTAGACCATCATTCATCTATTGGGTGGGCCTAACTTTGGAAAAGTTTTTTTCTTGTAATCACATGACTTTAACCCATTTTCGACCACAGTCAAATGGTCCGTTTTCAAAAATTTTTTAAACTATGAAAGCAAAGGATATCAGAAAAATTGTTAGTGACTTATGCTACTTCGATGTTTTGGCTGTTCGAAAATATTATTCAACACTACCCCATCTCCCTCCAGTAGTTTGTTTGGGGCAGGGAGGGGGGTAGTCGAAAAATACCTTATCGATGGACCTTTTTTAAGAAATTATTATAAATATAAAAAAGTCGTAATAATTACTTAAAAATATATTTTATATTAAAAAATAAATTAATGTTTTCAGCGGGACCGAAAATGGGTTAATTACTAGTTGAAAATTGTGGAAAAAACTACAAAAATAATGGTAAATAAACAAAAGCTTATGGTTTACTTTTCTTCCCGTATGTTAATTACTGTTTCGATGCTTTACAATTTATACATTTTCAAACTTTTCAATTTCACAACCATCCGGCATCATAATTTAAAATTGGTTCGCATCGTTTTCATTGCGATTATTAGGTGAGTGCCTAAGAAACAAAAGTCTGTTTTGGTTGGCAACACACTCTATGCTCCTTATGAAGTAACCAATCTTTTCCATAACAATTTCAAAAACTAAAACTGAAAAAACAAAAGCAAAGAAAACTCAAAAGTTTTTAAATAATGAATGACTAAAAAAGATGACAGCAGACTATCGTGATCAATGTAAGGACCATTCATGCACAGTGTCTGTCGAACGTGTTTTTGTGTTAGTCTACCACTTATGTGTACCGAAATTTGAAATCGCCATAATTTTGTGAATATTTGAAATGACTAAGTACTTATAACAATGATATTTGATATCTGAGATGTTGTTCGTAACATCGGTTCATTTATTAACAATTGGCGTGATCGCATGGAATGGCTGTATTAAGTTAAGTATTAGCTCATTTTCATTAATATATTAAAAAGTATCTCTCTCACCACATAGCCTCAATTTTTGTTCGCTCACTATTTTTCCACTTATTTTACAATTGCGGAAATGAGGTAAATCGTTGTGCGCTTTCAAAACTCATTTCCGCTTTCTCAACAAAATGGCAGCAATTTTTGAATTTCATATAAATAATAATTCAACAAGCTCAGCAGCATTGGGGTTGGAGCGTAGAAAAAAAAAAAACGCTCTTCCGGCATGTAATCGCAACACGCAACGTCGACAGAAAAACCTTTCTTACGACATGGTAGAAGAACAAAAAGGAAAAAATGCACTGGATTGAAAAATTTACCATAAATATTTGTTTGGTGTTGTTGCACGGAATATTTGCAGTGTATTCGTATAAGTTTATGCATTTCCATATGCGCTAAATTCAGTCAAAAATATTCTTTGTTATAAAAAACTCGTATTCTTTCTATCAGTGAAAGTAAAGGGTGTTTTTTTTAGAGGTTTGTTTTTCGAATAGAGATAAAACTGGCATTTTGTGGTCAAATCTGGCAATTCTAATGTCATTTATGTTCAGTTTGGTTTGCCATTTCATCATGAACAGGTTGACAAAAGAACAACGCTTGCAAATCGTGCAAATTTATTTCGAAAATAATGGTTCAGTTCGCGAAGTTTACCGCAAGCTCCGTCCATTTTATGGTCGACATAATCGTCCATCAGAGCAATTAATTCGGTTAACCATGGATCGTTTTCGCACTACGTTTACTCTATGTGATAATACGCATCCGCAGAGACGTCGAACAGTGCGCACCGAAGAAACAATTGCCGCTGTAGAGCAAAATGTTGAAGAGGACCCGAATGAATCGATTCGCCACCGTGCACAGCAATTGGAGCTTTGTCCATCAACTTTATGGAAGATTTTGCGCAAAGATCTTGGCTTGCGACCTTACAAGATCCAGTTTGTGCAAGAATTAAAGCCGCGAGACCATGCAATGCGTCGTGATTTTGGTGTATGGGCCGAAAATGAGATTGATCTCGATGCTGATTTTCATCGCAAAATTTTGTTCAGTGATAAGGCTCATTTTTGGTTGAATGGCTACGTCAACAAGCAAAATTGCCGCATTTGGAGTGAAGAGAATCCACATGAGACCCTTGAGACGCCATTACATCCACAAAAACTGATTGTTTGGTGTGCTCTATGGGCTGGTGGAGTCATTGGGCCATACTTCTTCCGAAATAATGCTGGAGAGTCAGTTACCGTTAATGGAGACCGGTATAGAGCCATGATAACCGACTATTTTGTTCCCGAATTGGATGGCATGAATGTGGATGAGTTGTGGTTCCAACAAGACGGCGCTACATGCCACACAGCGCACGTCACAATCGATTTATTGAAGGAAACATTCGATGAGCGCATAATTTCGCGGAATGGACCTGTCAATTGGCCACCAAGATCGTGTGATTTGACATCATTGGATTATTTTCTTTGGGGATATGTGAAGTCACTCGTCTACGCCAACAAACCAGAAACGTTAGGGGACTTGGAAGCCAACATTCGTGGCGTTATTGCCGACATACGGCCCCATATGCTCGAAAAAGTGGTTGAAAATTGGACCTGTAGAATTAGCTTTAGTCGAGCCAGCCGCGGCGGCCACATCATAATTAAACATTAATGGCATAAAATTATCCTTCCAATTAAGCCAAATTGATGGACATTAAGACGATTTTCTTGTGTTTTATTTCAACTCAAAGTTCTATACCTTTAAAAAAAACACACTTTATATAACATTAAACACGGAAAAGACTTGGTTTTACTGGGACATAGCTAAGTAAAACCTCCGATGCGTTCTGCTAAGTTAGCTGCAAAACGGTTTTTATCGTTCTCTAAAGTTTTTGTCGGAGACTTTTCAGTTTTCAGTCAATACCACATGTACTACATCAGTAACCGTTGTTTTATTTTACTTAAATTGAAGCTTAATGTCCAAGAAGCAACATTTTTGAGCTTACTATGTGAAAAAATTATATTTAGGAGTTATTTTGATGTAAAATGTTCGGTTTTTTTTTTATTTTTTCGACCATAACTCACAAAATATAAATTTTTTCAAAAATAATTTCTTCTGCAAAATTTTACTGAACTGTAAAACGCATGCATTTACGAAAAAGTGCATACAGCATAGAACTGTCCAAGGAATACGTCTGAGTTTTTCAAAATTTTTTGAGACATTTTTTTAATATTGTATATCAGATTCAACTTTGTAGTTCTTCCAGTTTTGAACCGAACAGCTTCATTACTTCCGGGGTTAGTTTATTTGATAGAAGTGGCTTTCAGATATCCTATTCAATCGTTAGTTCGGATCAGGAAATTTTGTCAGTTGGAACCTTTTCAAACCAAGGTCTTGATTTGAATTTTTTCTTTTTTTGTTTACTAAGCAGGGGTGACTTTGACATCCGGGGGCGACTTTAACCGGCAAGAAAAAAAAGATTAAAATCGTAATATTATCACCCCAAAGACTAGTTATCGATTTGTGTTGGGTCAATCAGTATCCTTGAGGTATTGGCTATTAGCGTCTGTTTTCAATATTTGATTTGAGCGCGAACTTTCGGATATATTGTTGCATTTTCTAAAAGTTGTTTTATGCCGGATTTTTTAACACTCAGAAATTTACTACTTATTGACTAGAAGGAAAATTGCTGTCGTTAGATGAGTGATATAACTAGAACTATTATTTAATTTACTTCCCTTATTTTTTGTTTTCTAATCTTCAACCGATTTTAAGCCTGTTTTTGTGGATTTTTTAAGTTCTGCTTAGTTTTTAATATTAGTATTGTTATTTGATGTAACTTATATACCAATAAGTAAAGCACACCAAAGGCTCAAAACGCATTTATCAAAAATTTTATTTTTTTTTTTAATCTCGTCCTTGAAGAGAACTTAAGTTTCCAAAACCTGATACCCTGATTTTGGATCGTTAAAGGTATGGCATGTAAAATCAATGAATGAAGTTTTTCGGTTAAAGTCGCCCCACCCTTGAGGTGACTTTAACCCACTTACAAAAATATTATTTTAAAATATTTGTAATTACTTCGTACAAATTCTATTACATGACAAAAAATAAAAAGTAATAAAACCATTAATTTTATTAAAATTGTTGAAATTATAGGCCCCTAAACTTGGAAATTCTGTTTTTTTGTATCAAAGTCACCCCTGCTTCCCAGCAAACATTTTCAATCGCGGACAATCTTCCATATTTTTGGCGATGCATTTAAAGCTCTTCTACGCGAGCTTTCCGCGAAAAAAATTTTCCGCGAGTAAAAGAAGATTCCTCCTAACACTCTTCTGGAAGATTATTGCGAATCAAACATCTTCGCGATGAATATACAACTCTTCCGGGAGAGTTTTGCGCGACAAAACTTCAGCGCGAGTAACATAAGATTCTTCCTTACACTCTTATGGAAGATCATTGCGAATCAAACATCTTTGCGATGAATATACAACTCTTCCAGGCGAGTTTTACGCGACAAAACTTCAGCGCGAGTAACAGAAGATTCCTCCTTACACTCTTCTAGAAGATCATTGCGAATCAAACGTCTTCGCAATGAATATACAACTCTTCCAGGCGAGTTTTGCGCAATAATTTTATTTTCAAAAATGGGTCCAAAATGGTCACTTAGAGTGGTCGAAGACATCTCTGATCATATCCGAAATCTGTTTTCGACCTTTCCCTATCGATTGGTGCAATAAAAATTTTTCATCGAAATGGGCCCAAATCGGTCACTTAGAGGGGTCGGAGACACCCCTGGACATGTCCAGAATGTATTTTCGACCTTTCCCTATCGATTGGTGCAATAAAATTTTTTCACCGAAATGGGCCCAAATCGGTCACTTAGAGGGGTCGGAGACACCCCTGGACATGTCCAAAATCTATTTTCGACCTTTCCCCATCGATTGGTGCAATAAAATTTTTTTACAAAAATGGGCCCAAATCGGTCACTTAGAGGGCCCGGAACCAAATCTGGTTATGACCAAAATATATTTTCGACCTTTCCCCATCGATTGGTGCAAAAAAAAATTCATAAAAAAAAAGCCCAAAACGAATAAAAAAATATTCGACTAAGTCTCTTCTGGATGATGGTTTGAAATCGAACTTCTTTACGAATAACCAACAACTCCTTCAGACGAGTTTTACACGATACAAGATGGCCGACTACGACATGACGTCATCTCCTGAGAAATTTCGAAAAAATTAATAATTTTTTTTTCTAAAAGGCAATATTTCTGAGGCCCGGTATTTTTCACGAAGCAAAATGTCAAACTACACGGTATATTTTTAACGGCACATAAATTTTGACAGTTTATTGTACAAAAATAAGCAATTTCTTATGAAATTATT
Organism: Calliopum simillimum; assembly: GCA_951812925.1. NCBI lineage: Eukaryota > Metazoa > Arthropoda > Insecta > Diptera > Lauxaniidae > Calliopum > Calliopum simillimum. Next base: position 146,939,271 of record OX638368.1, read on the forward strand.
TTTATGTCGCCATTTCATATTTTATTTTTTTTTTCAAGTTTTTTCAAGTTTTTTTTCGCTTTGAAAAACATGTTGCGGAGTCGTCTGTTGACCCTTCCTGGGGATCATTTGCAGATTCATCTTGGGGAGTCGCCAGATGACTCTTCCTGGGGATCGTTTGCGGATTCATTTCGGGGAGTTGTTAGAGGATTCTTCTAAAACAATCGTATTCGGCCGGACAATTTCTCACGCCTGAACATTCGCGGAAGAGTAGAATGCGACTGTCGCGGACGATTGATTTAATCGTCTAGGCGAATCGAATACGATTCTTCCGCGATTGAAAATGTTTGCTGGGTTACGGTACATCAAAACATCAACGTAATTTTTGGCAGCTCGATATTGATTTTTGACTCATATCTTGGGCGAAGTTTTTTAGAAATTTTCGTAAATTTTTTTGTTGCTATATTCTTTGCCGTATTGGTTTGATTGCAGTGCATTAAGGTTAAAGTGGGTACTAGCAAATCAAACAATTAGTATAATAGCAATTTATAACAGCAGATGGTGCAAGTGGGTTAATTTAAGCATTCGTGAAGCATAAGTTATCAATTTCCATGTTAAGACTTGTTGCCGTCTATTGTTATTAATTGTAAAAATTTTTGTTCCGAATTTTTTCGAGTGTAACCCATAAAAATGTCACCCACAAATAACATTTAATTTTTTTTTTCACGATACAAAATTCCACGTACATCTCTACTGCAATGGGAAACAAAAATCCAAACGAAGCATTTTTCGTCAACACGTAACAAGCGAAAAATATTGCAACTCAAGATGCATAGAAACAATGGCACGAGCGACACAAAAAAAAGTGTCGCCAATGCTGAAGCAACAACAAGAAAATCCCATTTCATGCCGCAAAATATCAAATAGAAAGATAACAACAACAAGTGCAGTTTTTTAGTTTATTTTTATTTTTTTTTTTTTGACGAACCACAATCATTAATAAAATACGAGCAGGTGCAAAGGATTTGCCGCATTCTGCATTCGATTTGCTGATTTTGGTACATAGTGTATGGATATTGCATGCAGTGGAGCATCAGAAAAAAAAGGAATGCTGACTGCCATCAAAACACAAATAGCAATATTTTCAACCCATTCTAGTGATTTTGATTCTTATCCTTCACACTTGGGTTTGTCGAAAAACCTCATTGAAGGGAATTCTTTGGAAATGCTTGAAATTTAAAAAATTTTCATCTTAAGACATAAATGAAATCCTTGATTTTTCAATATGAGAAAAAGAAATTTTTTTCTTTTGTTTTAGATCTTTTACTACAAAATTTACCGAACCTAAGAATTTCAACCAATCAACAAAAGTCATAGCAGTTGAAAGAAAATGTCCAAAGCTATTATGTAAAAGATTCATGTAACGTCGCATCAAATGCATTCAATGAGTCTCTGGTCCAGGAAAAGATTCTTGCAAACAAAAAATTTTACTAAATTCATATCATGGTGCCGCAAACAGTACACTCCTCTGCTGGTTTAAAACATTTATCTTACCTGGATGTCAATTAGCATATTTAGGACGGTCGCACTTTTTATGAACGATACAATCGAAAAAAAATAAAAAATTATAAAAGTCAACATTTTTCTCTGGGTTTAGTAACGCATCAAAGTCGAACTTTGAACAACTAAAATGCAGTATGAAACTTTTCATTTTAGCAACGGCTGACCAAAACGCTCTAGTAAACTTGTTTGAAACCTAATGCCCTAATGTAGCACATTGCCAGAGAATACATATATTGTTTCTACTTTATAAAAACTAATTGCCCCGGGAGCGACTTCGTTCTCCCGTTCCCGAAACTTTTTAAAAATGTATCCATCTCTGTAGTCTCAGAATGTTTTTTTTTATATCGATTACTTGAATACTTCTTCACCGGATATTATTCGTCCCGGTGCCAGAATTTTTTAATATTCCGGGAAAAGCCAAGGGAATTTCAAATTAGAGGTTTTTCTAGAATCTCACTTGATAACACCGTGCAACACAAAAAATGTCCCTGGGGTCTTATAGTGTTTTTCTGAAAGGTAAGTATTTTGCCGAATACGTGTATCAGTGATTTTTTTTTCAATTCATGGCACATCTAAGTTTAAAATTTGCATTTAATATAAAATTTTGAGATTTTGTGTAAAAGCCATAATACATTGAAATGTTATTTATGTTCTTTCCTTTAATTAAGCTATAGCACTTTAGAATCCGCATGGCACTTTTTATTTTATGTGCAAAACTGTATAAAATTTGCTATTTCAAAATCAAAAGACTGTGATTATTTTCTTATTTCTATTTTACGATATATATGAAAATAAAAATACATTAAAAATGGTTTTGCTTATAAGTAAAACAAAAACTACTGAGCGGTTTCTCAAGTTCCGTGACATACACTACCGGCCAAAAGTTTAGACTCACTTGCTTTATTTTGGAATCTTTCAAAATATAGTACCTACTTAGTGAATTCCAGCGAGCATAACAATAACAAACAACAAGTATGGGTATTCTCTTTGTCGGACCGTGAAAAGGAGTGGGTTTTGTTGGTTAGGGAATAGGTAGAACGAGCATAAACTTATTATGTGCTTAGTGCGTGCCACGCGTAACATCGTTGTGCTTCAAAAATTCACTAAAAAAATCATATTTTTCACCGTTATTTTGTGGTTTTCTTTTTAAAAAGGTTAGCAAGTTATTTCTCATATCGAATATCGTAATGGTTCTGACGAATTTGTCATTTAAATTTACATAATTCGAGAATAACTGTTTTTTATTAAAATTTGAAGAAAACTACATATTTTATATTTCGTACGTAGAGAAATGGGTCGAAAAGCCGAGCTGAGTGTAGAGACACGTGCAGTTATTGTGGTATTAAGCGAAAAAGGTTATTCAATGCGAAAAATTGCTTCAAAGACCAATGTTTCTCAAAGTGCAGTCGTGAGAGCGTTGAAAAGAAAGCTTGAAACTGGGGGTAATCAGAGTCGCCATCGTACTGGGAGGCCTAAATCAACGACAAAACATGAAGATAAGTTCATCTGTGTCGAAAGCAAGAGAAATCGTTTTATGACAGCTCCCGAAACTCGCGAACAACTCAACTCCACGCGGAAAACACCAATATCTGTTACAACGGTAAAGCGATTATGGTTTAAAAGGATGTGTAGCCGCCAAGAAACCGTTATTACACAAAGAAAATAAAGTGAAAAGATTAAATTGGGCAAAAAAACATGAAGATTGGACAGTTGAACAATGGTCCAAAGTCTTGTTCACCGATGAATCGAAGTTTGAAATTTTTATCCGACGACGCCGACAGTATGTTCGTCGATTGGTCATCGAGCGTATGAATAATCAAAACGTAGTGCCAACAGTCATACATGGGGGTGGATCAGTCTTGGTCTGGGGATGATATGCTGGACAGAAAGTTGGTGACCTTGTACAAATTGAGGGTATCATGGACAAAAAAGTATACCACAAAATTCTCCAATCGCACGTTTTTCAACAGGATAACGATCCTAAACATACATCCAAATTTTGTCGAAATTATATAGCCGCTAAAGAAAAGCAGAAGGACCTTAAATATATGGAATGGCCTCCTCAGTCGCCTGATTGTAACCCGATCGAGTTGTTGTGGGACGAGTTGGACAGAAGTGTAAGAAAAATGCAACCAACCTATTCAAAACAGCTTTGGACATTTTTAAAAACTTGTTGAAATCAAATTTCGACGGAATCTTTACAAAAACTAATTGAAAGAATGCCCAGAGTGTGTGCTGCTGTTCTTCGAGCAAAAGGCGGATATATTGAAGAATCCAAAATATAAAGAAATACTGACAAATATTTTTAATTTTTGACACGTTTTGTTCAGAAAATTATTTTTTTCCCTAAATAATGATAGTAAACAGAAATAATAGACTAAAACTGTATTTCCTTTCCATTTCATGAAAATTCTTAGGTGAGTCTAAACTTTTGGCTTGTAGTGTAAGTAAAAGGTAAGGACATAAGCAACATTTCATAAGCAGATGGTTTTTTCACAAAATCTCTAAATTTCATATTAAAGGCGAAGTTGGAAATTTGACGTGCCATCAAATGAAAAAAAAATCACTGATACACATATTCGGTAAAATACGTGTCACTTTATTTTTCATTAACTTTTAGAAAAACACTATGAGACACACAGGGACAAAAATATTTTTTCATTTTGTTGCACATGTCTTTGAAAGTAAAAAATCATGCAAATCGGATAACTGATTTTCAAATATTGGGATTTTCCAAGAACCCGGATAAAGCCGAGGGTATTTCGAAATAAAGTGTGATCTAAAATCTTGCCATGCAAAATATCTATGAAAGAAAAAACTAGTAAGGGTGTTACCTTTGGCCTGGCCAAACATTAAATACCCTACACAGCAGTATTTTGAAAATTTTGCAAATATGGGAGGTGCCACGCCCTCCAAATTCACCCAGTTTTTTCTCAGAGTTTGCATTTATAGTTCTTAGTATTTAAGTGAAATTTGGTTGGATTATCTAAAAAAATATTTTCAGAATAGCGTTTTGAAGCTTTTGCTTATATGGGAGGAGCCACGCCCTCTTGTCCGATTTTATGCAGTTTTTGCTTAAAGCTTGCATTCATAGTTTTAAGTGTCCGAGTCAAATCTAGTTTGATAATCTCAAAAAACGCTTTCAGTACAGCATTTTGAAGCTTTTGCTTATATGAGAGGTGCCACACCCTCTTGTCCGAATTCGACCAGCTTTTTCTCAGAGCTTGCGCTAACAATTCGTAGTATTTATGTGTATTTTGGTTGCATTGTTGTGAAATATACTCCGAAATTTGCATTTTGAAGATATTTTTTGTATGGGCGGTAGGCGTGTCCGTTGATCGATTTTGCTCATTTTCAATCCCCCGAGCTAACTTTGACGACGGAGGCTGCGTACCAAATTTCATTGAATTATCTTGCTTAGTTTTCCCAAAAAATGTATTTCCACACACAGCCGTTACCCAGCCAGCCAGCCAGCCACCCAGCCAGCCAGACAGACGGACATGGCTATATCGACTCAGGAGGTGACGCTGATCAAGAATATATATACTTCTCCATATCTGCCACGCCTCCTTCTCTGCGTTACAAACGCAAGGACAAAGTGAATATACCCTGGGTGTAGGGTATAAAAAGCATGCAAGTCGGACAAGTAGTTCTTGTCAGACGTTGTATTTTATATACTTAGTAAGTAGCATGACTATTTATTTTTATTCAATATATTTTATGTAAATTACACCGATTTTTGAAACATTTAAATTAAAAATGATTAAAGTGGAAAAATTGCAAACTTTGACTAAAAATGATAAAAACGTATCTCCGTATTTTCGTTTTTTTTTTTTTTTTAAATTGGTATAATATATATTTTTTTATGAAGTTTTTCCGATATAAAAATTGTTCATTTTATTCGACCTTCTTGTATTAAATTGATTAAAATATATAGTTGATTTTGGCTTTTAGGTCAAGTATTTTTTATTTATTATATAAATTTATTCCCAATATTTCGAAAGAGATCCTTTTTCATGAAGAATTCAATTCTTGACCTCAATTATAACAAATTAATCCCCTGATGATGAAAAAGGATCTTTTTCGAAATATTGGGAATGTATTTATATAATAAATAAAAAATACTTGACCTAAAAACCAAAATCAACTATATATTTTAATCAATTTTTTCCTATTGTAATTTTGAGGGGACGAAATCAATTGACTTTTATTCGAAATATGCCAAAATATCATGAGCTTTGTCCGAAAATTGGCTTCGGAAAATATTTTTTTTGGTTCGGGTGGTAGGCGTGTCCGTTCACGGAATTTGCTCCTTTTTAATCTCCCGAGCTAAGGTTTTATGAAATAAGTGTCGTATGAAATTTCATTTCCAAAAGCTCATGAATTTCGGAAAGTCATTTATCCAGTTATATGTAAGTCAAATATGCACTTACTTTTTACCAATTTTCATAAAAATCGGAGATGTCAAGACAAACCTTGGTTGGATAGGTAAAGATTCACTCTTTTCTATATCGAAAGGAGAATTGAATATAACCTTCTTGTAGGGTAGAATTTCAAAGGCAATTTGTAAATACTTGAAATCTTTGTGACTGTCTGACAAACTATATTTTAGATTAAATCTTTCCATAAAAAGTTTCATTTCCAATCTCGACTGTTTTCTAATCGCAAGAATATTTGTTTGTTTCAGAAGTGTTGATTAAAACAAATTTGATTAACTTTTTTGATTAACATTTTTCATTTATTGGAATATTTTTGTATTTCTCTTTGTGTGTATGTATATGTGTATGTGTTTCTAGCGTTGGCGTGTATTTATTTGTGTACGTGTATATACATATGGGTTATTCTTTGAACTTTTAACTTTATGTACCTAAAAAATGGCTTTTCAGAAAGAAGTTTGTATAGGCGCCCATTAAAGCTTAAAATTTTTTTTTTTGAGTTTTACTGGCAGAAATAATTATTATGTTTTATTTTACTTGTGATTTTAGCATTGTCTTTCCAACGTACATAATAACGTGATTCAAAATATACAATCAAAACAAAGCGATGAAATTTATGAGCAGTGTGAACTAGAAAAATATGAAATTTTTATCTGATTACAAATTTTTGGTCAATTTTTGAATTCAATGGAAAATTTAAGATTTTAATTTCAGCTCATACAAATGACTTTCTGATTTAACAATTTTTTGGAACAGAAAGTGTAAAAAAACCCATGTATACAATATGTATATGTGTAATATTATCATTATTCATTATACATAACTATCTTAGTGTATTTTAAAATACATCATTTCTTAATCTGAGTATTGTATGTTATTAGTTGTAGCGTTTTTGTTTTACTTTCGCTGTATTTAACAATTGTTTTGTGGTTTTTGCTGCGGAATTTAATTATTTTTGTTTTGTTGACTTTAATTTATTGCGTAAATATACTTTTATTTAATGTTGTTTTATTTTTGTATTATTTTAGTTATTACAAATACTATACACATTTATGTCTTGTGTATATAATTTATGCATATAATATACTTATATAAGTATGTACATAAGTATATTTAGTTTTGTTTGTATATTCAACAATAATTGCATTTTACTATAATTTGATTTTTATTTTACTTCTTTCATTTTGATTTATTACAAATGTCTTTTGATTTCATTAAATTTTATATTTGCTCGTTTTATTCCTCTCATTTTATAAATAGCCAGAAACAATTTTTAGTCATAGTCTTCGACATTTTACCAATTTGCTATATGTTATAGTGATAGTGGGCAATAATTTCAAACTATTTAAGAACATGGATATCAGCCTAAATCACCGATCGTGGAGTCTTCGAAGCAGTAACTGATTTCAACAACAATCCCGCATGCATCAATCAAATAATAGGTTAACTGCTTAAAGCATGCCTATTAACATTAGCCAAAATTCTACATTTTCAATTCTTTCAAATCTATCAAAGTCTTCGAAACAATGTAAATTAGCCACTTTAAATCAAAAAAGAAAAAAAAAGTCGTAAAGGTGCGACCTTTGACCTGGCTAAAAACCAAATACCCTGCACTGCAGCATTTTGAAAATTTTGCTTGTATTGTAGATACCTCTCCCTTTTTGTCTGAATGCACTAGGTTTTTGCACAGAGCTTGTGCTAACTATTCAAAGTATCTGTTCGAAATTTGGTTGCATTACCCCAAATAATGTTTGCACTATAGCATTTTGAAAATTGCGGGTATATGGGAGATGACGCGCCCTCTTGTTTCAGTTCACCTAGTTCTTGCTCAGTGCTTTCTCTAACTATTTCTAGTATTTGTGAGAAATTTTGTTATATTATAATTTCAACTTTTTGGGTGTATTGAAGGTGTCACGACCTCTGATTCGCATCAGTCAAGTTTCTTATCAGAGCCTTAATGTCTTAAGAATCTGGATGAAATTGGATTGGATCATCTCTAAAAACTGTTTAACACTTTGGTTAATTCATATAGTTTTTGCCTAGAGCTTGCTCTTACTATATTTAGTGTTAATGTTATGGTTGCATTATCGTGAATAATGCTTATAAAATTGTCAGATCGACAGACAAGCTATATCGACTCAAAAGGTGATGCTGATCAAAAACATACATACTTTTCCATACCTGTCACGCCTCCTACTCTGCGTTACAGGCGGAAGGATAAAGTGAATATTATTGTTCTTAGTGTTCTCCAAACATCGAAGCAAATGGTTTAATTAAAAAATCCAAACTGGAATTTCCGTTAACATAATATTTATATTTACAAGGACTAAGGATACGTATAAGGAACATAAGTCTGTAGAACATATAATTTTTTTCTTAATATATGCTCTTTAGAGCTGAGAAGTTGTTGTGGATTTGTAAAATTAAGTTTTTAGATTAAGTTGTACGCTTGCAAAAACATTGTCAGTTGTTAATCAAAAAGTTTTAAGCGATTAAGTTTTTGGCCCTTCGGTGCTTTGGGAAATGTTGTTTTGTTTCGATATCTTCACAACATACAAGTTTTTATAACTATTTGTTTCAATGCATTGTAGACCATGCTCTAATGTCTTTACTTTTTTAAGTAATAATAATGAGAGACTTCATTTATTTGTTTTTTATTTGGTATATTTGTATACTATTATTTATATCCTTACAATATTATTCTATATATATACATAAAACACTAATGTCAGTTTTGTTTTTACTTTTTTTCTAATCATTGACTAATTCCATCATTTCATTACTTTAAGTAATCGCCTTTTAAATCTTTTCCTATTTCTATTCTAGATTTCATTTGAACATATTATATATAATAGATTAAATAATTTTTTCTAAATTTTTACTATTTGTTTTAGTTTTAATTACACTTTTGATATATAAAATAAAGGTCATCGATTTTTAGTTTTTGATTTTGTCCGAAATTTATTTTTTTTGGTAATTCTTTACTTTGTTTTATAGAAATTGTAAAAATAATTTCTTTTTTTTTTTATAATTTTTATTTTTCATTTTTGCTAAAATAAAATCTACTTTATATCTGATTTTTACATTTATGTGTATAAATATTTATGTATATATTTGATTACTTTTGTGCAAATCCACATAGTTTAGAAATTTATCTTGTGCAGTTTTGTTTGTTTTTAATTTATTTCTCTCACACTAAAACAGCAATTACTTTAATCTAACTCTAGCTATTCTAAAATTTTTATCAATTTGACAATTTAATTCTATACACATACATATGTTTCAGTAATAGAAATGCAAACATTTTTTCCATCCTTTTTTTTTTACATTTTTATATATTAAGTGTATGATTTATTATTTCTATTCATATAAATATGTAGGAGTCTTAAGTCGGAAAACTTTTTGGACTGACGTTTATATCCTCCTTTGCACTTAAAGAGGTTATTATTTTATTTAAGTTTCACTAATTTTCGTTTATTGCGACAATTCTTTGAAATATCTTGGAAATAAAGTGTCTACTACAAAATCAAATTAAAAAATAAAAAAAAAAAAATAAAAAATGGCCATGCCATAGAATTCCATTAAGAAATAAAAATTCTCAAAAGCATTTAAGTTTTCATTTATTGAATTTCTCAAAAAAATGCGATAGCGATTTTCAAAACTTATAAGAAAGATGTGAAACGAAAAGAGGTCTCAACCACTGTAATACACAGGACATGTTGGGTTTCTGAACTTAGAAAATTTGAACGAAAAGGAGAGAAGAGATAAGAAAAAAAAGGACAGGAACACTTATCTGGGCAGTAATCTCTTCATAGGTTTTTGGGATTCAGAGAACATACATATTTCATGAATCCCAGAAGCGAATGGAGCGTTTGGTCGATTGAACTCAATATGGGCATTTTCACTTAATTCCACCAAAGCAAAGATTCTTGTGTCAAAAGTAGCTTGTTACTGACTAGGTCACAAACAAGATTCAACTTTTCGTTAACAAATGGTTAAGACGGACATTAGAGGTTTAGTGTTCGCACACAACCAGTTGTCCGTAGCAAACGAGTTCAAGCTTTGCGATGTCGAAGGACGCGACACACTCTCCAGAAACTTGTTTTATGTCTCGGTAGTTATTTTCATATTTTGACACAAATTAGCACAAACGTTTATTTTCTCATACTCACTCGTCACCATCCCTCACCTCTAGATCATACTTATAAAGAAGATCTTTGTTTTGTTAACACTCTGATGTAAAAAAGCATAATATATACTGGGTGTTGGAATTAGTTTTAAAGGTTTTCTAAGAGATGGAGTAACTATCAATAGATCGCTTCGGGCACATCGTGACTATATTCATTTCAAAGCACATTATCTAAGCTTCATTTTTCAGTATGTGTCATTCCACTGAAGTGTAAACAACATATATTTTTTTCTCTGTGAACATGTCGACTTTCGTTCCAACAAAACGCAATTTGCGGGAAGGTTTACTTTTGTGCTTCCATTTGAAGAAAAAAGCGGTTGAAGCACAACGCACGCACGCTGGCGATGAAATGTGGATCCATTACGATAATCCTAAGCGAAAAAAATCGTGGGGACCACCCGGCCATGCATCAACATCGACGGCCAAGCCGAATATTCATGGCGTCAACCTTATGCTGTGTATTTGGTGGGATCAGAAGGGTGTCGTGTACTATGAGATGCTAAAACCTAACGAAACCATCACTGGGGAATGCTATGAACAACAATTGATGCAATTGAGCCGAGCATTAAAGGTTAAACGGCCGGAATATGCCAAAAGACACGACAAAGTGGTTTTTCAACATGACAACGCACGGCCACATGTTGCAAGAACCGTCAAGGAAACGTTGGAGGCGCTGAATTGGGATGTGCTACCCCACCCGCCTTATAGCCCAGACATAGCCCCTTCCGACTACCACCTATTCAGATCGATGACGCATGGCTTGGCTGAGCAGCGCTTCACTTCTTACGAGGATACCAAAAAATGGGTCGATTCGTGGATTGCCTCAAAAGACGAGTCGTTCTTCCGGCGCGGAGTCCATATGCCGCCAGAAAGATGGAAAAATGTTGTAGCTAACAATGGACAATACTTTGAATAATATACATTGTACCTTTGTTTCTAAATACATAAATGCTCAAAAACCGAAAAAAAAAAAACCTTTAAAATTAATTCCAACACCCAATACATGGAATATACATTTTTTTTTTTTTTTAGAATTAAAAATATTACTAATTTTATGCAAGAATCTTGCAAATAATGACTAAATAGTATAATTTTCATATAGTCAACATAAACCATTTTAAGAATTAAAAACGTTTGAAGACAATCGCAATGTTTTCCTTTTCAGCGCAATTTTAAAGAAATTTCTCTGTAACCAACAGAAAAACAAGAGGCGCAAATGAAAAACTATCGATAAGCATTTTCTTATATGATCCCTTTTATATACTTACATATTCATCCAAAAATTATTTCACTGGAAAAAATCATTAATTTAGAAAAACATTTAGCTAGCACATTCGTGATGAATTGTTTAAGTTTTCATTCTTAAAATTATAGAATTTCGCCATATTTTTATTTTTCGAATATATTGTTGTACATTGTATTATGTTTATTTGTATATGTATATACAATGTATATTATACATATATGCTAGGGTGTGCCGATTTGAAAACTGATCTCGGCTACCAACCTAGGCTGAAAGTTCATTCAATTCTATGAATATTTGCTCAAGGACCCATACCTCTACGTTCAACTTTAGTTCAGTACATTTTCGATTGAAAATTTTACCATGCGTTTAATATTTATTTTTATGCATAGTTTTCAAAATTCCTATAGAGACAAAAGTAATATGTTTTGACTGGTATTCTGTCAGTAATCAATAAAATTGGGTTCTGTTTTTACGAAAAGCGTGAAATTGATTATATTTATTCCAAAAAATTATATCGGTCACATAACCGATTTATTATAAACGATTCATATTTTTACATGGATTTTTTCAATCGAAACACCAACTCAAGTTTTTTTTATGCTAGGATGCCGAATCTGACATTCTTTTTTTCCAGGGCAACATCTAGTGGCAGTTATAGGAAATAAATTAGCCGCTTTTTTTAATTTTAACAGAACAATATACCAAAAATCTATGTAAAAATATGAATCGTTTATAATAAATATATATAATTTGATCGATATAATTTTTCGAAATAAATATTATGAATTCCACGCTATCAAGTAAAGTGCTCCTAAAAACAGAACCCAATTTTATTATAACTGACAGAATACCAGCCAAAACATATTATGATATTACTTTTGTCTCTATAGGAATTTTGAAAATTAAGCATAAAAATAAATATTAAACGCAAGGTAAAATTTTTAATCGAAAATGCGCCAACCTAAAGTTGATCGTAGAGGTATGGTTACTTGGGCAAATATTCATGGAATTGAATGAACTTTCAGCCTAGGTTGGTGCTTTGTTTGAAAAAATTCATCAAAAATATGAATCGTTTATTTTGAAAGTCGGTCATAATAATCGGCTATTTGACCCATATCATTTTTTTAAATATATATTATCAATTCCACAGTGTCAGGTAAACTTTTAATGTAAACAAGACCCAATTTAATTGAATGCTGACAGAATACCAGCCAAATCATATAATGACATTACTTTTGTCTTTATAAAAATTTTTAAAACTTAGTATGAAAATAAAAAAAAATATTGATGAAAGGTACAATTTTCGATCAAAAATGCGCCGAACTAAAGTTGAACGCAGAAGTATAGTTCCTTGGGCAAATATTCATGGAATTGAATGAGCTTTCACATAGGGGGTAGCCGAGGCCGATAAAATTTCTTCCATACAATTTGGCCCACCCTAATATATATGTTTTAACTTTAATGCTTGTGAACTTTAAATTATGTATTATTATTATATATTCAATAATATTTAATTATTACACATACCAATAAAAATTCAATTTATTATATGGAATATTCTACTCCTAATTTCATATATTGAATCTACTTACTATATTTTTGTTTCAGTGTTCCATGTTTCAATTTGGCTTTGACCGTTTATTAAGTGTACAAGGTACAATGGATATTCTTGCTATCTACATATGTCTAAAATTTTACATATGAAATTGTTAGTATTTTTGTATGTATACTTTTATATTTATAAGTATATAGATGCACGGATGTATGTGGTTACTTGCGAAGCTGCATTTTCAGCAAAATTTATTGTTTTATGGTAACTATCAATATCTTGGGATGTTTTAAAGAAAAATAAAAATAAATTATATAGTCATAAAAAAATACAAAGAATTGTAGACCTGATCTTTGTACCATTACATATTATTGATGGCGAATCCAATGTATTTAAATATATCCTTGCAATTTATAGAAAACGCGTTGAATAAGTAGTACAATTCATTTTTGTAATGTCATAAGATATATTATCTTAAACACAATTGGAGCGTACGACGAACTTCGCTCGAAGAATATAAGCTGTCAATAAGAATTCGTCAACGAAGTTCGCTCTTTTAAACACAATCAGAGTGACGACGGTAATAGCTTTTTTTTATTTTGAATTGTAGGCGCCAAACGGACTTAAGCTAAATATTTTCCGATTTTGTTGCATAAGTAGCTTTATGACTCAGGATCTTCAGGAACCAAGAACGGAAAACCATGGTTGAACTGAGGAGAGAAGAGTAGGGGATAAAATAAAAGAGGGACCACCGCAGACCCTAGCAAAATCAACTTTCTTGTAACCTGGTTTTCAACCTTTAAGAATCAGAGCTCAGGTTTCGGTTCTCATATGTTGCATACTTTATACAAGATGTTTTTTGAATCCAGTGTTAATTTAAAATTTTTTTATTAATTTCTTATTAAAATTTTGTTATCTAGTTTATTTTAGTATTCGTTCTCTAATTTATATCACATGTAGGCTACTGATGATCATACAAATATTTCTTCCCATTTAGAGTTTTTATTTTAATTTTGCATAAATATATTTTGTGTATGGATAAATTATTTCTTTATATTTTTTTAGTCTTTCTTCTTTTTCAAAGTACAAATGCACTCACGGCCACAAGATCAATGCAATTTCAAAACCAATTATAAACTTACATCGTTTTCACCGTATATGGTCAAAGACAGCTAACGTATGTTAGAAAAAGAATACTAAGCTAATAGAAAAAATTATTTCAAATAGTTAAGACTAAAACAAATTAACTTTTTAAAGTATTTTGCGGAGACTGCTTGACATTTCCGTATATCCGTATATCTCAATCAAGTTCTCTCTCTTTCTCAAATGCATAATCCTATGTAACGAGGTGTTATGCGATCTTTTTTCTGTTTTCCAGAAGCTCCTTGAACTGTTAAGTTTTTTTATTTTTTTCCTAATGATTTATTTTTATCAAAAAACTTCAACAATATTAGACCCTTTGGTATGGTCTATGTAACGAAATGTGACGTGACCTTACTTTGGCTTATTGAGTTCTCTCCGTTAAAAACAAATTAAAAAACTTTTAGAATAAATTCCAAAATAGAAAAAAAAAAAAAAATATTAAAAAGTCAATTGTTTTTAAAATTTATTTTACTCTTATTTTTATAAGTGGTACCTGCAAGGGACCCAATCTTCACATAAAAAACTGTTTTGTTTTTGTTTAAATTGTATGATGATGTACATTAGAGAGGATCAAATTTTTTTCCACTTACTTTCATTCAGTTTCGGATTCTCCGTTAAAATCTGAGTTAAAAACTCCTTGGGATCATATATCTGCGGTGAATTTCGACTCAGCCAAAAATCGTTTGAAGTTTTGGGTTTCTTTCGCTGTTGCGAGATTGTCTTTGATAATTTATAACTTCCGAACAACTTGTTGTATTGCTATGATTTTAGCACCGTTAGAAAGGTGTTGTTGCGTAGTAAGAACGCTTTGGCTAATTTATTGAAAAAAATTATCTGGTTCAAAAGTTATGACCTTTTGAATGAAAATATATAAAAACTTTATACAAAACGTACCAAAAATTTCATCTTTTTTTTTAAAAAAAATATACTTTTAAATTTTTTTTATAGTGTATAAAAAGAACTATCTAGAGAGGGTCTATTTATCCAGATACGGTTAGGCATTTCAAAGTTATGTCCTTTTGAATAAAGACAAATACAAATTTCATACAAAGTATATTAGAAATTTAATCTTCCAAAAACAAAAAAACCGTTATTTTTGAATTTTTTTCTATAGCTCATTAAAAGGCTTTTCCAACACAGTTCTGTTCTATAAGACACGGCAAGAAATTCCAAAATTATGACATTTTGAATCAAAGCATACCTACATTTTCCCTATAATACTTGATTTTTCGAACTTTGAGCCATTATAGCAACGCTTAGTGACCCAACTTCAAAAAATCCTTTGGCGGTTTTTTCTACTAATTAATGGTAATCGTAAGTGGTACACAAGAACTCATAAAAAAAAAAAAATTTTTTTTGTTCAACTTTGTTTTAAATATTTTTTCACTCAACAGTTCTCATCTGCTTTCATTCAAAATGTCATAACTTTGGAATCGCTAGCCGCATCTTAAGAACAGGACTGTGTTGGAAAGGCATTTTGATGAGCTATAGAAAAAAATTCAAAAATAACGGTTTTTTTTTTTCTAGGAAGATTAAATTTCTAATATACTTTGTATGAAGTTCTTATCTGTCTTCATTTAAACGGTCATAACTTTGAAATGACTAGCCGTATCTGGATGAATAGACCCTCCCTAGATAGTTCTTTTTGTACACTATAAAAAAAGTTTAAAAGTATATTTTTTTTTTTTAAAAAGATGAAATTTTTGGTACATTTTGTATAAAGTTTTTATATATTTTCATTCAAAAGTTCATAACTTTTGAACCAGATATTTTTTTTCAATAAATTAGCCAAAGCGTTCTTACTACGCAACAACACCTTTCTAACGGTGCTAAAATCATAGCAATATAGCAAGTTGTTCGGAAGTTATTAATTATCAAAGACAATCTCGCAACAGCGAAAGAATCCCAAAACTTCAAACGATTTTTGGCTGAGTCGAAATTCACCGCAGATATATGGTCCCAAGGAGTTTTTAACTTAGATTTTAACGGAGAATCCGAAACTGAATGAAAGTAAGTGGAAAAATTTGGCTTGGAACAAATTGATCCTCTCTAATGTACATACATATGTGTGTGTTTTAATGCATACGTTTTTCTTTTGCTAAAAACTACCCCAGTGTGCCAAACGGTTCAGTAACGGATCCGTAACGGATAAAAAAGCGGAGATATGAACCGCATGGCACACTGGGATGTGACTGAGTTTCGCTTTTTGCTAAACTCCTAAGATTTAAACTTAATACAAATAGCCATACTCATGTTTACTTTTATAATTGTTTTTGTTGTTGTGCTACAATATTCTTAGTAGATAATCAATAATTCCTAACATCTCTGTACTTAAATTTACCAATTACGACTATGGTACTTACGCTAAAATTACACATGCTCCCGACCTTTTGTATGCCTTTGACGCGTTGTCAATTGGATTAAATACTATATATTTTTTTAAATTTTGTTTGTTGACTTTTTCTTCTTCTATTAATTCCTAACAATTGTTGCTTCTTTATTTTGTTTAATTTTATTTATAATTTTGGTGATTTTTGTTAATTTTTTTATAAAACATCTAACTAAATTTCTTGTTGTTGCTGTTGCAGTTGCTGTTGATGTTTGTACAAATTTGCCACACCTTGTGAATAATCGTTGCCTATTACCTGCTGTTGTTGCATTTGAAATTGTTGTTGTGCTGTTGTCGTTGCTCCTGCTGCTGCTGCTGTTGTGGTTGTTGTTGCCGTCACTAACGTTTGCGGTTGTGCACAAGCGCACAGTGGTGGTGGCCATCATGGGAGCTACACCAGCAAACTGGGCGCTAACCACTCATCTTCGGCTAATTGCTATTTGACAAGAAAAAATATAGAAAACGAAAGATTTTTTTTTTAAACTAAAAATATTTAATAAGTATATACATACGTATGCAGTTTAGTTTCGTATTAAAGTATTTTGTGCAAGAAAAATTCTAAATTTAATCAAGAAAAAACCTTTTGTATAAATAACTAAATCAACAGGAAGGAAACTAGATTAAAACTTATGTCTTGACTAAACTGTAGAAAATTAATTTTGTCGATTTCGATAATGTAAAAATTTTAGAAAATAGTATTTTTCGGTTGAATTTTTCTCAATATTTCAGATGTTTTATCGTAACTCTTTAACTTGAGTATGAAAATAGGAACTTTTCTAGATGAACTTAAGTAAGCTTTAGACGAAAGAGTTAAAAACACAAGAATTCGAAATATTTGCATTTTTAGCAAAAGCAATATTTTTTTAAATTTTTTAAATAAGCCATATCGAAATTCAATTCCCTACAAAAATTATCTAAAAAAATATCGAAATTTTGCTTCGTTCGCTAGATATATTGAAAAAACTCTATTCTCCGATTTTCATCCTCTAATTTAATAGCACTCCGCTGTTTTTTCTATTTAAATGACCCATTAACCGATTTCTGTAATAAAAATCCTAGAAACGTTCTTAAAAATTTCTTGAGTGAGCTGTGTTGCCAGACCGACTGTCAGACTTTGTTTTCAAACTATTATACTTTAATTGCTTCCCACAAATTTGACATGACACAAAATATGAGATACTGTGGAAGAGCTTTAAATGCATGATTGGTTTGCATCATAGAGTTCAAATCAGAAAATCAAACTTTTATACTATTGTTCAAAAAGTTTAGCAAATGAAAGATTTCTTTTTGGAAAAACATTTATAAAAGTTTTTAATAACTTACATCTATAAAATTTTACCTTCTAGCGCTATGGATAAGAACAATTTCTTATACTTGAGTCACTATGTCTTTATCTCCTGAGTTATAAGTCTTACAAAAACAAATATGAGATCATTTTTATAGAAATTTTTATAAGTTACAATATTGCTCCACAATATTTTTCTCTAAATGTAACCGTTAAAGAGATATTAGTAAAAAACTGATTTTGGACGACATTTTTCCAAAATGACGGTGCAAGCGAACACGATTCGAGGTAGCAAAGTTGAAATTCTGAAAGAGCACATCGAAATCTATAAAATAACTCATTTGCAAAAATCCCGCAAAACCATTCCAGGTAACATCATTTTATTCTCCCAAATGATTGTAATATAAGCATATTTATTGAGACATATGAATAAAAACATATCTACTTATTTGGGTTAACAACTTTTCAATACATAAAACTCACCTGCGGGCTGACCTGGAATTGTTGCATAGGATATGCTACAACTCCTGCTGGCTGTGGTAATGCGCTACCTTGTGCAATTTGTGGCGCAGCTGCTCCAGGAATTTGAGCCTGCTGTGGAACACTTTGCCAGGTGCCAGGTATTTGTACACCCATTCTAAATAAGATTAAACAAGTTATATTACATTAATTGAATACGAACAAACTTATGTTCACATATTTATTTATTATAGACATGACATAAGTAAAGTAGGCTGATAAAACAACAGATCCGATCCTAGAATCGGAAGAGGCTGAAATATTTTTACGACTATTTTATAGCTTATTACTAAGTAGTGCCCTCAAATTTAAGCATCTAACTCAAAATACTTAATTTACATAAAAGGAATATTTTATCGCATTATAGCATATATGGGCAAATCCCAAAAACTTTTAACATTTTGAGAAAAAAAAAGTCCGAAAAATTTTTTAAGGCACATGGTTTTCTAGTATTCTACCGTCAAGAGATGTGTTTTGGGAGTAAAAACTCGTTAACGTTAATCACTTAAGTTACGCGGCGTAAAAAATAAACCATTTTGAATGAAATAAATTATTTTATTATTACTTTACAGTTTTATATCATATATAAACGTTTTATTATGACCGTACACAGACAAGAATATGTTAATATGTTAAAAATATATTAATTTTAAGCAATTCTAAGCACATTTTTTCTATAACTTTTTTTCGTAAAGTGCTTCATTTTCGAGTTAAAAAATTAAACTATTATTAAATTAAAAACACAATATATTTTTTAACTACAAATTACAGCACTTGATGAAGAAATGTTATTTAAAAAATAGTGCTTATAATTGATCGAAGAACATGTGTGAATTTTTTCAGAATTTTTGGAGCGATTTTTGGATTTTCAAAAATAAAAAAACAAAAATAAAAAAATCCAAAAATAGTTTGATTGTCAAAAATCGAAAAATTCGTGTAGAATTAGCCAACGCCGCATGGTTTTATATTTGTGCCACAATAGGAAGAAACGTTCACAAAACATTTTTTGAATGTCAAGATGATGTTTCTCGTGTGCCGTCGGCTTAAACGATTTTTCAGTCACATTTACGTTTTTTTGCCTCGAACATTTTGCCCTGTATAACAAAAACGGTGCATGGCACACCAATTTGGTTTTCGTAGATCTTTTCTGTTTTGAATATGCAATCTAACCTCACCATGAAAATCCTGAAATTCTAGACGGCGTGGCTGTAAAGTTGTTTTAAAGACTCGCATATGAAAAATTTTGAAATCGACGGACGCTTCTTTAGCACCTTGTAGTTTTTTATAGAAGCTAAGCACATATATTTGCATTATCCTATTCAAAGGGGTATCGATTCAGTAGAGTTTTTACTGAAAATCAACATTCTAAAGTACACGGCGTGAGTACAGCATACAGATATAATCATATAATATTGCAACAGACACGGCAAATTTGAATAAACTGATCATTCAAATGGTTATATCTATTCGTACAAGCTTTACTTCAGATTTTTTGTCTCATAAACTTGTTAGCATACACCTGTACAATGAAAATGATTCATGTCCGTCATCTAAAATTGTATAAATTCAGCTCAGTATCGCTATTCAGTATACGGACGCGGGATGTGAAAAGTTTTTGGGATTTGCCCATATAACGGGATCTTTTTTATTAACGCATATTTTCGCAGTTTCATGTCAATTTATTGTCAGGGAAACGTTTTACAGCAGTTCAGTCAGTGTTATTTAGAAAAATTTATACATTTCTGGACCTTAAATTGCCATCACAACCATGTCCGATAAGAAGGGGAACGTAGCTTTTAGCCGCTAAATACTACTGTGTCCATTTTATCGAAGTGAGCTCTATAATACAGTAGTTGAAGGTTCAAAAGCCATGTGAACTCTGTCCATGCTGCTTTGTGTGAAAAATTCATTGTAAAAATTAAAAAATACTTCTATGTTATATAGCCCAGGAAAAGTAGAATTTTTCTGCGAAAAAGTTCCATGTGATTTTTTTCACCGGAACTATCTTTATTTGTGCATGAAGTCTATTAAGTGCATAAAAAGTTATTCAGGTTCAAAGGTCACAAAAATCAGTTTTTTTCAAATATCTTGCTAACACTAACTTCACTGAAAAATGTTTGTGCACAATTTTGTTCCAGGTACACGCTGAATTCGAGGCTAGAATTGCTTATAAACCTGCAAGATTTCGAGATATCCTTGCTTTATTATATGTAGGACGACAATACATATAAGTAATATAACTGTTTTATTTAAATATCAACCAAATACTAGTACAATTAGTTATTTTTTATTTTGATTATATTCGACTGTTTCGTTCATTTATTTCACAGATAGTACCACTTACCCCATATATCCCTGCTGGTAGCCACCAAATTGTCCATATGTTGTAAATCCCTGCATGCCTTGCAGAAATTGTCCCGTTTGCAATGCATTCGCTGGCGCTGGTGCAGCTGTGGGATATGTTGGTGCTGGTGGATACCAGTAACCAGCAACTTGTTGTCCATAAGCAGCCGCTGCTGCTGCTGCAGCTGCAGTTCCAAAAGGAAAGCCTTGGCTTAGTGCTTGCCCTGCAATTGACGGAATATGATTTGGATCACCACTTTCTTTGCCCCACGCGCACTTAACAGGTTGCTGGTTGATCTCTGAGTTATGTACGGCGACAATGGCGTGTGTGGCAGCTTCTTTTGTAGAAAAACTAAAAAAAAAGAAAAAAGATTTCGATTAAGAGTAAGACAAATTACTTAATTATAACTAACCATAATAAACTCCTACAAAAGCTCAATAAATATTTTGCTTTCAGTCAAAGTGCTTTAAAACTCATCAAAAAGTACTTGTCTCTTCGATTGCAAAAAGTTTTTCTTGAGAAAGAAGTTTTCAAGTTTTGGCTCAATTTTATCTGGAGTAACGCAAGGATCAATTTGAGATCCGATTTTCTTTTCCATTTTTACCAATGATATTGTTTACTTTTTCAAAAATGTTAACATTCATCTGTATGCCAAAGATGTGCAAGTGTATGTGTCACGACAAATAGGACTCTGAAGACCTTATTAACAAAATGCCGGAATATCTGGATTCTAAATACGCTAGGTTCCAACTAAATTGTATGTAAGAGTAATATGTATGTAAGAGTAATATCTCAACCCTGAAAGTTGTCAGTTAAGGTTTTAAACTTAACTTGATTTTGACTTGTGCGGACCATATCAACTTTAAGAACAACGTGAGTTCGAACCCAGCCCGGGAGATTTGTTTTTATTTTTTTATTTTGCTATATTTTTTATTCAACCATTTTTATTTCACTTTTCTATTTTGCTCTCTCTGATTTATATACTTTTGTTTTATTGAATTGAAACTGATTAAAAATGTTTCTATGTAAGGCTGTAGGACCATTCAAATGTCAAATTCTGTTTGGACAACATTTGCAAATTTAACACTTCTTCATAGCATCGGGCATTGGCATAGCGATCTAAAGAGTTATTAAATGTAAGTAAAAATAATCTGTTTCTATCTATCAGGCACTGCTGCATTCATTCCACAACATACTTACTGAAATTAAGCTAATACCACAGTGCAACATGAAAAATATAAACAACTTTTTAAGCGCTGTTTTGGTGGTTTGGATTCAGGTCGGATCTTATGATAAATATGTCATACATATCATTGGGCTCAAATTTGCTTGTTCCAATTTGTCACAGCTACATCTCGTAAACCATTCGAGATTTTGTTTCCTATCTTCAAAAACTACGTTTCGGGCACTCTGTTCTGTAGAATATCAAATGGGATTAAGTCCCAAAGTCCCCAAAAATGCTTGAACTGGCAGAAGCAGGGGTTCATTTGTGCTGTACTCTGCAATAGCTTCAATTACCTACCTAAATTAATTATTTACATTTGTTAAGGTATTACTCTATCGTTACATGTAAATATTGCATATAAGCTCTACAACTAATTTGCTTTAAGAGACTTACAGTCCTACTTGTACAAATTAAAATATCAAAAAATACTGTAATGTATCTATTGGGTGTACAACTTTGCTTCCGCCGTTTTTTTTCCAAAATTAAAAGGTTTATTGCGAAAAAGTGCTTACAGATGTATTATTCAAAGTATTGTCCGTCGCTAGCGACAACTTTCTCCCATCTTTCCGGCAATTTTCGGATCCCGGCTCGAAAAAAGGAGTCCTCTTTTGACGCTATCCATGAAGCAATCCATTTTTCCAATTCTTCGAAGGATTGAAAATGTTGATCTGCCAGGCCGTGTGCCATCGAACGGAATAGGTGGAAGTCAGAAGGGGCGACATCTGGGGAATACGGCGGGTGGGGCAAGACTTCCCATTTCAGCGTTTCCAGGTACTTTTTGACCACTTTTGCGACGTGAGGCCGAGCATTGTCGTGTTGGAGGATGACTTTGTCATGTCGCTCTTGATATTGTGGCCGCTTTTCTTTTAGCGCACGACTAAGGCGCATCAGTTGCGTTCGGTAGCGATCTCCTGTGATGGTTTCGCCCGGTTTTAAGAACTCGTAGTAAATCACACCGAGCTGATCCCACCAAATACAAATCATAACCTTGGCGCCGTGAATATTCGGTTTTGCCTTCGACGAAGAAGCATGCCCCATGATTTTCTGCGTTTAGGATTATCGTATCGAACCCACTTTTCATCACTTTTCAGCATTCGATGCGCTTCAGCTGCATTTTTTTTCGAATTGTAACAGAAAAGTAAAACTTCCCGCAAATGGCGAGAATTGGGCACATAAACGGACATTTTCGAGCGTGAATAATACAAAAACAAGAACAACTGTCACTGAAACGGCGATGACAATTCGTTAGGCACTGTCCACACTCACTTTAAAGGCATTATCATCTATGTATTTCAACCAGCCTCAGCCGGTACAGCCACCTATCGGAAAACGGCGGAAGCAAAGTTGTACACCCAATATATGGGCATATATGTAGTACAAATATTTTTTATTAAAGTGATACATTTCATATTAGTTGTTATGACCAATAATATTTTTCGATGTATTTAATGCCATTAATTTCAATATTTCCACTCAATTTCATGTTTCCACTAAAACACGATTTCAATTGGTTGATAACTCTTCCTTCTGTGCACAGTTTGATTTAATTTTCAACTTTTCAGCAAACCTCTTCACGTTGCCACACTTTGAAATCCAATGATTTTTCTCTCTAACGAACAAACCAACCAATTCGAGGCTCCTCTATTTGCAATGCTTTTTAAATTTCCATTAAGGCCAATATTGCAAGCCAGCTACTCAACGTAACACTCAATGTTATCCACTGTTCTACAACAGTATAAAGTAGGGTGTCGCAAAAAATATAAATGTATCTACCGCAAATATGCGTTTATTAAAATACATATAACATGCTATCGCACGTACAAAATTGAAAAATTCTCAAGCTTTAGCATTAACTTTCGGAAAGTGTGGATTTTTCTCTAGTATGTGGGATTTTTATTCATCGGTGCATTTTTTTTACAGGATACTTAGATAAACTCGTGTCCAATTGGTCCTTACAGACAAAAATGCGGGAATGTTTTTTTTTTCTTCGATAAAATTTTTTTTTTTTTTTTATTTTGTTTATTTATCAAGGTTTAATTTTATCAATTTTTTCAAGATTGGTATATTACTTTAAAGTTATGCTTATTTGAAAGATCAATGTTTCGGACATAACCGGGCATTTTTATTTTTATTTTCGCATCGTTCAGATATCGGGTATATCAACCTCGAAAACCGCAAAAACTTTAAAAATGTCTTCTAAAAAAAAAAAAAAATTTTTTTGATTCCTTCAGCAAATTGGAATCTTCCGGAAAACTTTCCAGGTAAAACTACCAAATGTTCGAACTCGAAGTAAATTAAAGAAAAAACTATACAGAAATTATGCGTAGTAAATTTCGAAACAATTTCGCTCTTTTGTGAAACCATAATAGTTCAGCAGAACTAAGTAGGTAAACAAATCTAATTTTGTTGAACATTAACCGATTTTCATCGGACATGGCTCATTTAGTTCGTCATTGAATCTAGACAAGAACCAACTTTTTAGATTTATGCGAATTTCACTTAATTTGTTTAAGCATACAATAAAGCTCTCAAAAACCGATAAATTCTATAAAACTGTTTTAAAATATGTATTTAATAATGAAATAATGCTACTCAGGTCATTTTTGGGGTCATTGAATCTAAATACGCCGTGAAAACGTTACGTATATGAAAAAAGTTGCGAGGTCCCTGATGTAGGTTATTTATGGCAAAAGATCGCGAAAATCAATCGTGATTGTGTGAAAAATTTCACTCGGCAATGTGTTCATTTTTTGATTGGATGACTTGGTTTTTTTGCAGCACCCTAATCCACATACTTACTTACTATAACCTGAATGAGTGCATTTGGCCTACAGAAGTGCCGAATGAGGTTATTTTTTCGTTTGCTCGAAAACTTTGTACAAGCGTCTATAGAATTCTGTTATTTTTTTTTTTTCATTTTAGCTCTTATACTCTTTTACTATTCCCCATACACCCCTTGACTCATTATGTCGGCAAAGGATAACAATGCAACGTGAATTACATACAACAAAATATTACAAAACATGCGGCTCCAGTTAGCAGTATGTATTCATTATTGTAACAACAGAAATTTCGACGTATGTAGAATTATTCTTTATGAAAACACTCATTAATGAATAATTAAAGAATGTAACTAATTAAGAGCTAAAAAATAAATTCGAACCCGATAGTCTGAACGAGATATTGGGGGTTATCGTGAATCAATATTCCCGGAGAATTTTTCTTAAACTGCAATAGAGAATGCACGGCAGTCTGAGAAAAATTCCCCGGGAATATTGATTCACGATAATCTCCATTTTTTTTTTTTTTTTTGCTTGAATGCATTTTTCCAAATTGTATTAAGTTTCGAAAATAAGATGAAAAAATGGGTGTGCACAAAGTCTTCTGCATAACTGTTAATCTGAAAAATGCAAAAATGCTTAACCTAACTTTTAAGCTTTTTTACAAAAAAAAAAAAAAAAAAATGTTTCTGCATATGAAAGAAAAACTAAAAAGTTTCTACAAAAAATTTTTCTGTACAAAAGCGCCTGCAGTTTTTCTCAATTCCACTTTTGGCGTATAGATGTTAAATCATGGAATACTATAAAAATAATATATACTCTAAGGCCCAGGTGCCCAACACCTTACTCATTCCACTCTTACAACAAACACAATATATTGCAAAAATCACCAAATTACAACAGTCATGCTAATTATTGAACGTTTTCGGACGCACAAACAACAACAAAAGCGTAAAATTTCAAATTTGTGTTATAGTTCGAGGAATGCGCTTGCATATTGTTTGTGTTTTTGTCGATATTCACGCGGATGGCTTAGTATCGATTTTTCTGATGATGTCGTAGGTATTTTAAATGAATTGATACAATTGTCAATATACCTGCAGAATTTCGTGATATCCTTGCATGAAGTTGGAGAAAACGGTTTTTTTAGGCTTATGGCGTAGCTACATGGTGAATTTTTTTTTTTAATGGCAACGAATAGCCTCACTTCCTTTGAATGCGGTACTTTTTCTTCAATTATGATAACTCGGAAAGTAAGAGTCCTATTGAAAAAGTTCGAAGGTATAAGCATTTTGATAAAAGCCTCGCTTTCGAGCTGAGCTAGGAAGTTTGCTTACTTTCTAAATTAATTATAAATTAGACAACTTATCTATCCTCGAAATTGTAGTTTTGGTAAAATAAAGTATCTAGGTCTAGAGGGGCCTGGGTTTTTATTCTTATACATTTAAGAGCTGAAAATACTGCTATATATAAAACTTTTATGAATAAATTGCAAGCATTGGTTTAAGTAATTTCCACTTACCGCACAAATGCATAACCCTTATCCTTAAATACTCTGATTTCTTGAATGTTTCCAAAGGGTGCGAAGGTTTTTTGTAATATATCATCAGTTAAGGCGCCAGATAGGGCACCATTGATGCCGCCACAGTAGACGGTGCAATTTGCTGGACTACTCTGGTTATAGACCTCATCAAATGTTAAAGGTTTGGCATTAACTGCAAATATGAAATTGTGAAAAAAATTTAAATAAATTGTTGTTCTCTGTACGAAAATTATATTTGAGTTGTAAAATATACA
The DNA here is from genome assembly GCA_951812925.1 of Calliopum simillimum. Classification (NCBI taxonomy): domain Eukaryota; kingdom Metazoa; phylum Arthropoda; class Insecta; order Diptera; family Lauxaniidae; genus Calliopum; species Calliopum simillimum. Next base: position 146,965,715 of record OX638368.1, read on the forward strand.
TATGAATATAAAAATGTTTTTGCCACGATTCAGAATATATGTCTGTCAATGTTCTTAATAGGATTCAGCGTTACATTAAAGGAGTAACAAGTTAACTGATTCAATTTTTCGTAATTTTAGTTTCCTCCGACGAACAAATGTACAGACTGACAGACAGACGTACAGATAAGACTAGATGAATGCCTAAATGAATTCGTTCTGTTTCCGAAAAACTGAAGGACAAAATCTGATCCTTTGTGAAACTTAATTTACTTTCATTAACGGCACTAATGCGTAGCATAAACTAAATTGAAAAGTTTAATTTGCATAATTCCAACTTACTGTCAGATTTAGACGCTGGCGGTTTTCTTGTGGCCCAATTGGTTCGTATTGAACGCGAACCCAACCATTGGCCATTCATGGCTGTAATTGCGCTTTCGGCTTCCTGCAAAAATAGAAACAAAATGGAAAAAATTAAAATCAATTAAAATAAAATTTTCGATTACCAACACTGAAGTCAAAGACAAATTTTAATTGCATTTGCAAAAACAAATTAAAATCAATACAGTTTATTTATTTTGTTTATTTCTTTTCGTTTAACTGAACAATTTAAATCATTTGCAGAGCTAATCCGCTGAAATAAAACAAAAATAAAAAAAAAACAGAGCAAAATGAAAATTCAAAGTCGAAATAGAAACAGAAAAATCCAGAGCAATTTATTCTCCGATGTCACAACACTTTTCCAAAGAAAATAATTTAAGCTTCTCTTCAAAATTATTTAAGAGCTTTACAATCCACTCGATAATCCTTTGGCAAACATATTAAGCTTTCCGTTCATTTCTTTTCTTTTTTTGGGTTTTCTAGTTTTTATGTTGTTTTTGGTGTTCCTTCGACGTTGTCTCTTTTATTGATGCGTTTCGCTGTTGAACGGTGAAATTTTTAAGATTTTATTCTTTTAAAAATATTTGCATGTGCTTGAAATGTTGACCCATGAAAGAATTTAAAATTATTTGGAGAAAATCCAATTCCTAGGCTAACAGAGGGACATAAAGTTTGAAATATCAAAATTCATCCGCCAGAGCCGAATTAAGTGTGTGGCTGATGAGGCATGAATTTTGTCTAGCTATCCAGAAATAGCAACTAACTCAAAACTAGAACAAACTGACTTAGTGTTTTTCACTGGAATGGAGACTATATTTCCATATGCAATTGAATACAAATATAAATTTTTGTCTAAGGACTTCAGACGTAAATACTTTTTTCACATTTTACTCGTTATTTTTACGAAATTAACCACAGTTCGGTAAAGCTTTGTCTATTTTGGGGCGCAAACTTAAATTGACTTTTCGACAAAATGTCAAATGAAGCAACAGCATCAGCACCAGTAACAACAAACTGACAGTGAAAAACTAAAGAAAACACAAACAAACAAAAAGTCGCAAAAGTGTTAAAAGACATTGAACAAGAGGATGAAGCAATACAATAACAAACAAAACGAAAAAAAAAGTTTGTCCTTTTGTTTTTGCCGTCTGCAAATGTCGTTGCTGTGTCGTCGTTAGCAAGGATAAAGAAATTGTAGCGTTGTGAAAGAAGTTGAAAAGGATCGATTGAGAACGTAACGAATGCCATGAAAGTTATGTTTTGTTCGATAGAAGCAAAAAAGAATGGAACAAAAAAACCGACAAAAAACAAAATAAGGAAACAAAACGCAGAGAACTAAATTTAACGCAGACAATCACAATACTCGTAAGCACAAAGTAATCGATGAGCAGCCCAATTGTATTAGTATTTGTGTTCGTTTTTTTTTTATCGCCACCGCTTGAAGTTCAAATTGTTACGTTTTTGTTTTTGCGCGCCAAAGTGAAATTTAAACGATTTTAGTTTACTATACATCAAACAAAGTCATATGAGACAAATGGAAGAGCAAAAGAAATTGAAATAAAAAAACAAAAAAAAAAAAAAATAATCAAAATATAAAAAAACAGAAAATTGTAAAATAAACAGCCTTTAGACCTTGGGATTTGTCTTAGTACTTAATTAGAGAAAAAAATAATTAATAAAGGTACTCCTACTAAACAGAAGTTACATGTATGAACATGAGTTCGATCGATTTATTCCAATTATGTTACTTAAAATCAGGATTTATAAATTTTCAAACTTTTTCTTGTGTCCTTTATCTCCTCTAAGAAATACTGCAGTTTAGGGCCAGGCCAAATGTGACACCCTTCCCAAGGTGAAAAGAATTGCTTCAAAAAACCTTCTGAAGTGTTTCTTTTTAACCAATATGCGCTTCCGCTCCGTAAGAACTTTTCTTTCTTTTTAACATTGCATGTCATATGATGTAAGCGCGCTTAGGCTTACCGCAGCCTTACTGCAAAAGGCCTTTTGAAGCGCTTATTTGTAATACTGCGGTTAGCTTTTTTTCAATTAAAATAAAAAAAAATGGCCGCACCAGGGTTTGAACCCACGACCGTCCGTGTGATAGATAGAAACAGATTATTTTTACTTACATTTACTAATTCTTTACACTGCTACACCAATGCCCGATGATGAGGTATTAAATTTGTATATTAATTACTTAAATGTTGTCCAAACAGAATTTAACATTCGAATGCTCCTACAGTCTTACATAGAATCATTCAATTCAATTAAACAAAAGTAAATTAATAAGAGAAAGGAAAATACAATAGAAAAGTGAAATAAAAGATGTTGTTTAAAAAATGTTTTAGTAAAAAAAAAAAAAGCAAAATAATAAAAAAAAGTAAATAAAAATCGCCCGAGCAAGGTTCGAACCCATGTTGTTCTCACTGCATCCTTATAAAAAATCATTGTGAAAGTGCTTCTAAATATCTATGGGGACAAGCGATTTTGAAGTGCTTGGATCAGAAGCGCTAGAAATTGTTTCCTCTTGGGTTACAACTTTGTTTTGTGTTCCAGCAATCGTTTACACGATATCTTCGAACAGCCACGTTTCCGATTTTCTTGAGGGTTCTATATCAATTCTAGACGATAAACCTCCGTTCGTGGATACTTTCTACGAATCCATTAACAGGATATTTTGATTTAATTCTTTACAGTGAAAAACATACATATTTTGAAAAGCTTAATAATTTCAATGCAGCAAATATCATTCTGTTATTTAAAGATTCATGGTAATAAAAATTAAGAGCAAACCAAAAGAATAAAAAAAAAAATTTTAAATCAAATCAAATGGAGGATACAGGATACAAATCTCTGTTACGGAGGTTAAATCTAAAAACGCTTTTCATGTTTTTGCTTTGCTGCACCGTTAGTAATCGATGGTGAAACATTTTCTTCGAGGCTTTGCTGCAATCCACTGGCGCGTCGTGCACTTGAAGGCAATTCTACGCTTCCCATATTTGTGCTACCACCACCACCACCACTATTGCTAATCAAGTGAAATGAAAACGCGGCCACACTCATACATACATACGTACATATATGTACATACATTAGATAGGGTCAAAATTTAGTTTCATCCCGAAACCGACTCAGAAGTTAGAACGACACTTAAAGCCGATTATAAATTTTTTTGGGGGTATAAGTAAGTAAATAATATTTACGTAGCAAAATCGATTTTTTTACGTTTTTCACCCATTTACAAAATGGGAATTATGTCCGTAGGGATTATGTTATGGCGCCACCATAAAAAAAGATTTTTTGGTTTTCCGGAAAACACTTTTCGTTTTTGATGAGCTCGAAACTAGCTCGAAATTCGTGTGTCAAATGATATGATCGCCGAATATTCGTCTGTCTGAAAAAATAAAGCAAGCCCTTTAAAGCCATAAAAAAAGTTTTTTGGGATTTTCCGGGAAAATTGAGAGTTTTTCGGAAAATGCTTTTAGCTCACAATAAGCTCGAAACTAGCTCGAAATTCCTGCGTTAAAAGAGTTCATCGCTAACTCTTCCCGCTGATTCGTCTGGCTGAAAAATTAAGTAAGCCATACAGAACAATTTTTACGCTTTTCCGGAAATTGGAAAATTTCCCAGACAGTTCGAAATTACTGTTGAAAAGTTCGCAAATATCTCGAAATTCCCAACCAAAAAACATCGGATCACTTTATGCACCTTATAATTTTTCAAAACTTGATCAAAAAAACAAAATAAAAAAAATTCTGAAAAAATTCGCACGTATCTATATTTCCAAAAAAAATTTATAATTTTAATACGCCAAAGTTTTTGTAAAAACATTGGGTATCCATCATACCCCATAGGTTTTTTCCGGAATGAAAGAAAAATGTTGCAGACATCGTTTCTAAGAGTCCTACTAACTTTTGAGTCGGTTTCAGGATTATTTTCTTTTTGGTTCATACAAAATCGAACCAGTCTAACATACATATAATGCAGCCGCAGCAGATCAGCATTTAATTTCTTTTTTCTATTTTTCATTTTCCTTTTCATGTTTGCATCATTTGTATTTTTTCCTCTCCTTTAGTCCTGGCTACGCTGATTTCGTTCGTAACATTTTTAACTTCAGAGTGTGGGCGGCAGAGTCTGATTTTTAATCCTTTGATTTTATTGCTTTGATTTCGTGCACGATTTGTGAATGCTATATCCTTTGGTTATTTTCCGTTATTGAATGTAAAATTGAATTGTATATGTAAGTATATTCGAATATGTACAAACACATGTGCAAAAAAAAAGTTTTTTTTAAACTTTTTGAATCTAACCTTTGAGTACAAATATATAAAGTTTCTCTTATAGAGAACTTTTTTAAAGAGCTTCACAGTTACAGACACTAAATGTTGATTTTTGACTAGAGATCAGCAATAGTTTGTATTTTGAATTTCAAACATGGAGGCATACAAGTGTTTGAGAGCAAAATATTTGAGATTTGCTGTCAAATATAATAGTAGGTATAGTAAAATTTAATATATATTTTGTAAAATGAAAAAACTGCTGCGGTCTTGAAACTGTATGTATTCTTCTGTAACTCCTAGGAGGAGCATGGGACCAAAATGAAACATCTCCATTTGTCACGATCTCCTGCAATGACTTTTAACTCTTGCCACGACTTTCCTTATCCAGCGACTTTTCCTGTTGGTTCTCGGTCGACCACATCCTCTATTGCCTTGTGGATTCTACTCAAGAGCCAGGCGACAAACTTCGCTGCACAATATGAAAGCTTTAAATGCAGTGTGTTAAGAAATTTCCCTTTTTGTCTTGTTTGTTCTTTTGCTTTTTATGGAATAGAGCAGTAACAATCCTTGCGTCCTGAAACTTAAGTAATTTGAAAAACAGAAAAATGTTTTTTGCACTTTTAGGTTAGCATACCTCGAAATCCCGACAAGGTGGAGAGATTCTATGGCCAGTTTTGAACTTAGCATAACAAAATCTATTGGAATCGTTTTTTTTTAAACTACTAAGGGAAAATTCACGTTCTAGGTCTGTACGCACATCAGTTAAAGTCGTGTTACAGTATGCTGTGAAGTTCGGTAAAACCGTTGACATATTTGAATAGAGGAAAGGTTAAACTACCGTTTGGTTCATATTTCTTGTTGGTCGTGAAATCATAACGGACTCAATAGCAGTACTAATTCAAACATGCTGACAGTTTTGCTTCTCAATGTATATTTTTTAATATGTTCTACTAAATGCATTCCCTTGGATATTATCAAATAATTTTCTGCGATGTATTAATTTTCATTCAATAGAACTCTCATGCCATTAATTTCAGCTTTGACTATGCAAGTACAATAATACATTTTTGCAAAACTGATATATGTATTAATAAAAATGAACTTTATTTTAATAGTTTTGTTACTCGTAGTGGCTTGAAAGCCACCAATGTTTGTCGCATGTGGCGCATACTTCCTTTTTAATATGCATAAAATTGCAAAATCATTCCATTCCTTTTTTTTTTGACATACAATTTATAGTTTTTGCATACATTAAAAACATTTAAATTAAAAAGAAAACGAACGCAGAATTTTATGTTCACATTTTATGGTACAAACACATGCATGTATCTAGATGCATAAATGCACACAGAGGCATAAGTGCAAAAATATACATTCACAAATGTATTGTACATTAAGGTGTCCTTTACTTCTCTTATTGACTGTTTGACATCGAAATACATTTTTTCGACGTCCTCTTATTTTTATTATTTTCTAAAAGTCTACGAGTTACACTACGATCCTAAAGATCTTTTGTGCAGCTTACTTCACTACTAAAACCGTATAATTTGTGAGTCTTATCACAGCAAGAGAGATCTAGAATTTCTGCACCTAATAAGTTACATAAATTTGCGTCTTCTCGAGAAAATGGAACCATATCGTACAATATATTCTCCATTGTTTCCACACCCACTTGATAGAGCTTACAATTATTATCGTCTACTTGACTCATCTTGTTTAGGTGGCAACTATGTCTACAGTATCCTGTCATTATTTCAGTATAGATTTTAAAATTTTTCTGTTGTGTTTTTGGGTTGATTAGCATTTTCGGGGTCTTGAGTTCTGTAGAAAATTTGTAAAATCAAAGCAACCAAAATTCACAAGTATTTATTGTCAAATAAATATTAAATATTCTACTTCACTTCAATAAAGATATCAAAGAATAACGACGTGTTTTTCTTGTCACATAGGTTATGGGCCCAGACGCCCAGTTTGAAAAAAATTTTAAAAAAAAATTTAAAAAAAAAAGGGAAAATTAATTTTGTACGAAACTTTTAAAGAAAAATTATTGCTGCTATGGCGAGCTCATTATTAGCTGTTGAAAAGCTGGATGGAGAGAATTTTTCGATTTGGTCGGTCCAAATGAGGAGTCTGCTGATTACGCAAGATTGCTGGTCGGTCGTCGAGTCTACGTTGGATGGTAATGCATCGGCAACGGAAAAGGCAGCATGGTTGAAGACGGATAGCAGGGCGTTGGCAATTATGACTCTTAATGTGAAACCATCGCAGTTGATATATTTTAAGGAATGTAAGACTTCCAAGTCAGCGTGGGATAAGCTAAATGGTATTTATAAGGCCAAAGATCCTGGTCGCAAGGTGAATTTATTTAAGCAGTTAGTGCGTTTTAAATTTAGTTCAAATCAAAGGTATGCTAATCAAATAAACGAGTTCAGTTCTATTGTCGAAAGCCTTCAAGAAATAGACATTAATATTCCCGAAGACATTTTGAGCATTATGTTGTTGTGTAGCTTACCAGTAAGCATGGAAAATTTTGTTGTAGCAATCGAATGTCGCGAGTCGTTGCCTTCTTTGGATCAATTAAAGGTTAAAATATTGGAAGAGGAGCATCGTCGTGGGGATACGGGTGAACCGAACGGTGATCAAGTGTTTTCAATCAACTCTGCAAAGCGAGCAGGACAAGCAACACGAAATGTTAGGGGCTCTGCAAAAGACTACAGACAGCATGATGAGAGTTGTGCTAATCAACGAGCAATAGATGGTAAAGAAAATCAAAAGCGAAGAAACATCAAATGCTATTCTTGCGGAATGCGGGGACATATCAAATCGCAGTGCAAAAATATCAAGAACAGTACCGTAAATTCAGTGGTTCCAGCAGCACTCGGTATAGGAAATATATGGCAGAATAGAGATAACAATCGCTGGATTCTGGATAGTGGAGCTTCTGCCCACATGTGTTACGACAAGAGTTTGTTCTCGAAGCTTGAAAAATGTGAACAGAAGGTGTTTCTAGCATCAGGTGAAAGTGTTTTAGCACATGCCATAGGTAAGGTACCATTACAATCACCTTTTACCGATATTATATTGGGTGAAGTTCTGTATGTACCGGAGTTACAATCAAATTTTTTGTCAGTTAGTAAAATAGTAAAAAATGGCAAATGCGTTATTTTTAAGGATGAGAAAGCATCAGTAGAAACAAAAGACAAAGAGATTTTGTTTGTTGCAGAATTATGTGCAGGATTGTATTCTACAAATTTCAAGAAAGAAGAACAATGTCTTATGAGTGCAACAGTGGAGCCTCAATCTATTTCTTGGCACAGAAGGTTCGGACACTTGAATATTACAGATTTGTGTAAATTATCGCAAAATGAAATGGTTCGAGGTATGAAACTTAGTAAATTGGATAAGTTTTCATGTGTTACATGCGCTTTATGTAAAATTTGTAATAAACCTTTTAATAGTTACAAGAACATTTTTACAAAGAATGTACTTGAGATAGTCCATACAGATATATGTGGCCCGATGAGAGTACGTTCTGAAGGAGGGTCGGTATATTTCATGACAATAATTGATGATTTTTCAAGGTACATTCACACTTATTTTTTAAAGCAAAAGTCTGAAGCCTTACAAGTATTCAAAGAGTTTGTATTAAATGCAGAAAAACAAACTGGTTATAAGGTGAAATGTATGCGTAGCGACAATGGGAGAGAATACGTGAATAGAGAGTTTGAAAAATATCTAAAATCAGAAGGAATTGTTCATCAGAGGACTGTGAGCTACACGCCACAGCAAAATGGCGTTGCCGAAAGGCTAAACAGAACTTTAGTGGAAATGGCGCGTTGTATGTTGGAAGATTCAAATTTATCTCAGAGTTTGTGGTCAGAAGCAGTTAACACAGCAACATATCTTCGAAATAGATCCCCAACTCAGATTTTGAATAAAAAGACACCATATGAATGCTGGTTTGGACGTAAACCATCAGTTTATCATTTGAAATCGTTTGGATGTGATGCAGTTGCTTTAATGAAGCATCCTGGAAGATCAAAATTTAATCCCAAGGGTGAAATGTTATCATTTGTTGGATACGCTGATCATACTAAGGGTTACAGGCTATACAATAAAAGCAAGAGATCTATCGTTATATCAAAAGATGTCATATTTTTCGAAAACTCATTTTCAGGAAAGAAAAATAAGATAAATGAGGGCTCCTCCGAGGATGAAAATAAGACGTATTTTATGATTTTTAACAATCAAGAATCTGGTGAGAATCAAAGTTCAGGCGTTCAAATAGATAATGCCGAAAATCAAATAACTGTTGATGATGGTGTAGTGACTGATAATGCAGTAGAGGTTCTCTCAGAAGATGAAATTCATGAAAGTAATGAGGAAATGCTAACAGTTAATGAAGAACCGAGAAGAACGAGAGGCAGGCCGAGGATTCTCAGGACTGGTCGACCTGGTAGACCGAGAAAGTTGTTTGTCACTGAAAATAGTTCTAATGTAGTTAATGAACTCAAAATTTTGTCACGAGATCCTGTGTCGGTAAAGGAAGCTATGACTGCTGAAAATGCGGTAAATTGGAGAGCAGCTATGCAGGCAGAGTACGAGTCATTGTTAAGAAATAAAACATGGGAGCTCGTGGAATTACCAAAAGATAAGAATGTCATTGGATGTAAGTGGGTCTTTACCACGAAATACAGGGCAGACGGAAGTATTGAAAAATACAAAGCTCGTTTGGTAGCGCAAGGATGTTTTCAAAGGTACAATATTGATTTCTTTGAAACTTATGCACCTGTGGTACGACATTCTACAATAAGATTAATATTGGCCTTAGCGGTGCAGAACAAATTGTTGGTAAACCATGTTGATATAACTGCAGCTTATTTAAATGGAAACTTAGATGAAGAAGTTTTCATGTACCAGCCCGAAGGTTTTGAAGATAAGAGAAATCCAGGAAAAGTATGCAGGTTACTAAAATCGTTGTATGGGCTTAAACAAGCTGGAAGAGAATGGAACAAGAAAATCAACGAAATATTAATTAAAATTGGATTCGTGAGATGCAAGTCTGACAGCTGTGTTTATATAATAAGAAAGAATAATGAAATAAGTATTATTGGATTGTATGTTGACGACATAATATTAGCATGTTCTTCAGAGAAAACAATGCATGACATTGTAGAAAATTTAAACAAGCATGTGATTGCTGTGGACCGCGGATCAATTAGCTATTATCTTGGAATGGAAATCGAACGCAATGGTCTTCGAGGAGAAATAACTTTACATCAGAATCGTTATACCGAAGAATTGTTGGAAACATGGGGAATGTCAGAGTGCAAGCCTGCTAGCACACCACTTGCTTGTGGTACTGTGTTAGAAAAGTGCAACGATAAAAATTGTGTGGGCGGAGATATAAAGCAATTTCAATCGTTGATGGGAGGATTAATGTACTTAGCAATAATAAGTAGACCAGATATTGCTCATATTGTATCGAAGCTGTCGCAATTTAATTCTCATCCACATAAGGAGCACTTTGCTGCAGCAAAACACATACTGCGATATTTAAAGAGCAATACAAAAGCTGGTTTATATTTTAACACTGATAACGATATTTTTTGTTACACAGATGCGGATTGGGGTTCGGATGCTACAGATCGAAAATCCTATAGTGGTTTTGTTTTATTTGCTGGAAGTGGACCTATTTCGTGGGAGTCTAAGAAGCAAAGTGTTATAGCCCTTAGTTCTATGGAAGCTGAATATATAGCCATGTGTCAAGGGACTAAAGAAGTGGCATTTCATCGAAGCCTTTTGAAGGAGATGGATTTTAAGCAACAAATTAAGAACGCAACTACCATCTTCTGCGACAACCAAGGAGCTAAATTTCTTGCAACTAATGAGACAACAAAGAAACGGAGCAAACATATTGATATTAAGTATCATTTTATAAAAGAGCAATGTAATTTAAATGAAATCAATATTGTTTATGTTCCAACAAATGAAAACGTTGCAGATATTTTGACTAAATGTTTGACTAAAGTTAAACATAATAATTGTATACGAATGTTAATGAATTGTTAGTTACATATATAATTACTATGTTATTTTTTTTGTTATAGTCAAATGGTGTTTTTTTGGTTGAGGCAGAGTTTGTAGAAAATTTGTAAAATCAAAGCAACCAAAATTCACAAGTATTTATTGTCAAATAAATATTAAATATTCTACTTCACTTCAATAAAGATATCAAAGAATAACGACGTGTTTTTCTTGTCACAAGTTCTTCAGTACTTTCTCCCTTTCCCAAATTAAGTTATTTTTAAGCCACAGAATATTTTTAGCCCTTTGAAAGTATTATAAATTATATCATAATGCATGCGCCTCTCTTGGCTTGTTGAAGGCTTAACGAATTTGTATTTTCTTTTTCGCTCAGTTACCAGATAAAATTAGAACTCCAGTTAATTTTTGTTCTTTAAAAATTGTCATCAACAACTTACAAAAATTAGAATTAAATGTTAAAAACTAAAATTTAATTTTATACCACACTTATGTACCTATAAATGCATACATACATACATATGCTTCCATTGCATTTACCAATATCAACGAACGAAAAATTATTACCAAAGTTGGGTGACAGTTGGAATAACAAGGATATCGTTCTATAGCCTTGTTGTTATTGTTGGTATTTGTAATGTTTGTTGCTGTTGTTGCTGTAGGCACTTTCGCACTGCACATTTATAATAGTAAAATGACAGCAACAAACCCAAACTCTACTGCTCAACATGAACATAACGGCAAACAAACTGAAACTCTCACACACGCACAAATAAACAAAATGATATACTTACCTAGGGCGAAAAATTTCAAGCTTTTCTTAAGGAAGTACTTTTGAAGCTATTGTTTTCCTAGAAATTTACAAGCGCGTACAAAACGTTTTTTTGTAAGGCTACAGCAAGCATTAGAAATTCAAATATGAAATTTTGCTTTATATTTTAATCGGCAAATGTTAAAAGAGCGGAAATCAATACAAGTAAATTTTCGGGAAACTGAAAAAACCGGTCCTATTGCTAAATTTTTGTGTTTAATAGAGATTTTTATGTCTCAAAATTAAAGGAATATTCTTATGGTCCGAAGGAACCAATTTTTTATTTATTTTCACAGATGGTTTCAAGCGGAAACTTGGAGGATTTACAGACTACATTTATAGCTGCTTTTTGGACAGAAAATTCAAAAAAATAAAAAAATAATTATTTTTAAAAATGTAATTTAAAATATTTTTTTAAGTGTAAGATTTGGGAAAACAATTTTTTTTGATAAATTTGGGCTTGTATGTCATTTGCTGTCAAGCAAATTGCTTGAAATTTTAAACTTGAATATTTGATAAATAGAACTAAGGTTATAGCTTTTCAATCAAGAATATCCTTAAAAATTGAAATGACCTATATCTCAGCCATTTTTGAAAATTTTTTAAAACATACTTGGTGGTTATTTTTTTTCAATATTACACTATATCTTAGCCCAAATGATAGCCAGTCAGCTGTTTGCAGTATGCAGTTTGTTATTTGTTAAAAGTTCATCAAGTTAAATAGTCATAACTTCCGCCCTTTTAGCAAAAAACCGATATTACAAGAGGCTGTGCAGATAAGGGAAAATTTTTTTCTGGCTCCATTGTAACACAAGGCGATAGAACTATCTTCTGGCATTAGGAATTTGCAAAAGATCAATATGTCAAAATTCATGACTTTCGCCTTTTTAACATTTACATATTGATTGTATATAAGGTTTGAGGATTAGAGGTCTAAGGTGTTTATAATTATGCGGTGGACACGAGTTCAAATACCATCACAAAAAGTTTGTGTTTTTGTTTTTTGATTTTTTTGTTTTTTGTTTATTTAAGTCTGGAAAACGATGCGAGTTTTCTAAAAATTCTTTTTAATTTTTTCGATTTATTTTAAGTAGTTTTAAGTCGTTTAGTAGTCGAAATTTTGTCTATTTTCATGTGTTTTTGATGACAATTTATCTGTGCTTATCCTAAGTACACTTATTTATCTGTACGTTTCTCAGAATATGCTTTCACAAGTATATATAAACTGTCGTCAAAAACACAGCTTATGCATCTCTGTGCAATGGACCGCATTATAAACAAGCGCTTCAAAATAGTTTACCGTCTCAGAACGTTTGCATTAGCTGTGTTTTAGAAGGCAACGTTTTAACACGTAGTTATCACTGTTCTTCTAAAACGAGTTTGTGTGCTATCTCCTTCTTCTTATTTTGTTTTACTGTATTCTGCTTTCGTTTCTGCACCACTTCCCTCCGCTTGCCGAGACAATCGCTAAAAATGTGGTGTCACTATGTTAAAATCCTGTTAGTTACACAGCTAATATTCAGTGTAGTATGGCAACATGAACAGTATATTTTGTGCTTAGTAATTAAACACGCGAATTTATCTGTGTTAAATTAAGCACTTTAGTTGTCACTTTCCCATATGTTTTTCAGAAAGTGCTTAACTAAACACTGAAAACTTTCGTCTTAAACACAGCTATTCTTGCCATGCAATGTTAAAAAGAAACAACAAGTAGTAAGGAGCAGATGTGCTTATAGTTGACAGAGAAGAACTGCAGAAATCCTTTTGAGGCGCTTCTCTTCTCCTTGGGTTCATATATATAGGCCAAACAAAATGCAAATGTATTGAGTTTTATTGTTATATCAAATGAACAAAAATATTTTTTCTATATGCAACATGCGTATTTTCTTATTTTTTACTTGTGGGTGTATTGATATGTATATCTACTTAAGTGTAGGATTGGTTAATTTCGCGTCAATATGTGTTCGTAGATAAAGAAAACTATATCTATGAACTAGCTGACCCGGCAAACGTTGTAATGTTACAGGAGACATTGGAATATTTTTCATATTTAGGCGAAACTGTGTATGCTTATGCGGTGCAAATTAGTGATGGATCTGTTTACCCTTATGTTGTAAATCAGAGGTTCTTACTTGCTGATTTTTAAGTTTTCTATTATGCCCATTTTATAAAAATTATTAAAAAACAGTCAGTTAGTGTATCATTATATGCGGTATATAGCTGAAGGAGAAATTTAATAAACTTTAAATATAAAATACAAAAAAAAAAAAAAAAAAATTAAAAGATTTTGCTATTATTGGCTGCACTTTTCTTAGATTTCATATCAATTTCTATGAAACGATCCAGTTACCACACTATTTTATAATTTTTTCGATAGGCATAATACCGAAATAAAAACCAATGTTGTATACATACATACATCTACAAACAAAAAGAAGACTTGTAAATGATGTACGTCAATCAGTTTATAAGTTAAACGTTGGCACCACCTTCTTCAGGTTCGCTGTAAAAAAATTTCGGGCTGATGCTGCTGCTGCTTAAAATTTTCTACGTCAATCATTCAAAAACTAAATTGAAGTCAAAAGAAGTTTTGATAAAAAATGGCACTGGTTTTTCTTTGCAAAAAAAAAAGAGAAACATGGACAGAACTGCCGAGAAGAGAATTGAAAAGGGAAGTTTATTTAATGTTCGATGTTTATTTGGGCTCCATTGTGTTAAGAATTAGTGATTGAGCAATTTTTTGGCCAAAAAATTATAAAATGTTTAGTTTAGTTTAGTTTAGTTTAGTTTATTTAAGTAAGTAATTAGTACATAAGAAATTTTTCTTTTAGGTACAACAATCGAGTGGATAAATAGATAATATAAATCATTTTTATAGGTTAAAGAACTGAGATAAAAAATTAATTATTAATAATAACATACATATATAAATAAAATCACATAATAAGTAGCAGTTAAGGTAAAGAAGAAAAATAGTTAAATATTAAATGCTTAAAGTTATTCCGGTCAGATACAATCCTTATGTTTCAGAAAATTCTGAAGAAATTCATAAGTATTCTTTGAAGATTTCAAAGCATTTCTTGTTTCATAAGTTTTTCGTAAACTTGAATTTTTTCGAGTTAAAAAATCAAAAAGTTTGTAATGAAATTTATGTTTAACATGCAGTTTCAGACATATTTTTGTGATATTAATAAAAAACATTGTTCTAAATCATTCAAGATTAAAAATAGATAGATATGTATGATGTTTTTAGTAATTCCTCACATGAGATACATATTTATTTATTTAAAGCTTGCGAACAAGAAAGAAACTCGATGTCTTAAAATGCTTCTTAAATATTGATTTTATGTTTTGTTTTCTAAAGTGCTTTCTTGTGGAAAAAGCGGAGATTTTTTATTCCCATTCCATCATAATCGTATATCCAAGGACTTCGTCAACGTATAAACATTTTGATGATGACAAAAGTCGACGGTATTTGCTGCCTTGCTTACGATATAATGTTGCAAATATTATGCTTCTGCTGTTGTTGTTGTTGTTGTCGGTGTGGAACATCATTTCAAGTGTGTAACCGATTTACCACTTGAGTTGTTCGATTGTAATCAGAAATCATAAACATGAAAACTATTCAGAGCAGAGAGTAACCAAGGCAACCCCTCTTAAAGTCCTAACAGTCCCTGGATTATTTGTGCGTATGAGAAAGATATGAATGAGAATGTGAGATGAATTTTAAGAAAGCTAGTCGTTTTTTCAGTGAAATGTGTTCGAAAACAAAGATATCCAAAATAAAAAAGAAAAATCTTTAATTCTGTTCAACGCTTGTATTTAAACATTTGGTCCCTGCTAACTAGCAAATAAAACGAGAGCTTAAATTTTCTGCAGCACTTTTTTTTCTGAGTTTATCTTTTTTTAAGGAACTCTATCATATTCTTCGTTATGCATTCTTTTTCTTCTTTGTGTGGTTGTGTGTGTGTATATATGTATATATGTGTGCTTCTTCCAAGAAAAGCTCCAACAAACAGCATTAAAAAAGAGGATTATCCTTTTTTTTTTGTTTTCCTGCCTTAGTTGACTTAGGATTTCTTTTTTCTTTTTTCTTTCCTTGCTCATGTTTACCTTCGTTTTCGTTAACCATTTCCTTATTGTTTTAATAAACTTTTTAAATGTCTTTTCTTATACATAGTCGTTAGAACAATAAAAAGCAAAAATAAAAGGATACAAAAAATGTATAAAATGGAAAGGTTGCCTTGAAACTGTTAAGACAACCCTTTTTAAAAACCATTGCAAAAGTTACTTTGGCGTCGCTACTCAAAAATTCGACAGTAACTTTTACACACTAATGAAGCTATATTTGCCTTAATATGAGCAAAAAAAGTAAATACGTTTTTAAGGTTACAAGGACTTAAGCTTCATCCTAATAATGTAATCAATATTTGAAACACATTTCTGATGTAAGGCCAAACCATTCCACAGTAGTAACATTAAGTTTTAGCCTTGCTTTGAATATTTTGCAACTTGCGCTCACCTATAGCTACTCCATTAAAGAGAATATATAAAGAATTTTCGAAATTTTCACTTGGTGACTTTCAGCTGTATGTAAAGCTGATTCATCAGCAGAGGTGTTTCAGTCAACAAGCCTGATGAGTGAAGTGTGCTATTTCGGCTTAATTGTCTCTTATTCAAAAAAAAAATTTTTTTCTCTTTTAGTTGACAAAGACTTTACTAGCTCACATTTACAGAGAAGGTGATTAATATCCCATTAAGAAAAAATAATTAGGTTGGTTTCGCTGAAATGAAAACTAAATATCTCACACCCTATTCCACAAACCATGTAAGTCCCTATAAGTCTTCGTATCCCGCTAAACTGTAAATTTGTATTTGTTTTGGCCAATTCTTTTTAATTGCAATGCAAGAAAATGGTTCAAATTTTTTATCGCATAGTTTTGTCAAAAGTGGCATCACGGGTAGGTAGAACCGATTTTATTTTTAAAGCAAACTACCCGCACGTTATCTTCTGTAATGGTATTTGGGTATTTTAAATGTATTTTTTGATACTGAACCCGTGGCCTATAAGTAAACAATATAAATCTGTTTTTTTTTCTCAAAATCTCCTTTTCCCTCAACTTTGAAATTACAATTATTTTCTCTTTCCCACCTTAATTACAGCACCGTTTTTGTTTTTCTTATACTGTTGATTTTGAATATTAATGATGGAAAAATTTATTTTTCATTGCTTAGCTCAGATGTTTATCAGCTCTTGATGTTGTTGTTGTTGCTGTTGTTGTTGTTATAATTGTTGAAATATGTTGTATGTGTACAAACATACATTCTAATATTCACCTATACTTTTCACAAGGGAAAAAATTTCAAGCGCTTTTAAGAAAGCACTTAGCAAGCACTTGTTCTTCATATGGCTACAGTAAGCAATCAAATATCAAACTTTGTTTTGAAAGAGATCCCATGCCCTCTTTTCCGAGTTCATTAAGCTTTTACTCAGGGCATGCTCCGACTTTTTCTAGTGTCTGTGGTTAAATTATCTCAAATAATGCTCGTTTTACAAAAAAACTTTACATTTTGAAAGTTTTGCTTGCATTGGCGATTCCATGCCTTCTTGTCTGAATTGTCCAAATTCATTAAGGTTTTTCTAATGACTTTCCTCGATTGTTGCTAGTTTCTGTGCAAAATTTATTTGCATTATCACAAATAATACATTTGGTAGAAGATTTTGCTTGTGTGGGAGGTACTACGCTCTCTTTTCCGAGATCAGCTTATGTTCGAAACACACCTAACTTACTCCTAATTTGTTTTCGAAAAAATATTTCTACAGGCAGACATAACCTTACCGTCTCAGAAGGTGACGCTGATAAATAGTATATATATGAAAATTTCTATTCTTTCGATACCTCCTTATCTGCGTCCTTCTGAAAATACATTTTTTGAAATATTACTAGTATACTCTCCTAAAATAAAAAAAATTTCAAAGTACAAGAATATAACTTCCATTGCTCAGAAAATACAAGGTACACAAAAAAATAAAACAATATTTCCTATATAAATCATACAAAATGACGAAATGACGGCCATGTTTTGAAAAATCTTAAAAATCAATTTTTCTTAAAAAATTTTTTTGTTATTTTTTAAAAAAATTTTTTATTTTCTTAAAATTTTTTTTGCGGAAATCTTTTGAAAGGTGAATGAAAAACATTCGTTTTTCAAAAGAATTAAGTAAAAAAAAATTTTAGAAAAATTAATTTTTAAGATTTGTCAAAACATGGCCGCCATTTCGGCAATTTTGATGGCCTCTGTGCACATGCTTGAGCTCTTTAGATCGATCAAAAAGTCTACAAACAATATTTTACAATATTAAATTGGTCCAAATTCAAAATTCATAAAAATTTTGTATATTTTGTGACCTAAATATTAGTGGTACATTTTTGATGACGAAGGTAAAATTATAGTACTTATTATGGTGAAATTATAGTTGACTTGAGAACTATAGTACATGTATTATAGTACATGGTATAAACAATGAAATTATAGTACATTTACTGTATTATACTATGGTTTCCAACATTGCTCTAAAAGAAGTAGCAATGGTTCGAACCCCAGTAGATACACGTGTTTTGTTTTTATTTTAATAAAGAGAACCGCCGCATTACGAAAAACTTTTCGGAAGGCTATGTTCAGCTTCAGAACACTAACATCTTAGGACATGCAAGGTTAAAAATAATGAATATTCCTAACGCAATCACTTAGTGCTGAAAAAGTACGTTCTAGAAAGCCTGTTTTTCCCCTTGGATTATTACACAACTTTGAGCAAACTGTGCGTATGCGTTTGGTAATTAAGAGTTTTGTTGTGCGTAAAATTTAAAGCGGATTTCCGTTTTTTCCATAGAGTAAGTAAATAACAATTATCAGAGTTGGTAGAATACAAAGGAATTGCTTAATTTTAAATGTTCTTGTGCTGAAAGAACTTTTTTATTTTATAAATAAATAAACAGAAAGGTAAATTTTGTTCAAATTACAAAGTTATTTCCTAAAATTTTGAGAACTTGATAGAAGTACAAATTTTAAACTTGTTATATTGATTACCGAACAAAAATAAAAAGTTTTAATAACAATGCGTTCTGTACATTTACAACTAGATTTTCTTATGTTATTATGATTTTATTACTATTTACACCCAGAAACATTATTCAACATTTTAATCGTGCGACCAAAGAAGGAATTGTCTGATAGTGCGATGTTCTACTGAACACTGTTGCAACGAAATACTGCGAGAGAATATACGAACTGATGGAATTAGCTCATAAATTTCTCTAGAGCATAAGTATCCCACTGTAATATCAACTTCTCCGCACGAAGATGAACTCTGTTTGGCAGCTCCAAGGTAGTTTTTGGAGCTCTGGCCCAGATGTGCAAATTGTATTCCAGCTAGAATGAACAGAAGTTAAACACTTCTCATATCATTTTAGATAACTTAAGCACTTGGCCGCTTTTTTCGACACTCTGAAGATATGATCTGTCCACCTCAGTTCAGCTCGAATCGACATGCACAGAACGTCAATAGTTGCGGATCTAATAATTTCTACGCCGACCACATTTATAGGCGGGGGGTACAATCCAATTGCTTGTGAAGTAATAAACAGCATTTGAGCGTTTGTTTTTCATAAACCGGATTTTTTTCTCAGTCTCCACAGAGCTTGGACGCTTTTTGAAGCAATATCAATGACATATGCTGCTGTCATCTGCAAAGGGGTGGATGGGATAATAGAAGGTCACTCACGGAACCTTGTAGAACCTATTGGAGTATTCATTGGATGGAAAACCGTCTACAACAACACGTATAGAACTGCCACTGCGGAAGCTTGTTATCAAACGAGAGAAGGAATCATAGACGTCCCATATGCCATTAGTTTTGTAACGAGGTCGCGATGCCAAAACTCAATCAAAAGCTTAAGAAATATATGGAACAACAGCCATACGTTTTTCAAAAAGGTGGACATATTCGTTTCACCTATCAGTGACGAATGCTATTAAGTCACCAGTAGAGCGAGCTCAATGGAAGCCATCACGATTCTGTCAAAGAGCACAACAAAGCAAAACAAAATCAGACATTTTCGACGTGTTTGTCGGTGTTTAATCCGAATCCAGTCTTAGAACTGCTCTACCACGTATAGTTTTTAAGATACTCTAACCTAAACGTAACCATATTTTTCAGGTTATATGGAGAATGCATAAAATAGTTTTTCTCTTTTCTACTAAAAGGATTGCTTAGTACTATTCATCGCCTTCAAAATAAGCTATGAATTGGTCTTGTATAAATTTTCCTTAAAAATATATGACCAGTTTAAAGTGATAAATAAAAGTTAAAACCGATATATGGATTTTCATATAATTATTCAATCCATTGTGTCATTTTCAAATAGTTTTCCCTAAAAAAAAAAAGTATTTCCACAAACAACCAGACAGACAGACAGACAAACGGACTTGGCTATACCGTAACTCGAAGTGACGCTGCGTTACAAACAGAAGGTCAAAGTGAATATACGCTGGGTGTAGTATTAAAATGTCTTTCGGATGAAAGTTGCATCGCAAAATAAGCTTGAATACACAAACAATTTCGAATTTCCTTAGAATCCATTCTGAATTTATGAGAGTTCAGCATAAAATTCATAAAAAAACTTAATTTTCTGAAACTATGCAGTTGCTTTTCTGTCCTCAAGCATTTTTTTACTGCATTGTCAATGCTCTTTATCCATATTATGGAATAAACCAATGATTTCAAATACTTGTCCTTAACACTTCCTCTCTCATCTCACACTTCCTGATGTCGTTCAAACGCATTCCCTAAGCCAATTTCATATTCATTGATGCGTTAATATCGCAACTAATTAAATGAGGCATCAGCAAGAACGTCAAGAGCACAAGAGAAAAAAAAATGAATAAATAATCAACGAAAATATAAACATCATCAATTCTTACCCCACTGTGCTGACACATCACCCGACTTTAGTTAGTTATCAAGTCAATTGACACGAAAAATTAAAGGAGTTGAAATCTAATTAATTGTGAATAGCAAATTTTCACTGGCACCACCATTGTAATCCTCTCTCCCTCTTTCTATAGGCGACGTCCATTTCTGAAAATAATGCTATCATTGATAAAAGCATTCATTAATGCACAGTAAAAAATCACTTTGTTGAAAACGCTTACGTCAACATAAGTTTGAAAGTTTCCGTCAATGCAAAAACAAAAACAAAAAATGCCATGAAAGAGGTGCCAGATAGTTTAATGGATGTTTTGTTCGAAGGGAAAGTTATTCTAGATTAAAATTCGATGCACCCTATACCATTATTCGAAACAACTGCCCAAGCAAAAAAATATATCCTGAATTTACCATGTGGTGAAGCAGTATTTAATAGAAACATGGGGAAAACTCTTCTATTTTTGTTCGCTATACATATAGAAGATTAAAGATCTTTCATGAAATTTCCTACATCGCAACCAACTTCTATATGAATTGCTTACTTTTGAATACAAATTGTCAGCCCAGAAAAGTAACTGATAATAATATAAAAATATAAATATATATATGTATGTTACGCAAGTAGATAGCTCAAATATGAGTAGAGGTAGGAACAAAACCATAAGTAGATAGTTCAGATACAAACAGATTTCCATTACATGAAGGTGTAGAATAAGCACGCCGTATAGAGGGTTGCGAGAATCATCCAGTTACACTTGATAGTTTAACATCAGATATCGGAGTTTTGTTCAGTGAAAAATATTTATCGCCCATTTCGTCTTCAGTTTAAATGCAAAATTTTGTTCAAAAATATTGTAATTGTAAATTATCCATTACTTATGATGAACTCCATATGTAATTACAAAATTCATTCAATAACCAAAAATTTTCTTTCCGTATATTCATATACGAGTACGAGTACATTTCTCACGCCCACTAGTGGCAGAGTGTCTGTGAGTAATTTGTTCCTTACATAATCCGCTGCTAATGTGCTTTACTTTGAGGCGTCAATGTTGCGTCTTTGTTGGGTTTTGTTTAGTGACTCTTTTGACTAGTGTGTGTTCTAGTGTCTGCAGTGCTGTGTGGGGCTCAAGAATGGAATATTCGTATAATCATCAGGCAGCCATTAAGTCTTTTTGGTTGTTCGTAGGTGTTGGGGTGAAAACGATTGCGTTTTGTTGGCGCTAATCCCACTTTGATTATATCAACTGCGTATAATGAATTTTTGTTTTGGCATTGTTTTACATTTGTTTTGTTCTTATCTGCAGTTTGTTATGATTATATTTTACAAATTCTTATGTGTACCAATTTGTAGCATTATTTATTGGTACACAATTCTTGTGTATGCAATTGTTTGAGTATTAAAATTTGAGGAAAATTGCGAATTTGAATTTTTTTTATGTTTGTTTTTAAACACAAAAGAATTCCATATGTACTCACCTAGCAATTTTATAAATAAATTTCATGATAAAATGAATATGTAAAAAAAAAAAATCAAATCAAATCCTTAAAGCGTGCAAAGCATTTGGAATAACTGCTAAACAAAAATTATTGTTAAATAAACGTAAGTGCACCCTATGAATGTAGTGAAAAGACGTTAGGAAATAGCGTCCATAAAAAAATTAAATAACGCCTAAAAAAATAAAATGACGTTATAGCTGATGTAGCCATATAAAAACGATCAAGATTTTTTTGATGGCACCCGCCCAAAAACAAAAACGAAATAACGTCCAAAATATTTTCATATAAATTTGGGTGATAATCATTTTAAAAATAACGCCCAAAACGAAATAACTCCCAAATAATTTTATTTCCAAAACGATTATCGCCCAAATTCAATTGAAAATAATTTGGGCGTTATTTCGTTTTTGTTTTTGGAATTTATTTCCTAACGCCAATGAAAAGAAACAAAGAGACAGCTGATGATATTGGCACAGAAGTTGCATACAGAAGTTGCATATAAAAATGTCACTCCACATTTGGCACATTTTTCATGACTCCAAGAACGTCAGGTTGCACATTCAGCCCAATATTCGCCACGTCGATAATCTGAGTAAAGGGTATTACATTATATGCATTTTTTATAATTTTTTTCTTTTGTAGTTAACGAATTACATATAATGACCATCAAACTCGTCATGAAAACTTCAACTAGATTCCCCATCTGAAAAAGATAATAAACACATTTGTTTTTGAGGCTATTTTCTTTGGTGGTTCATATTACCCACAGCACGTGTTGGTGAAATAAATGGTTTTTTTATCAAAAACTCTTTTGGTTAATGAACTGATTTGTGGTAATAAATTATAAATGGTATTTACTGACTTTATATCATTTACCATTTATTTTAAATAAAAACGCGATGTCTTTAAAGTGAATTAATGAAATATACTCACTAGAAAAAAATTATCACTGATCTTTTTTTTAGAAAAATCAACTTTAGAGAAACATGCGACCGAACGCTAAAATCGCCCTATTATAAGCTTTAGGTATTAGCGTTAAGTTTGAACATGAATAACGGTAAGTCCTATGTATGCAGTGGGAAATAACCGTGTGGTCCATATTACCCACGTAGTCCATATTTCCCTCCCTTACCCTATTGATTGTAGGGAAAAAGTACATTCCGAAATTATGTTGCGTATATCTCGTGAAAAAGAAAACCTAGACTGATGAGACCTATACTATTGAAAAGAACATAAAATTTTTCATAAAAAATTTTATAATAATTTTTTTTTTGTGAAGATGTTAATTCGTTAGTTATTTAGCTGTCAAGCAAAAGGAGTGGTGACACTTGTTTTAGATATGTAATGACTAGTCTATGCCGTTAATGGGTTAACAGCAGAGCAAAAATTTAATAGAGACAATAATTTCTGTTTTATTTTATTATTAAATATTTTTTCCTCAATTTCTAAAATAATCCTAAATTTTAAAAACTAAAAAACTAATGAAGAAGGATCCACACGAAAAAAATTTTTATCAACATTTTTATTAAAAATTTTATGTCCTTTGGGTAAGTTTTCTCCTTCAGGAGATATACGCAAAACTTTTTGGAAAAGTACTATTTTCTTAATTTTTAAAATGATTCTAAATTTTGAAAACTTAAAAACTAACGAAATAACGTTGGGGGACACTTTTCCCAAAATCGGTTTCCCAAAAAAATTATTTCCCAAAAACATTTTTCCCAATTTTTTTACTTCCCAATACTTTATTCCCCAAAATAAAGTTTTCCCACGCCTTTTTAACTTTTCTCATTAATATATAAACAACTTATTGCGTTGTCATTTGTTTTTCCATCAATATTTTAAAAGCGCCTTCAAATTTCAGTTAGAAATAAAAGTTAATCAAATTTTTCGTCTACGTATCTCAACATGGCGGAATTAATAAATTGCCGAAAGTCATTTCTACTCCATGTCGATGGATATCAATATTACAAACATTCGGGTACCATTGGATCGACAACATATTGGAATTGCCGTAACAAAGCTGAATGCAGCGCTAGGGCAATAACTTCTGGCGGACCAGAAAATATCACACTGTTGAAAGGGCCTGATGTCTCGAAACACATTTCACACGCGCCAAATCCTGAAGAAGTCGAAGGTTGTTAATAGAATCAAGCGTAAGGCTGAGGAGCATCCGAGGCTCCGCCGGCTCAAATTTTACGCACAGAATTGCGAGGTGTTTCATCAGGTACTTGAAAATTTTAATCAGACGATCTTGTGGAAAAATTTTCAATAGGAAACTATTTAACAGGAATTTTGGCTGAAATGCCTGACAGACTTAATATCAGGAAAGGCATCACACGTAAACGACTCCAAAATCTCCCATCGAACCCATGAACTCTGCAGACATTTTGGATCTTTGGAGCATGAATTACCTGAAGAATTAAGTGAATTATATAAATATTTTGACAGAACCTACGTTCGGGGAAAACCAGCCAGGGGCCGAGGAAGACATGTACCTCCTCGTTACGCACCTGATTTGTGGAGCCAGTATGATGCAGTCATGGAGCAAACTGCAAGAACTAATAACATACCTGAAGGGTGGCACAACAGGCTACAAGTAGTAATGGCCAAATATCATCCAAGTTTCTACGTTTTTCTCGTAGAACTACAAAAAGAACAATCAGACACTGAAATCATGCTACGGCAATTACAATCTGGGCAGAAAGTTAAAAAAGGAAAAGACTCCGAGAGGTTGAGGAGAGATCAAAGGATATATAACATTGTGTCTAAATATCACGAATTTGTCGAAAATGACGACGTTATCACGTACTTTCAATCGTTGGGACCATATGTAACTATGTGAAATAAATTCTTGTATTGATTCTGCAAAAAATTTTTTGGAATAAAAATCTCTTGGGAAAACTTTTTAGTGGAAAAAAAAAGATTGGGATAAAAATCTTTGAGGAAAATCTTTTGGGAAATCTTTTTAGTGGCTAAAAATATATTGGGAAGAAAAAATATTGGGAAAAATGTTTTTGGAAAATGAATTTCTTGGGAAAACGATTTTGGGAAAAGTGTACCCCAATCGAAATAACATCTTCACAAAAAAAATTATTATAAAATTTTTTATAAAAATTCTATGTTTTTTCCAGTGGCATCAACCTCATTTGTTTAAGTTTTCTCTTTAACGAGATGTGCACAAAAGTATTAAGAAAAATACTCCTTACCTTATAATTCATACTAAAAACAAATAAATAAATCGCGCCTCCAGTAAATACTAATGTTTGGGCTCTTCTTGCACCAGAATTATTGTCTTCTATCCTTCTAACTATTAAACCTGTTTGAAAGCAAAAAGGAAACAAAAGCAAAAAATTTGAAGCAGTCTAATGTACACATACATGTTAGTAAAACAAATGTTGAATAATAAAGATGGGAGGAATTTTCTTCTTTCAAAATGTTTTTCAAAAGTATGCCGAAGCTTTTCCTTTAACCACAAATGAAAACTCAAGTAAGCGTTGCATACAAAAAAATAGTTATTGTTGTATGTAGACGTTCTACAAATGTTACTGTATTCAAAAATTCAAATTCAACTATTTTGGATTTTAGAGTTGAAACTATTTTTTTCAGGGTTAACTACTTGAACTTTTGCGATTAGTTTTCTAACTATTGTTAGCTGGGGTGGGAGGGGGAGGAAGTGTATAAAAGAATTTTTAGTTTTATTTTTTTTTTTCATTTTATTTTCTACACGAAGTGACGGCCGTACACTTGAAAAAACTTCGAAAGATAAGTGCTTAGACGTCTGTGTGTGGGAAGAAAAAAACCTTAATAAGTAGAACGTTCTCGAAATCGATGTACGCTTGCTTTTTAGCATGGTTGGTATTGAAAAATCATTATTTCTAGAAATTGACATTGATTATGGCATGGAAATTGTGCTTAGATGGACTACATATTTGGAATTATCCAGTTTCGATTCATATATCTATACATTTTTCTTTAAGTGCATGTATGTACATTTTCGAAGTATTCAAAAATTTAAATTAAAAGTTGTATTTGCTTTTCGGGGTGCAAGTATGTGCTGCTACATGTCTCTGTGCACATGTTTGATTGCATTTGTATGGAATTACTGAAATTCTGCCTGTGTATTGGTGTGCATTTTTCACATGCTGTTGATTTAATGCAAATTTTATTTATGCGAAAAGTTTTATTAAATTTAAACTTTTCTTCTTGTTCTTGATGTTCTCCTTCGTCGTCGTCGTCCTTACACTTTGCTTCTTCTTTGCACAATATATGTGCTACATATATAATTCGTAAATTTTCATGTGGTTTTCCGGAAATTGGAAATATATATTTTATATTGCCAAAATAAGTGTACATAATAAAAAAAAAAAGTGGAAGAAAATTCCGGCAGTTCAAAATTAATGGTGCAATGTTGCAAGTGGCCTTTGTTCGTTCAGTTTTTTTATTATTTACAATTGAATTTTAAGCCAAACACATTTATTTGGGTTGGTCTAATAAAAACTTATATAGGCATTTTTGAACCATAACGCTTAAATATCTTACGATGAATCCGATTTGAAAGATGTGATCAAATTTGATTGATAACATAGGATTTTATGGCACTAATTAAATTTTTATTGCTCATTTTGTTTTACTTAATCTGTTAAAATGTAATACACCGAGCCACAATTTTTGTTGAAGACTTTTGAGATTTTTAACCATTTGGTTTCTTTACAGCACATGCTTATTGTAACAAAAGAACTGTGCATGTAATTCAGCACACTTAATGGAAGTTGAACTTATTTTTGAATAGCAGTTTGGTGCTTATTTAAGTGCATATATTTTTCAACCAATACACTCATGCGGTATTCATGCTCAGCACCTACCTATCAAATTTCATCGAAATAGCTTCTATAGTTTACGAATTATAACGTATTAAAATTTTTAGTCGTTTAAAAGTGGGCGTGGCACTTATCTGATAACGCCTACTTTTGGACCAGTGTACGTTCGATACCTATCTTCTAAATTTTATCGAAATAGCTTCTTTATTAGCTTGGGTGTCTCGGGCTGTAACGAAAAGTCTCGAGAAATGTGACGCCAAAAAAGTGTAGTGGTCTTGCAATTTTACTTCTATCGCAGCCAAAGAATATTCACCTAAAACAAAAATCAAATAATCTGATTAAGAGCACATTTGGCCAAAAAAATTATGTTTTTCTTTAACCATTTTAATTTTTACTATGTGGCTTTTGGTCTTCTCCTCTAGTGGTGGCTTGAACCAACATTATCATATATATCATTCAGAAAGTTCCCTACACTCATATTTGGCATACTCAACTATCTCTAGCGCCAGAATCAATAGTTTTCTTTAAGTTTTCGCTTTTTGGATAAGAAAACGCCAAGCCAAAAAAAAAGATAAATATTTTCAACCTTCACTTAATATCCATCAAAGTAAACTGAGTACACAACATCCGGCGCAATATCCTGTCGCGGATGCTGTTGCTGCTGCTGATGGTTGGCTGACTGGCTGCGTGTCATTAGCATCATTTCTCAGAGACATGCAACAGACACACATGGACAAGCATACAAGTGTATTCTACTTGCACTCATACACATAAATATAAATTCGCACACATTAAAGTAATAAACATTAGCTGCTTATGTATGCTAATGTGATGCGATATACGCGCTATTGTTGTTGATTGTTGTTGTTACTGCTGCTGCTACTGCTGTTGTTGTTATTGTCTCATGGCGGATATTAACATATTATTGTTGCTACTTTTCGCGCTTACATCTGCATGTATCCGGCCGCTTCTTAGTGCTCTTCCCAGCAAACATTTTGGATATTTTAATCTATTTTTTCTTTCTTTTTTGACTTTTGCGGCCTTTTTTAGTAAAAAAAGGTCCTTTTAGCATACCTTTTTTTTTTGAATCCTCGTTAAATTTCTTTAAATTCGGTGGTATATTTGTCATACCAAATTTTTAATTGAGGTCAGAAAAAATACATTACTCTTTGCCCGTTCTCTTTAGCAGCATTTTAAACTTCAAATATTGGTTATTTTTTCAAATATTTCAACTTTCAAAAAGTGTTTTTTTTTTCTTTTTTTACATTATTAATTTTGTTTTTGATGTTTATATGTATAAGCATTAAGTTACCTTTAAAATGATCCTAACTATGCTGTGAGCAACATTTTACTTACAAAACACCGTATAAATTAATCAAAATGAACCAAAAAAAAAAAAAAATAAAAATTTCAGTATGATATATTTACTGCGAAACAGAACAATAATAGTCATTGCTGATGTATTTATAGTGTTATATTTTGTACGGTTTTTCTGATATCCTCACCTAAAAGCACAAACAACACTGTTTTCGCTTTACCGTAACATTAAAAAATAGAAAATTTGACTTAAAATACCATGCCATCACTTCACTTCGGCGATAAAAATGCGATTGCGCCGCAATTGAAAATGTTTGCTGGGTTAGTGTTCATGTGGGTGTGTGTGATTTTATACTTCCGTACATGCTGCTTGTATGTCGTATGAGAAGCATTAACGTTATTCTTTACCGTAACGTTGAATCATCTTTTAGCTACTGTTGCGCTGCTTGCTATACTTTGCAAGCTGATAACTTTGGCTATGAATTATTATACGCATCAGACATTCATCATCAACATCGTAAACATCACTAGTAACAGTAGCAGAAACAACAACAATCATAAGAACAACAGCAACAGCAGTTGCATCTTAAATTGTTTCAAAGTCAGCGTTTGTCTTACAGTGGAATATTTGCGCTTGTGTTTTTATGAAATTTTCCTTAAAATAGATTTGAGAAATAATGAGAAAATCGTTTAAAAAAATTTATAAGATCAATTTGTATTAAAAAGCCCTTCAAACGGTAACGCAATCGCAAGACTAACGCCAGCCCAATGTGCGTGCTTTTTCATGTTTTGGAAGACAATTTTTAGGCGTAATATTTTATGCACATAAAGGTATCTAAAAAGTATTGTACTTTACACTTTAAGGCGTTATATTTCGCAAGACTTTGAGGCTGTTTTGATGATATTTGGTAACGCCCACATTTTGACAGCCATATCGTTGTTCTTTTTTTTTTTTTAGCAGTAAGACTGTAAACGAAATAACATTTCTTTATAAATTTTAAATCATCATAAATTATTGCCAAAAAATAAAAATTTCGTTCTTTATAGTACAATCATCTGGGAGAATAAAATGATGTTACCTGGAATGTTTTGCGGTATTTTTGCAAATGAGTTGTTTTATAGATTTTGATGTGCTCTTTCAGAATTGCAACTTTGCTACCTCGAGTCGTGTTCGCTCGCGCTGCCATTTGGAAAAATGGCGTCCAAAATCAGTTTTTTACAAATATCTCTTTTTTATGACGAACTCTTTTGGACCGAACACGACTCGAGGTAGCAAAGTTGAAATTCTGAAAGAGCACATCGAAATCTATAAAATAACTCATTTGCAAAAATCCCGCAAAACTTTCCAGGTAAAACTACCAAATGACTGTATTATTATTCTTTTCATATTTCAGAAAAGTTCATAATATTTGTCAAACTTTGTACTTCCATATCTACAAACTTGAGTTTTTATCTTGAAATTTCAAAATGCCATAACTAAGTAAAATTTTGATATGTTCGGGTCTTTTAATTAAGATAATAAGGCGATTCCTGAAAACGTGTAAAAGCCTCGAAAACCTCGTAAAATTGTCAAATTTTGTATTGAATTTGACAACTTTTACGAGTACGAGGTTTTCGAGGCTTTTACACGTTTAAAGGAATCCCCTCAATATATTTTTTTAGAAAATGGAAAAACCTGTTTTTTGATTAATACCTTGAAGATAAGATCTTTCTTCCGTAGGAGGATCATAATTTTAAAACTGACTACTTGAACAACCAAAATAAAAAATATTATTTTGTCAATTTTTACAGAAATAGGGTAGGAGTTTTGTAAGAAGACCGCATTTATTGGTATTTTTTATTTGGTAATCGACCTCAAATAATAGTTAAATATTCAGATCATGTCTAAGCTTTGAATTTTATCTTAAACTGAAAACAGTATATACTACGAAATTTTGTCAGTGAAGATAAGGTCCCTTTTCTTGTGCAGCGCCAGGAAAAAAGCGTATTTAAATTTTATAACTATAACTACCTGTGTTAAATCATCTAATATTGCTTTTTCTAGAGTAAGGTTGTTTTATCAAAAGCCTTAATTTACAGACTTAAAATTCCAGAAATAGCTTAAACTTGAAATAACCTTTATTTCGATCTTCAGTTATTTAGCCTACTGTCAACCGTATCTTATTCCTTTCTTGTCAGATATATTAATGAAAGTATTTTTCTAGAGGGAGAAGTAAGTTTTAAGCAACACATGCGTGAATATTTTTCAAATGATAGCGCATCGATATTAAATCGAATATCGTACCCCAGTTTTGCATCATTTTAATATTTTGCTGCGATTGTTGGTAAGTTTTGTATACCTATACATACAGTTTTGGGCTTACTTTTAAGTGAGGGGTATAGGAACAAAGGCGACAATCTCCATTTTTTTCATGAATGCATCTGAGAATGCCATTTAGTTGCTTTTGATGATATTTTGTGATCACTGAAATTTGCAATACCAAATGTGTCCACATTCAATATATATCTATGGTCAAAAACTGTCAATCAAAACAAAGGCAGCAATCTCCATTGGAGATTATAGCTTACTATCATGTTTTGAAATGTTCAAAAACTCTAAACTCCTGAACCGTAAATCGTACCATCTTTATTTTTTCAAAAAATATATTTTGGGAGGTCAAAAAGTAGGTTATGAAGCTTTTTTTGTAATTTTAGTTCTAAAATAATTTTTAATTTATTATTTTTCGGCAGATATGAAACAATTTACATAATGCTTATAGCCTGATTCAATACCAATTCAAAGATGGTCTAAACATAAAATTTTGCTGAGGGATGTCCAAGTTATGGACAATTATGTGAAGGAGTGTTTTCTACAATTTACTGATTTTTCCACTTTGTGCAATTTTTTTTTAACCATTTTTATCGGTTTTGGGGACTAACGAAGCCATGTACCAGATTTCAACGAAATTGAATGGCGTGTGGCAGTTCGATTATAACAAACCCAGCAATGTCCACTTGATTGAAATAAACACGACATTCTCCAAATTTCTTATCGAATTTGTTCATAAAACTCTTTGAGGATTTGGTTGAAACTTGGTTTACATACATCCTCATCTAATGCCACAGACAGACTGCAGCTCTAATGCACACAACAGACGTAATAATGTTAATCTTTTTACTGCATGATTTTAGGCATTTTTTAAATATATATTTCATAGTCATTGATTAAAAGAAAATTTTCCAATTCGGGTTCCAAAAAAATTATAAAACATCAAAAACAAGATTAATAGTGAGTTAAGCATCAGAAAAGCTAATTGGATTTTTTGGACCCTGAATTGGGTTCTTTTAGGCAATGTCTATGAAATATGTATTTAAAAAATGCCTAAAATCATGCAATAGAAAGTTTTACATTATTGCGTCTGTAATCTGCATTAGAGCTGCCGTCTGTCTGGGGCATAACACAATGCCGTAAAGAACTTTTAGAAGGCTTAAAGTACTGTTTTCAATAAATAACCCAAAATATTTGCTAAAAAATAAAACTGAAGAAATTACGCTAGCTGAATCTAGCTGATTATGTTGATTTAAAGTTTATAAAAATTGTTAGAAAAAATAACACTTATTGCAAGTCTTAAATTTATCGATTTAATTGTACACATCTTTGCAAAGGTATTCATTCTATATTAGGAATAATAAAATATTTTACTTAATTTTAAAATCATTTTCTCATTTCATTTTTACTTTAAAAGTCATATTTTACGCTTAAATTAACAATCAATTTAATTCTCCTTTGGAGACTTACAATCCCAACATATTGATAAAATTACATTACATTACACATTACCAAGTGTGTATAACGATAATATGTGATAGAGTGTCTGCAAAATAAAACAGATTTTTTTTTTATAAACTAGAAACCGAGTAAACTTTTGTTTCAAAGAGTCCAAAAAAAACTTTTCAGAATAAACATTAAAGATATAAGGAAATCAAAACATTTTGATAAATAGCTGACACTCTTATTTATAATTAGTGAAATATCGAGCAGACAAAATTTGGGCCAATAGAAGACCTACTTTGAAAAGCTATTAATTTTGAAAGGACAACAAAATTCCAACAAAAATTTGATGGGAGCTTGTTACGAAAAATTTATTTTAAAACTGATGAAAATTGTCACTAGAGACGACGAAGTACGTTTTAAAGAGAATATATGTATTTTGTATGTACGTATAAGAGTTTTCTTCTGCAGTTCTGGTTTTGGAAAGTGATGAGTCTATAAGTTTTTTTTTTTTTCAATAAACATAAATTCTTTGTTCAGTTTTTTAACTTAATGTCCAGATAAATCCAGACCTTTTCTTCAAAAATCCAGGCGATCCCCAATCTGGCAACCCTAATGTTCATATGTGCGTATATTTATTTAGGTGCACTTATTTTCATATGCTTACTCACACGTGTATGGCAATAAACATTACTTTTAATCTGACACAAATACATAACATGATGTGTCTCTAAGGCATTAGCACATACACATGTGCAAGCAAATACCCATACACTCTCCTATTTTTAGACTTCAATGAACCGGCTGTAGCCATACGCACACAGTTTAATACCCTCGTATGATTACAAAAAAAAAAAAAAGAAGACGCATTATTCGGGGTCAACAGCTACATCCTAACACTCAAATGTGAGGTTTTTTCTAGCAATTCCTAACATTGGGCTTGCCAGAACGAAAAACATTAAAATTCTCGATTATCACTCGCTTAAATTAACTTCATTTCTATTAAGATGCATAATGTCAAAGTGTTTTTTAAGATTTATTAAAAGATGTAATTAGCGAAGACAGTAACCTATATCAGATTTAAAGAGAGTTAAACAGCAATGATTTTCTATATGTTTTAACAGACAAATTTGACATTTTCGTCCATTCAAAATAAGTGGGACGCAAAATTACGGTTATTTTGTGGAATCACTCTTATACGCGTCAATAAAATTTCTAAATTTCTTATAATAAAACCAACTCCATACCCTTTTCTCTTTGACTTTTCTTAAAAATTACAAGGAATTAACTTTCATGTTCTTTAATGTGGCTTTTTGATCCCTGCGTGTATACAAATCAAATTCAATATCAGATTTCTTTGAAAATACAACACTTCACATTAACCACCCTTGCCTCCGTTTTTGCTTTTCTTTTCAAAAGCCTGCTGACATTTCACACGCCCACATATTAAGCGTAAAACTGATTTAGCAAAGGCACTGAATTGAAAGTTAAGTTTTGCAATAATCCTTGTTTAAATACAGAATTTTTTGTTGTTGTTGTTGATTTTGTGGTGTGGTATTGTTGCTGTTGTTGTTGTTGTGGGTGTGTGATATTGTGGTTGCCATTTTGCAGCAAATGGAGGTGTCGCGAACTAACACGATGTTGCCTTCTTTTGATAAAAAATCCCCATGATATTTTTGCTTATGAGTACCTAAGTATCTTATTAAATATTTAACTTTGTTCAAAGAGTTTTCTACATTATGATTTACATATAATTGTAAAATATATTTACTTTGCATTGGTGTGTGTGATTGTATTGAAACTAATTTATTATTTACTACATATTAAACTTATAAGGGTAGAACGAAAAAAACAACGTTTATTTACTTTCTAGTTTTCGCTTTGTTACTTGATATCTTATGTCAAGTTTATGTCAAGATTTACTTACATATGTAAGCCCCCTCAATATTATGTTGTTGTAATTTTATATTTCTTAATTACCCTTATACATGAGTACATCAAAGTATTTAAGTGAAAAGACATTCCAATTCAACTGTTTGTTAATTGATAGTTTTACAAACGAGGGAATTCTGAGGTGCATATTTTGTATGCTAATTGTGAAAATTTTTAATAAATTTATTTTTAATGATGTTCTGAGCCTTAATTGGTTCTTTTAAATAAAAAATTTAAAACTAATATGTGACGCATCGTGGCAAAAGGGATTTTATCTTACCAGTGGTCAAACTTTGACTTTGATACTATTGGATAAAGAATAACATTCTGAAAAGATCGAATAACAAATCGTTCAAAAATGTTGCCGAAGATATGACATTTTGTGTTTTATAGTTCAAAAATGATAATTTTAAGACGTTAAAGTTTGGCGCTAGTAAAGTTCGGTAGAGGGTGAGGTTTGGAATAATGGATTTTTATGCTATCTAGCGGCTAAAATTTAAAACGATGAGATTTGTAGATTTTATCACAGTTTTATCTTCGGTGGAAACGTAGCATAAGGATCCTTAGCTTACTGTGCTTTCTCGGATTATAAAACTGGCAGATAATTTTGTTCGATTTAAAACTCAAAAACGGAAGGTTTTTCCCGAAAACTTTTTTCCCGAATACATTTTCACGACAACATTTTACTCGAAAAAATAAAATATCTATGATCATCTATATCTATGATCATCTATATCTATGGCAACGAAAATTTTCTTCAACGAAAAGGGGTGTCAGGAAAAAAGTGCTGACGGGAGATTCAATTCGAAAAAAAGGAGTCGGGAACAAGTATTCGCGAAAAACGCTTGTCGTGAATACGTATGTCGTGAAAATTGTTGTCGGGAAAGACGATTCGGGAAAAGCGTCGGGTACCGTGTATAATAATTTGTTTCCCATTCCATTTCCGTTTTTGGTCTTTTTCATCGTTATGTTTTGTGAATGCAGGGGTAGGACATGCCACGTTTGTGACATTTGGGGTATATTTGCAAACTTTCACGTTAGACAAATAACTATTTGCTGGTAAAATTGATCCAGTTTATCAGAAAAACATAATTCCTAATTTATAATGCCATGTCACTTAGTACTTTGTTGTTTAGTTATTGCGCCTTTTGCGCATTAAAAAGTTTTAGACATTTTTTGCCTTTGATGACTCATAGTACAATTTTCAGCAAAATCTTTCTGAAGCGCACTTTCAATCCTAAAATCCGGATTTTGAAAAAGGGGTCAAGATATATAAGCTATCTCTTAGTTTATGCTTAACAGTATCTTAATATAAAGTATCGTATGATTCAGTATGATAAGTCTTCCATTCTGTAGAAAGAATAGGACATTTTCCTCAATTTTCTTCATTTAACTTCCAGAAAATAAAATTTTATGCTTTTTATGTGTTTTACTCACCGATTTTTTTACAAAAGACACAAAACCATATCCTTTTGATTTAAGCGTTTGTGGATCTCGTACTACTCTGCAGTCTCTGAAAAAGAAAAGAAATATTATTTGTCAATATTTTGAATTGATAATTATCTCTCAAAAATAAAATTTTACTTAAAAATATTGACAAGCTTTTTTCAGTCTATTTTACTTAGTAGATATTCCTAGAAAAGAGCAAAAGAGAGTTGACCTTTTTTGAAACATGATGTTATTGAAACACATTGTTTGCATCGGTGTAAAATTTAAAAATCCCTTAAATAGTTTTTGTAAAATTTAATGCATATGAAACACATGAAAAGTCGTTAAAAAATTATTGAGCCACGATTTTTTTTCACCTCCATTTATAAAATTACCTTTCGGCAGGTCCAAAAAAATCCTTGGGTGATGAAGTAAAACTGAGCCATTGAAGTGAACCGCATTCATTTTTAAAACGGTTTGCAAATCTGATTAGGAGTCAAGGTCATTGCAATCGAATTTTTACTAGAAAATTAATGTTATCGGCCGAGAGTTTGATTTTACTGATTTAATGATTTGGTCGTGTATTGTGAATGATATTATTTTAAAATAAACATTAGATTTTCTATGCGCCTTATGAGGGTCCCAATTGCTTTTTTTTTTTAATTCACAAAATAATCAACCTTTTAATTAATTTAGAAAGACGAAAAAGATTTTAAAACTTTTATTCAACAAAAACAAAAAATTCGAAGCAACACTTCTTCCGTTGGGCTTCTGCAGCGGAAGTAGCACCCGGTTAACGCTGTGGTGGCCTATGCAGATTTTTTTTTTCACATGCACCACACAGCGACGGTGGCATTAAAGTTTAGCATTTGACTGCAACATGAGAGCGCAAAAACACAACACCAACCATCAAGAAAAAAAAAAAAAATAAAAAATCGGCAAGGAATTACCCGAGGTGTGGCTTTTCACATCGTTTATTATGCAAAAAAGTGGAAAACCAAAAATAATGGAAAATAAAAATCTGAAAAAAAGAAAAATAAATAAAAAACAACTTTTTCTTTATTTTACAAAATCGATATGGTTTTGTGGTTTTTAGCGTGGCAAGAATTGCATGCAAATTTTCCTCAGTGAGTTTAAAAATTTTTTTTCTTCAGTTCTTTTTTTGTTGTTGTTGCTTGACGGTCCCTTGAATTCTAGGTTATGTATATCGTGTAAAGATATACAAAATGCCGAAGTACCATCACCATCAATGAAAAAAAGAAAAAGAAAAAAAAAACACGAACAGCAACAATTTGGCCAAACTCCACACTCAGTTCCATATAGTATCGGAGGCAGCAGTAGAAGGGAGAGATAAAAAATGAATATGTGAACAAAAAAAAGTCACACCACATAATTTGCCGCTGCAGCGCACAAAAATTCAACTGCGGAATCGAAAAAGCTGTCGAAAATTTCCCTAAGCGCATTTATATGCAATGCAATGGACTCAGAGAGGGACATACGGTACATCGACCACGGACACACTACAATGGCGTTACATTAAACGAATAAAATACTGTGATTGGTTGGAACGAAAGTTTTTTAAACTTTAACAAAGTAAAGAATATAATATAACAAAACAAATGTTACGAAAAACAATAGAATAAATGAATGAATGAATAAATGAATAAATGAATAAATGAATAAATGAATAAATGAATAAATGAATAAATGAATAAATGAATAAATGAATAAATGAATAAATGAATAAATGAATAAATGAATAAATGAATAAATGAATAAATGAATAAATGAATAAATGAATAAATGAATAAATGAATAAATGAATAAATGAATAAATGAATAAATGAATAAATGAATAAATGAATAAATGAATAAATGAATAAATGAATAAATGAATAAATGAATAAATGAATAAATGAATAAATGAATAAATGAATAAATGAATAAATGAATAAATGAATAAATGAATAAATGAATAAATGAATAAATGAATAAATGAATAAATGAATAAATGAATAAATGAATAAATGAATAAATGAATAAATGAATAAATGAATAAATGAATAAATGAATAAATGAATAAATGAATAAATGAATAAATGAATAAATGAATAAATGAATAAATGAATAAATGAATAAATGAATAAATGAATAAATGAATAAATGAATAAATGAATAAATGAATAAATGAATAAATGAATAAATGAATAAATGAATAAATGAATAAATGAATAAATGAATAAATGAATAAATGAATAAATGAATAAATGAATAAATGAATAAATGAATAAATGAATAAATGAATAAATGAATAAATGAATAAATGAATAAATGAATAAATGAATAAATGAATAAATGAATAAATGAATAAATGAATAAATGAATAAATGAATAAATGAATAAATGAATAAATGAATAAATGAATAAATGAATAAATGAATAAATGAATAAATGAATAAATGAATAAATGAATAAATGAATAAATGAATAAATGAATAAATGAATAAATGAATAAATGAATAAATGAATAAATGAATAAATGAATAAATGAATAAATGAATAAATGAATAAATGAATAAATGAATAAATGAATAAATGAATAAATGAATAAATGAATAAATGAATAAATGAATAAATGAATAAATGAATAAATGAATAAATGAATAAATGAATAAATGAATAAATGAATAAATGAATAAATGAATAAATGAATAAATGAATAAATGAATAAATGAATAAATGAATAAATGAATAAATGAATAAATGAATAAATGAATAAATGAATAAATGAATAAATGAATAAATGTATAAATGAATAAATGAATAAATAAATAGATTAATAAATTAATAAATTAATTAATTATTAAATTAATAGATTAGTAAACTAATAAATTTATGATTTAAAATCATTATTTATATATAAATTATGCTGTCATAGGGGCTCTTCATATTTTACGTAATCAAAATTTTCAATGTTTTGATTCAACACTGTACAAGTTTTTGTCCGTACTGATTTAGCCAACTCGAAAATGGCTTGAATCACTGTATCTCACCGACTTCTGCCTCTCCCTAACTGGCGCCATTTATTGGCGTTATAGTTCTTCTTCGCTTTTTGTTGGCTGATGAGATGTTAAAGTTTGAATTTTGAGCCAAAGTTGAAGTTGGCTGTTGGCAGACAACGCTAGCTGGCGATATTCCCTCGTTGATAATTCGAAATTTGTATTCCAATCTTCAAATTGTCTCAGAGCGGAATTGACTTTATGCAGATGAGCATGAAATTGTCTTCATGCGAGATTCACTGACTGACTGCTGCATTCATGTTGTTGCTGTAAATAAATGTCGCTCGTTGCTCGTTGCTGCTGTCTACATTCATCTACAACATTGTGTCCTTTCGACGTTAATTTAGAAACGAATGGACAACTGACTTGAATTGACATACAATCTTTTGTTGTTGTTGTAAATTTAAGGAAGAGTTGTCGCTGGTATTCACTTGTTGTTATTGTTGGTCTGATTATATATATCACTAATGGCAAATATGATTTTTTAAAATCTGTATATGGTCCTGTACCCTTGACTGTTGTTTTGCCATTTTTTTTTTGTTTTATTCTATCAGAAGTGAACGATATATCTATCTACATACATATACTTAAATCAATATGTGTTAATTTTTACAAAATTCTACATTCGAAATATTTTTATTTAATCCTTTAGAACATTTGCATAGCATATACATAAGGAAGAAGAAAAATCCATCCATGCTTTCATAACCAAATCAATACAAATATTTGCGCTGCACACACTGGCACCATCACCCATCAACTTTGGTACCCAAACGCCACTCATCGTTTTGGTTTTATTACCAACCACAGACACATTGATTTCTACATCGTACTACATTCAAATTCAAGCCCCCATTTTTACACATTTCCATACAACTCGTACTGCTGCCTTGAATGATTGATGGGTCCTTACTGCAGCATATTTAATAATAAAGCCGAAAAATCAGAAAATCATAAAATTAAAGAAATTCAAATAGCAATTGCAATATTGATTGAAACGTTTTGCTTCGGTTATAGAATCAAATCCACGAATTCTCGTCTCTTACTCAATGCAATATAGTGATGTTTTTTGAAAGAGCTCAATATTATCTTCATATTTTAGTATTTTGGGTACTATATTGTTTGTTATTTGCATAAATGCTACTAGTTCTTCGTTTTCTTTCTGTTATTGTTTATTTTATTATATAATTATATTATAACGACCAAATCCCATCTTGAGTGTTGAAAAAATTCATGCAATTCATAATTTAAAACAATTTTTTTGAAAAATTTATATTTTGAGCGATAGGTGCGAAAAAGACCGAACATTTGACATCACAATACTCCCAGTCTAAAATTTTTTGACATAGTATGTTAAAAGAAGTAACTTGTTGGACATTTGGCTTCCTCACGATGTTAAGCAAGACCACGGTCTTGGTCATTTAAAGTTAATAGGTGTGTCACGGCCTTTGCGAGAGTAAAATCATCTTTCAATTCTGAATTTGCCATCTTAAAAACCTAACTGCTTTGAAAAAATAAGGTTCAGAAATTTTGAATTCTCAATAATCCTTGGAAATTTTACTACCTTTCACATAGAAAACGATAATTACTCGCTTACCTAACTCTTCATAGCTTCTGCAGTGGCTATTTAGGCTAATTTGCTATTTCTCTTCTTCTAGGAGCTTTGACTCAAATATGAAAAAATCCTTCGATATTGATATTGATATTTCATCTGCATTTCTACATCGATAACATTTGACTGAAGCTGACGATTTGCAAATGCGGGTTGTTTGCAATTGGATTCTCACTGCCATATTGAAGGCATAATCCTTCCTTTCACTGACGCTATCAATTTTCATTCGTTTGTTCAGATTTGTTATTTGCATTGATTTCAACAAAGTTAATTTTTGTTTGATTTCCTTCTATAGACGAGCAGCATTGGAAGGATTTTTTTGTTTTTGCATATTTAAATATCAAAATTATAACAAACTTATATGGTACTTTTAAATAGGACCCATATTTTTGTACCCATATATATGTTCATGTGTATAGTATGTATGTACCTTATGTCAGTTTTTATGGTTGAAATGATAACAGTCCTATTTCACAGCAACAAAACTATATGAGTTTTGATTATGAAATTGGTTTTAGGTTTCACAACAACAAAGTCCAATGCTTCTATAAAAATGACGATGTCTTATTGAATGATTGTCTTATAGTTAGATGTGAATTTTTTGATTATGACAGTGTATACATAGGTAGCGCAGTATTTATGAAATCTAACATCGCCCAGTTCTCAAAATTCGGCCACAAATAAAATAAGCAATTCAATTCACTACAATGAAATAAAATATTCTTTCTTGTGTAAAACAAAGTCTTCCAAAAAAATTACTTTTTGTGCATTATACCTAATAGAAATCTATTGGAATTTTCAGAAGTACTATGTTTACTATTTTGCTGCTATGTAAGTGTTACTTTACATAGAAATCGTGGGCTTAATTTATTTTTTATTTCTTCACCACTTCACCTCCCTACACCAAACATCTTAAATGTTTTACACTTGCACCATTTAAATCTCTCTATCATCAATTCTATATCCTTTGCTTTTGTATGCTTTAATTTCCCTTTTGTCCGTTCTAGCATCAGATTTCACTTAAGCTGAAGTTTTTATGCTTCTTCTGTGTTCGCCCACTTTATGGTAAATGAAATTATGCCGCTTTTTTGCAACTTTATCCCTCAAAAAATAAAAAGTAATATAGAAACAAAATAAATGAAAAAAAAAAACCTCGACAGAGCAAACGAACTACCGGGAATAAAGCTAAAAACTTGGGCAGTTTACAACTTTTTAATAGACCAAAGAAATATTACAACCAGCAACAACAACAAGAACAACATCTACAAGAACAACAACTGAAAAAGAACATCCCAAGTTAAGCCAACTGCCAGTGTTGCCTGTAAAAAAAAAGGAAAGTATAGCTCAAGCTCCATATAAACTGCTAAAAAGATGATGAATATGAAAAAACTGGACGAAAAAGTTGCAAAAATTTAGACTTTTTTTAGGCTCCTTTTTTTTCCTTCTCATCTTTTGTACTTCAACAACCGGCTCATGTAATAAACAAACTTTGGAACAAAGTTTATTTCACTACTATTTACTTTACTGAATAAAAAAACAGAGTATGGTCACTTAACTCCACTACTATACAGTTAGCAAAAATTCTAAGGAAAACCACGAAATCATTGCAGACCAGCCAAATAAGAGACTGGCTATATATGTGATGCTTGCATTAATTCCAAATGAAACCTATACCAATCGATAGAGAATTTTCTTCTGAACAACACATCAAAATGCGTTTTTGCAATTTTTCCGGGAAATTATGTAAATTGGGGTTTTACATGTGAAGCGTCATGTAAAAAATTTTAATGTTTTCGATTTTAGTAATATTTGATTATGTTATACTTATATACATATGTCCTTGATCAAGGTACAAAATATTTTTACAGTATTAAGTCTGGTTAACGAGCTAGAGGGCTTTAACAATTTATTTGATTTATATATATTCATAAATAAACATATGTATAAATAGCCTCATCAGTTCAGTTTTAGTTACATCTTGTCAAAAACCGTACTCGAAAGCGTGACTCCGGTTTTCTAATGAAAAAAAAATGCGGTGCTTTAACTATTAGGCCATTGACATGGATAAACTTCTCTCTACCAGATCGCCATATGGATAGATCATAGGGCTCACTGAGCCATCTGCTGTGAAAAATTGACAAATTTTTTTAAGTTGGTAACATACTTTGGTTTTTTTCTTATTATTACTTTGCTTAAAATTTTTAGTGACTAATATCAGGAAATACAGAAAACTCATTTAAATTATTTGGTAGATTCTCAAAGTATAAATCAGTCGTGCGATATCTACTACGAAACTGAAAAAACTTTAATAGTGAAATTTCTCTCGGTGTACACACTTCAATCTCCTACGAAGAGAGTACTTTCCCAAAAGTGTGGACATAATAAGTTGGCAGTTATATACAACAACAAGAACACAAACTATACGCTTAGTTAGTTATGTAGATACAAGGTACTTTCGTGCATTGACATGATGATGTAGTAGAGAGGTCGCTAGCGTCATTATAAGTCGCACGCTTCTGTTAGGTTAGAAAAAAAAAAAAACAATTTTTCAAGTAGCATGATATTGGAAGAAGTAGGATAATGTTTGTAACACACTTTTAAAGACGGGAATATTTCAGTTTTCATTTTTTTTTTGGATAAAAGTTGGTTAAATGTTACAAAGTGTAGTCAAGCAGAAAGTGAGTGAGTTTTGGCATAAATTTTTGGACTTTTTCCCCTTTGTAAGAAGATGGGAAGGGTGGTGAGGGTGAGTTATCATAAATGGCACAAAAAGGTGTAACAACTTGTGTGTTGCGCATACAAGTTTTGATTTAGGCAAAAGTTTTATCCATTTAACAAAATTCTGGTGAAGTATGAAAGGAAAAGTCTGACATGCTCCTGGAAATTTTGAGAAAGTATTCAAAATGATAATTAATCATATATTTTTGTTATTATTTTTATATGATTTTTATAAAGTTTTTACACTAATGCTGAAAAGATCAATATTTGATATATGGTATGTTTTTATAATATTTGTGTAGAAAAAAGTTCTTCTTATTTTAAAATAGACGCATTGAACTTAACAGTGTCTAAAATGGTAGCTCATATGCACTTACGGTCAAAAATGTATCATATCTCATGGTAATGTGATAAAACCAAATAAAAATAATGCCAGAATTTTATATAAATTTTTTTTTGGCTTTATTTCCAAAATTTTTTCTGGCATTATTTCCTATGGTGTTTTATCCTATGACGGTATATCATTTTTGTAAATCACACAATTTTTGGAAATAAAATAATTTTTACAAAAAACCACAGAAAAGTGGTTGGCTTTATTTCCAAAACTACATGGAAATAAACCTAAAATTTTGTATGAAGATTTTTCTGGCTTTATTTCCTGAAAATTTTTTGCGTTATTTCTGGGAGTCCGAGTATTAAATAAGATACATTGCGCTTCGCTCTCGCTACCAGAAATGCTCTTTGATGCGCATCGCTCTCGCATCCAGAAATGCTGTTTGGATGCGCATCGCTCTCGCTCTCGCTACCAGAAATGCTCTTTGGAAGCGCATCGCTCTCGCATTCAGAAATGCTTTTTGGATGTTTTTTGGAAGACAATAAAAATATTTAAAAAATTAGTTTTTAATTGAAATTTTACATCTTTCAGCACAAAAACTCATCAGACTATTGTTGACGTAATTATAATTATTTTTATTTTACTAAATTAATTATAATTGAAAAATTGCAAGTTGAAAAACTTTTGTGTTTGGTCTGGGCCGGAGTTGAACCGAGGACCTCACGGTTGGTACAACTCTCAATCGCAGTGCCAGTCGCTAGACCACTGCTCCATCCTTGCGCACTTACGAAGCTGAATTATTGACTTATTTTGTTTTGTGCGTAAATACGTGACCGAAAACGCTTTGCTTTCGCTACCAGAAATGCTCTTTGGATGCGCTTCGCTCTCGCTACCAGAAATGCTCTTTGGATGCGGTTTGTTCTCGCTCCCAGAAATGTTTTTTGGATACTTTTTGGATGACAATAAAAAATATTTAAAATAAAAAAAACAAACAAAAAAATAAAGCTAGCGCAGAAAATATGCGCATACAAATCAGCTCTTTAGATGCGAGAAGGACGCGCATCGCTATTGCATCTTGGGGATGCGCATCAAAATTTTCTGTAAGGATACTATAAGTTAGTCGATAAAAGAATATAAACTACATACAAAAACGTTAACACACTATATTCAAAGTATTTTTGTCTGATACTCTTATGCGAACTAGCTACAAGCGAAAGCAACAAAAAGGGTAATTTATCATGTGGTTGAAAACAATGATAAGAGACGTATGTGCAGCAATAACGGAAATTTTACTCCAATGTTCCAATACAGCAACCAGCAAATATAAAATGTGCTGCGCATGGTAAAGTAGTACAATCTTTATTTGATTGCAGTGCAATAAGATCCAAATTTTGGTTATGTATCTAATCCAGAGAACTGACCATAAAAAAGTTTTTAAATCTGATAAGTTTCATAACAATATGTTTGCTAAGAACATGTTATCAAATTTGTTATCATGTTATCAAGTTTAGTTGTAGCTGGTTGTGTTCTATTGCAATGTATACGAACCCTCTCTATGATTCATTCAAATGTAACTTCTTTCTTTGTGGTCGTTTCTCTTTTCACCCCATGCATAACTCACCTTAAAATGTTGTGGTTTTTGTATTAGATATATTAATACCTTCGATCTCCCATCATTGAGTGGCGCTGAATATAGTGGGCTTGAATTTTGTATTATTT
The DNA here is from genome assembly GCA_951812925.1 of Calliopum simillimum. Lineage (NCBI taxonomy): Eukaryota > Metazoa > Arthropoda > Insecta > Diptera > Lauxaniidae > Calliopum > Calliopum simillimum. The sequence continues at coordinate 147,010,384 of OX638368.1, forward strand.
TTGATATTAATACCACAATATGTATATTTGTATATAAATTTTGATCAATTTAGACAACAAACTGAATATTTCATGTAATCAACATGTTTTCTCATTATTCTCATTTTAGTTGACAAGTTTTTTTTTTCTGTACATTAACGTCTACTAAGTATTTTAATAGCATTTAATCATGTTTATAATGTATATTATTTTTGTCGTTGTTGTACGTGTTTTTAAATGGATAATCATCATACTTTGCATGTCTGGTATAAAAAACAACAACAAAAGATTAAAAAAAAAGTAAAACCAGCATTGGCATGTTGCAGCAAAAAACACGAAAAGGGTGGCACTGCAATTTAAAGTTTTCCTAATGTGCAACTGCAGCCACAGTTGCTGCGGTCATTCTTTTGAATTTTTCGCCATTCATGTTTTGAAGGATTTGCATTTCATGCATGGTCTAGTTTTCTAATCTCATGCCAAAGGGTTTTTCACTTTAGGCTATACATACATACTTACTTCTGTATATGTGTACAATGTATGTATGTATTTGAAAGAATGTACAAAGTTTATGTGCTTTAAAATGGCTTTAAATTTTTAGAAAAAGGAATTTAGATGTTTTTTCCTCTCATAATAAGTTAAAGAAAAAGATTGTCGTATACAACATGAAACAACAGTACTTATGTATGTATAATGTGCATATACGCAGATATTTAATGATTTACTGAAAATAAGAACACTCATATAAAAATTTAAGTTTTCGAATATTTGTGGAAGATTTATATTTTTGTAAAATATATTGCACGGCGCTGAAATCAGCAGTTTAAATAAAACTTTGTTGAACCCGAAAAATTATGTATTTTGTTTGGCGCTTGTTTGACTCAAAACTAACAATTTTTTCGTATTTTTGACCTAGGTTGTGCCGGCCCATTTTTTCTGCCGACATTTTTCGGTTTTTTAATACAATTTTGATTGGAAAAACGGTTTTTACTTAAAACCAAGGCGTCTTACGAAAAAAGTGTAGTAGGCAAAAAATGCTGAGCATCGAACCGATAATATACGGGAGAGCACATATTTCAGTAGTAGTAGATATGTTACGGGGCACCTTTCCAAATATTCTGGTGTAAAATACAGAAAAATCGTATCTGGGTCGTGGCGACAGAATGGGTTAAAAAGTCTAAATCGCACGGCCACATAACAGGTCCTAAAATTCTGAAAAAATTCAAGCAAATTCCTTGACAAAAAATAATTGCAGCTAGCGTAGCATGTCTCAAAACCAGAGTTTGCTACCAACTAAAAACAATTTGACAATTTTTCATAGCAGACGGCGCTAGTGAGCCTTATGATCTATGCACATAGTCGATACTGTACAGAAAAGTTTATTCGTGTCCAATAGCGTAATGGCTAAAGCACCGCGTTTTCTTTCATTAGAAAACCGGAGTCACGGGTTCGAGTACGGTTTCTGACAAGATTTAACTAAAACTGATCTGATGAGGCTATATACATATTTATATATGAAAATATATAAATTGACTATGTAATTAGTTCAATATAAATTTATCATATATGAGAAAATGACACCTTGCTAAATATGACTACTTCATTAAAATTTTCAATCTGAGATTTCTCAAAAAAATGGCACCACATACGAATTCAGAAGAAATCGCGTGGGTGGTTTGTTTTCGAATTAGAACCTTAAAATTTTTACTTTACAGAAAATAAAAATGCAAATATAAATTTAAAATATATATAAATGCTTTCAAAATAAATTTATTTTTTTTTTTTTCAAAGAAATTATGGTTTATCGAATATTGATCTTTGCATCTCCATCCTCATCCACAGCCACAGCTACATCCACATCATACATCATTCCCGATAAGCATCACTTCATATTTTCATAACTTTTACATCGAACAGAGTTGAGAAACATGCAAATTTTTTGTTCCTATAAAAACTCCTTGTCGAATCCGTTTCAAGCAAAGGCAAAGTATGCGTTACACATGCATATGCATGTCTGTATGTATATGTGTATGCTGTATGTACCCAACAGGGAATTAAAATATAAGCGAACAGTTTAGGTCTTATTGAGAACCTAGAAATATGTTTGCTTTCAAAATAATATGGTTTGATAAGACAAAAATAAACAATATTTATTCAGATAAATGTTTTGATTTCTCCTCGTCTCGAACTACAAGTTAAAATACAAACTTTAAATATAAAACTGTGTGGCTCCCTTTTTACCCAAAATATATGAAAATTTCTCTCAGGTTTATATAGACTCCAACTTATAAATATTGGTGAATTTAATAAGGAAAGCCAGCAATAAAATCAGTAATCAGGCGTTTATATAAGTGTAACTATAATTATTAAAGCAACATAACCACCAGAATGGTTTAAGGCGTTTCTTTTTTGGCTGGACAAAACTCCGAGGACAGGTAGTCAGAACAAAAAAGGTCTTTGGTGCATATTTAACTGCAGAATGTAAGGCTTGCAGATCGCTATGAAAAATCCTTGCATGCAATGGCTAGAGCCCTTTTTGTATGGTGTCCAATTCACCATTCGGTTACGCATATGATGATGAACCTTATAAGAATGAACCATCAGTGTAAATAGTTGTGTTGGGAGAAAAACTGAAAATTTTATTTAAAGCTCCTTTTGACGAACATTTTTTGTAAATTTTGGCTAACTGCGAAAACTAGCTTTAGATTTGGGATAAGTAGATGTAATGTAGTTAAAAGGTTGACTGCATTCTCAATACTTTAAAAATTTTTCTCCGAGTATATATGATTTTGTGTTTTTTTAAGAACTTTACAAAACTCTTTGTGTAGAGCTGCTGAAATTTACGTGAGGAATTTAACTGGTAATCTAAAACAAGGGTGTCAGTGTAGAATGAAAGTGAGCCAATCTTGGCTCGACCAACAACATCAATATTTTTGTACAATCACAGTAATAATTTTTGTTGTTTTGTTTTCACGCTCGTCAAAATTTCGCTTTTTTTTTGCTTTTTGGTGTACACACAAAATCGATCTCGAACCAACATAAAACAACAACAGCGACAATGTCGCATCAAAAACAAAAACAGCAAACAATATGGGTATTAATGCGTTGATGCGCAGTTGCGAAAATGCAAGTCTTTTACGCACTAACGCCTGAACGTTCAATGTGAATATTTCCATCTTGAGAATTTGCAGAAGTAGTGCGAAATTTTCGGCAATGTGTTTGTTGGTTTACAAATGGCAAACTTTCGCTAGCCGCACTTAGGTTAGGTTAGGTTGCGAGGGCATCGTCGGCATATATGCAAGCCAACTTCCACTTAGACCATTCTGCTGGTCCATTGTGATCCCTCTTTAAATACGGTACATAGTTCTAAGATACATACAATTAATTTAATTTAGTATATTTAATACAGCTATTAATCTTGCTGAAGCTTATTCACTGGGTGTTGGCTACTATTCGTGTTCTCTGTTCCCATTTTGATGCCTTGATGTATTTCAGGATCTTAGCGGGGTCTATCTCCATAAGTTCTTGCATATCCTGAAAAAAGAAGTATCCAGATATTTTAAATCTTGTTTTTGCAAGTGCAGGGCACCGGCAAAGATAATGTCGACTATCCTCTTCCACGTCGCTGTCTCCACACCATCTACAAAGATCGTCAGTCTCAAACCCCATCTGTCTTAAGTGCTTGCATAACGTATTATGTCCTGTAACTACTGCTATAAATGACTTTAGATCACTTTTGCTGCACTTTAAAAGCAATTTAGTAAAGCTTATCTTAGGAGTGTTATAAATAGTTTTGGTCGTTTGATAATGGGTTGAGTTGCCCCATCTCCTCACCATCTCCAAAACCATTTTATCTGAAATTATCTTGCAATCGTGTGACATTGGTGGTTTAACGATATGATTAATGTTCTCTGTAGGCAATAATGAGCCCTTCCTAGCTAACTCATCTGCCTTTTCATTTCCTTGAAAATTTTTATGACCGGGTACCCAACACAGTTCTAAATTGTGTTGTTCGTTAAGAACCTGAAGCTCTCTGCGACAACGTCTGACTACCTCAGATCTTATATTCCTATTTTGCAGAGCTCTAATGGCTGCTTGACTATCGATGTAAATGGTTATATCGGTAGGTGATATATCCCTCATCGAAATCAACCTTGCCGCCTCTGCTATCGCAAATATTTCCGCTTGAAATACAGAACAATTGTCAGATATTTTTACTGACACTGAGAGATTAATTGGTTGGCTGAACATCCCGCAAAAAGTTCCTAGGTCCATTTTAGAACCACTCGTATATACTTCTAAAGTGTTATCATTAAGGACATTATTGTTCTCCCATTGTTCAAGTGTGGGATATTGGACTTTTATGCTTTTACTGAAATCTGTGAAAGCTTTAATGTAATCTGTCTGACTTATTTCTGGCAAAATGGTTGTGTGTCCATAGCTTAATCTATTGAATTTATAGGTCTGATTTAGTCTAACGGATGCTATGGCAGCCTTTTCTCTAATATGGAGATCTATTGGCAGGACATTCAATATAACTTCCAAAGCTTTTGTAGGAGTAGTTCTCATAGCTCCAGTTATTCTTAAAGCCGCACTTAGCAACGACTCTAGAGCATTGCGCATCAATACGTAAATACCCCTACTTTTTGTGTTGTTGTTGAAATATTATTGTTGTTGTAAACGAGGCATGAAAAAACAACAAACATTTTTTTTTGTGATTGTTGTAATTCCAATTTGAAGTTGTTGTAAAAGCGAAAATTTTGCGCTGACTGCGCTGCATCCACTTGGCTCAGTGATTTGAAAACGCTGACACCCTTGATCTAAAACATCTATTATTTTTAGCTAACTCAAAATGCTGAAAGCGGTCTTCAATCCAACGATCTTTTAAAATCATGTGGGTAAGAACTCCTGCCGCAATTTTAAAACATCAGTTAAAATTAGCATTGATAGATACAGCATGTTGACTTTTCAGAGATATACAGATGGCAAAAGCTGTAGCTATGTATGAATGTATGGACCTTTGTTTTTTAAACAAATACATTTCAAAATATTGGGCTGGTTTGTTCATTCCATAAGACATTTTATCTGAAACTGAATTCTCAGTATTCGCATTTTGGATCTAATTTAATGTTACTCTCTCGCAGCCGTAGTGTGCACTGAAACATTCATGTTTTCTGCAGACATGTACTAGTTAGGGTTTGCTTGTTAGAACATTTGCTTTTCTGCTGGTAGCACTTTGATTAATTTTGTGATTGCTTTGGATGAGACCTTGCTTTATTGTCTACTGGGCGCATTCCTGTGCAGTAAAACCTCCGATATCTAACGCAATAATACATAGACAATTGGTAGCACACACACTTAGAAGCTATAGTTCCCTTTCAATAAAATATTTGAACATTTAACATAAAACAAATATGCATAAGCTAAGAGTTTAACTACGTTGCACACAGTACGTTTATGTATTTATTTCCTATTTGCTCAACAGTGAAACAAAATTTGCAATATCCGCAATATTTTAAAAAATTAACTTTATAATTCAAACAAGATATAAGTGGATATACGTTAGACAGGGTCGTTAGAAAGACTCTTAGAAACGATTTTTATTTTCGTTCCGAGAAAAGACGGAGAAGTACTTTTGATTCTTCTAAAGGCTTATTTCGGCAAAAAAAAAAACATGTTTTATATCCATAACTTTTTTCTTTACGAAACTGGATATCCAATTTACTTTCTAAATAAAGATTTTCGAAATTTTAGAGCTTTTTTTTTTGTTGTAGAAATAATATTTGGTTTTATAAGTTAAATTTTTATTACGTTTCTCAATGACATGGTCGGAAAAACGAAAAGTATTCGGCAAAAAAGCTTACAATCTTTAAAAAATACGTGTGAATTTTTTCAGAACTTTTTATTCTTCAAAAATTTACCAAAACATTAAAAAGTTTACAAAGACTTCACACGTAAAAATCGATTTTTGGAACCAAGAACATATTCTCGGTTATGAGAAAAAACTTGTTTTTTTAATTGCCTTTTTTTAATGGGCCTTCAGGAGAATCAAAAGTGTGCCTCAGGCGTTTCTCGGAACTAAACAAAAAAAAAAAATTCAAATATCGTTTTTAAGAGACTTTCTAACTTTTAAGTCATTGTGGGGATAACTTTTTTTGCTCATTACAAATCTAACAAGTTTAATATCCTATGAAAAGTTCAATACATTAAATGAAATTTAAAAAATTTGTTTAAAGTTTTTGGTTTCTTACAAAGAAAGTCCGATCAACAATGTCATTCATAAATATATACCACAATTTTAAGGCATTCCAAACATTTGGCCTAAGCAACGCAACGTCTGAGCAAAATGGTATAAGCGAAACGACTAACTGAATTTAACTATGAAAGGATGCTGCATAAAACAGTAAAAACTTTATATTGACGTAGAGCATTCGCATGTGTGAGAGGTTAACAGGAGCAATAGCAGCATATAGAAGACACTGCTAGCTGCTGCAATGGGGGCAAGAGGATAACAACAGACAGACAAACAGGGGCACTAGTGGTAAGAGCACGAACCTATGTTTGCATAAAGAATTGCAGCACGCAAACGAGTTCGATTTGGATGCTTTATTGACAGAATAAATTTATATGGATACTGTCGCACAATGGGGGCAGAAAATTTTCCAAACGGTGCTTTTTTCAAAATTTCTAAATGAATAATTTGATGAGAATAAAATCTGTGACAAAAAAGAAAACACCAGCTTAAATCGTTTTAAAAAAAAATTTAATAAAAATCAATTTAATTCTGTGGAACAGAATCCCAAGAGTTAAGAGTAGTATTGCGTAGTTCTTATGGAAAATTGAGCTTAACTCCATTTTATCTTTTCGACTTAAGCTGATTTTCCTGTTGGTAATATATATATTTATTGAAAAAAAACCCAATAAGAAAATTTGAATTTTTTTTTTTTCAGTTTTTCACAAAAAAAAAAAAATCATGAATTTGTGGAAATTTTTTGCCAAACTCAACTTTTGTGGTCATCTGCCCTTGTGTGCATTATTTGAAAAAGCGCAGCAGGGATGTTGGGAAATACGTATTTTAATCTACAAATACTGAAGAAATTGGTAAGAGTGTCTAAAAGCTAATGCACAGACATTCATACACAAGGCTGCATGTGTTTGCGTGTGTCGGAAGACCAAGTTCAGATATGTCAGGATATCAGCTATGCCATTTAATATCCTTTGAGTAAATATGTGTTAGCACAGGATATGAAGCAGCGCTTTTAAAGAGCTTGAAAAAATGTTTTTTTCTTTATTTATTAAATTTGAATAGACTATGTAGTTGGTACAGAAAACACCATATGTATTAAAGTTCTTTTGCTGTTAATTATAGGAGTACCCAATTTTCGAAATTTTTTTAATGCAACATCAGACCTAACGCAGAAGCTGCAGTTTAACTATTTATGTTCCGAGTCATTTATTGATGCAAAACCCTGCAGAATCTCGTGTAGAATAGGATCTCTAGGACCGGGAGCTTGTGCCATATCCATATTCTTAAATGAAAACAGTGTTTGTGTGAACTGAACCTAAAATTAAGGAGATTAAAACTGTTTCCTGCCTTGTTAATTCGTCTATATTAGACATGGGACTATCTCCAGGGATTCCATTTGCAGCCTTTGCCGTCAAGACAACACTCTACCATAACAGAAGAGTTTACTTACGCCAGAAGTTTCTACCTCCAAAGGGTCTACCAAAGTTTAGCCTAGAAGGAAAGAACTCTAGTTGTGATCAAAGAGCGTGGAGTTGGTAGTCCTGCTACCGTTATTTCATCGATCAATCTAAATGGTGAAGTAGGCGACTGTAATAAATAGAAATCTTCTAAAAAAAATAGATGTTTGTTCTCATGAATAAGATTTCGACATGGAATCTATAACATATTTTCTGACAGCTCGATCGAAACGGGAAATTTGATCATAGAAAGATTTCATTTTTACATGCGTAGGTGTCCGTCGAATGACCTTGTTATATGTTCACATAGTTATTGAGAAATCTACCCGATCGACGGAGCTACAAATTTCTGTTAAAAAGATTATCTTTGGTTCTACATTGGTCTTTCATATCTAAGAGCGCTTGGAAAATGGGGATAGTCACGATCGAGAATGCACTCCATCTAGAGCTCCAGGGTACACGAAAATTCCTCGAAAATAAACAATGTACAGCGCCATATGAAGGATTTGCTATGATATGCAGCTAAAAATATGACTTAAGTCTCGTGGCACACAAAGTTTAAGTGAAAATTGGTAACAAATTAAAATAGGACGAAAAATATAAAACAACCGCTACAAGATTTTTATGCTTTGTATCCCATGATGTCCTACAGGCACAGTATGGTTTGGGGCGAGTGAGAGGAAAGTTAAAACGTTATTTTGCAAAATTGATAATTTTTCTTATAGCACACGTACATGTAAACTACAACTCATAATTTTTCTTATTCTTAAGGAGCTCAAAAACTATTTTTATACAATTTTTGTTTTTAGCGCAAAATACAAAATAATTAATTTTTCACTTTCTCACGAAATTTCAACTTTTGCTTACTATTACGAATGCATTTATTTATTGTACAACAATGGGGATTTCCCTTTATGATTGCAGGAAATCAGCTACGAAAATCATAAGATACGATTTATGGAATTTTTTAAATAAGACAGGTCTCTTTGGAACTAGAGGGATAAGAATTAATAAAATGTCTGTAAAAACATAAATATTTTTACAGGAATTATAAAAAAAATGGTTACACATTTTTCTAGCTAAAAGTTTAATTTTAGCTGCGTATAGAGTATGTTGGGTTAATATTACTTAACTATTTCACTTTACTTAATTTTTAATTATTGAATCAGACAAAGTTTTTCAATATACATGTTTGAAAAGTCGAAAGCATATACGTCGTGAACACAATATATTCTGATCGCTATTAAGCCAAAAGTCACATGTGAAAACTAAAATGCCCCGCCCTCTGTACAACGCACACCGGGGAATGCTAGTTCTTTAATAATAGTATGAGATTTTGATACTTAAATAATATTTAAATATTTAATAATAGGAAAACATTTCAAATACCTACCAATGAAAAAAATCTAACAAAGCGTAATTATTTATATTAAGCCTTATGAAATTCCCACTTATTTCCGGTGGCAAACAATAGAGCGTATTAAAAGAACTTTCAAAGAAATAAAGTAGGATTAGAAACCATCGTAAAGGGATCAAGAGATGAAATACCGCAAAGAAAAAAGACGACCGTAGAAAAATCTTACAATCATATCGTCCGTCGTAAGTCTTGAAAAACCATCGCACCAAATGTTAAGAAAAAATATATAAAAAAAAATAATTTTTCTACTCTCTATACTGCGGTTCCATTTTCCTTAAAAAGGTCAACTTAATTTTTAATGTATCCCTTTTCGTACAAAATTTTATAGTTGTGACAATAAGAATGGCGAAAAAAGATAAAGAAAATGCAGTAATTTCATTACATGGGGCAAAATAAAGAAAGAACAAAAGAAATAAAAATTTTTTTTCAACTTTTCTACAACTGCTCACGATTTTTTTCTGTTTTGTGTGTGTTTTGCCGTCGTCGTATCAAAATGAACCACCACCACCCATGATGGCAGTCTATGGCCCCATGGTCCAGTTGTGCCATAGTCTAGAGAAATATTGTACTGTGTACTTTCGTTCTCAAACATTTTTAAACATTTCGCAGAATCATTAAGGATAAGGATCAAGTTGGCTTTAAATTTGCTGCAACGCAACGCAATGCATTCAGGATAATTTTTCTTGTAGCAGACAATGACGACGTTGGTCATCCTGAAAGGATAACGAAGCAACAGCAACAACCAACATTGTCGGTAGCAACGTCTGAGTGTAAAGGACAAAAGAAAATTAAACGATTCGCAGATAAAAGCGACGTCATTGAACGATGGCGACAACAGCAGCAGCAGCAACAGCGACAAAAGTTGCCGAAGCGCACAAAATAAAGATGCGTCACATCGGTTGCAGTAAAAAAGTAAATTTTGTAGTCGATGATGTTGCTGCTATTTTTTGTTGTACGTACAATTGCAGTAGCTTCTGCTGGTCACTTTTTGTTGCTCCTTTTTTTGATCATCGCCATCGTCATCATCATCTTGTTGCAAACGTACAAATTAAAGGAAGTGTAGTGAGAATTGTTCGAGTTTGTTTAACGTCCCTTGAGAGATTAAGTTGCTGCTCAGAAGGATACACGAAACGGTTTATTGCACTTTTGAGGATTAAGAGATAACGAGCAAAAAGAAGGTGAATGAACTTGGAAATTAAATAAATTTTTTCTTAAAGTAGCTTATCTAGATGGATTTGATGAAAAACGAAAGCATTCATTTCAAATATGATCAAGTTTTAATAATTAATGATGAATTATGAAATAATATATGCATATATGTGGAATGTAGAATTGAATCTAAGTAATTGTGACAATTAATAATTTAAATTTTAAGTACTTAAGCAATTAATTGGTGTCATTTCACGCCTCAAGATTGGGAGCCATTCTTCATTTCTTTTGTGAATGCCTAGCGCTGGCTAATCAACGCATAGTGGTGCAAAAGTGCCTTTCTTTTGTTCAAATCAACTTTCCGACCATAATAATTAAGTGATTGAAGCGTAAGATTTTTTAGAATTTTCCATTATGAATCTTCTATTAATCTGTCTGGCCATGTTTTTTGTTTTGACTTTTCATTCAAGATGGCGGATCCAAAATGGTGGAAAAAAAAATTAGAACCAGCAGACTCATAAAAGCCCTATTTGCCGATTTGCGTGAAAATCGAAGAAGTTTTAATTTTTTCTCCACATTTTGTATCCGCCATCTTGAAGGAAAAGCCAATCAAAAGTAATCAGACAGATTAATAGAAAATTCATAAATGAAGATTTTAAAAAAGCACTATTGAATCGCTTGATAATTATAGTCGGAAAGTGGATTTTAGCAAAAAAAAAAACATCTCTTGCGCCACAGGGTATACAATGGGCGCAACTGCGGACTAAATTATGGGACATCTGTCATCTTCCGAGCTAACCAATTCTACTTAAACATAGTTTAATTGCATCTTAAAATGAAACCATCTACTAAACTTTAGGAAATTACCGATTGCCGGATCATAAAATATTTGACTGTAACTGGATTTACTTTCAAAAAATTAAATTTAAAATTTCGTGTCGTAAATGAAAATATGGTTTTATTTTAAGAAATATCTTTCGATATCAATTTATGATGTTTCAAACCTCAGGGAATATTTAACAAATTACGTTCGAAAACTTAATAGCTCTATGTCAAATGATATCTCGAAGAAAACAAAAGTCAGTACGTTTTTTTCGCCCCCGTTAAGCGATTTTTCTCTCTTTTCAACTGCATCGAAAGCAGCAGTAAAGCCAGATGATGCCATTTAAACTTTAACTTAAAAGCTTTTCCACCTACACACATCCACATACACACATATATCAGTGAATCGTCTCTGTAGAGCGGAAACTTTAGTCTGGTTTCTCCCGCTTGTTTGTTTTTTACTTGCTTTTGTTGTTTTTATTTAAAATCGTTTTATTTTTTATATTTTCATTCAACCTTTCGAAATGTTTTATTACCGCTTGGGCGCTTAAATAAGCTAGCTTAGCGAAAGCTATCAGATTTTATGCTTTTGACTTTCGCTCAGACATACACATATATACAGAGCGAACTATTATAGACATGAATATGCTGCAATACAAGGGTGTACCTGGATGCTCAAAGTAGACATGCTTGCGTAAAGAATGTAATCAGGTAGCCAGACTTAGAGGAGTTCTCTTAAAAAGGATGCGAAGTTTTCATAACGTTTCAGACAATGTCTCCAGGTGATATCTCTCATTACAGTCATGTAGAATTCGCCAACAACATTAAAATGATCGGGTCAAATGAATGTTTTGAGAACATCCTTCCCGGTATCAGAATATAAACAATTCCAAAAGCTTATAAACTTTATCAATATGGTGTGTTACAAGTTTTTAACACCAAGTTGCACTTTTCCAAAACATATTAAGGGTATTCCTTAAAAATTCAAAGCTCGTAAACGCGTAAGTTTGTAAAGTTTACGAGTTTGTTTTCAGGAATTCACCTTTCTGGAAACGTCTAAGCGAGCGCGTAAGACAATTTGAACAGTATTGCCTTCTGTACTATTTTTTGTCAGTTTATTATTTTCTTTAAACTCAAGCTATGAATCAGCTAATAAAAAAGGAAAATGAATAAAAAAATACCGCGAACACATGTTATCCTCATTCCTTATTAATTTCTAAAATAGGTTTGCTTATTTATACTTCAATTAAAAAAAAAAACAGATTCACAATTACAGCACAAACAGCAGATAAATGGCAACACTTTTCACCTCGTACTTTTCGAGGCTGCTTACGAGTTAAAAGGAATACCCCAATTGGTTTTTTTTTAAATCAATTAACCTTATTTCAATCAAATTAACCTGCCATTTTTCAAAATCAAAATAAACTTTTCCCAAGCAACCTTAACCTTTTTAATATCAGATTAACCTGTAATTTTTCCAAATCAAAACAAACTTTTTCCAAATCAAAATAAACTTGTACAATCAAATTTAAAATTTTCCAAATCAAATTAAACTTTTCCAGGTTTTTGACGCACTTACAAGTTTAAAGGAATGCCCTAATTGCTTTTTATAAGTCAATTAAACTTTTTAAGCAAATTAACCTGCCATTTTTCATATCAAAATAAACTTTTCCCAAGCAAATTAATCTTTTTAAAATCAAATTAACCAATCATTTTTCCAAATCAAAACAAACTTTTTCAAAACTAAACTTTCCAATCAAATTAATCTTTTTCCAAATCAAATTAAACTTTTCCAAATCAAATTAACCCGTCATTTTTCCAAATCCAAATAAACTTTTTCCACGTCAATATAAACTTTTGCCAATCAAATTTAACATTATCCAAATCAAATTTACCAGACATTTTACCAAATCAAAATAAACTTATTCCGAATCAAAACAAACTTTTTCCGAATCAAAATAAACTTTTTCCAATTAATTTTTTCCTAATCAAATTAACCTGAAATTTAACGAGATCAAAATAAACTTTTTTCGAATCAAAACTAATTTTTCCAATCAAATTAAACCTTTTCCAAATCAAATTAACTTGCCATTTTTCCAAATCAAAATAAACTTTTTCCAATTCAAAATAAACTTTTTCCAATCAAACTCATCTTTTTCTAAACAAATTAACCTGCCATTTTTTCAAATCAAAATAAACTTTTTCCAAATCAAATTAATCTGCTGTATCAAAATAAACTTTTTCCATATCAAAATAAACTTTTTCCAAACAAATTTAACTTTTTCTAAATCAAATTCACCTTTCTAAAAAACATTTAAATTTTACAGAAAAAACTTTGAAAAAAGGTTGTTTGTTAGAAATTGAATCTAGTTTAGAAAGATGTTAATTAAATTTGAAAAAAAAAAATCGATATGATGTGAAAAAGGTTTAACTTGGACTGGAAAACCTGTAACTCAATATGAATATCTGTTCAAACAGTGCCACCCTGATGCGATTAATGCACCCAACGACAACAACAAACAATAACAACAACAAGGTTACTACCATATCGTCGTACATATGCGCGCGCTTCACTTTCAGCTTTCATGTCCATCCTTGACGCTCGCTGTGTGGCCAGTTAAGCTGCTTCAGCTTCTGAAGCGTCACTTGTTTACTTTGGAATTGTGTTCTCTACATTTGCAGACGAGCGCGCAAACAAACGCAAAGACACACACACATTCACGAACAGTCATAAGCACCCACACAAGTGCATTTTATCTTTGGCATCCATTGTTTTTACAGCTCAGCATGCATTCCGGAAAAGAAGATGAAAAAAAAAAAAAAAATGAAAAGCAACAGCAGCAACAAAAGCAAAAGCTGGTTGTTTCTATTAAAATCTAAAATTTCAAAATAAACAAAAAAAAAAAAAAACAAAAATCAAAGCGGTTGGCCAGTGAGATTTACACATAAGTCCATATGTTCAACAAACGCAGGCATACTAAGTCGATTGCTGTACTGTCTCTGTCGAATTTAGTGTGCTACCATTACCACCAACAGGGGCGCGTTGGTCTAGAGAGAACATATGCATATGCAAGGGGCCGAAACTACTGGGCGCCACGAAGTAGAATTAAAAAAACCTTTTCTTTGTGAATTCGTGAAAAGTCAAACATTTCATACAACGCACTTCGATCTGTGTCTCAATTTGAAAAATACAGAGTATCAAAAAGTTCCTGAGTGTAAAAATCCAAAAAAAAAAAAAAAAAAAATAGTCATGGTATTACTTTTCGTCTGGCCAAAAATTAAATAACCTTTAAAATATTTTACTTGTATGGCAGGTGCAACGCTTCATTGTTCGTATTCACTTTTGCTAAGTGGTCCCATTAATAACGCTTGACTAGTTTTTGCTCAGAGCAGGTTGTTACTATTCCTAGTATTTGTGGGATTTTTTTTTACTTTCCCTCAAATAACGCTTGCATAAGGGAGTTTTGAAATGTTTGAGTGTGTAAGATGTGCCATGCCCTCTTATCCGAATCAAACAAGTTTTTGATCACTAATGTCAATAACTAAAATCTGGCAACACCATAATAAAGTCTGAAATTTTTTTTGCATAAACGTACTCATAACGTTTTGATGTACAAGTGCTATTTGTTTTGTTTACAGTGAGTTAAGAAAATCAATTTGGTCAAAAATGGAAATTTCAAGAGCAGGTCTTTGTTGGATTATTTTTCACAACTTTCGACGTGAATTATGTCAACAAAAATGTGTCAATGAACTCAGTTCTTTATATGGCAATAAAACACCATCAAAAGCTACAGTATATCGCTGGTATAGTGAATTCAATCCTGGTTGCAGTTCGGTCGCCAACGAATTCCGTGAAGGTCGTCCATAATCGGTTGTTGTGACACAAAACATCGATGCAGTGCATGAACTGATAATGCAAGATGATCATGTGACATATTGTGAGATAGAGACATCCCTGTACATTAGTTTCGTTTCAATACATTCGATTTTGCTTGAACACTTATTTGTAAAAATTTGTTCTCGTTGGATACCCCATAATTTATCAATCATTAAAACATTGTGAGTACGTTTATGCTAAAAAGTGTTGAACTTTGTTATGGTGTTGCCAGATTTAAGCTATTAGCATTAGTGTTGCCAGTTCCCGAAACATAAATAGTACCCCTCGTATTGCGCTCTGAATACTTTTTGTATGGGCGACAGGTGTGTCGGTTGATTGTTTTCGCTAATTATCCATCCCTCGAGCTAATTTTGGTAGCGAAGGCAGTGTACCAAATTCGGTCGAGTTGCCTTGCTCTCAAAAAACATTAAAATAATTTCCACTGACAGACAGACAACCAACCAGATGGACAGACCGACATCAGAAGGTGATGCTGATCAAAAATATATAGACTTTTCTATACCATTACAAACGGAAGGACGAAATAAATTAATCCTAGGTGTAGAATATAAATAGATATCCAAATAATTTGTTTTTGAAGTACTCAATAATTTCGAGATCCAGAAAAAAAGGCTATTAGCTAGCTAATAAATAAAAATATTATTGAGGAACGTATACTGAATATTGGGGCGCAATATAGTATAAAATATCAGATGGCGTCAGTAGAACTCGGCCCGTTCCTGTTAACCACAGCAAGGTGATTGTCTGGCTATTACGTTTAAAGTTTTATGTTTTTCCTTTTTCAGCTATTGCACCACTCAGGATGCTTTGGCAGGATTCAAACGAAAGAGATTCTCAGCAGGAAGCTTGCCTTTTTTTCAAGTTAAATTGTTTCTATTTGGTTCCGTCACTCATCGTGTAATTTCTGTTGAATCCTTGCAAAAGTATAGAAGTTGTAACCTAAATTCATCGAAGATTTTTATTGACATTGTCCGCTTGAATTTGTGGATTGAGAAGAAAATACGAACGCGACTACAGTTGATGGGTTTTGCTTTTAAGGGGTTGAGACTAATCCTTTTTTTATAGTTGCAATTGGCCATTGTGCAATTTGCTAAGGTTTTAGACATTTCTTTATTATTGATCTTGATGTTAATGAAAATATAAAAATAACTATGTTTCATGCGTAGCTTTAAAGTAATGATTAATATTAATATTTCAAAACTATATAGTAGTATTTTTGTACGATATTAGATAATAAATCTAAAAAAAAGCTATACACTGTTGCCAGTTCGAGCATTTTTAAGATAATAAAAGAATAAAATTTGCAATATGACTGGTATGTAACATATGTGTGAATTCTCCTGAAACTCTTAGGAGGAGCACATAGCCAAAATGAAACGTCTTCATTTGTCACGATATTTTCCGATGACTTTTATCTCTCGCCACTACTTTTCCGATTCTTGGATTTCCTTATCCAGCGAGCTTTTCCAGGTGGTTCTTGGTCTTTCGCATCATCTATGGCCTTATGAACTCCACACAAAGTCCTGGTGGGAGACATCGTGGTTTTCGGATAGTATGAAAAATTCATCTCCACTTGCGCAGCTTGACCTTTCTTGCTATAGCCCTCTGATTGTACTTTTTATGTAGCTCGGCATTTCAGACAGTGCTAGGCCACCAAACATTTTGTATACGCCTGAAGCATTTGTTGACGAATACTTGCAGCTTGTTCATTAATTATTCCGTAACGAGTCATATTTCACACCTATATAAAGAACCGATTTCACATTTGAATCAAAATACGCGCTTTCGTTTTGATGGAGATGACTGAAGATTGCCATATTTTGTTCGATTATACAAACGCGACTTTCGCTTTAGATATTTTTGAGTTTATATCCTCTTTTGCTCCACCATCCATGGAGATAATGCTGCCTAACTACGTGAAGCTGTCGGCGTTTTTAATGTTATCACTGCAAGTTTTAAACGTTCCTGTTTGTGTTGAGCTTCGTGCTTTTAGTCTTGGATGCGTTGATTTTAAGGCTGGCCTTTTGCAATTCCAATACAAGGTTTATAATCTTGCTTTATGTAGGATATTGTCATGAACGATACGGTACAGAGATGAAGATAGCAAACAGCCCTGCAGATTGCCAGAATTAGTGTTGAATATCAGTGAAAATAACCTTTTGTGAATTTAAAGCCTTCATGCTGTACACGTATTAAATTTATAGCCTTTGCAAAAACTCTTCTTTGCAGTGAAACTCAAATGTTTCCAAGGGAGACACTGTCGAAAGCAGTGCTTAAGTCTACGAAGGACAAGTTGAAGCGCAGCACGCCACTCGCATGATTGTTCGACAGTTATTGTAAAGGCGTTAATTTGATCTACTCATGATCGGTTATTGCAGAGTTTCCAAAATTGTTGAATTTTCTTACTCAGTCCAATAAATAAATATATTTACTTGTAATTATTATTTTAGAATAGATTTCAAAGGCTTTCCCTTTTGATTTTCTAATGAGTTTAATATTTTGCATATTTTTAACTATCTGTATAGAAGAAAGAAATTTCAGCCTTAATTTATTTAACATAATATATCTGTGGCAGGAAGGAAAAACTGCTTAAGTCGATTTTTGATTGAAAAGCAAAGCAGTTTAAAATTTGTTTAATATGTATAGAATTTATGTTGCTTTGCTTTTTTATCGAATATCGACTTAAGCAGTTTTTCCCTCCTGCCACAGATATATGAATAAGAACGTTGAAGAAGAAGTTGTACATTCTGCTACTAAGCTCTTGCACTTCGCCTAAATTTATTTTACAATTTATAGACATTTTTGTAATCGAAGTTTTTGTGTTTGAAACGTTTGTTTTTACGACCTAATGTACATATGTCTATATTAATATGCACTTACTTTAACGTATGATACCTCAAAAAGGTTCCAAGTGGATAAATAATAAAAAGTGAAAATTAATGCGAAATATTATTGCTATCCGATGAGTTTGGCTATATGGAATAACGCCATTTTCTGAATGTTCATTAAAAAAGCGTTTTCTGTATTTAATAGCAAATATGCCAATAAAAAGCACATTTGCCAGAAGCAACCCATAAATATTATTCAGATCTCAACAAAGTTTTTTGTTGTACAGTTTTATTAATTTTTTTTAAAGAATTCATTCAATTGTATTCTCCATACGACTACAATATCAATGAATGCATGCAGAGATTTTATTGAACAATTTGTCTCTTTGCGTCACCTAAAGCTATGAAAATTAATTTGATTTTTTTTTAATTCGATCAAAAATTTAAATAACAATTAATGCAAATAAAAACTTTTAACAATTATTCATACAGTTTATTGCTGGCAACTCCGTCGTCAACACCTGCAACCATTGTTGTCATTTGTGGCATGTTAATTTGTTGGCATATCAATTGCGTTTGCAATGGGGATTGTAGCAGCAGCAACATACAGGCTTAAATGTTAACACATACATATGTTGGCATTTATATGCAGACGTACATTCTAGGGTTGCTCAACAGAGAAAAAAAGAAGAAAAAGATTTAAGATTTACTAAATTTCACCATTACAACAGAATGTATGGTGACTGCAGTTAGCCCCAGACAATGTAAACTGATTTTGTTTAAACTTGGTGGAGCCACAATTTGGTTTTGCCTTTGTCTGCATAAGGGATAGATATCAAGCGCTTTTTGAGAAAGCACTTGTGAAACGCTTGTTGCCATAGAAATTTAGAAGTGCTTACGCAATGACATTTTGTTGCAGTAATCATTCGAATCTCAAAGTCTGCTTGGAGAGTAGTATTTTTGAAAAAGAGAGGAAGAGAAAGAAAACAAAATATAAAAACAATAATATACAAATTATATACCTTAACATTATATAGGTCAGTGGTCTCGACTGGTTTCATGGTTCGAAGCCTAGTGCGGTCAATTCGTTTCTGTTTTTTTTTGTTATTGAAAGAATGCTTACCGTTGCACTATGAATAAATGCTTCAAAATGTCCCTTCCATAATGCTGCGGTAAGCTTCTACATTGTAGAACATACAATGATAAAAAATTATCAATGTTTATTGGTGAAAAAAAGCACTTTAGAAGGCTTATTGAAGTGCTTCTTTTCTCCTGTATGTAAAGACTGGCGCATGAGTTATTTTTAAATTTTTTTTTATATACATTTTCGACCTTTCCCTATCGACTTTTTACAGATCAATATGTTAACCCACTTTAGAGGGTGTTAAAAAAATGCTGGCAAAAATAACACACTCTCTCAATTGCATTGAGTAATTTGCAAACAGCACCAATGGCTGCAGCAGCACTAGTAATATAAGCAGATCACGCTGTCGTTGTGGTTTCTCTGGTGTATGTGTGAGTGTTTGTTCCAAATGCAGCAAATTGTGAAATAAAAATCGAAATCGAAACAGTCAATACATCTACCAATACTATTACAATTTGTAAAACGTGAACAAAAGCAAGCACAAGCACATACACACACGCAGTCAGATTGACATTACAACAAGAGTGTCAACAATAACAACAGCTACAATAGTAGCAACAACAACGCTTGAGTGATTATGCAATTGACAGCTAAATCAATCAATGATGTCAACTCAACAGCGTCGATATCCCCAAGTCACCAACGTGTATATATCGATATGCTGTTGTTGCCACCGCTGTTTTATCCTGCCTTTGTATTTAACACACATACAAATATACACGCACGCTTCCTTGTGACACATGTGTGACATTTTAATAGGAGCAGTAGAGTAGCGTGCAGACAAAATCAATAAATTTTGAATTTCCTACTTATGACAGTTTTTATTTGCTCATCAAATTTTGTGATAATTAATTCCTCTGATATGGCAAATATTTGAGAAATAAGGAAACTATTAACTTACATCATTCTTATACGTATTAGTGTACTGAAAAAAATATATACCAAATGTGTATATATGTGTAGTACCCATAAACATTGTTTAAGAAATATGCTTTCAAAATGTTGGCCATATATGGCAGTGTTTGAATCCTCAGAATAAGAAATTTTAAGTTGAAACATTTGTGCAAAAAAAGATTAATAAAAAAATTTATTTTTTCACGTTAGTCAAATGTTACTCATACGATATGTTATAAGTGATTCCCATAGGAAATAATATTCAAATGGCTTAATCCTTGTACTTAGGCAGCATTATCTCTATAGATGGTGGAGCAAAAGAGGATATCAACTCAAGAATATCAAGAAGAGAAAGGCGTGTTTGCTCAATTGAGCAAAATATGGTCGTCTTCTGTTGTCTTCACCAAAAAGAAAGTGTGCATTTTTGATTCGAATGTGAAATTGTTTTCTATTTTTTTATATGGGTTTGAAACGTGATTTGTTACCGAACAACTAATGAAAAGCTGCTTAAGGCGTACACTAAAAATTTGGTGACTTCGCACAACCTAAACCGCTGAACTACACCTAAAAAGCAACAAGATGCCCATAGAAAACGAGATCATGCTACGCAAGATGTGATAGATAGGTCATATTCTCCGGAAAATTCAAAGTAAAGTCTAGCGCTAGACCCTAGGGTGGAATCCACAAGACAGTATAGGACATGGTAGATCAAGAACCACGTGAAAAAAGTCGTTTGAGTTGGAAATCTAAGAATGGGGAAGGCCGTGGCAAGAGAGAAAAGCCATCGCAAAGGATCGTGGCAAATGGAGTCGTTTCAGGAGAATATATACAAACATGCATTCATTGTGCCTGTAAGGAAAGTTAAAGTTGCCTATTGTTGTGTCCGCAGACGCGTAGACGGCGCAGTGATACAATTACCAGGCCATATTACTGCTAATAGCGTGACTATTGACATTATTAAACATTGCGCATTCTCTGGAGTAAAAAAGACTTTGAGGTAGATTGGGTACATAATACAGATAATAGACATATTAGCCTTTGCCAAAACTATGAAGGAATCACATTATTCCTCTCCGTGGAAGCGTGGTGATTCCTCATTACAGAAACCATCTAAGTGAATTTCGAAATTGATTTTTAAAAATATGCAGAATTTATGCTGCTTTATTTCGGATTCGGTGGAATTCGAATTTTTACTTGCCTAATTTAGATTCAACACTCATCATCGTCAGTTCGTCCTTGCAATAATCATAAACAATTTCTTATTAGTGACGATTCGATAGGAGAAGTAGAAGAGATGAAAGTTAAAAATGTTAACGCTTACTATACAGTATATATAGTGCAGGAAAAAACTCCCAACTGAGACATAAAAGCTTGAACGGCAAAGCGATGACAAATTTTTGTTTTATTACTCCTCCTTTACAACTAACTTCCTTTGCGTAGTCAATTCTGTTCGCACGTATTGCAGCAAGAAACAGGGAAAAATATTTATCTGTTTTAAAACAAAGATATAGATACAGTAGTGCCAAAATTTATGCGATATTTAATCTTTGGCGCACACCCGAAACCGCATTAGGGATATCTGAAAGTTTTTCTTTAGTAAGATTCGAAACTAAAAGTCTTCGCATTGGTTGATAATCTTGAGTAAAGCAAGCTTGCTACTCCTGCGTCTATCTGTGATGAGTATTTCCATATGTATATGGTCAATATACTTATGATTAGTTAGGACAAAAGTCTGCTTGTTGTTGAAACTTCTGGTATATGATTTTTTTCAAATTTGAGTGAGTACTGGCTGCATGAATTCAGCTGTGATAGGATACTTTCAACATTTTGGTAACTTTTTCATCAGCTGACATTTAAAAACCTTTTTAACATTTCTTAAAGGAGGCGGCTATGAGGTCTAACTTGGTGAATGAAATCTGTTCAGACAGCGGCTCGTCACAATTCAGATACATTCCAACACAAGTTTAGTTTTTTTGATATATCAAATAATTTTAACTTAAGTTAACAAAAATAAATATTAGCAATTTCTATTTTGCACAACACTGTTATACATAAGTAAGTAGGATTATACATATATTTCGTAAGTCCTTCTAATACCAACAAAAATATATCACGTACACATATATCGAGTTTTATAGCAGAAGTTTTTTTTATGTGCGTTTTGCTACGCTATCAAGAGTTTGTGAAATTCATAAAACCATCAATTATCATCCATCATTTGTTACGATATCTATGTATGCTCATTTGACCCACATTTCAACCACATTATTTGGTTACTTAAGATATAGATTAGTAAATATTGATTAATATTATTGTTTTACCTAATGAGCTTCTTTATTAGGTAGCTGTTATTGGACATGTGGGAATATATTTAATATACAAAAATTAGTGAGAAATTCTTAAATTGATAGAATTGTCGTTTAGCTATGGAGTTCAACAATGTTGCAATCATCCAATTCACTTATAATAATTATGATTGCCGTCAAAATGGTGCAAATAAGAATGATGAAGACTTTATAGGTTAGAGAAAACTAAATAAACAAAGAAAACAAAATTCTACCGAGATACTCTTTTGAGAAATTATAGACAGTGAAAAAAAAAAAGTTAAAACTTTAAACTTCTCTTCTTCCCTTATTTCCACGAATAGGTACACATAGCAAATGTAAAGTGTATGTTAAGGAATAAATTTGATTTCAGTTATATACTGGGGATTCAGGAAAAGGTTCTCAAATATTTACAAACATAAGCTACTGATAAGGTACATCTGTACCTTTGAATACTTCATGTGGATTTTATAAAAAAAATACCATAACGTGAAAGCTTAGTAAACGTGTAAGACGTTAACTTTATTAAAGTGGGTGTGGCATTTATTTGACTGCGCCCACATTCTGACTTGTGTTTAGTAATCACTGGTGCTGTTCAAAAATGTGAATTTTCGATAACGTCCATATTTTGAAAATATAATTAGAAGAAGTTTGGTCCATATTTCGGTGAAAAATTTTATAACATGCGCTGCATGCTCGAAACCTCGAACTTTGTAAATTTTTGAGGCAGGAGAGTTTAAGCGGCCGGCTTCACTAGAATCGCGGCCATCCCGCTGCAATTCAGAAGAAGCAGGATGCTCCAAAAGAGACCGAACGCAGGATACTGTTATTGCAAACGATAACAGTAAAAAACAGAAAACATCGAGCGCGTATAACGAGGGATGTTTTAAAACTGCAATCGTAGATGAATCTTCGACTGATAAAAAAATTTCGTCAGAGAATTGGAGCTTGTTGGAAAATAGACTGTTACTAGCTATAACAGAAACCTTGAGGGAGCAACCGAGTCTAGTTCCTTACTTTGGGAACATTTATAACAGGGACGGTTTCAAGATCCTCTCCTGCAAGTCTCAGGAGACTCTAGATTGGCTCAAGAAAACCGTCACTGGTATAGGTGGTCTTTGGGAAGGGGCAAGACTCAAAGTTATGCCTGAAAAGGACCTTCCAAGCCGGCCAAAGGTACGCATCTTCGTAACGGGCCCGAAGATACCAAGAGAGAGATTGCAAGAGATGCTGCGAAGCCAAAATAGCTACATGTACCCATCAAGTGATTGGGAAATTATAAAGATGGATGATCCCACACCGACAGGACAGTCCATAATGGTGGCTGTAAACCAACAGACTATGGGTCTCCTGGAGAAAAATGGGTCGAGAATGAGTGTGGGTCTGAGCAGTGTCGCAGTGAGGCCGGTGGTGTGGACGACGGGTCCTGCACAAAAGCGAATCAATCGTGGTGATGAAGGTCCTTCAAATAAACCTACATCACAGCATTGAAGCTTCTGCTAACCTGTTCGTCCACATAACTAAGCACGGCACAGATCTCGTACTTATTCAAGAGCCATGGGTAAGGGAGAAACATATATGTGGACTAGAGCATGATAGCTATAATTTATATGTTATAGCGAACAACAGTAAGTTGAGAACATGTATTTTAGCTAGGAAAGAATTAAAATTAACCCTTTTAATTCAATATAGTGGCCAAGACTTGACAACGCTGCAGCTGAGCAGTAAAGATAGGAAATTATTGATATCATCAGCATATTATCCGCACGATGATGAGGACTCACCACCACCAAGGTTGATTAAGGATCTGGTGAAATACGCGAAGGTAAATAATTTAGGTTTGATCATTGGATGTGATGCTAACGCACACCATATTTTATGGGGTAGTACGGACACAAATGCCAGGGGAGAAGCAGTCTTAGATTTTATTTTAAGAAACTGTTTAGATGTACATAATAGAGGATCAGATCCCACTTTTGTGACAAAAAATAGAAGTGAAGTGTTAGACTTAACTATTTCAAATCGGCTGACGGATATAGTGGTGACAGGATGGAAAGTCCTGGATGACATAAGTTTTTCAGATCATAAGTATATAGAATATATACTTGGCATAAATAAACCTAAAAAGGAGTTTTTTAGAAACCCGAGAAAAGCAGACTGGGAGGAATTCTCAAGTTCTGTTGGCACTTCGAGGAAATTAACGCAAATAGGAGAAATTAAAACAGAGGTAGATATTGAAAATGCTTTAGGCACAATTACGTACGTACTTAATTCTGTTTTTAAGAAAGTCTGCCCAGTAACAGTAAAGAACAAAAGAAAACTGAATCATAAATGGTGGAATGAAAACCTTAAGGACATGAGGAAAGAAGTAAGGAAGGCTTTTAATTTAGCTAAGAGACTAGGAAATAAGCTTCAATGGCAGAAGTATAGAGACCTTCTGGAAAACTTCAAAAAGGAGCTAAGAAAATCCAAAAGGAAAGCTTGGCGAGATATACCAACGGATATTGATAATATAAAAGATACCTCAAGACTTCGGAAGGTACTCACAAAACAACTACACGTACCAAGTAACCTCAAAAATAATGAAGGAACTTGGACAAATAGTAATGAGGAAACTCTAGACCTGCTCTTACAGACACACTTTCCAGGTTGTGAAAAAGGTGGGCAGAATTTCAGTGTAGTTAATAGTTTAAATTCTAGGAACTATGCTCATAGTG
This sequence comes from Calliopum simillimum, assembly GCA_951812925.1. Lineage (NCBI taxonomy): Eukaryota > Metazoa > Arthropoda > Insecta > Diptera > Lauxaniidae > Calliopum > Calliopum simillimum. Next base: position 147,035,257 of record OX638368.1, read on the forward strand.
TGTCAGAATTAGGAGGCATAATTTCACTTGAAAAAGTGGAATGGGCAGTAAAAACCTTTAGTGAATACAAGTCACCTGGTATAGATGGGTTATATCCAATAATGATTCAAAAATGTTTCAGACAAATCGGACCACTTATTGTTAGTATTTTTAAATCGTGTTTAGATTTAAACTTCGTCCCAAACAGTTGGAAAGAAACAAAGGTTGTCTTTATTCCAAAAGCAGGGAAAATTCAAAATGCATCACCAAAGGACTATAGGCCAATAAGCTTTCAGCCAATCTTACTTAAAACTTTTGAAAGACTAATAGACATACATATTAAATCAAAACTTGAGGGTTTTAGATTTTCCAAGAACCAACATGCATATCTCAAAGGAAAATCTGTAGAGACTGCTCTTCATGACGTAGCGCAGGTGATAGAAAAATCACTACATTTTAAAGAATACACACTAGGATGCTTTCTTGATATAGAAGGAGCTTTTAATAACATACATTCGACTGCGATCCATCGAGCATTAGTAAATGCCAACGTAGAAGTAGGCCTCACAAATTGGATAATGATAATGTTAAAAGACAGGAAAATTACTACATGTGATGGTGCATCCACCATCACAGTAAAGGCTAACAGAGGTACTCCTCAGGGAGGGGTTGTTTCACCAACCTTGTGGGTTTTGGTATTAAATGAGGTACTTCTACAAATTGAAGATCAAGGGATTCACGTAACAGCATATGCAGACGATTTAGTTATTTTATCCACTGGTATTTGCCTGGATACAATTGCAAATTTGTTACAGACAGCTCTTCGTATCTTAACAAAATGGGCAACCAACTGTGGGTTAAATATTAACCCGACTAAAACCGAACTAGTACTTTTTACCAACAGAAGGAAGGTCCCGATCTTCACGTTACCAAAAGTAAATGGACAGGTGCTTGAGCTTAAGGACAGTGCAAAATTTTTAGGAATAATAGTGGACAAAAAACTAAATTGGAAACTGAATGTCAAAGAAAGACTAAAGAAGGCGTATGCGGCTTTCTACTCATGTCAGAAAATAATTGGGTTAGAATGGGGCCTTAAGCCGTGGCTAATTCATTGGATATATACGGCAATTATTAGACCGATATTGTCATATGGTAGTGTAGTATGGTGGCCATACCTTGAAATACAAAATAATGTGAAAGAATTGGAAAAAATGCAAAGATTGGCCCTTTTAAGAATAACTGGAGCTATGAAAACTACTCCAACAAAATCTTTGGAAGTTATATTGAATGTTCTGCCAATAGATCTCTATATTAGAGAAAAGGCTGCCATAACATCTGTTAGACTAAATCAGAGTTATAATTTCAATAGACTAAGCTATGGTCACACAACCATTTTGCCAGAAATAAGTCAGACAGATTACATTAAAGCTTTTACAGATTTTAGTAAAAGCATAAAAGCCCAATATCCCACACTTGAACAATGGGAGAACAAGAATGTCCTTAATGATACCACTTTAGAAGTATATACGGATGGTTCTAAAATGGACATAGGAACTGGTTGCGGGATCTTCAGTCAAAAAATTAATCTCTCAGAGTCGGTAAAAATATCTGACAATTGTTCAGTATTTCAAGCGGAAATATTTGCGATAGCAGAGGCGGCAAGGTTGGTATCGATGAGGGATATATCACCTACCGATATAACCATTTACATCGATAGTCAAGCTGCCATTAAAGCTCTGCAAAATAGGAATATAAGATCTGAGGTAGTCAGCCGTTGTCGTAGAGAGCTTCAGGTCCTTAACGAACAACACAATTTAAAACTGTGCTGGGTACCCGGTCATAAAAATATTCAAGGAAATGAAAAGGCAGATGAGTTGGCTAGGAGGGGCTCATTATTGCCTACAGAGAATATTAATCATATCGTTAAACCACCAATGTCACACGGTTGCAAGATAATTTCAGATAAAATGGTTTTGGAGATGATGAGGAGATGGGGCAACTCGACCCATTATCAAACGACCAAAACTATTTATAACACTCCTAAGATAGGGTTTACTAAATTACTTTTAAAGTGTAGCAAGAGTGAATTAAAGTCTTTTATAGCAGTAGTTACAGGGCATAATACGCTATGCAGGCACTTGGGACAGATGGGGTTTGAGACTGACGATCTTTGTAGATGGTGTGGAGACAGCGACGTGGAAGAGGATAGTCAACATTATCTTTGCCAGTGCCCTGCACTTGCAAAAACAAGATTTAAAATATTTGGATCCTTCTTTTTTCAGGATATGCGAGAACTTATGGAGATGGACCCCGTTAAGATCCTGAAATACATCAAGGCATCAAAATGGGAACAGAGAACACGAATAGTAGCCAACAACCAATGAATAAGCTTCAATAAGATTGTATAAATATACTGAATTAAATTAATTGAATATGTATCAAAGAACTATGTACCGTATTAAAGAGGGATCACAATGGACCAGCAGAATGGTCTAAGTGGAAGTTGGCTTGTATACATGCCAACGATGCCCTCGCAACCTAACCTAACCTAACCTAATTTTTTTATAGCTTATGCTTCATGTTTTTAAAAATAAAAACATGTTTTTCTAAAACACCATATTTTTTAAGTATTTGACACACTTAGTTTGCCTTCTATACCCTCAAAAGCAGTAAGTTAAAATTGGCAAAATTCTCGAGTTTGCCTTAAAAATATAAGTAAAACTCGGAAAGTATTAAACACATTCAAAACATTGTACTCCAATAGCTTATAGTAAGCGAGATGTGACGGAATATTATTATTGTTATTATTATAAGTGGCGTGTTAAAGAATAAATTCTTCTATGCGAACAATTTAAGTCAATAAATAAAAATTAATAAAATAACGAAATCTGTCATGAAGCTATCCCGCCACACTGAAACATATGTCACAACCTTAAAATTTTTCCCTTAGCACCCAAAAAGAAGCTTCAGTTCAAAAATTGGTACAGGATTCTCAATTAGATCGTGTTTTTGCAGCTCTTTTTGGTAAATTTCTCTTTCCATTGGCTGTATGCAAATTTAGTTGGTCAAGTCTTTTAGACGTGCTTTAGATATGCTTTTCGATTCTGTAGCTTATGTATGATAATAGATCATAAAATTTTTTATTTTTGGTTTCACTTCTTCTACATTTGCGATCACCATCTACGACTATTCAAAGAAAAACTGGTTTTTGAGTCACAAGTTCAGTTAGATATATCCCGGGTAAACATCGTTTGACCTTGAACAGAAGCTCTTGTTTGAGTAATTCATAATATGAAAGAAAAATCTTAAAATTGTATGTGGAAGCCATATAAAAAAACCTAAACGTGTTACTTTTCAGTAGACCAAAGGTTTTAAAGTTGACGGTAGAATAAGGGTTAAAAAATTCATAGTTGACATCATATGTCGTAAAATGAAAACGTAACGTATCCTATTGCTTTTGAAATATTTTTTTTTACAAAAAAGTCCTCCTTAAAAATCATCTTTTTCTCAATAATTTTTTAAATCTAAAAACCGTCCCTATACCAGTGAAAAGTACTACGTCAGTTTTACAAGTTTTGAGATATCTGATTTACAAAAAATAAAATTTGGATTTTTTGTATAGAAATCGTTATTTTGCTTTGGACTTTATAATGAAAATAACCAGTTTTTAACAGAAAAATGGCTAAGTGGGTCTTATGCAACTAAAGACTATAATATTTTAGAGCAGAAGTTCCAAATAACTCAAAACTCGGGAAAACTGACTAAGTACTTTTCACTTGTTAATGGGCGAAATACTTTTGCATTTTTTGACAAAAATTTTTTTAAAAATATTTCAAATAAAAATCCAGTTTCTAAGCTATAAAATGGTTTATCATTTATAATAGAATTCAGTCGCTGAAGGGATGTTTCAGGCCGTTGAGCACCCGAGGTTGGCAATATATTTTATCTACTCAAAAGCAAGGCATCTTACGAAAAAAAGCATAAGGCATAAAATGCCAAAGTGTGAATTTTGTAAGAAATTTTTGTCACATTTTTGCATAATTAGAGGTCTAACCTTGAATTTGATATAATTTTTTATACATTTCCGAAGTTTTCTTAGTTACTTATACCTTATACTTCATGTATATAAAAAAGAAAAGGATGGGGTTTTGTTTAATCTGCTTGTGATTATAAAACCATTTGGAGGTACTCAAAAGCGGCCAAAAAAATAGCGGCCAAAAAATAGCGGCCGACAAAAAGGGGCCAAAAAATAGCGGCCAATTAAAAAAGGGGCCAAATACAAAAAGGGGCCAAAAAATAGCGGCCAAATAAAAAAGGGGCCAAAAATGGTTAAAGTGTTAAATTGTCATTATTTTGTTAAAAATCAAAGATATTAGGTAAAATAGTAAAGTAAATTGACAAATTGTGTAAATAATAAATGGAAAAAGTTAGTTAAGAAGTACAATGAAGTTAATTATAGAGAATGGGATTGCTGACATTAGTTAATTATTCGCAAATTTCAGCATGAGTGAGATCTTCAGTTAACCATTTGGGCTCAAATCCAGAAACTACAGTCTTAAGGCGAATGTTAGCTTCTCGATATCGCTTGCGAGACTGTTCTGGTTCTGCACCAGCAGCATCTTGAGTAGTAGCAAGACTTACCAAAGAATGTTCCTGCTGAAGTGTAGAGATAAACTTCCAGATGTTTGGATTGTCTTTGATTTTTAACAAAATAATGATAATTTAACACTTTAACCATTTTTGGCCCCTTTTTTATTTGGTCGCTATTTTTTGGCCCCTTTTTTTTGGCCGCTTTTGAGTGGAACCAAAACCATTTATTTTAAGTACCCAGGAGTCTTTTTTTATCAACTATGACCTTAAAATATTATACAAAAATTGTCAAATATCTCGAGTTTGCCTTACAGATTTATAACGCACCTTTCATTTCAACGATCATAAGGTCATATGATTTAGAGATATATGAACTTTCAAATGGTGTATGCGAATAAAATATATAACAGGTCTGTAATCTTAAAAAGGTGAGAAATTTGTAAAAAAGCATAAATGTCCAAAAATTTGACTTCTTATTAAATGTTTAAAGTATTTCGGAAAAATTAATTAAAAGACGTGCATATTATAAAAACGTTTCTGGCCAACAAACAAGCTAGAGAATTTGTATGTAAACTCGTATTCAGATAACTTTTTTTTTATATTAATAAATTTTAAATAACTACTACATCTCGCGCATAAAAACACATAATTTAATTAGATGATAAGACTTCATCTGCATTAGTTTTGCCAAAAATTTTCCATTAAAAACGCTAAAAGCCTACGCTCCGTAAACAACATTAACTATGCGCAAAGACGCTTTTAACTAACAAAAAGCGTAGAGAAGCAAAAGCTTGGTATTGCTAATAAAGCAATAATGCAAATTAGTAGCATTACCAAATAATTTTAACAGAGTCGTACGTTTATTAACTTGCTAATGTGCTGGAAATATTTGTATTTGTACCTACCAACTTCCTTCTGAAGAAGCTTTTAAAATACTGTTAAAAGAATGAAAAGGTATTTCAGTGAGTGTGTGTGTGTGTGCGTAATTCTGCATCTATTTAACTTTTTAATTAAAACGGGGCATCCCACGAGTGTTGTTAACTTACTCTAAAATGCGCAAACACATTTGCCGATATTTCCCACGAGAACACTCAAATATAGCAGAACATTAATAAATTAAAGGTGGGGTACGAGTATATAGGGAAGAAGTGCAAAATTTCCATTGTAAAACCTCAAAAAAAAAAAAAAAGTACTTTAGGTGCGAATATTGCGGTATTGGTACAATTTATTTTACGTAATATAAACAAAAGAAAACTATAAGTGCTCATAGGAAACAGAAATATTAACTACCTAACAAAGTAAAACCAATATATGAGAGGTATAGAAAGAAGCAAAGGCGACAATCTCCACTTTTTTCAATTTTGTGAAAACTAACAAAAAAGTGTAACTCTGAAGATACACGAATTTAGGATAGAGTTTGATGAGGATGTAAACCAAGTTTAAATCAAATCCTCAAAGGGGTTTATGGACAAATTCCATAAGAAATTTGGAGATTGTCGTGTTTGTTTCAATCAAGTGGAATTTACTAGGTTTTTAATAATACAACTGCCACACCCCCTTCGATTTCGCTTAAATTAGGTACATGACTTCCCCAACGGGAAGAAATGAAGATGCTTCCAAAAAGAGCGCAATAGAAGCACATCTCTGGTAGCATACAAATTTTTTCAAATTCTATATATTTTTATTGCTTATAAAAGTTAATAAATCTTCCAAAAGCTATAGAAAAAAAGTAATTTTTCTGAAATGGATTTTAAAATTTTGAAAAACTTCCACGGAAGCGTATTTCATGTGCTTCCAAATGTGTTCTTCCACGGAAGCGTATTTGTAGCGTATTTCATGTGCTTCTGAAGATGTGCATCTCCGCTAGGACATGCAGTGTTAAAAAAGATAAGCTGTGAGAACAGCACTGGAAGCAGCTTCTTGCTTCCCTAGAAGCGCAACTGCAGTCGTTTCTATACGCCGCTTCCATTTCCCGTTGGGTCATTAGTTGCTTAAACTAATAAAAATGGTGAAAAAATTATATAATTTTTTGGCGGAGCTCTAAGAAGTTTTGATTAAGAAATTTAGTAATCAAAGCAAAAGCTTCAATCTCCAATTGAGATTGGTGTAGAAAACCCAAATTATGAAATTTCGACTTAATTTACATATTGGCTAAAAAAACTTCACTATGGCAAGATATGTATGTATATTAGGGTGGGCCGATTTGGAAACAGACCTCGGCTACCCCCCTATGTGAAAGTTCATTCAATTTCATGATTATTTGCTCAAGGAACCATACCTCTGCGTTCAACTTTAGTTCGGCGCATTTTTGATCGAAAATTTTACCTCGCATTTAATATTTTTTTTATTTTCATACTAAATTTTGAAAATTCTTATAGAGACAAAAGTAATGTGATAATATGATTTGGCGGATATTCTATCAGTAATCAATTAAATTAGGTTCTGTTTACACGAGAAGTTTACTTGATGGTGTGGATTTGATGGCATATATTTGAAAAAGTGATATGGGTCAAATAGCCGATTATTATGACCCACTTTCAAAATAAACGATTCATATTTTTAGATGAATTTTTTCAAATAAAACACCAACCTAGGCTGAAAGCTCATTCAACTCTACGTTCAACTTTAGTTGGGCGCATTTTCGATTAGAAATTTTACCTTGCGTTTAATATTTATTTTTATGCTAAATTTTTAAATTTCTTATAGAGACAAAAGTAATGTCATAATATGTTTTGGCTGGTATTCTGTCAGTAACAGTGGCGGATCCAAGTGGCGATCGCCCCCTCTCTCAAACCTAAATTATATGTAAAGATTTTCAAAACATTCTGTTATTATCTAGAAATGTAGTCAATCGGGCCCACTCTTGACAATGCTGGATCCGCCACTGGTCAGTAATCCATAAAATTGGGTTCTGTTTTCACGAGAAGTTTATTGGATAGTGTTGAATTGATGATATTTATTTTGAAATCGGTTATTTGACCGATATAATTTTGTTAAATAAATATCATCAATTCCACGCTATCAGGTAAACTTTTCGTGGAAACAGAACTTAAGTTTATTGATTACTGACAGAATACCAGCCAAAATATACTATGACATTACTTTTGTCTCTACAAGAATTTTGAAAATTAGCATAAAAATAAATATTAAACGCAAGGTAAAATTTTCAATCGAAAATGCGCCGAACTACAGTTGAAATCACATAATCATAGAATTGAATGAACTTTCAGCCAAGGTTGGTGTTTTGTTTGAAAAAATTTATCTAAAAAGATGAATCGGTTATTTCGAAAGTCGGTCATAATAATCGGCTATTTGATCGACATCACTTTTTTAAATACATTCGATCAATTCCACACGATCAAGTGAATTTCTCGTGTAAACAGAACCTGATTTTATTGAATATTGGCAGAATATCAGCAAAATCATATTATGACATAGCTTTGTGTCTATAAGAATTTTTAAAATTCCGTATGAAAATAAAGAAAATATTAAATGCAAGGTAAAATTTTCGATCAAAAATGCGCCAAACTATAGTTGAATGCAGAGGTATGGTTCCCTGGGCAAATATTCATAAAATTGAATGAGCTTTCACATAGGGTTTAGCCGAGTTCGATAAAATTTCGTCCATACAATTTGGCTCACCCTAATGTATATGTATGTAAATTTTTCAAAAACCATTCGTCATTTGTATAAAAAAAACAAAATATTTTGCAAAAAAAGAGTGCCAATGTGTCGATGATTTTGCGAATCATGTTGTTTTAACTAGGAGATTTTGAATTATTGATGACAGAAAAAAAAAAAAATAATAAAAATTACACAATGATATCTCATTAAAAGTTATTTGAGCAAAAAAAATTTTAACTTCATTAATACGATACGTAGTCTTAAGTTAGGATCATTTTGGTATTGTTTTCGTTAAAAAACAAAAACCAGAAACTAAAACTGAATTTTGGCTCCTAAAATTTGTGGAAGAAATAAAGGTTTTTCAAATATTAAATCACAGATTGCACAAGATATTAAGAATTTAAACTTATAATTTGGACAAAATAAATGTATGTATTAATAACAATTAATTAATTAAGGGAGCTGGTGTCATAAAAAATATGTGATAACATCGTCCAGCAAAAGAAATTTTCGTGAAGATTGGAGTAAATAAATCAAAATAAGCCATTTTTTGTTAGGAATTTTGTTAGAACTTTAATGCATCATAGAAAAGCCAGACACGATGTTATGACATAAGTAAGGTATCATAATTTAACAATTTCGAGGTTCGATTAATTAACTCTCTAACCAGTAAATTTTTGATTGCATTGAAAAAATTCACACGTACTAATAATGTAACGAAAAATAGGATTATGAAGTCAGATTTGAAAAAAAAAAAAAATCATGAAGTGACCTCTGAGACCTCTGCCTGTTAACGCGTAAAAAAATTAAAGTAAAGTAAAAAAGCGGAATTTCTTTTCTGTATTTTTATTTTTACATGTTAGCTAAAAAATAATGGAAAAATACAAATGGAAAGCCAACTTAATACTAATGTTGTGTTTGAAAAAACTGAAAAAATTTTTTCCTTGTCGACAAACATTAATTTAGATTGCATTTAGTGCAAAACATTTAAATTTGTGATATGAAACTTGACACATTGAATATTCGTTTTCCACTGCTATCCATAAGATCAGGCATATTGTCTAGTGCAGAGGTGTGCACCTAGAGCAAAAATTTTTTCATCTTGCTCCCATATAAACTTGATTTTGAAGCCTTACGTCATAAACGTAAAGCTTGAGTTTTTGATTTTTTCAAATGTTAAGTTTTTCTAAACACAAGCCAACAAAAACAAAAAGTACAAATATCCTGTCGTATATAACACGCTACTTGTTTGCAAGTGTCAGTCCAATTCTAGTTTTGAAGCAAACCAAAAAATGAATATCAGGAAACAACAACAATAAAATTTGCAACAACAATTGCATACGCTACTTTTCTACGAACTTCAAAAAATAAAATTCAATGCGAGCGACCGCAACAACAATTTCATGCAGCTTGAAGTCAAGTGAGTTAAAGCCTTTTTCGTTGCGATCGTAGAGCAACGGGAATTATTATTTTATCATTGATTTGTTGTTGTCATTGCATCCCTCGAATTTGAAATTTTTATGTTTTCATTTTTTTCGAAGAATGCTTGGGGACTTACATTTTGCAAATTTCGTGAGCTAGCTCTTTTAATCAGCCGATTAAATATTTTAGCTCCCTTACGTTACTTGTGTGCACACCTCTGGTCTAGTGCCATTATTGCGAAGATCAACTGGAGTTGTGTGTTTTTCTGGCTCTAAATAATTAAAATTAGCACTTGATATTCACCCAACTGGATCTTTGAGGTCAGGAATAGTCTGTGATAAATGTATAACGACATTCCATATCGAACCTAAATTAATCGCACATTATTGTCCCCTGCACCCTTGTTTTCATTAGACTTCTACGAGAAGCCTCTGGAATCACAGAGAATAAACAATTTTATTTCACACTTGTATGGTTTATTTGGCATATATTGGATGTGCGTTAGCCTGCTTTTGTGGAATTTCCTGAAGAAAAAGCACAAACGGGCAAGTTTACTTTTTTGTTAAACAATCACGTAAGGACTTGATATCAAGGAAATTATGGCTAAGCTGAGAATCGCACCCAAAATTATTTGGTTTGCGATTGCTTTCAGCCCAAAGTGCTCTCCGTGTTATGTTGCACATTTAATAAAATTTGCTTGCAGGACCAAAGTGAATAAGACAGACAGCCAAAGGCACAATTCCATAATCATTCAGTTTGCTTTTGCTTGTACAACTCTTTCTTTCTCTTCTTTACGGTTGGGATGTTATTTGCTTTCTCGCTTTAATACTTTTGAGAACATTTTGGGTTTTTTTTTCTGTTGTTATTTACTTTTATTTTTTTAACTTTTTTTGTTTTGTTTTTATTTGCTTGTTTCACTCATTTCTTTCTGTGCCAAAAGAAAAAAATTATTTGCATTCAGTGTTGATTCTTCTGTTTCCACTGGCCTAATTCTGCCTTCACTACGATATTTTTTGAGCAAAAGTCGAAAATGAAATTAATAATTTGTTGCTTTTGCCTTTCTCTGTTGTTGTTTTTCTTTATTTTTCTTTTTTTATACATCCACACAAGTGTACAAATTTTCAGCTCGAAGTTTTGTTATTTGATGGATTTTTGTGTGAGTACATACAACTTTGGCCTAACGCTCCGGAGAGGTTGTTTATATATTTTTTTTTGGTTTTTAGCCTGGTTAACCATCTCGTTAATTATTCATAAATTAAGGGCAACATCCTTCGTTTGAATTGTTTTTGTTAAGAGTTTTATTTTTGTAGGTATGTTTTGTTTTTGTTTAAATAAGCACATGCAAGCAAATGGCATAAAGTGATTTTTGATAAAAGTTAATGAATTAAATGCGTTTATATGGTAAAACAGATATAAATTAGATGCATTTCAATTAGGTATAGGTACATAAGACTGATGCCAAAAAAAACCTTTTTCCGAATTTTCTCGATTACGCCCAAGAATTTAAAAAAAGGTGTCAAAAAAGTGAGCTTAGTTCTTTTTAAATATTTTTGAAGGCCATTTAGAGGTGGCGTAAGATCTTGGAGCAATCTTTGATGAAAAAGCAAATATGTTCAAACTTGATTTATGGCCATAGGACTCATATGGCTTTGTTTTGTGACCAAAGGTCATCTTAAGCAGTTATTTCTTATTGCCACATGCATGTTTAAAACATTCAAAATACGACCATACACCAAAAAATTTGCTCTGGTTTCATTCCTGTAACGCAAGTCAGAACAGAATGTCGCATGCGTCAGAAATTCAAAAAGTAGTATTTTCTTCATCTTTCTAACTATTTTTTGCTTGAAACCTTTAATTGTACTCACATATTACTTCAGTTGCAGCAGAAAAATATGCATAAAACACAGTAGTTTGGCTAAAATTCTTGCTTAAGTAAGTAAATAAAAAAAAGCGTTCGGTTTCATGTCCCATGCGTCATACTTATTTAAGCAACAATTTAAGAAAAACATTAACTTTTTAAAATTTCCTTATACTTAGCAAAAGAAGGGTTCTTTAGTTATTTTTCTGTACTGTTTTCACAGTTTAAGGACTTAAAACAACTTAGCTATCACCAAAGTTTTGCCATATTCTATAACAAAACGTAAAGTCACAATAGAATGCCCCGTATATAAAAAAAAAATTGGAATCTAAAATCAACGACAAATTGTTCTTCTAGCTAAAATACCCTTAAAAAAAAGTTTTTCCAAATTTTATCCTACTAAATCCTAAATTTTCATTTTGGATAAAATTTTTTGTTTCAAGGTCCCATAAAACCACGTAAGGAACAATTTTCTAGCATTTTTCAACTCATTATATGGGCTGACTTCCCAAACTAAAGTTGAAATGCAACCATGTTTTCACATGCGCAACATTTACACGGCAACAGTGTTACAAATGTTGCTTTGTCAAACTTTGACGTTGCATTTTTCAGTAATAAAGGAAGACAAAAATTGCTCGAGGTTGTTGTTGTGTTGTTAAAATGAATAATTTAAAAACATGCTTAAAATATTATAAAACTAACATAATTGTTAATTAAATTCACTACTTACTTTATTTCATCCATATTGCTTCGCGCTAAATTTTAAGCAACAATATTAAAATTGATGCGCTAGTTGCGCAGCTGTTGTGTAGTAAAAAGAGTTGCCGTTTAAAAAGGAACATATGACATTGTCAAAAATGTTGCTACTTTATTTAGGAACCGAATGCATTGCAGTGTTGCATTGCAACCTTAGTTTAGGAAGTCAGCCATACTGTACTTATGGGTATTTTTGACTTCCTGATCAAAAAACTGGGTTAAGATGGGTTAAAGTGTTCTACAAAAATATTCAGCGAAAAATTTTATTAGTGTTCAACAAACGCGAGAAGTTCTTAAAGTAATAAAAATGCAATAAATATTCACTGAAAATAAAACAACATTTTCTTTGGTAATTTTTTTAAGTTTATTAGTTCACTTCCAATATTTTGAAATTCTTTGGAATTTATTATCAAAGAGTAAAAGTTTTAATACATAAACAAAAAAAAAAAAAAAACAACTTTAAAACAATTACAATCGAAATATTAAAAGTGAATAAACAAAATAAAAAAATAATATTTCAAAAGGTCATTAAATCATGAAATTCTCAATTTTATTCAATTTTATTTGGAGCACAAAACTCAAATGTACAGTGAAGTACCGATTTAAAATTTTAGATTTATAAATACGATAATACGCCATAATTTGAAACATTCAATTTTCGTAAAACCCAGCAGTGACCTTAAGATATAAATTGCGAAAACATTTTTTTTTTTTAATGAATGAAAAAAACAACAACAAATAATAATTACTTTACATTAAAAGCACTCATTTCAAGCAATCAACATATAAATTCTTCCTGCTGCGCATCATCGTCCACAGGTGTCCAGGCAGACTTAAGAGCTTCAATTGACTACCGCTTAAAAAAGAGGACACTTCAAAGCAAAGCATAAAAAAAAGTAAATAAAAAAACATCCGTCCTACGCGTGTGTTTTATCCACAATTTTTTTTAGCGTTTTTATCACAAAGTAAATTTATTTTAATACGACCTATAAAATCAGGCGGCTCTCAGCTTTAGGTAGGTCACATCTTTACCAAAGATGTTGGCGGTAAAAAGTTTGTACTTAGTAAGCATTTATGTGTTGCTGAAATATCGATACTATTTGACGTATATATGAGTTTTGCTTAGTCCGCAAATAATACTTATACTTATGTATATGTTTACTTGAAATGACCAATGTCAAAACTATCAGCGAAAACATTCGGAAGGGAATTATTCCACAACTTAATCTGTGTTTTAGATGTCAGCGTGTTATTCTAAAACGAATTTGTGTGTTACATTGTGCTTAAAAATTAAGCACGCAAATTTATCTGTGTTAAATTAAGCACTTTTGATGTTGCTTTTTTATGCGTTTCTTAGAAAGTGCTTATATAAGCACTGAAAACTGCCGTCTAAAACATAGCTTTAATCATGCACACTGGAAACTGCCTGACCATTAGCAAACTTCGTAGACGATCGGCATTTGTTGTTGATATTAATCATTTTCTGATTTAGAAATACTACTCCTTTGCATCTCTAGAAACACTATGAAGCGCTGCTGTTGGTTTATCTAAAGAAATGAATGAATTTGATTTACATTTGTAGCGTCGTGGTGGAGAATTAAATGCCTTTCAATTTACTCATAGGATTCAAACTTTACTTGAATTCTAGCAGGACACGAGTCGGTCGTATCCATCGTGACTGTGGCATAAAAGGAAATGAGCCAAACACCTGGGTAACGCTGGAATTTCACTTGCAAATTAATGGGAAATTAGTTGAAGTCGTAAAAAGGACATTCTTTGGCAATTTGCACAAAGCAAATTTGAACGGCGATTTCATTTTTCTCTTTGCCTTTTGCTTTATTTATATTTTAAGGCTTAGAGGTATCTTAATTTGATTGATAAGATCTCTGATGTGGAATGATAAATGTGAATAAATTTGTAGGGGGTTATTTTAATTCTTGTTTTAAGGAAGCGAAATTTCGATTAAGTTTAATATCTCTCCAGTCCCGGCGGAAGCGAAACATATCAATTTTTTGTTTTATTATTTAATGTATAATTTTTTTCCAATTTCAGTACCTAACTAAGTTAAATAGCCTTTGAAACTTTTGACAAATCTTTTTTTAAGAAATTTTACAGTTTTTATTCAGTTTTTTTATTTTTAATTGAAAACAGAGTGAACATACTTCGAAGTTAGACCACTATTATATTGAAATATAAAAAAAAAAAAATGTAAAAAGCGTGCAGGGTGTCCGAAAAATTTCTGAATGGTCAAATATTTTGAAAGCTGCACGTTAAATCGAAAAAACTAAAAATAATGCAAACTATTAGACCTAAAACTTAATAAAAAAAGCTTCGGATGATATTGATAAATTTATATTGAACTAATTAAACAGTGATTTTGCAATTTTTCAACAACAGACGCAAACAAGAGTTAACATGAAAATTGATTATATGCATATGTTTCGGCTATTTTCACATAGATATTTATATATTTTCGTATATAAACATGTATACAGCCTCATCAGATCAGTTTTGGCTAATTCTTGTCAGAAGCCACACTCGAACCCTTGACTTCGTGTTTCTGATGAGAGAAACGCACTGCTTGACCACTTCGGCTATCGTCAAGGTCAAATGCCAACGCACAAGAACGCAATATGTATAGATCATAAAGCTCATTTAGCGCCATCTGTTGTGAAAAATTGCTAATTGTTTTTAGTTGGCAACACACTTTGGTTTTGAGACATGCTACGCTAGCTACTATTCGGATGACTATTTTTTTATATGTTTTTACTAAAAATAGAAAATTATTTGGGTTCAAGTTTTTCAGATATATTTACCATGCACCTGCTTGCATTACCCCAAATAAACAGAAAATTCCTCCACTTTTCAAATAACTAATTTCAAAAATTCCCACTCCTCGCAAATTGCAGGCATAACATAATTTACCATTATTTATTTTTGTTGATATTTCAAGGCGTTCTCGAGAGTTTTTTAAGTGCAAATTGAATACGCTTGCCAAAAGCAGAATCATTTGAGAAAAAAAAAAAAAAATGGATAAAAAATTCTTTAGGGTGGTTGTTGTTGTTGGCGGCATACCAGCAAATCATCAACGCGTCGTCGTTGTCCTTTATGTCATCTTTGTGTATGTTACTTGTCCTGTTCTTGTGTTGTGGCTGTTGTGTCCTCTTAACGAATTAATGCGATTTTTATGTGAAAAGTTGTAATGTAAACGCATATTTAAGTAATAGAGAGGTGAGTCCAGCTGTGTGAACTTGGCACCCAAGTTTAAAAAAAAATGATTTTTTTTTTATAAATCGATAGCATATTTGCTGTAGATGTTTGTAGTGATTTGCATTTCGTTTGTAGTTTAACGGTTTTCGAGAAATCGAAGTTTAAAAAAAACGTTAGCACCCCACTTTTGAAATCGGTAAAATTGAAAACGCAGTTTCGTTTGAAATCGTTTGTAGTTGTTTGTAGTGATCTTCATTTCCATTTTGGGCCAACCGTTTTTGAGATATCGAAGTTTAAAAAAAAAGTTAGCACCCCACTTTTCGGAATCATAAAACTGAAAACACAGTTTTATTTGCAACCGTTTGTAGTTGTTTGTAGTGATTTTCCTTTCGTTTGTAGTTCAAAGGATAAAAAGCTACAAACGATTTTCTAAAACTCGAAACCGGTTTTTTTTTAATATTGAATTCACCCAAAAACTAAGTAAGCAGTTCGCTTAACAATCGTTTGCAGTCGCAGAAAAACACTTTCCTCTTGTTTGAAGTTCAAAGAATAAAAAGTTACAAACGATTTTCTAAAATTTCAAACGGTTATTTTTGAAGTATTAATTTTATCCAAAATCCAAGTATGCAGTTCGTTTAACAATCGTTTGTAGTCGCAAAAAAACACTTTCTTTTTGTTTGTAGTTCAAAGAATAAAAAACTACAAACGATTTTCTAAAATTTGAAACGGTTATTTTTGAAGCATTAATTTTATCCAAAATCCAAGTATGCAGTTCGCTTAACAATCTTTTGTAGTCGCAAAAAAACATTTTCTTTTCGTTTGTAGTTCAAAGAATAAAAAGCTACAAACGATTTTTCAAAATTTGAAACGGTTATCTTTGAAATATTAATTTTACCTAAAATCCAAGTTTGCAGTTCGCTTCAGAATCGTTTGTAGTCGTAGAAAAACATTTTCCATTCGTTTGTAGTTCAAAGAATAAAAAACTACAAACGATTTTTTAAAATTTGAAACGGTTATCTTTGAAATATTAATTTTACCTAAAATCCAAGTTTGCAGTTCGCTTCAGAATCGTTTGTAGTCGTAGAAAAACATTTTCCTTTCGTTTGTAGTTCAAAGAATAAAAAACTACAAACGATTTTTTAAAATTTGAAACGGTTATCTTTGAAATATTAATTTTACCTAAAATCCAAGATTGCAGTTCGCTTCAGAATCGTTTGTAGTCGTAGAAAAACATTTTCCTTTCGTTTGTAGTTCAAAGAATAAAAAACTACAAACGATTTTTTAAAATTTGAAACGGTTATCTTTGAAATATTAATTTTACCTAAAATCCAAGATTGCAGTTCGCTTCAGAATCGTTTGTAGTCGTAGAAAAAGATTTTCTTTTCGTTTGTAGTTCAAAGAATAAAAAACTACAAACGATTTTTTAAAATTTGAAACGGTTATCTTTGAAATATTAATTTTACCTAAAATCCAAGTTTGCAGTTCGCTTCAGAATCGTTTGTAGTCGTAGAAAAACATTTTCCTTTCGTTTGTAGTTCAAAGAATAAAAAACTACAAACGATTTTTTAAAATTTGAAGCGGTTATCTTTGAAATATTAATTTTACCTAAAATCCAAGTTTGCAGTTCGCTTCAGAATCGTTTGTAGTCGTAGAAAAACATTTTCCTTTCGTTTGTAGTTCAAAGAATAAAAAACTACAAACGATTTTTCAAAATTTGAAACGGTTATCTTTGAAATATTAATTTTACCTAAAATCCAAGTTTGCAGTTCGCTTCAGAATCGTTTGTAGTCGTAGAAAAACATTTTCCTTTCGTTTGTAGTTCAAAGAATAAAAAACTACAAACGATTTTTTAAAATTTGAAACGGTTATCTTTGAAATATTAATTTTACCTAAAATCCAAGTTTGCAGTTCGCTTCAGAATCGTTTGTAGTCGTAGAAAAACATTTTCCTTTCGTTTGTAGGTCAAAGAATAAAAAACTACAAACGATTTTTTAAAATTTGAAACGGTTATCTTTGAAATATTAATTTTACCTAAAATCCAAGTTTGCAGTTCGCTTCAGAATCGTTTGTAGTCGTAGAAAAACATTTTCCTTTCGTTTGTAGTTCAAAGAATAAAAAACTACAAACGATTTTTTAAAATTTGAAACGGTTATCTTTGAAATATTAATTTTACCTAAAATCCAAGTTTGCAGTTCGCTTCAGAATCATTTGTAGTCGTAGAAAAACATTTTCCTTTCGTTTGTAGTTCAAAGAATAAAAAACTACAAACGATTTTTCAAAATTTGAAACGGTTATCTTTGAAATATTAATTTTACCTAAAATCCAAGTTTGCAGTTCGCTTCAGAATCGTTTGTAGTCGTAGAAAAACATTTTCCTTTCGTTTGTAGTTCAAAGAATAAAAAACTACAAACGATTTTTTAAAATTTGAAACGGTTATCTTTGAAATATTAATTTTACCTAAAATCCAAGTTTGCAGTTCGCTTCAGAATCGTTTGTAGTCGTAGAAAAACATTTTCCTTTCGTTTGTAGTTCAAAGAATAAAAAACTACAAACGATTTTTTAAAATTTGAAACGGTTATCTTTGAAATATTAATTTTACCTAAAATCCAAGATTGCAGTTCGCTTCAGAATCGTTTGTAGTCGTAGAAAAACATTTTCCTTTCGTTTGTAGTTCAAAGAATAAAAAACTACAAACGATTTTTTAAAATTTGAAACGGTTATCTTTGAAATATTAATTTTACCTAAAATCCAAGATTGCAGTTCGCTTCAGAATCGTTTGTAGTCGTAGAAAAAGATTTTCCTTTCGTTTGTAGTTCAAAGAATAAAAAACTACAAACGATTTTTTAAAATTTGAAACGGTTATCTTTGAAATATTAATTTTACCTAAAATCCAAGTTTGCAGTTCGCTTCAGAATCGTTTGTAGTCGTAGAAAAACATTTTCCTTTCGTTTGTAGTTCAAAGAATAAAAAACTACAAACGATTTTTTAAAATTTGAAACGGTTATCTTTGAAATATTAATTTTACCTAAAATCCAAGTTTGCAGTTCACTTCAGTATCGTTTGTGGTCGTAGAAAAACATTTTCCTTTCGTTTGTAGTTCAAAGAATAAAAAACTACAAACGATTTTTTAAAATTTGAAACGGTTATTTTTGAAATATTAATTTTACCTAAAATCCAAGTTTGCAGTTCGCTTCAGAATCGTTTGTAGTCGAAGGAAAAACATTTCCTTTCGTTTGTAGTTCAAAGAATAAAAAACTACAAACGATTTTTTAAAATTTGAAACGGTTATCTTTGAAATATTAATTTTACATAAAATCCAAGATTGCAGTTCGCTTCAGAATCGTTTGTAGTCGTAGAAAAACATTTTCCTTTCGTTTGTAGTTCAAAGAATAAAAAACTACAAACGATTTTTTAAAATTTGAAACGGTTATCTTTGAAATATTAATTTTACCTAAAATCCAAGTTTGCAGTTCGCTTCAGAATCGTTTGTAGTCGTAGAAAAACATTTTCCTTTCGTTTGTAGTTCAAAGAATAAAAAACTACAAACGATTTTTTAAAATTTGAAACGGTTATCTTTGAAATATTAATTTTACCTAAAATCCAAGTTTGCAGTTCGCTTCAGAATCGTTTGTAGTCGTAGAAAAACATTTTCCTTTCGTTTGTAGTTCAAAGAATAAAAAACTACAAACGATTTTTTAAAATTTGAAACGGTTATCTTTGAAATATTAATCTTACCTCAAATCCAAAATTAATCTTTAATTTTTTACTGTGTACAAACGATTCTAAAACAAATTGCATAATTGTATTTAAAGTGAATTCAATATTTCAATCCAAAAACCAACAAAAACATCTTTGGATGGGTGTTGTAGTTCCGAGAAATTCCTCACTGACTGCGTTTGGCTCAGTTACGCTAGCCTTGATTGAACCACAAACGCTAAAAAAATGTTTTGCTACGACTACAAATGATTCTAATAGGATTTCCATACTTGGAATTTACGAAAAATTTATACAGTTGGCCCACGATAATATGAACTAATTAAAATCGTTTTTGCGAGATTGTTCATATTAACGAAATGCAGTGTGCTCGCGATAATATAACTTCTATTTTGTTTATATTTAAAAAGGCGTATGAATTAAAAAAAAAAATTGAGTTTCATTAATTTCGAAATAAATATCTTTTTATGTATTTCTAAACTCAAAACAAGCTTTACACAGATCCCATATAAACAAGAAGATTAAAAAATAAATTTTTATTCCGTTTCAATTTTACGAACAATTATGTTCATATTTTAGGGCTTTTGCAGAAAGTTTATATTTTGTAGGAAAAGTGCTTATATGTGACCTGGGGGTTGATTCTGGTTCAGTGAAAAGTCGAAGTGAAAAGATTTTTTATCACTTCACCGTAAAAGCGATTCTTGTTGTTTAATATTTTAAAAAATGTGAAAAGTTTTTTTACACCTCGAGCAAAAGTTTTCACTGACAAATTCGACAGTGATAAAAATTTAATTTAATGAAAAACAAAAATAAACAAATCAACAAAAAAATTTCAAATGCGGTTTCCTATAAAACATTAAAAATAAGTTGATGTAAATGGCCGGAAATTGAGCACCCTCAATTTCAATCAGATGGATAAATTTAAACTTGCAAAATATAAGGAATTTTCACCCCACGACCCCGATTGATTCTATATTTGTTTCGCTGTAACGCCGTTTATTCCATCGCAGTCTAGTTTTAGTTGGTTCAATTAAAAAAATAGAGTTCGTTTTGACCACCTGAAGCAAGTGGACAGCGTGATTTAGATCGGATCGCAAATCAGGGAGTCCGTCCTTTGTAGACTTTGAAACTATCCGCCTGAATCTCAATCACACTTCGACCCCAAGTATTATCTGTACCAAGTTTCATTCTCTTAGTTAGAACCGTGTGGCCGTAATCGTGGTTTATTTGTGTTCTAAAAATCAATTTCGGCCAAGGGGAAAAGAGTGATTTAAAAGCTTTTCATTAGCATTTATGTATTTGTCAGCACCAAGCACTTGCGTTCCATAAGAAGCATCGTTTCATTGTATGTCCTAGGGAGTAAGAGCTTACCTCTGCTTAACTAAAAAGAGGTAGCGTTAATTATTAAAAAAAAATAAAAAAATTAAAAAAAAAATAGCTGTCCCCCATTGGGATTGAACTCCTAACACAATGCTCCGAAATATTAAAATAGCAAACCCTCTATCACATCAGCTACAGAATCTCATTACGTATGTGTATAAAATTTGTATTTTAAATCAAACTATTTGTCAGCTAGAGAATGTCAGTTATTTTTCACACACCACATTGAAAATTTTATTCAACTCACTTTTTTCACTTTGTAAAACAGAATCGCTTCAATCGATGAAGTGAAGTGAAAAGATTCGGTGAAAATGAAAGTGATAAATTTTTTTACACTTCACAGTTTCACTGAACCAGAATCGACACCCTGGTCTATGAAAAGGATGCTAACGTGTAAAAAAAAAAATTTTCCAATTTTTTGTCTATTCGCATAAATTGACCCTTAAAGTTGTTTTCCAGCTGTTTTCACAAATTTTTTTTTTTCGCACGTAAGCCCGCTTTTCATAGACCATGTCACATATATTATTCACTTTATTTCAAAAACAGCCGCTTCAAGTTTTTAAAATCAACTAAAAGCGTGAAAGTGAATTCAATATTTCAATCCAAAAACCAACAAAAACATCTTTGGATGGGTGTTGTAGTTCCGAGAATTTCTACGCTGACTGCGCTTGGCTCAGATACGCTAGCTTTGATTGAACCACAAACGATAAAAAAATGTTTTGCTACGACTACAAATGATTCTAATAGGATTTCCATACTTGGAATTTACGAAAAATTCATACAGTGGGCCCACGATGATATGAACTAAATAAAATCGTTTTTGCGAGATTGTTCATATTAACGAAATGCAGTGTGCTCGCGATAACATGAACTGCTATTTTGTTCATATTAACAAAAGACGCATGAATTAAAAGAAAGAAATAGAGTTTCATTAATTTCGAAATAAATATTTTTTTATTCAAAACTCAAAACAAACTTTAGACAGAAAAATTATCTTCATATTTTAGGGCTTTTGAAGGAAGTTCATATTTTGTACGAAAAGTGCTCATTTATTGGGATGTTCATATGTTGAAATGTTAATAATATCGCGAGTTCACTGTATTTCAAAAATAGCCGCTTTAAGTTTTAAAAATCGTTTGTAGCTTTCTATTTTATAAACTACAAATGAAAAAGCGTTTTGCTACAACTACAAACGATTCTAAAACAAATTGCATAGTTGGATTTAAAGTGAATATTTCAATTCAAACCACAACAAAAACATCTTTTGATGGGTACCGTAGTTCCGAGAAATTCTACGCTGACTGCGCTTCGCCCAGTTCTCTTGTAACAATAACGTTTGCTTTGTTTCAACTACATATGTACAACCAAACAAAAGGAAAATGTTTTTCTACGACGACAAACAATCCTTAAGCGAAATGCATACTTGTATTTTAGGTAAAATTAATATTTCAAAGATAACCGTTTCAAACTTTAAAAAATCGTTTGTAGTTTTTTATTCTTTGAACTACAAACGAAAGGAAAATGTTTTTCTACGACTACAAACGATTCTGAAGCGAACTGCAAACTTGGATTTTAGGTCAAATTAATATTTCAAAGATAACCGTTTCAAATTTTAAAAAATCGTTTGTAGTTTTTTATTCTTTGAACTACAAACGAAAGGAAAATGTTTTTCTACGACTACAAACGATTCTGAAGCGAACTGCAAACTTGGATTTTAGGTAAAATTAATATTTCAAAGATAACCGTTTCAAATTTTAAAAAATCGTTTGTAGTTTTTTATTCTTTGAACTACAAACGAAAGGAAAATGTTTTTCTACGATTACAAACGATTCTGAAGCGAACTGCAAACTTGGATTTTAGGTAAAATTAATATTTCAAAGATAACCGTTTCAAATTTTAAAAAATCGTTTGTAGTTTTTTATTCTTTGAACTACAAACGAAGAGAAAATCTTTTTCTACGACTACAAACGATTCTGAAGCGAACTGCAATCTTGGATTTTAGGTAAAATTAATATTTCAAAGATAACCGTTTCAAATTTTAAAAAATCGTTTGTAGTTTTTTATTCTTTGAACTACAAACGAAAGGAAAATGTTTTTCTACGACTACAAACGATTCTGAAGCGAACTGCAATCTTGGATTTTAGGTAAAATTAATATTTCAAAGATAACCGTTTCAAATTTTAAAAAATCGTTTGTAGTTTTTTATTCTTTGAACTACAAACGAAAGGAAAATGTTTTTCTACGACTACAAACGATTCTGAAGCGAACTGCAAACTTGGATTTTAGGTAAAATTAATATTTCAAAGATAACCGTTTCAAATTTTAAAAAATCGTTTGTAGTTTTTTATTCTTTGAACTACAAACGAATGGAAAATGTTTTTCTACGACTACAAACGATTCTGAAGCGAACTGCAAACTTGGATTTTAGGTAAAATTAATATTTCAAAGATAACCGTTTCAAATTTTGAAAAATCGTTTGTAGTTTTTTATTCTTTGAACTACAAACGAAAGGAAAATGTTTTTCTACGACTACAAACGATTCTGAAGCGAACTGCAAACTTGGATTTTAGGTAAAATTAATATTTCAAAGATAACCGTTTCAAATTTTAAAAAATCGTTTGTAGTTTTTTATTCTTTGAACTACAAACGAAAGGAAAATGTTTTTCTACGACTACAAACGATTCTGAAGCGAACTGCAAACTTGGATTTTAGGTAAAATTAATATTTCAAAGATAACCGTTTCAAATTTTAAAAAATCGTTTGTAGTTTTTTATTCTTTGAACTACAAACGAAAAGAAAATCTTTTTCTACGACTACAAACGATTCTGAAGCGAACTGCAATCTTGGATTTTAGGTAAAATTAATATTTCAAAGATAACCGTTTCAAATTTTAAAAAATCGTTTGTAGTTTTTTATTCTTTGAACTACAAACGAAAGGCAAATGTTTTTCTACGACTACAAACGATTTTGAAGCGAACTGCAATCTTGGATTTTAGGTAAAATTAATATTTCAAAGATAACCGTTTCAAATTTTAAAAAATCGTTTGTAGTTTTTTATTCTTTGAACTACAAACAAAAGGAAAATGTTTTTCTACGACTACAAACGATTCTGAAGCGAACTGCAAACTTGGATTTTAGGTAAAATTAATATTTCAAAGATAACCGTTTCAAATTTTGAAAAATCGTTCGTAGCTTTTTATTCTTTGAACTACAAACGAAAAGAAAATGTTTTTTTGCGACTACAAAAGATTGTTAAGCGAACTGCATACTTGGATTTTGGATAAAATTAATGCTTCAAAAATAACCGTTTCAAATTTTAGAAAATCGTTTGTAGTTTTTTATTCTTTGAACTACAAACAAAAAGAAAGTGTTTTTTTTGCGACTACAAACGATTGTTAAGCGAACTGCATACTTGGATTTTGGATAAAATTAATACTTCAAAAATAACCGTTTGAAATTTTAGAAAATCGTTTGTAACTTTTTATTCTTTGAACTTCAAACAAGAGGAAAGTGTTTTTCTGCGACTGCAAACGATTGTTAAGCGAACTGCTTACTTAGTTTTTGGGTGAATTCAATATTAAAAAAAAACCGGTTTCGAGTTTTAGAAAATCGTTTGTAGCTTTTTATCCTTTGAACTACAAACGAAAGGAAAATCACTACAAACAACTACAAACGGTTGCAAATAAAACTGCGTTTTCAGTTTTATGATTCCGAAAAGTGGGGTGCTAACTTTTTTTTTAAACTTCGATATCTCAAAAACGGTTGGCCCAAAATGGAAATGAAGATCACTACAAACAACTACAAACGATTTCAAACGAAACTGCGTTTTCAATTTTACCGATTTCAAAAGTGGGGTGCTAACGTTTTTTTTAAACTTCGATTTCTCGAAAACCGTTAAACTACAAACGAAATGCAAATCACTACAAACATCTACAACAAATATGCTATCGATTTATAAAAAAAAAATCATTTTTTTTTAAACTTGGGTGCCAAGTTCACACAGCTGGTGAGTCCTTCTGTGCTCTCTTTTTGTTGTTGTATTTGTTTTTCATCTATTCGCTAGCAGAGTTTTCTTTTAGGCCACAAAAAAGGAGCGTGCCTTGAAAGCTCTTAAAAATGAATTAAATGAATTTTTGCGGTAAAGAAAGCTACAAAGAAAAAAAAAAAAAAAAGAAAAAATCTCAGGCACTGAACTCGTAGGGCGACGTTTGCGAGTATTACGGTTTAATTGAAAGGAGTTTGCAATATTGGGCAGCAATTTCTTCAGTTTTTCGTTTAATTTTGTTGTTATCCCTGCTTCTGATGCTGTTGTTTGTATGTATTAAAATAAATTATCTCAGCAATGTTGGGCTTTGTATGAGAAAATGTATTCAATTTACCCCCCTCCCCCCATATTTTTATTAGGGTACGAAAATATTCTTAATGACTTTTTATTAAATAAACTTCTGTGTAGCATATTAAAAAGTCATTTAAAAGTTTCAGCAATAAAAGTATTAAAAAATTTAATTTGTTGGAAAATTTTGGTTTTTTGTTAATTTAGAAAAAAGTTTTCTATCAGAAAGTTTCTGTATTTTATGTAAATTTTTGAGTTGGGTTTCTTATTCTATTAAAGGTTCCGTTTGAAAATTTAGATTATTAGAAAATAAGATCAAATTTGGGAAACTACGTATAAGATAATGGATTACGCCTTATATTTTGATGAAAAATTATCGATTTATTATGCTTTAGTTCATCATAAATTAAATTGTGTTTTCCAGAAAAAGTTTTGATCATATAAATTGGACTTTCTTTTGGAATTTCATCAAAGGATTGGGTTTAATTTAATTCTACTGAATGGTTTAATGCTGTTTTCTGATAAAAAGTATTTTTTATAAACATTTCAGAAAAATTAAAGCATTTTAAGCAAATAAAAGCAAAGTTCTTTGTATTGTTTCAACACATTGTTTATTATTTCGTAAAGCCAATGAACTTCTTTATCCTTCTGGAAATCCTTGATTTAATTTCATTTTCTTAGAGAAGCACTTTTAACATCTGTCGAGAATGCACACAAATCAAAATAGGTGCAAAGTAAAACTTTGAACGACCTTTGTTTCTGTAGACTGCTTGCGTACTATGTATTTTATTTAGCACCTTTTTTTTATTTATATATTTATATTTAATGTAGGAGTGTGTGCGCGCGATTTCTCTTTGTGTATATGTATAAACGTACAAATTCAATTGATTCCTTTTGTTCTCTGCAATAAATCAACAATTCATCATGCATCATATTGTGTCTACAGCAGACAACAATAAGGTGCTGATATCCTATGCCGTGATATAAATTATATTTGAATTGTATGCCGTTGATTTAGAACATCTTGAATTATACAGAGGATTTTGCTTAATACGCATTTATTTCAGTGTTATGATAGCAGATTTTACCCTAAACATCTAGAGAGTCTTAAATTTTCTCGAGGGTGAAATTTGATAAAAACATACAAATTTGTCTTACATGTCTGCGTATAAATGAATTTACAGTCTGTACAATCTGCGCAACAGAAGAAAAGCTGACTGACTGACAAAGCAGCTGCTGACAAATCAACCTGTCTTTTCATAATTTCCGACATTAAAATTAAATTTTCCTTTCACATTCGCAACAGAGAAAGCAGACAATATGTACGCTAAAGCGTTTAGACGAAAAAGCGCCAACATTCAACACATTGTTGTGTATCATTGTACACGAAGGAATATCAAAAGGATGTGAATGATTGATTCCTTTTAGCGAGTGCATTCATTTTCAGAGTCGTTTTTGGCATCAATGTGAGTGAAAAAATATCTTGTGTAGGTAAATAAAATGCATAGAAAGCATTTAATCAATAAACTACAGAGCACGTCAAAGATCGCCGTGGCAACAAAGAAACTTTAGATCAATTTTAATATAAGTTGTACTGTTTAACAGCGTACATTTTTTGTGTGCGTATGATAATTTTGTTCTAAATCTATAAATTAATATCTATAATAAAATACAAGACAAAAATTTGTCTATCCTTTTTTACTATGTTAGAAATGGAGCACAACTTTGAATTATACGCCATTAGAAAGGTATTTGTGTGTAAATGCGCACAAAGTTCAAATTATTTTGATATTTTGCCACTAAGCCAGGTAAAATTAAATGCAAATTTTTCAATTTCAACAATGACAAAATACGCAGTCACACTGAGTTATAGCACAAAGAGAAAGACAAAAAGCTGGCTTACAGTGAGTTCATGTTTTTTATTTTCTTTTCGTTTCACATTTGTCATTGTACCAGGGATGATAAATGAGCTTTTCTATTTTGTACCGAATAGCAAAAATAGTACTTAAACTGCCCAAAAAGTACCAAAATGCATTGGGCGATTCTAGTACAATTTAGTTTTTCAGTTGAAACTAAGTTTATATGACATTATACCGTTATGATCGTTCGATATGAATTTGATTCCTTAAGATTTCGTACTTACACCTCATAATTTTGTTTCACTTATCGTCCCCATACAAGTAAAAAGCACTAAGTCAGTTTTTTCTGGTTTTAAGTTATTTAGCATTCCTTGTCCAAATATTATAGCCTTTAGTTTGTAAGCCACTACTCTGTTAAAAGGTAATTATTTTCATTATAAAAAAAGCAAATCAACGATATCCATTCAAAAAACAAAATTTAATTTTTTGAACTTCAAAAATATCTCAAAACTTAAAAAACTTTGAAAACTTTCGTGCATTTTTTTAACTTTTTTTTGGTTATGATACTTCGAAGCAATTACCTGGTCTTGTTAATTAATCTCAAAAGTGGTGAAAAAACTGTACATGTCAAAATTTTAGGTTAGGATATTTCAAAATCCAGAAGTGATAGACCAATTTCGAGACCGGATTCGGATTCATTTTTGTTTCTATATATTGATTATTATTTTTAAATAGGTACGCAAAAATTAAATTTTTTATGGACATTAGAAAAAAAAAAATTTATCTACCTATGCTAATATACGTATCTGCGTATGACTAAATTTTTTTTTTTTTTTACACAGACACGCAGTTGATATGGATATGATGAATTAATTTTTTTTTTTTTGCGAGCACGTTTTTCAGTGCAACTCATTTTACTAAATTAAAAAAAAAAAAAATTAATTCAATTCAGCAAAGCTTAATAGCCACATTTTCTACAAATCGGGAGCGTTTTCATTTTTGTTAGTTCGGTGTCCTTATTTTAATTAATTTCACGCTCGATACACACGCACATGCTTATGCTTTGAAGTGCGCCCAAAGGACTCGTTATCTCTTCACTTGTCGTAAAATAAACAACACAATACCAAAAAAAATAAAAAGGCAAAAGATAAAACAAAAAAAAAAAAAAACAACAACAAAGAGGAAAACCTTAATATAATAAAAATGATTAGCCAACGAACAATGGCCTCAAATGTGCAACAGGACTGCGCCTAAAATTCGTGCATGTATTTAACGTACGCTTACTCGTACCTAAAAAAAGGGACTCTTGTCGCATATGGCACATGCTAAGACTGCCTGCTCGCAAGTTATGTTTGTTTTTGTTGTTGCTTAAGTGTGGGTCACTAATCTCACGCAATTAATCGAATACATTGAAGCAACAATAACAACTGTAGCTCAACAGCAACATATCACTAAATGAATTTATAGCATTCAGCGTTGGAATACACTGAAGAAATAAAATAGTAAAATTATGTTGATGAATGTGTGAGAGGCTTTCATCGCATGGAAGTTTTAGGTTCAGCGAATGTTGTGAAATTGTACCTCAACTTTTGACTATTTACATAAAAATTATTTAATAAATCATAAGTTAATTGTTAATTAACGTATACATTAGTGTAGGCCAAATTTTCCCGTGACAAATCGTCAACCGGGAACGTAATCTATGGAAATTTTTAAGAAAATTTGACCAATAAACTATATTCCTAAAATCAAATTCAACTTTTTTAAATTAAAACAAGTAAGGTATTACCTCTGCCTTGGTCAAAAATTAAATACCCTACACTATAATATGAGTATTTGGGAAATTATACTTGAACGAGAAGTGCCACGCCTTCTTGACCGAATTCAACTAATTTTTGCTCAAATTTTATTCTAGATATCTGTGCAAAATTTGGTTTCATTATCTCAAATAACTCTTGCACGATAGAATTACGTAAATTATGCTAGTAAGGGATATGCCACTCCCTCTTGTTCGTGTTCGCCTGGTTTTTTTCTCAAAGCTTGCACTTACTGTTCTCAGTGTCTGAGCGAAATTTGGTTGCATTATCTCAAAAAAAGCTTTTAGTATAGCATTTTGGATCTTTTTCTTATATGGAAGGTGCCACGCCCACTTGTCTTGCATATACTGTTTTTAGTGTCTGAGTGAAATGTTGTTGGATTATCTTGAAAAACGCTTTCAGTATAGCATTTTAAAACTTTTGCTCGTATGGGAGGTGCCACGGCCTCTTGTCAGAGTTCGTCTAGTTTATGGTTAGAGCTTTCATTTACTATTTTCAGTGTCTGAATGAAATTTGGTTGCATTATGTCAAAAAATGTTACAGTATAGCATTTTGGATTTTTTACGTATGTGGGAGCTGCCACGCCTTCTCCCACTAGTGGTCGTGGGAGAATTCGGTCTACACTAATGTATGTATATAGTTGCCATAGTTTTTGAAGATGGTAGGAGGCGAACCCGGGATCCCGGGGTATTAATTTACAAACATTAAACAGCAGACAGCTGGGCTATTGACCTATATGGTGGAAACTTATCTGATGTTGAAATATAAAGTTTGTATATTAAACAAATTTCTGTTGTTTTTTTTCTATAAGTATTCTATGTTTTTTCTCTTCCCTCTTTTGATAAAAAATGTAACTCAAATTTGGAATCAAAAACGTCACTTCAAATAGAGTTTAAAATAAAAAGATAAAAACAATAAAAAATTTTCTTTTCTTTATTATCACTAACATTGATTAAAGCAAATCCGTTTTGAATTCGTATTTCAAGTGTCAAAATGGATTTGCCCAGGTACATGTCCCTCCACGGCTGGATTTCTATCCTTTTTCTTCTTTTTAATTTTTAATAAGCGCTTCAAAACTTTTTTTGTTTTAAATATACAGCACTAACATTATTAAAAGCGAAGTTAAGGGTTCGAAACGGATCCGCATCCGTTCTTGTACACATTAGGTTGGTTCTAATATGTGTTGAACCATTTATACAAACAAATAATATTTGAATTTTTTGCAATATACCTATTGGTTTAAGTGCTATATGAATATTATATGTAGCAGAAAAGCTGACGTCAATAAATATGGATTTGTATTAGTTTGTGACTGTGTCTGTGCTGTTTTATTTGTCGTTATCCTTAGCTTTTAAACGGATCAACACGCAATGAGAAAATTTGTTCTCGCAAACACTTGAGCACTTCAGAAGCTTATTATCAAGTGATTAATTATTTGTTTTTCTTTGTGAACTAATGAGAGAATTGACATTTTAATATAGTACTTACATATGGATATGAACTGTTTAGTAGCATAAGTTAATAGGCAAAAGTAATATCATAATGTTATTGTAACATAAGTTTTGCAATTGAAATTAAATTTGATTATGCTTTAGAATTTGTATTAAAAACAGAAAGGGAATTGTTTTTCAATAAGCCAATTAATTTGGAGCCAGATGTCTTGCGAGTAACAAGTCAATATGCCATAAAACAAGCACAAATGAGTTTCAGCTCACAACATACTTAATGCAAACCATTCTGGAAAGCATAGCTGCTTTTTAACCTTTTCAAAGACACTTGGAAAGAAAAAAGGCTTCCTGATGAATGGGTCGACGAGTTATTGATTAGAGTTCAAGGTAGAGACGAACTCAGTCTCTGTACTATAAAAATTATGAAGGTATAACAATTTTGAGTTTGACATCTAAGGTAATTACTACAATATAACTATAATATGCCTATAAAACGCATTAAGAACAACAACACCTTACCAAAAAATCATCCAAACACAGTCGTCATACTTGATTGCGCCGAAACAATGGGTCTTTTGGTGTTTGGCTTGTGTGAACAATAACGGTTTGCTGTTATCAAAAACGTTCGATATGCTGTTAAAAAAAAATCCAATTCACCATAAGTAATTTGTGTTAGTAATTTTTTTGCAGAGGTATATCCGCACAATATCAATGATAAATGAATATTTCTCCTTATAAAAATTTCGCATGAAAGACCTTGCAAAAACTTAAAGAAATTGCATTTTTTCAACTCGTTGCTGCCTACAAACGAGTTCGTTGCCTTTTAATGATACTTGAAAACTTTTAACATTGTAACAAGGTTTTTTCCCCTTTATTTTATACGCTTACATAAATAAATTCTTCAGAAAAAAAAAAAAATATTAAAACTTTTCGCTTTCTTACAACTTTTACACTTTTGTTTTTTGCTTTAGAATTCGTACTCTGCAGTAAATCTGCTAAATTCTTAAGTCCACGTTTGTTTCATAAACTTCAAATCGCTCATTGTGCACGTAACTTGAAAGCTTTGAACGGAAACCAATGATCAACAGAACACCAGAGCAAGTTCTACAAATTGTCTTGGGTTGTATCTTGTGTCTCACACTTTCAGTCATCACCAGCAGCATCATCATTATCTTTAGAAGCGCATCGCATTTCTTCTCTGAATACGATACGTAATGTCTTGGTCGCGACAACTTTCAGTGCACTTCCTTCCGCTTCAGCGCCATCATTATTGCGAACGCGAACTCATTTCCATTTCCAATGAGCATCAACATCAGTATTATCAAAAACGCATTCAAATATGACATCGAACATTTCATAAAAAAAAATAAAAAAAAAACTTAGAAAAATAGTTGAAAAACTTTTGCAGACCACTTTTTTTGCCAAATGAAAGCTTGAACGGAGAGAAAAACTTCTTAAAAACTTACGATTTTTGTCATCAACCAACCCAATAGCATCCATTGAGCATCCAACCTGTGAATGAAATTTATTTATTGCACGCGTATTGCGGTTAAGAAGTGCAAAACGAGCGAAGTTAAGGACGAAAATCTGCCAAAAAATAAAAAAAAAAAATTTTTGAATGCAAAATGTGATGACGTTGAATGTTTGAATGGCATCATCATCAACGGAATGGAGCAGTTTTGTAGGTTTACAAAAATTTGCTTATGACATTTCAAGTTTCAGTAGTTCTCAACTACAAAAAAATTCGGAAACCCCAAAAAATACATGAAGATAACGAAGTTTGTAACAGGAGTTGAAAATGTTAAATATTTAATAAATACATAAGTGTAAAATTTCCAAAAAAGGTTAAACTTCTCAAGATTTCGAAAAATCTTAAAAAAAAATCTGAAAATTTGGATAATATTGAAAGTGTTGACAAATGTACATATACTAAATAGTCTAAAGTTTAAGTTCGAAAAGTGAAAGAAATCAAAAGATATCAAAAATCTTGAAGAATTCCGAAAATGTTCTTGAAGTCGACAATTGTTGAAGAAGAAATGATTATAAATCAAAAGATTCTAAAGCAATCGCAAAACGTTGAGAATCAAAAATGTTAAGGAAGTCTCAAAATTCTGAAAAAAGTTGAAAATATCTGAAAATGTCTTCGCAAATTGAGAAACGCTGAAAAAGTCGAAAAATATTGGAAAGTCAAAAATTGTTGAAAAGCCTCAAATTTAGTAAAAAGTCGATAAATGTTAAAAAATAAAGAAATATTGAAAAATATTGATAAGCTCGGAAAATGTTTCAAGAATCAAGAAATGTTGAAAAGACGAAAAATGTTGAAAAAGTAAAGAAAATTGGAAAATGTCGAAAAAAATTCAATATGTCGAATAAGGTTCAAAAAGCAATGTTGAAAAATTTTAAAGTTGTTGAAAAATGTCTCAAAAACCATACAATGCTGGAAAATTTTAAAAATTTTTAAAAGAAGGAAATTTTTGTAAAACAAAGAGTTAGTATAAATGCTTCAAAATTTGAAATAGGTTACAAAAGTCGAATCATGTTGAAAAATTCGAAAATTATCTTAAAAATCGAGAAATATTGATATGAATATTAAAACCGAAGCGAAAACATTCGGAAACTCTTGAGAAATGTTGAAACATTTGAAGAAGATGAAAGAAAATGTCAAAAAAAAAAAACGAAAAACCTTGAAGAAGTCCAAAAATTTTTCATAAGACGAATGTTGAATAGTACAAAATTTTAAAAACTTGAACGATAAGGAAATCGTCTAAACATTTTGAGGATGTTTCAAAGTGTTAAAAAGTAAGAAATTTTTGAAAAAGTTGGAAGATTATAAATATGTTAAAAACTCAAAAGTAAGAAAATGTTTCACCCATCATCAAAAAAAGTCAAAAATTTAAAAAAAAAATCTGAAATTTAAAAAAAAATCTGAAATTGTTGAAACATGGAAATGTCGAATTATGTTGAAAGAGTCGAAAACTTTGATCTATGTTAACGAATTGAGAAATGTTTTGAAATGTGGAATGATTTGAAATTATTGAGGAAGTCTGAAGATTCGGAAAAAAGAAAAATTCTGATAAAAATAAAAATTGCTAAAAAGCTGCAAAAAATTAAAAAAATAAAAAAGAAAATCAAGATATGAGTCGTTCAGAAGCCAATGCGTATAAGTCCAAAAAACTAAAATTTAAAAAATTTGTGTTTTTAATTTGGATTATTTTTAAAATTCTGCTGAAATTATGCGTATATTGCAAAACAATCCAAAGCTATAAGAAGAAGACTTTGATATTGTTTATTCTACTGAAATTTGCAAAAATCAGAGAATATGAAAATTGACTTATCCGCATTGGCTTCGGGGCGACCGATATATGGGTATGTATCGAGAAATTCAAAGTTGACAAATATCAAAAAAATGCATTGAAAGCTTAGAATTTTTCATCTTACGTTCATGATCTCTTGAAAATTTGAAATACCTTGAAATTTTCTTCTGAAAATAATTCACATAAAAAGTTTGAGAAACGCTTACACCGCACTCAACACCTTTTTTCGTATTTAAGTGCTTGTATGTAGTTTACAAAGTATTTCTTCTTCACCAGCAAGAAGTTGCTACTTCAAATTGGTTTATGCGCGTGTATTAAATATTGTTGTTGCGCCAGTGTGTGTGTGTGTGTGTGTGTGTGTTTGTGTGTAAAAGTGCAATAAGTAGCGCAGCAAAAAGAAAGTATCTGGCAACAACGAATTGTAAAAACTTTTGATAGTTTTTGATGTTGGTTTATGCAATTCTAAAGAACTCAAAAAACAGATGCAAACGGTTGCAAACATGAATTGTTGGTTTTATGTTTAAAAGTTTTTGTTGCTTGGGGAAACTTTTGAAATTGGTAGCGGCAGCGCAGAAGTGTTACCAATGCGACATGTGTTGCAGTGCAAAGTTGGCAACAATATATACTGTATGCATGACAGGATTGTATGATTGACAAACGGACTGACTGACTGATGTTTCTTTAATGATGATGGTGGTGTTGAATTCACAGCTGCAGTTCCGCAGACAAATATAAAAAGAAGTAAACAAAAATTAGAAAACACAAAGGTGCTAAGAAAATGGTGGCAGGAAATGTACTACAAAGATGGCAACAAGCTTTTAAGCTTACTATGTAGCAGAGCACCATTTAAAAGTAGCTCTCTTGAATATGTGTTCTTAAAACTTAGTTTATGAATGTAATGTAAAAGATGAAAAAAAAATGCATTTTATAGAATTTTTAATATAGAAATAATAAAATAATAGAAAATGCAAGAAAATAAAATTTGAAAAAAGCGGTAAATTGAACTATAAGACAAAAAATAATAAAATAATGCAAACCAAGAAAGTAAAGTAATCTTAGTATTAGGCACTTAACCTTAAGCACCATTTTCTCCAACCAAATGCCAGTTTTACGGATAGAACTAAAATAAACGATAGTTCATGAAGTTTGCTTATTGACTGTTTTAGTTAATTCTTGTCAGAAACTACACTTGAACCTGTGCTTTCGTGCCTTTTGAAAGAGCACAGTGCTTAGCTAGATCAGTCACAGCCAAGAGCAAACTCCACCTCACAAGAACGCTCATATGCATAGACACAATGGAGTTCACTCTCGCCGTCTGCTGTTAAAAGTTTCTAATTGTTTTTGGATACTAACACATTCTGGCTTAGATTGACCTGTATTGTGTCCATTCATATGGCAAGGTTAATATTGATTGATTATATAGGCATGCTTAATGTTATATCATGTAAACCGAGCCATACCATGTCGTCTTTTAATTCTGACCAAAAATTTAAAAATACGTTCTCGATAATTTTAACAAAGAATCATTATAAAATTTCTGAAATGTTTATTTGAAGAAAAATATCCCATACATATTCTTGATCGACGTCATTTTCTAAATTGACACAGACATCATTCTGTGTCGGAGAAAATAATTTTCACTTGAAGACGAAATAATTTGATTAAATTTTTTAGTCGTCTAAGTCGGTGGATTAAAAATAAGCAATTGATTACACAGGTTTACAAAATAAAAAAATGTCATGGCGTTTTGATCAGACTATGTGTTTCCTAGGGACTTTGACGTCCTGAATCCGAAACCGGGGTCCGTTTTTTTCCAGAACGTCTGAGAAAAAAGATTTCAAGGTCATATGGAGGTCAAAATGGGGTTCATGTGTCGTTTAGTGATAAATTCGCTAAAATTCTGAGTTTAATTTTTTATCATTGAATTCTTAGTCCTTAAACAGAATATGTGATCAAAAAGGGTATCTCGGATCTAGTTTTGGAGATATAGCCATCGGTAGATCCGAATATATCTTCTATGAAAACCGCTATAAGTTGGGAACCACTGAATGGATTTGAAAATATTGATGTCATACGAAAGGCATTTTGTTGTTGTTGTTGTTGTTGCTGCTGATGTTGTTGATGTATTTGTTGTTGTAATTGAAAAATTTCTCTAAATTTCAAGAAAGGTCATATCTCCAAAACTATGAATCTATTTTTATAGGCTGTCAAAATACCTTTCATATGACACCAATATTTTTTAAATCCATCCAGGGGTTCCCAACTTATAGTGGTTTTCATAGAAGATATATCCGGATCTTCCGATGGCTATATCTCCGAAACTAGGTCCAAGATAATTTTTTTGATCACATATTCTTTTTAAGGACTAAGAATTCAATGATACAAAATTAGTTTCAGAATTTTAGCGAATTTATCACTGAACGAAACATGAACCCCATTTTGACCTCCATATGACCTTGAAATCTTTTTTCTCAGACGTTCTGGAAAAAAACGGACCCCGGTTTCGGATTCAGGACGTCAAAGTCCCTAGGAAACACATAGTCTGATCAAAACGCCATGACATTTTTTTATTTTGTAAACCTGTGTTATTGCTGAAAAAGGTGTTGCCATTTCGAAAAATAATCTTTCTGATAATATATCTTTAAGTGTAACTAAAAAGTAAGGGCATTACGAATAACTATAATTTATTAAAATAAAGGCTCTTCAAAGAGATTAGAATCATCTTATGTTTTCGATTTCATTACAATCCAATGGTCAAACTCTCAAACTGCGATAACAATAATTTTAGGAATAAATTTGGAACAATATCTACGCTAATTATTTAAATTTAATAAGAACTGGGAAAAAATTCGGAAAACTCCTACAACGAAATTCCAAGATATTCATTTTAAATATTCGTGGTCCCAAAAACAATTTCCAAATACTTGATTCTTTTGAGAGAGTCCTGTATGTACTCATATCTATGCACATGTTATTAAATGCAGTTTCCTCTTAAGAAATCACTAAAAACTATTGCAATGAAAAAAAAAAAAAAAAAACTACCTAAACTTTCAAGGCAATTTTCTCTATGCTACAGTAAAAGGACATTTTACACTTTTATTTTTTTTTTTTTTTTTCTTATTTTGCAAACCATTGTTATGTGTTGCTTTCGTTCGGTGTGCACAATTTTTGGTGAAATGTCCAGGCGAAAGGTTACTTTTGTTATTATTGTGGTTCTCGTTGCAGGACACAATCACCGATTGTAGCGACAACAGGAAAAGAGGCTGCACTTCAAGTGCCATACCGGATATCCGACGGAGTTTAAAGTGCATGTCCTTTTTACAGTCGTTTTCTTATGTTATATTTTCTTACATTTACTTGCTCTGAATTTATTCCAAACAAAAAAAAAAAAGGTTAAGGCTCTTTACACATGGAATGTTTGAATATGTTTTTAAATAAAAATATTAAATTTAACGTGAAAATTATTAAATCCAGCAAATGTTCTTATTGAGCCTGGTGGGAATATTTCATAAATTTCTCAAGAGTACATCCCATTATAATATCTATAAAATAAGGTTAAACAACTAGCGTTACGACGATTCTCAAGAATACCAATAGCAGAGGCAACAATGTACTCTATTAATTTTATCATGAGTTTCAATGTGGTTTTT
This sequence comes from Calliopum simillimum, assembly GCA_951812925.1. Taxonomy (NCBI): domain Eukaryota; kingdom Metazoa; phylum Arthropoda; class Insecta; order Diptera; family Lauxaniidae; genus Calliopum; species Calliopum simillimum. The sequence goes on from OX638368.1 coordinate 147,072,211, forward strand.
GCACATTTTTACACGCTTTCAATATAATTAATGTTTTCGAAAATTATTATATTATTTTTTTTTATTAATTTGTATAAAATTTTTATACCGAATTCATAACATGTTGACATGGATAAGAGCTGTGATTGCAAGTCCAGAAACATAAAAAAATTTTAAAATTTTTATTAAATGCATCTTTGCTTTTATAGCAGTAAAAAAATGCCAAGCACCTTGAGGTTAAAGGTGTTGGACGCGGAGACTTTTTTAGAACATTGATATCGGGAGAAAACTTAAAATCAATTTTTAAAAGATAAGAATAGGAACTCTTTCGAAAATTGTTCACATTTTTGGAAGAAAATTTTTAAGAAAAGATTATTCGATAACATTAAGATTTGCGCCTATGACATTTTGCGATGTGTGCGGAGAAAAATGAGGGGCTTAATTTTTGATCTCCTCGAGTAGTAAAAAAATTAAAGTAATTAACACTAAATTCGAAACATAAAAAAACAAACGTATGAACTACATATTTGATGGTTCCGTAAAGTATTATTTGCATATAACATATATTGAAAAATCTTGCCTACATTTGCCTATACGTATAGTAAATTATGCTTTCAGCCTTTCGAACCAGCTGGGACAATATATCCCAACAATTTTTGAATAATATAACTCGGTTATTAACGACACATAAATTGAGTGAATTAATAAAATTAATGCAATTTTTAGTAACCACTGTTTTTTCTTATAACCACTCCAAGGACATTGTATCCCGAAAATTCAAATTAAAAACATCTGTTAGTAGTATAGACCGGAAGCGCCTCTGGCGGTGAAAACTTGAATTTGGAGACGGTCAAACATTTTACTTAAATTTAATTTCTAAGATTAACCTATCACAAATATTGTGTACCCCACAGTTTTCTTCCGGGTCGAAAGGGTTAAACATTTTTACTTTACAATTTTTTTGTTTGGACAGATATTTCCTTAGTATACAAATTTTATACCTCTTTATTATATGCGCGATGGCGGCACTTTTCGTATTGCCGGCTCCCGGACTATATATGATGAAGAGGTATTAAATTTCTATATTTAGCAAATGTCCGCTCAAACAAAAAAATTATAAAGTAAAAGTCGCCTAATAGTTCAGAGGTGTAGAGGTCTAACGAGTTTGAAATTGCTAGGAAAAATAATATTATCACACGGACGGTCCCTGCTTCGAATTCTAGTACGATCTGGTAAAATTTACTGGAAATAAAGTAAAACTAGTTTTTTTCTTCGTGTAGAGCGATAATTCTCCAACCGCCGAAAATTCGGTAATCATTTCTTATGAAAACATACATGCTTTTATCTACTTGTATAATTACAAATTTCATAAGTTTTTAAAAAAATAATTTCGATGAAAAGATATATTTTCTATACATTATTTATGAGTTTTCCGTTCATATATCAATACAAATTTCGAGAGTTGTTCTTACATGTTGTAACTATTCCTAGTGATAACGCTTACATATTATGGCCAACCCCGAATTCGCAAATATGTAGATATTTTCAAATGATGATTCGTGTGCTAATACCATTACTATTCGAATGTGAATTTATTATTACTTTTATTGCACTGCACTTGGAAGCCTTGATTGGAGTAAAACTTGTAAAGTTTTGCAGTCGTAAAATTTCATTTAGATCCTTTTTACTTTTTTTTTTTCATCCAAGTTTTCTGTTCACACCATTGTATTCTTTTGTAAAGTTTTTTCTACAACTTCTACTTCGATTTCTTTTTCATCATTTTCTTTTCTGTTTTTTTCTTTCCCATTTCAAAATTGTGTTTGTGTTAAAAAGCCGGAAGTGTCTAAGTGGTTTCTATTTATTTGTTGTTATTGTTGTTGTTTGTTGTTGATGGTGCTGGGGGTTCAAGTTGCAGCCGCGTTGCTTTTGCCGTTGGAATACATGCAAACAAGCTGCAAACAGCATAAGGGGTACGTAAAGTGAAGCGCTCGCTTATTGCATGCAACATGCTGCTGCATACGCTGGCTGGCTGCAACTACTTGACAATACATTTCATTTGTTGTTGCAATTGCCTTGGCTGTTGTTGTTGTTGTTATTATTTTGGTTGCAATTGGCGCAATTGCTTAAAAATTGCAATAGCACGCGATACAACAGCAACAAAAAAATAAGCCCCAAAGAAAGAAAAGAAAACCATGTAAGATCCTGTGGGTGCAATTTGTTTTTGTCGGTCGTTTCATAGGTCATGCACTTTTTTTGTGTTTTCTTGCCACATTTTGTATGTGTTTCTTTGTAAAATGCAATTTGCACAATTTTTTTGTTGTTGTTGCAATTCCCATTTGGTCAACAGGTTTTTCTTGTCGATTTCTTGTATTGGTAGTTGGTAATGCAGCTTGTTCTCTCATTGTTGTTAACTTGTTATTGTTGTTATTTGGAGGTTTTCTTTTTTATTTTGTAAATTTTTTAACATGTCGTAAATTGGTTTATATGCTCATTTGTTTATGTGGGCGTGGCCAATACAATATGACTTCTTGTTCTTGCACACACATTTTCAATACACTTTTGCCTAGCTGCCAGCATATTAGTTGGAATTCCGGCGAACGAGAAATGTATAAAATGTTGCACCGGAAATGGAAGTAATTTTGGGTTAACTACGACCACCCGTTGAGTGTTATTTCCGTTAGATGCAAAATGCGGTTGATGGAAATTTCTTTTGCCTTTTTAGGGTTTTACTTTATTTATTTTTAACAGTAACTTAAGATGATGTACTATTTGTGAAACAATTTGTGGTTGTTCGACATTTAAAAATATTGCAAAACATTGGGCTCAAAATAATTTAATTCGAGATTCGATTACCCGCAAGCTTCCTTTTTAATCTTTGAGTGGGGTTAAAGTTGCAAAGTATATGAAAAATGTGACAGTTGAGGAGGGAGTAAGCTATTAAAGCCTACTGTTTATCACCTTCTTTAACCTATATTGGTCCAAAGGGTTAGTTTTCTACCGCTTAACTAAAATAGGGATTTCTATGAAAATGGAAATTCTAAAAAATATTTGTTGATAGGTACATATCTGATCTTTATCACAATGTCTTTAGATTCACCACGTCCACACCGCACGTTAACCGAAAGTCTCTAAAGAGACCATTTTTGAAAAAAAAAACTAAAAATATTTTAAGACTTAAAATGATAAAATCAGCACTCGTTTCGTATTGCCAAAAAATGGTAGTTTCAGCATGTGAAAAAATAATTCAAATCGGGATTGCCATGTCTGAGATATCCGATGTTAAAATTGCTGGGTTAGTTTTTTACCCCTTGGGCCAATGTGTATATACTTTTCGGATAATTTTGACGCTTTTTGAAAGCGACGTCATATGTTGTGATCAACGTATGTTTTGATTCCGAATTCTATTGAAAAACGATGCCGTAACTAGTTTTGTTATATCACGTAAAAATTTTGAGATGTTCTTGTTTGAAAGTGAAAATGAGCTGTGTTTTCAGCATTAAGCTTTGAAGTGCGCAATATGGCCATTTGGTCACCTGGTCAAGGATAACAGAAGACGCATGGGTTTCGATGAAACTAAATGAGATACATAGAACATGAAACAGTTTTTGAGACAATGCATCAGTTAAGTGTAGTTTCGATTTGCTAATGACAGGGTCTTATCTTTAAAAATAAAGACTTTTCATGCTAAGAACCCAATATGGCCACTTAGTCATCTGGCCATTGACCACTGAAACAAAAGTTAGTTCCAATGAAACCAAATAGGATCCATAGAATTTAAAACATTTTTTGAAACGGTGTATCACTTCAGTTTAGTTTCTTTTTCCTAATGCCGGAGTTTTGTCCTAGAAAAAAAGAACTTTTCATAACAAAAACCCAATATGGCCACTTGGTCACGTTTGTAAATGCAATCCTAATATGTCAATAGCAAGGAATAATAAGTAATTACATAGTCCGAACTCAGATAAAATCAAAAGTTTTAAAGTCCTTGAACAGTGTTATAGATAATAATGGGAGCAATGTTGAGTTTAAAGTTACTGTGCAGAAAATGCTAAAAGTCTCGAACTTATCAAACGCCATCGTATTTTACATTTTGTATTTGAATACTTCTTCTTCAAACCTTCGGAATTTGGTATTTTGTATTTAAATACTTTTAAAAAATAATTTTTCACATCTCTACTTATAAACCATTGGTGGGCTAGGTTATATTTAAAGCATTGTTTTTAACATGCGAAAATTTTTGTACTATAAGTTGAAGTTTTGGCTAACGTTACTTTGAAATATTACATTTCCTCGAAAGCCTTAGCACATTTTACGAAAACTTTTAAGCCACTGATCTTGTTTTCTCCTTCTGGTAAGATGTGCAAACATGGGAAATCGTATGTTTGTCGAAATTTAGCAGGAACTCTTATTTATTTATACTTCTTGAGATACTTATTAAACTTTTTAAAATAAAATTGATGGGACCTTTCTTTTTTACAGAGATTTTGTAGTTTACACGAGTCTGCAGAGTTTAATTTTATTGAAGTGTTTAAATAGTTTATATCTGCCAAGGCTCTAAAACTATTATTTAGCTTAACCCTTTCGAACCTGTTAGGAAAGTATATTCGAAAAATTTTTGAATAAATACATAACTCGGATATTCACGTCACTTAAATTGAATGAATTAATAAAATTAATGCAATTGTAACCACTGTTTTTTCTTATAACCACTCCTAGGATATTATATCCCAAAAATTCAAATCAAAAAAATCTGTTGGGAATATAGACCGGAAGCGTCTCTGGCGGTGAAAATTTGTGTAAAGAAACGGTCAAACATTTTACTTAAATTAAGTTTTCAAGGTTAAAAAATCACAAATGACCCGGTCAAAATGACAATGGTGTAACTCCAAAATGGAGAAAAGTAATGTCACAATATTAATTGGCTGACATTTTATTAGGGATGAATAAAATTGATTTCTGTTTTCACGAAAAATTTACGTGATGATATGGAATTGTTAAAATTAAGTTGAAAAAATGATATCGACCAAATAACCGATCATTATGGCACATAATTTATATGACATTACTTTTGTCTCGTTTTGGAGTTGCATTATTGTCATTTTGAACGGCTCAAATATTGTGTACCCCACAGTTTTTTTCGGGTCAAAAGGGTTAAACAGGAATAAATATAGTGATACTAAAGCAAGAAAGTACTAGGCAGAAACACTGAAGTTTCACTAAATGTAATTAAAACCATTCAATTACTTATAATTTTAGACTTTTATAAAACTAACGAATAGTGTTTTAATGATCTAGTTATCGATTAATCAATCCTACTAAAAGTTTATATGAAAAAACCTGGTTTTGTTTTATAAAAGACTTTAGAAGTTATAACTTACGATATTTCTCCAAATGGTGTAAACGCATCTTTCAATTGTTGCGTTTCAATTTCTGGACTCAGATCTCCAACAAAAATGTGATATTGTTCTGGAAGTAAAATAATGAGAAATTTTAATGAAAATATGATTTTTCCAAGGTATAAAATTATTTAATAAAAATAAATTAATAACATGGAAAATTTTAATTCTCTTTTAACGCTATGCTTATGAATTTATGCTACTCGTACGAATGTAATCCTCCAACCAGCCAACCAGGCAGCCAGCCAACGTTGTTACCTCGTAGTAAAGCGCACTTAATGCGAAACTGACATGGAAATGGACATAGACATGGACGACATTATCCAGAACGTACATTGCCAAGTGTCACAAGTGGTCAACGAAGCAGCTACTTGTGACCAGGGCTACACATTACTATGTACAGTAGTTTTGCCATTGTTGTTGCTGTTGCAGCAGCGCTTTCTAAAGTGCATTAGTAAAATGAGTGTCCTGGTTGTGGGCACCGTAAATGAAAGTTTTTCTGTATGTTCGTGTTTGTGTATGTGCATGTATGTATGTATGAGTGTCATTTGAGTGAGTATCTGTTCAGCGTTGTAGTATGAGGAAGATAAGTGTGCAACATGTCGTGCATCGCACAACGATCGTCAGCGTCATCATCATCATCATCAGCATTGTCATCGTTGTTGTCGGCAGCGAAGGACATCGTTTCATATTACAAGGAAATTGCACTCAAGTAGGAACAAAAATGCTTTGAAAGTAACCGACAATGGATTTTTATTACACTTCTCCGTTACACTAAATTTTTTGATGCAGAGAATTGGAAAATTTTGTAGTTCCGCATATTCGCGTGACATCGCATCGGTGTTGATTGTCATGTTTCTTGGCTTTGTTGAGAAATTATGTATTGGAAATTATTATCAGACTGAACTGATAACAAGCTACTGAGAATGTTTTTAAACACAGTCTTCATATGATGATTTACTGCTTATTTCATAAACATATATACTTGCAGGATTTTTAGAAGCTTTTAGCACTATGCACAGTTAATGCATCGGGGTCTAATTTCATCTTGAATAAGCAAATTTTTACAAGAAAACATTTTCCAAATTCTTAATATGATTTACGTAAAACAATCATAGTTTTTCTGAAACATTTCGATAGCTTAGAACGCAGTAGTCCTATCAACCATTTTTTTATTTTTTGTGTAAAGCAAAAAGAAGATTTCAACAGTGGTTATTTAGAATTACTTAGCTGCTATTTTTTTTTATATTTATATATGAAGCAAATCACGCCAAGTGTATCAGCTCAAAATTTTTTTATCTCCGATTTCGCTTAAATTTGGCAATATGGTAGATCCGGTGTACAAAAACAACAATCCGGCAGGATTTGGTCCTACTACTATTTGTTGTTAAAATACAGGAAGTTGAAGTTGGCGTTTTTAGTCATTTTCATGAAAAGCGTGTTTTTTCAAAAATTTAATGCTTACACTAAAGTTTGTAAATTGATAAATCTAAGTTACTGGTCCCATTCTAAGTGTTTTTTTATAAAAAATATTTCTTGATGAAAAAATTTTTTTTTTCACCAAAATTTTTTACACTTAAAATATTTTTGAATTTTTTTTAAAAAACCCCCCTTAGATTTTTTTTAAAAGTATTTTAAATTAAAGCATAATTTATAAGCTTTAAAATTATGTATGACTCAAGATAGGATTCGGTTGTTAGATGAGAGTTTTTGGCTTTTGAACTCCCGCGGCAGGAAAAACTCTTTGTTTACTAAAGAGGAAGGCATCTTACGAAAAAAGTGTACTAGGCATAAAATGCTTAGAATCGTACAAAAAATAGAAATTTTTCAAAAAAATAAATTTTTCAAAAATTATTTAAAAAAAAAAGTTTGAAAAAATTCCAAAAAATGCATTTATGAAACGTCTGCATAAATCAAATAGTGCAATGTGATCTTTATACAGACTTGGAAGTAAATTTTTAAATAAACCGAATTAATTAATTAGTTGAATTCACAGAATAAGGCACAGTTTGAAGTAAGCTTCAAAATGACTTCCGTTTTGTGAAACGACCGAGTGCATATTGTTCACAAAATCTCAATAAAATCTGATATATTTTAACTTATGTTTGTTACACTTATGAAAAACTTTTCGAGAAAAAAGGCATTTTCTAAATTTGTGGCTTGATAGTACGTAAAATTCGTAAAAGAACAAATGTCTAGCAACTCCTCTGCCACTCTACACATTCGCTCAATTTGATGCGTTTACTGATAGATGTATTCATTACAGCATTTTAATGCAAAACTCAGTTTTGATGGCTGGCCATATTTTATACAGCAAATAGTTAAAAAAAAAAAAAAAAAAAAAATAAGAACTACACGTGCACATACATATGTACATACCACATACATATGTTCCATTCATACATAGTTTTTCTTTTTAACAACTGAACAAACAACAAAATTGATTTCTATTATTTTTGAACAGCTGAGAAAACAACAGGTAAAGTCAGACAGGATATCCTGGATATGAACTGCATCGCAAAAATTTACGATAGATATGTTTTATTGTTATATGAAGTACAAAAGCAACAACAACAACTGCACAACACATATACACTCACACAAATACATGCATTGAGCCAAGGGGCTACAACAAGAACAACAAAATAATCGGACAAGCAACACAGTACAACTGAAATAACAAACACTACAACAACAATAGCGTGAGTATAGTAAACATAAAAGTCCAGCGCGGTGAACCGCAAAAGTAGCTGAATAAATAAATGTTAAACACACACACTGACACACAGAAACAAACAGACAAACACATGAACAAACAGCACACACCCACAAATATACGTAAAGTAGTAGCAACAGAATTTTAAGTGCCCTATAAGTTCATGTGAGTGGCGGTCATGTGCTGTATTTTGTATATGTATATGTGTGTGTAGGTGAACATACTGACACACTCGTAACTTGTACCTGTACAGGGTATGTGAAGTGGATGAAAATGTGTAAAACTAAAATAAAGTGGTCCACTAAAGAATCATGGGTTGAATTAACTAAGGCATAATTATTTCGAGAGATTAAGTTTCGATTAACACCGAGAAAAAAATTTACAAGTTTGTCATAGAACTTAGTGTAGAATTGTATCATCCAGGCTGTGAGTTTTAGATTGTGAAACTTCAAATAATTGTCACTTCGTATATCTGCCGAGAATTGTGGCAGGATACTCGCAATATGTAACAGCTTACGGCACTTATATTAAAAACGTAATCAGCAAGACTACCTTCCATTGTAAAAATTCCAATAACTTCTCCTACCTACCTTAAACATACAAATAAACATCTTCAACTTCATGGCATGCAGTTATGCTACATAATAAATACTACCCATTTGCTTTTCTCGGAGACTTTAATATCAACTACCGACAATAAGGAAAATCAACAGACATTGTGAATGACAATATAGGGACTTTTGTCAAATTTGCTGCAACTTCACAAACTAGTAGGTACTCGTGTTTTCCCCTTTCATGAAAATGAGGAAATGATTCTAACTAATGCTTTTTTGGATCATTCACGAGTACCCTCTATCAGCCGCAATTTACTTATACAGGCGCGTTCCGTAATGCGTGTGGTTTCAATTACTTTTCACGATAAAAAGTATTAGAATCTTTTTAGTGGGGAATTGCAGGCTCTACAAATAATATTAATTTCCATTAGCAAAAAAGAAACTGTTTAAGAAAAAACCGCAAAAGGTCAAAAAATTCGACTTTATCGAATATTTTCGAAACAGTTACTTTTTCGTAAGTACAATTCGATATTGTTTGTAGAAAATGTCATTCACCACATAAAAATTCCAATACTTTTTATCGTGTGACGAACCATTTTCATAAAAAAGCCTTCTAAGTAAAAAGTAATTGAAACCACACGGATTACGGAACAGGCCTGCATACGTATGCAGCCGCCAAAGTCAAAAGCTTCATCCCAAGAGAATGTCTTCGCATAGAAACAAAAAGAACAATAGGCTTATCGAAACATTTTAAAGAAGTCAGGATTCTGAAAGAGATAACCAGCTGGTAAGAAGCTTAGACGAACAGCGTAAAGGGAAATAAATGAACAGCATATAAGGACTGGTCCAGAAAAATTTGCCACTTTTGTTTCTTAAGATTATGAATTACCTGATAATCGTGAAGGTCGAAATACGGATGCTAGTTTTTCTAAAAAAATATATTCCACTTGGTGATAGCGCTTTAAAGAAAAAAGATCTCTTGCAAGCAATCAAAAGTTCGAAAACTGATTTTGTCCAATTTCTTGAAAAAATTGGATTTCAAATTTTTAGTTATAGCTCAGAAAAATAAGTGCATCGAAAAGCACTGTCCATTTTGAATCATAGGAAGGGTCTGCTTATCGTACGAAAAATTATCTCAAATAGATAGTCTACCTTAGACGCTCAGTTGGTCAAAAAAGTGAAGCAACTCTTTGAGCACAATTCTGACACTTCAATGCGAGATATTGCTGTTTTTGCAGGTACCTCAAAATCTACTATACAAAGACTAAATAAGAAACGTAAGCTGAAGATCTACAGATTTCAAAAAGTACCAGATCGTACCGATGAAAAGCTGGAGGCATAAAAGCAGACTCTAACGATGACGACGAAACATTCGCTAAGGCAGATTTCAAACAACTTCCAGGTCATGAATTATGTACTGTTTCGGATAAGGGGCTGGTACAGAGCAGATTTTAAGAGAAGAAAATCACTTTTGGGCAGTAATTTTTAACGCACCTGTTTTTTTAGCTTTAGCTGAATATTTTAATTCTGGTTTCTTCAGGTAAGTGAACAAAATGACATCGTGCCTTCTTTTATATCGTTTGAAGTGTGTTCACCAAGTGTTATATGTTTTTTTACTTGTCATGTTATATAGCAAAAAAAGCACTCATATTTCGACCTGTTTGATCGTCTGGTAAATCATTATCTTAAGGGTCTTCTTCGACATATTTTCAAGAACGAAATTGCAGTGTAAAGTAGGCTGGTCTTAAGGCAAAACTCAATGACAATAACCTACTATGCAACGCACTTATTTCGGGAGGCACTATCAAAGACACGTATTGATCTACGAAGGGAATTTGATTGAGAATATTCGAGAATTTGTATAGTTGTGTGAATGAGACTTTTTGAATCACTCTGTCGTTAGTACCTTTGATGTACAGGATTTTTGGCTCTACACTTACGATGCTCGATATTACGTCAATTAAATAACAGCTACACTGAAGAACCTGTTGTGATATTTATTAAGCTGAGAAATTTAAATTTAAGGTGGGTTGGATATTTTACAAAAATTCAGGAAATAAATAACTCATAACTGGAAAACAGAAAAAGATACCACCATATTGAAGGTCGCAAAATAACTACATATAATAAAATAAAAAAGCTATTTTTACATTTGAAATAAAAATTTTTTTTCAGTTTTTCTTTTTTTTAAATCCACTAACTCTGAAAATTTCATCAAAAATCGGATAAAAAGCCGAGGAGCTTTGAATCTTCAAATATGTGAGTATCCTAAAGTTGCCTCAAACTTCCTATGGCCGTTATCTTGGATTTTTTGGAATTTCGAAAAATCATTTTACCACAGTCATATGTATGTCAAATACTAACTTTTCACCAATTTTCAATAAAATCTGAAATGTCAACCCAAATCTTAATCGATTACACAATGATTGATCCACCAGCTAGAGAATGAACGCACTAGGAATAAAGACAGAGTTTCCGAAATGAATCCAATTATCCTACAAATTTTGCATTCTTTTATAAGTCACCTCAATTGCAATTGCTAAACACCCTGTTAAGCAACAACATCATACACCAATGCAAACACATACATAAATGCATAACGGAATGCCATACATTTTTGATGCACTTTTGGCTGAAATTATGATGAGTGCGCTGTTTACTCGCAATTTTTATTTTTTGGTTTATTTTCGGTCCAACTAGAAAGTGCAACGAAAACTACAACAACAACTACAGCTACATATATATATTTAGTACGTAATAGTAGACAAGTGTAGTGTTGTCCTTAGTGGTACCAGTTGTAGTGGCAAAACGACAACAACAACAACAACAACAACAACAGCAAACAAACTGTAGAGCAAAAAGTGTTCGCTGTTGAGTGGGGGCTTTTATATTTTTCGAATAAAATGCACAACTTAAAATAAATCAACAACAATAACAACAACAACAAAAACAATGACAACAACAAAAACAATGACAACAACAACAATAACAACAACAACACCTACAAAACAACAACAAAAACTACTCCTACTACATAGTACAATCATGACGATGATGACGATGATGATGATGACGCTGACGATGGTAACAACAGCGAAACAACACTAAATTTGGTAGTCAAAAACCCATTGAGAATGTTCGTACTGCGCGGTGTTGTTTTTGTTGTAGTTGGGAAAAATGAGTTCATTGTAAACAAAAATCTTTCGTGTTTTTTTTTTTTTTTTCATTTGTGTATTTTTTTTTTTACATCTTTTTATTTATTATTGCAACGGACGACACGTAAAATATTCAACAGGCTCAATTCCACCTCAATCCTTGCACACAGCAACAGCACCAACACAAACATAGAATTTACTCGTACACCGAGAGACATACCAACAACCATGTCCTATCTGCCACCATATCATTTTTGCTGAGGTTCGGGATCGGATTCAGGGCAGCGCAACGCAGGCAGGACATGCCTGCACAGGAAGACATCGCTTGCTTGACTTTCCGATTAGTTTAACTCGAGTGCACAGTAAATGGCACAAAACAAAAAAAAAAAAAAAAACGATGGTAATTTGGTAATTTTTCAAATATGCAGGAACCATTATTTCAAGCATATCCTGCGGAGTTGTATGCTCTTGACTATGATGTGCGTGTGTGTGTGTCAATGCTGAACGTACTGGTGCTTGTGCTGATTCCATTGGAGCGTCTGTGTATGTATTTTCTCCCCGTGTGTCAACGGATGCAAGTAACCAGCCAAATGAAATAAAAGCTTGACAAGATTTAGGTGCTACTGTTGATGACAATTTCGGTATCTATTATACGTTAGGTGATAAAGCGATTTAAATGTCTTTGGAAATTGAAAAAAAAAAAAAAAAAAATATAAAATTATTCTGCGTTTAATTAAATTAAAAGTATCACACTTCTTAGCCAACCCGACGCAGAGTGCGTTATTTGATACCAAAACATGATATTAATTCATCCAGATTATTAAGGGACATAAAAACTTATTTTTTTAGTTAATTATACATACAAAAGTAGAAAACTTGTGCAAATATATATTATGTAGTGAAATTTTATTTAAATGAATTTCATCTTTTTTCATCAGGTATCAAAAACTTAAATGCATTCGAATTTTTAATTTTTGAATTAATATCATGTTTTGATTTCAAATAACGCACTGTGCGACGGTCTATTTCTAGAAAACTGATCTTTCTAACGTGGAGAAGAGCTCAAAGTTGTCCCTGTTTAATATTATGAGAAGTATTGAAGCATCATGTGCGCTCCCTGTCTACTTCTTTGACAATCAGTGGTTCTATCTTGCGAATACACTCTACATAAAGTACATAATAAGGTTGACATAAAAAAACCGAATGTGTTCCAATGCAGGAGCGCTCAGCCGAAATGTTTCTTCGGTTACTTATAAGACATGCATTTTGCTCGAATTAACCAGGTTTTTGCACCGAATTTCAAAATATGCTTGAATGTGTATTAAATCCTTGGCATAATGATGTATTGGATGTATGGGACCATGGTGGAAAATCTGTCTCTTACGATGTCCAAAGTTAAGAAAAATACACTGACACCTATTTGTATTTTGTGTGAAAGCGTGTGTATACCTTTTGAGGGTTGGAAATTAGGGATAGAAATATTCTAAAAATATTTAGTAGAGGGAGAAATAATGGTTACCGAAGATAAATCTTTTTATTCTCCGGCAAGACATGTTTACCCAAGATCAAGGCATTTTTCGAAAAAAGTGAAACAGGCAAAAAATTCTTAGAATCGACCGGTAGGCCAGGAAAATTAGACGAAAAAAGAGCTGCTGTGCGAAATAATGCCAAAAGAATTTTTTACACCGGAATTATATTTATTTATGCATGGTTAATAATATGTAAAAAGTCCATTGAAGTCCATTGTGCGCATAAAAAGTTATTCAGGCTCAAAGGTTGCTAAAATCAGTTTTTTGTAAATATCTCGCTAACACAAACTTTTATAGAAAAATTTTTTCCACAATTTTGTAACACAGGAAATTTCCTATGTAAAAATGTAAAAAATGTTTTCGTGTAGGTTATATTTTAGGAGATAACCCAATTTAAAAATGTAAATGCTACGTATAAGTTCACATTAAAATATCTTACTTTTAAAACTGCGAATACTCTTTAACGAAGAGCTGTACAAAAAAAAATTAAAAACCATTCAAAAGATAATTGGATTCTGTATACACCTTATTACATTTTTTTTTTGGAGTGACTCATGGTCCAAGAGATTTTCTTCAAAAACCGTTAAGGTTTTGAAAATACTGGTTTTTTAAAGATATCTCTGAAACGGTAAGACATACGATAAAAAGCAATGGGATCAATTTTGTAGAGAATCGCAAGATCTACAAAAAATAAGCCATTTGTGTACACATTGAAGTTACAATTTAGAAAAAATTCAAAAAAACCTTTAAATGGCAAAAAACGGTTTTTATTGAATAACTCTAAACGGTTACTTCAATGTGTACACATATGGCTTGCATTTTGTAGATTTTGTGATTCTCTACATTTTCTAGGATACCTTTCGGTGAAAAAAAAAACCGAGAACCTATATGCATAAATTTTCACTGTGATTGGTGCAGGCGTTTGAGAGTCTATAAGGAACATAAATATATAAGTAGACTAGCTGGCCTCATTGCGACTTCGTTCGCCCATTCCCGATGCCTTTACGTACGAAGTCGCATCCATCTCCACGTTCCTCTCTTCCAATCACCAAGGTTTTTAAAGATCCATGTATCAACTTTTGTAATCATAGCTCCCATAGGTACAGAGATTTAGCATTTTATATATTTTTTGTATGAAGGGTGAAACTCCCCCTTCTCACCCCCCACCCAAGTTTTTCAAAGTAAATGGTAGATAAAATATTCATGTATGTACCAATTTTTATAACGATATCTGCGATATGTGAAGAAATATAACATTTTGTGTATTTTTGAAAAGTGGATGCAATTCTGCTACACCCAATATCCCCCAAGTTTTGCATGGTGAATGGTAGATATGTATATTATGCATAAGTTCATCAACTTTCATAATCATAGCTTGTATAACTGTAGAGATATAGCATTTTTTGTATTACTTTCGTATGGGGGTGCAACCCCCGTTCCTCACAGTGGCATCCCACCACCTTAAGAACCTTCTACAGATCATAACAAACAATTTAAAAAAAAAATTATGTAAATCGGCCTTGTAGTTTCCGCGTTCATAAGCTACATACGGACACCATTTCATTTTTATATATATAGATAATAGCTAAAAATTATGTTTAATTTGCGTTAAATAGTTTTTTAAAAACAATTTCAACTAAAAATTTTCCAATGGAAGTTTGAGTGAGTTACGCATGAGTGTTACGACATTCACTAAAACTAATAAAACAAAAAAACCAGAAAAGATTTTTAAATTTAATTACTTGGAAAATAAACTTGAATTATTTAAAGTCCCATCGAAAAAAGTTTTATGTAAAAATCCTTGCCCAATTCGCGGAGTTTTGTAGTTTTGCAATGTAAGTCAAAACCAACTTCAGTTTTTTGTAGTGTAACATCATCACATATTTTTGCTTATGTCTTTAAATCCTTCGGATCGATTGTTGATATTTTTTTACTGAACATAGTGCTACTCAATTTCTATGCAAATATATAAAAATCTTTTTAAAAATTTTACTTTTTAATTTCTTTTTTCGGTTTGGTGGCATTCGTTAAAACCAGTTTTTCAACCCTCAACAGTTTTCGAAAATTGTCTTAAGGGAGTAGTCAGGTAGAATTTTTTCAAGTAAAAAATTTTATTTTTTTTCCCGTTTCGGATACTTTAAATGTAAAATAATTACTAAATTCATAACAATAATAACATAATAACAATTATAATATGTATTATTGTGTTGATAATATTGATAATTTGTTGCGAAATCTTTAAACGCGTTTTCTCAGAACACTGTTTTTTGAACTGGTACCCACGATTCCGGCTGATCTACTGTACCGATTTACTTCAATTTTTTTTTTTAAATGTTCGTAATAGATTTGGCTATCTTGGGTACTAGAATCAATACTGTCAATAAATATTATATTATTATTATTATTGTATTAATATTATTAACAAAAAACGAGGTTGAAAAAGACGAAAAAATTGAAAATTGCACTACTTGTTTATTTATCAATATTTTTTTCCAGTTCTAGTACCCAAGATAGCCATTCACATGTACTTTTAAATGCAATTTGTTTTTTGTGTTTCAGATGATCTGAAATCGAGAAATCGTGGGTACCACATCAAAACCGGCCTACATCCGGTCGCCCATATCTTTATCGGAAGTTAACGAAAATTGAAATTTTTTTTTTTTTGCTACTTAAAAATATGTACAATAACATATAAAAACATCAAAAATGTCGAATTAAAATTTATATGAAAAAAGAATTGTTTCGCAAAAACGCTACTTCTACCTGACTACTCCCTTAAGGACTATAAGGCACAAAAAAAAAAAAAAGTAACAATCAGTTTGTAGTATTTGTACGTGCGTGTATTAAAAGCTTCCAATTTTGAAACATCAAATTCTAAAAAAATTTTAATTCTTGCAATAAAATGTATGGAAATATGAAAAAAATCTACTTCTCACCAAAAAAAATGTGATGAAGAAAAATCTCAAAACTTATTATTATGGCTCATATTAAAGGTTCATGTTAAAAATTTCTACTTGCTCTTTTCAGAATTAACATATATTTGAATTGTATTTTTTGTCATAAAATGTATAGAAATATGGTAAAAATTCACTTCCTACCATAAAAAGGTGAAGAAAGTAAAAGTAAGGAAAAATTATCAAAATTTATAATGATGGCTCATATTAAAAGTCTATGTTTCCTCTTTCGGATACAAAAAACTGCATTATAAACGTTGTAGTTGTTTAGAAGATATGTCAAAAACCGCTTATGCAGCTATACTAAGTGCCGCAAACATTCGAACATGCATTTCATTCACAAATAATTGTTAACGATCAATAAATATTATTCAATAAACATGTCAAAATCATTCCAATATAATAGTTTTTTTAGATGCTATTCACATAGCGAAACTAACTATTTTCGTACCACTCCGTATATCCCTGTAGTCGGTACATTTCATAGATCTACAAAATGTGAACTAACAGCGTAAATATTTTAAGTCTTTCTTTTGCGTGACTTTCATTCACGTAGTATTTCGCACGCTCATCTCTAATTAAATAGCGAATGCCTTGTGCGTGTTGTTCGCATGAAGAACTCAACACTTTCAAGTGCTGAATAAGGTAGATATATTCGATACTTAGCAAATTTCTGGAAAGGGGAAAGGGTGATGAGGCATTTTGTAAAGGTACGTTAAAATGGGCGTTGGTCGTTTTACCACAAGTTCTGCAATATTTTTTTTTTTTTTCATTTTCAATTTTTGTTTTGTTTCTTCAATTTCCAATCACGTGAAACTCATCATATCGAATTTTCACTCTTCGTTGGCGTGTGAAATTTTAGCGTTCAAAGGATATCAGCAAAACATTAAGAGAATTTTAGTACTACAATGATTGCGTGTCTGATGGGTGTGAAAAGTGTAAGAAATCCGTTATTATAAAATGAGGCAATTTTGATTGCAAAGTGATTTAATTGGTCACTTTGACTTTGGTGAGTTTAATTTATTGATGAGCTTTAAGCACTTCAAATTGTTTGGGTTGATTGGATTGGAGTATACTAAACTTTTATAGTAAATATTAGTAAAAGTATTATTATTCAGTTGCAATCTTAATAATTTTGATGTATTAACATAAAAGAAATATAACTTTACCTTTACATAAGTAACACGAACACTACTAACACTGGTCAAATCAAGATATATGCACGCTAAAAGATTTTTTGTAAGTTTTGGTATTTTGTTTATATAAAGTTCAATACTGAAAATCGTTTTTTATATTGTTCTTAGAAAAAAACGGAAAATCAAAATGTTAATAGTTCGACATTTCATATAATTGGACACATATCATATAGATTTTTAATTAAAAGCATTGGAAAAGCAGTGAATTAGGCTATCAGCACAAAGTAAGGTTTCTGATATGTAAATCACAAAAAGTACTATTTTTACTACTTTTTTATTACCAAAATTAATAAAAACGGTACTCTTTGCCATACAGCAGAACAACATCTCAAAATGATACAGATATGAAAACCGGTTAAAAAATGTTCTAGCTATTGGTAATTATGTGAGGAGAGTTTGTTACAATTTACCAATTTTTCCACTTTTTGCAACCCTCCACAAGCCACAGAAAAACTCGTAAACTCATGAAACGAAACCATGTACCGAATTTCAGTGAAATCGGAAGGAGTGTAGCAGATCTAGCATATTTCTGCAAAGTCGAATTTTTTGACTTGTGCCGTTCTTGAAGTTACTTAGCGATATGTAAATATGTAACTTCAACTGGATTTGGAGTAAACTGATTCAAAAAGCATATATATTTTTTTAGGCTGAAATTTTTGTAAAACCTCAATTTTATGTATAGCAACTTTATACATTCAAAGCCCAAGATATAGGCAGTGCGTTTTCAGATATCCAAACAAGTCTCAATTTTTGGGTATGCAGTCGGTTTACAGCTGAGACAGAGTTTGACACGCTATGATTAAATTTTATCTATAAGAATGAGTTCCAAAACATAATTTTAAAATATAGAAAAATACAATTCCATCAAAGTTCACCGGAAAATTTCTAATGGACATTCATCCGAATATAAATAACTAAATATGTATCGAAACCAACGTACATACAAAAAAAAAAAAAATATTGAACATAATCGTTATGAACGGCATTCATTGATTTTCAAATAAAAATTTTTCTTTAAAATTTTTTGATTTTAAGAACGATTCATTAATCGTTAGTACATGAGTTCATAAATATTTTTCGATGAGGAATTTTTTTTATGAACTTCCGTTCTTAAATTTTAAGATTTTTTTCGTACGAATCACAATGTTTCATTAATCTACAGATACAAATTTTATGCATGTTTACATAAAATTAAACAAAACGTTCATAAATTTTAAGTAAAAGTGTCATCAATTTGAATAATTATTTTTAGGTTGTATTTAATCTTCTTCTTTTGGTTCTAGACTGGTTTATGCTAAATTTAAAATAAAGTATTGTTGAAAGTTCCTTTCTATGTCGCTCGCACTATCATGCTCTGTGTGTGTGAGTATTCTCCTTGAACTTCTAGGGATAGAAGCATGCAATGGTAAGTATTTATTTTCCCAAGAGGAAAAACAGAGGTGCATAAAGCGAGCTATGCAGGTGTGATGAATTTCGATGTTTTTTGTTTGGGAATTTCGAGCTATTTTCGAGCTTTTCAACAATAATTTCGAGCTGTCTGGGAAATTTTCCATTTTCCGGAAAAGCGGAAAAATTGTTCTGCATGGCTAAGTTTATTTTTTCAGCCAGACGAATCTGCGGGAAAAGTTAGCGATGAAATCTTTTAACGCAGGAGTTTTGAGCTACTTTCGAGCTAATTTTGAGCTAAAAGCATTTTCCGGAAAACTCCCAATTTTCCCGGAAAATCCCAAAAAAAACTTTTTTTTGGCTAACTTTATTTTTTCCAGCCAGACGAATCCGCGGGAATAGTAAGCAATGAAATCTTTTAACGCAGGAATTTCGAGCTACTTTTGAGCTGACTTGAATGAAGTGTTTTCCTTAAATTTCCCCGGAAAATCCCAAAAAATTTAAAAAAAAAAATTTTTTTTCCCTATGTTATGTCGGCAAATTATTCTGATTATGTCCGAACACCTAGTTTCCTAGCCACAGTAATTTAACATAAGAGTAGGGGTAAGTGGGCGGCCTGCGGCTGCAGCTCAGGATTTAAAACTCCCAAAAATCCAATACCGGCTTCGCGGCGGCCTTCGGCCGCGGATCAGTCAGTAATATATCCAATAATTTGCGGACATAACAACCATTTACGAAATGGGGATTTTGTCCGTGGGGATTATGTCATGGCACCGCCATAAAAAAAAGGTTTTTTGGGATTTTCCGGGAAAGTTTGGGGTATTTTGTATTTCAAAATCTTAATCGAATTTTTTTATTTTGAAAAAAAAAAATTTATGAATTTCGTTTTCAGATTTTATATAGTTCCCACGTTTTTAAAATAGTTCATAAAAAAAATTTACGAATTCTGTTCTTAGATTTTAAGAAAAGTTCTTACCTTTTACGAATAATTCATAAGCGTACGTATGCCTTGTTTAACTTATGATTGAAAATACTTATAATCAATGAATGTTGTTCTCGGCTCAAATTCGATGAATTTTTTCGTTATTAACAATAAATTTTTCATAAATATTATGTCTCTTTTTTTGTGTGTAGTCAAAAACGAAAATCACAGATAAAACTTTTGCTAAACCTAAGTAAGAGCATTAATTCAAAAAGTTTGTAACCTAGAAATAGAAGTGAAGAAGATAACTCCAGAAATGAAAAACATTTTAAATAATATTTTTAAGGACTAAATCTCGATGTTAAAAGTATTTATATGCTTTTTGGTATTTGCTGTGGAACAGTGTATTCTATTGTACATATTTATAAGCTCTTACAATAATGCATTAAGCTCGTACATATATTAATGTAGCTGCAATTGAAAGCTAATTATCGTGTATAGGCTTTAGTTAGAGTGAAATTGAGGTAAATCGCTGAAGTGGCACTGAGAAGGAGATGATTGATAATTCATTTTCCAACGAATTTATTGCACATACATACGCCTAAATAAATAATTCGATAATTGATGGTTCAAAATAAATTTCCTATTAAATTCATGGCCTATAATGATTCAAAATAATTTATTATTGAATTTCTAGCAGGTATTATCCTATTTTAGATTGTTGTTTTGTGGCAATTCCAAAAAATTTGTTTCAAACACATTATGTTGTGTAATATTAACATGGCAAGAATCATGTCCAGCATTGTTTCAAGATTCATTCGAATACCCATTGAAAGCACAGGATTACAATACCACAAAATCAGATTAAAATTTAAGACTCATTACCTTCTAAAATATTTTTTTTTTTTTTTTTTTTAAATAAGGCTGCACAAAGAATACTCCCATGGAGGCTATAGTAAAAATTTATTTTTGTTGTATATTCTATTTGTTTTTGTTACCCTTATTAACAGAGTAATGAGGATTTCCCAACATAAACGATTCTATGCGTTTCCACATTACAGCATTTCCCCGAAGCGACACCGTATACACAAGCTGTCACATAAAGCAGAAGCGGAGAAAGTAATCAATTTCAACATATGCCACCTCATTATGCTGGCAGGTAACAGCAGCATGCCAGCAAATTGTGTAGGAGACGGAGTATTTTGTGAGAGATACAGATGAGTGCGACATAGTTGCGAATGATTGCCTACCCGCTTGTATATTTTGCCGTTGGTTGCAATGGCAGTGGCAGCAAGAAATGCGGCAACACAACGATTGACATATCAAAATCAGCATTTATTCGGTTGAACGCTTTTGGTGTCCAACACACATAGCGTACCAACTGCTGAATCTGCTGTCAGACACTAACATACTTACATACATGCAGAAAAAAACTTTTCATGCACTCGCATATTCATGCACTGAGAAAATAATATGATCCACATTTACTTAAATTGGATAATACTTGATTAACTTGAGCAATTAAATAATTTTTATAGTTTTGTTTTGTATTAAATCAAGCATATGTATATAGATATTATCTATAAGTACATATTTGTTAGTAGTTCTTAAATCAATTTACGATTGAAGCATATACAAGCGTTTAGTTCTTCAAAATAACCGAATTGTGACTTATACTAATTTGAAATTAAATATCTAATCAACAATAATTCTCTCATCATAAACACTTTTGAAGGCAATTTACACGGCTTCATTTTGAAAAGATTAAACCAGAGAGACAAAACAAGATACCTTTAGAAAAACAATTTAAAATACAAGCAATTTGTGCGTTTTAGAATAAGAAATAAATGAACCCTTACTCTAAGTTGCATATCTCGGTTCAACTTTGAGGCTAGAAAGATGTTGAAAAAACGAAAATGTGCATTAACAACAATTTTTGATCTGGCATAAGGCAAATAAAACCTTAAATTCTACCAACTTAAAAGCCACAATTTTACCTGATATTATGTCTGAGACTGTTCTCGGCTCATGGAATGGGGAAACTTAAATTTTTTAATGGATTTATGAATACATATGAATAACAGTCATATTCGATTTACAAAAATATTTGCATCCATTACTTAAAAAATGGGCTAACCACAAGATGCTTTCTTGTTTCCATACGACAATGACCCTAAAAAATATCCTGGGACACTTCTGTACAACACCGAAGTCATTAAAACACCACTGCAATGTTCAATAAAAATTTTTTGGTCTAGCGTATATCTAGGGGAAAGGTCAGAAAATACTATATTTTATCAAAAAATGTGCTCAAACAAGTACTTCAAGAAAAATGGGATACAACACCTACCGAAAATGTCGCAAAGGGACGGAATCTACGTATTTAGATGATGTCTCCTCAAATAAAGGCTACCGTGGTTATTATTTAAAAAATTTAGTTTACTTGATAAATAATCTCAAGTAAAATATTACTAAAAAGCAAAATGCTTTTAAGTAAATAGAACATAGTATTTTAATTTTTTTTTATGAAGTGGTATCATTTTTTATATGCAAAATACTTTTGTGATTCACTGACAACAGAAATATTTGCTATAAAATTTCACTACTAGTCGCAGAACACTAAAAGGTCGAAATTTCATCGCAAAAGCCAGAAAATTGTCAAAACCAATGAAAAGTCCTTAGTGTAATTAAAATAAATTCGTATGGATGATGGATGATGCCTCAGAAAGTAATGATCCAATTTAAAAAAGTAAAGTTTAATGCGGAAGATCATGGCTATCCTGTGCCGTTGACAGGAATGAACTACACTCCTATGCTCCATATGCCTGGAAATAGGGTTTTTTTAATCAAGGATCATTCGGATCACAAAACTAAGAGACAAAATTGTTGCTTGATTCGAAATCAGCTGCCGCAAATTACCAAAAAAAAAAAAAGTTATCGAGATTTCAATCAAAATTTTTTCTCTCAATTTGTTGCACTGTGTTTACACTGTGTTTACATCAAATTAAAATCACTTTTCAGTAAAACAGAATGGAACCAATAGCCAATTTCGTTTCTTGCAATACAAATCCGATTCAACTTATTTATCGAAATGCAGAACACCTTAGGTTTGATTTAATTAAGATTCTGAAGAGAATTGGATTTCAGAACGTGGCTATATTTAACATTTTAAGAACAAATAAAAATTATCAAAATAAGAATCGATGCATCGGAATAAAATAAGATAACATAAGTTTTGCCGTAATGAAGAAAAAATGGGTCACCTTATGCACATTTTCTTTGATTTCTAAAATGTGTAGCGACTCCCCTGAAATATCTGGCGCGCCTCGCCATGGATTCACACTGATTTGCAAGTGCTTCATGGCAATAACAGAAAATACTGGTCCATGTGATGTAAACAGCGGTTCACGAAAAATAGGAAATCTAGTACCTTTGCTTTGATCAAAAAAACACATTATCAGGTGCTTATATGATATACAGTGACTCACGAAATTGATCACGCTTTGGCTATGAATGCAAACAACCAATAAGAAGTCTGAAATGGGTTTGTATTTTTAATGTGTCTTTATTTTGGTAAAACTGCATTAAGTAAAGGAAAATAAACAAGGGAAAAATTCCATGAAAACTCTTTCTTAAATAAAAAATAAAAAAAAAAAAATCAAAAATACTCAGCGTGATCAATTTTGTGACTTCGCAATATGAACCTCGGAAACTAATGTAAATATATTGTATAGCCTCCTAGTGCATCAATAACTGCTTTTATTCTTCTGGCCATACTATCTAAAAGAGTTTCACAAATTTCTGGAGCAATAGCATCTCAAGCATTTTGAGTCTTAGGCCAAAATTCATTAAGAGTACCAATTTAACCATCCATCGATTTTCTCAATATGCCCCATAAGTGCTCGATAGGATTGAGGTCTGGAGATTACGAGGGCCTTTTTATTGTTGTAATTCCATTATCTCCAAGCTATTTTTGTGTCCTCTTTGCAGTGTGTTTTGGATTATTGTCCTACTAAAAGACAATAATCGAAGCATTTACTCTCAATTCTTGTAAAATACCAAGCAAATTACTTCGTAGAATTTCACTGTTAGACTCTGCTGTTATTCGACCTTCAATTTTGGTAACTCTACCAACACCTCCAGTGGTCAACATACCCTCATCACTAGTGAGCCTCCTCTAAACTCAAACTTTGTTGACTCAAAGGGCGTGCAAAAGTTAAAAGCCATTGAGGCACAGAAAGTTGCGTTGGGAGCTTGTCAAATGTTATAAAGGCTGGAGCACTTACGATTGCGAGAAGGTTATATGGTCAAATAAGACCAAAATATACCACTTAGGATCGGAAACCAGTGAGTGGGTTTGGAGGAGTAAGGGTTCGAGACTTCAGCCATACTACGTTAAGCCCACTCTTCAGTTTGGAGAAGGCTCAATAATGGTGTGGGTACGTATGACCACTAGAGGTGTTGGTAGAGTTACCAAAATTGAAGGTCGAATAACAGCAGAGTCTAACAGTGAAATTCTACGAAGTCTTTTGCTTGGTACTTTAAAAGATTTAAAAGTAAATGCTTCGATTATTGTCTTTTAGCAGGACAATAGTCCAAAACACACTGCAAAGAGGACACAAAAATGGCTTTCAGATAATGGAATAACAACAATAAAATGTCTCTCGTAATCTCCAGACCTCAACCCTTTTGAGTACCTATGGGGCATATTGAGAATATCGATGGAAGGTTAAATTGGTACTTTTAATGAATTTTGGCCTAAGGCTCAAAATGCTTGAAATGCTATTGCTCCAGAAATTTGTGAAACTCTTCTAGAAAGTATGCCCAGAAGAATAAAAGCAGTTATTGATGCACAAGGAGGCTACACAAAATATTAACATTAGTTTCCAAGGTTCATATCGCGAAGTCACAAAATTGATCACGCTGAGTATTTTTGATTTTGTTTTATAATTTTTTATTTAAGAAAGAGTTTTCATGGAATTTGACCCTTGCCTATTTTCCTCTACTTAATGCAGTTTTCCCAAAATAAAGACACATTAAAAATCCAAACCCATTTCAGACTTTTTATTGGTTGTTTGCATTCATAGCCAAAGCGTGATCAATTTCGTGAGTCACTGTATATAATATATTAAGTAAATATGCCAAATTGTTAATTGTCAATTCTTTGCAATTTTGAAAACTAAAATATTAAATTTAATTAAAATTTTTAAATTCCGAAAAGCCTTCTTATCCATATATCGCGACCTTAGGACAACAAGGCTCAATCTACATACAAAATGTTATTTTATCCTAAGGTTGCGAAAAGTGGCGAACACTATGCTGTAATTTGCACACTGTGCAATGCTACCTTTCAGTTATTCATCGCTGTTTTGCCCTTAACTGCAGGTGGGTAAATAGGAAAATGAGTGTTGTAACTGCAGTAGACACCTGCAATGCTTCTGAATAGCATTGCAATGCTTCGTTTTGTTGTTTTTGTGTTGTCACCGTTAGGATACGAATTGCAGCGGCTTTTGCTGTCAGCTACCGCGGCCATTATCATAGCGTGCGAAAGCGGTTTAACAACGGGAAAATCACGATTATATGGGCAACAACAACAATACCGAAGAACAACAACAACGACAACACCAGCAGCAACGTTCATATCAAATTAAAGTTTTAAGTTTTAATAAGTTAATAAGGCATTACGGCAGGTAACGCTCCAAAAAAAAAGGTTACTTATTGCTGAAGCAGCCAACTCTACTGATTTTTTCAGGAGACTCGTAATTTTTAATTCTGTCTTTTAATTGAAACTTCTACTGAATTATCTCCTGATTACCGGACAAGAAGGAACTCTGATGTTCTGGTCTGATTTAGCAACCTCTCACTACTCTTAAGCCACCACAGAGTTGTACAAGAGCAAAAATATACATTTTGTCTCAAAAAGTGCGAATTTACTTAAATGCTTAGAGCTTCGACTTTTTGAGGGGTATTGGGCTCTTATCAAATTGGATCTTCGAAGGAGTAAAAATACTTCGACAGAGATAAGTGGAGAAGACCGTAGGGGAACTTCGGGTATTGTGGTATAGTTTTTTTCCGCATTTTTCGAAGAAAATTTTATTTAAAAAAAAGTTGTTTTCTGTGAAAGTTTTATTTACATTCGTTTAAAGTATGTGCTAAATATTACTTTTTTAAAAATTCAACATAAATTTTTGGGGTTGCCACCTTGTTATTTTCGAAAATCTTACATATATCTTACTTTTTATGATTAAATCGAAATTTTTAGTTCAGAAACGCTCAGATAAACTTTTTTTAAACTTTACGAAACTTTCGGTGTTGCTACCCGGTTTTTTTGTTAGTTTCGCTTAAACCATTTATTAAAAAAAAATTAAAATTTATGTATTTATTTATTAAGTTATAAAAAAAACTTTCAAAACAGCAATTAAAATTTATGTTGGAATTTTCAATAATTTATTTAAGCGTTTTCGGACTAAAATTTTATTTTAATTTTTTAAATATATTGCTTAAGCAAAACTTAAAAAAAAATATGGCAAACCCTGAAAGTTTGTGTTCATTTTCTAAAAATGTCCCAAAAGTTTGTCATCATATGCTATACCTTCGAATAGTAAAAAAATAAAAAAAAAAAAAATAGGTGGGGACGAAAAAAGGCATGTTCTGGTACATTTTTCGGAGATTTAACATAATATGGTATAAGTACACCAAATTACCCTACTTATAAGTACCGCATTACCCACCCACTTTTCAAGTACAAGTTTTTTGACATATGCCAGATTATGCACTATAACTTCTTCTTTTGCAATTGTACACATTTTATGGATAAATTTTCTATAGCCAGTACTTCACTGGTCAGCACATAACCCGCCATTCTTTCAAATACAGCTCTTTTCACTTTTTCCAGATTTTGCTCTATAACTTTTTTTAATGAAAATGCACACGTTTGATTGAAATATATTCTGTAGCCAATATTTCACTCATTGGCTTAAAAAAATTTGGATAAAATTGATCTAACGATTTGCTTGCAAGTCCCAAAAAACACATGGGTATACCACAAAAGCCAAAGTTCTCCTACGGTACTGTCGACGAAACAATTGCACAAATTTTAATAGAAGGTCTTAAGAAAAAGGAAAATATTTGATAGATAATAAATATAGGTTACAAGCTGAAGGTTTATTTGTATTCTTTATACTATTCATTAACAAAAAATTATAAAAAAATTCAATGAATATTTTTTTATTGATGAAAAACAAAGTATCATTTTTTTTCTGGGACAGCCTTAATCTGGTGGTTTTTTATGTTTTTTGTTCGAATTTCTACAAATATCACACAGTTAAAGTTTATGATAAATCTACAAAGGAGTCTTTAAAATTCCTCAGTGAATTTTGCCAAGTAATTGTTATCAATTTAAAATGCCCATATGTACAAAAAAGCTTTTCAAATATTTTATGTGCACGGTTGGTTATCCCCTAAAGATATTTGCATGACGTTGATCAATTTTACTTCTATTTTAGGAACTTTCCTCATATTTGCACAACACATATCTGCATTAAATTGGAGAACGTACGTACGTTGAAAATGCCACATTATGGCAACACCCAATGTTTCAGAAAGTCTCCCCCCTAGACAGTCATCTGCAAGAACATGACAGCAACAACAACAATGGCAGCAACAACTATAACAACGATACAAATAACAAAAACAAGAATATTATTAATGATTCTGTTATGCAAAACTGATATATCAAAGAGCATAAAATGAAATGATGATGATGGCGATGAAGATGATGTTAGTAGTGTTGCCGATGGAGTTGGTCTTGGTGATGGTGATGATGATGAGTACGATGACGAGAACGTTGTTGGTGATGACAAACAGAAGACATTAATTGACAAGCAACGACGCGCAATGACGTCAACATTGTCAACGTTTTATCATCGTTTTAGTGCGGCGCTCAATACAACGAACTAACGCATCAAGGATAATAACAACAACAACAACAGAAACAGGAAACAGTTGAAAAACATAATAAAACTCAAACGATTTGGTATCTTTTTTTTTTTCATTCCTTTTCAATTTGATCTTATGACAACCTTTTTATTGGCCTTCAACATAACTGAAACCAATGCAATCAACTTTTGTGCAACTCACGTTTAAGGCCGAAAGAGAATATAAGAAGATCGAGGGAATGAACAGACTGATATGAATTATGTAGGTAATGCTGATGTGGTTACACAATGTACTAAAATGGAGTAAATTTGTGGTGTTTAAGTGTAAGAAGATTCGTCAAATATTGCGGCCAGCGTTCGGTGTTCCTCTTCAACTGGAGTCACTGACCGGGGTCCGTCTATGTGATAATATTATTCCCAACAGGAAAAAAATCCTAAAGCTTCTGATCCAAGCACTTCAAAAGTGCTTGCCTTCATAGAAATTTATAAGCACTTTCACAATGATTTTTTATCAGGCAGCAGTAAGAACAACATGGGTTCGAACCTAGCCCGGGTGATTTTTTTTTTACTTTTTTTTTTATTTTTTTGCTTTATTCTTTTTTTTATTAAAATATTTTTTATTCAACTTATTTCACTTTTCTGGTTTCCTTTCTCTTACTAATTGACTTTTGTTTAATTGAATTGAAATTGATTACACAATGATTCCATGTAAAGCTGCTGTAAGAACGACGTGATATTGAACCCATCCCGGGTGATTTTTTTCCTTTTTTTTTTTTGCTTTATTTTTTTTTTATTAAAATATTTTTTATTCAAACTTTCTTTATTTCACTTTACTATTTTCCTTTCTATTATTTATTTACTTTTGCTTAATTGAATTGAAACTGTTTGCACAATGATTCTATGTAAGTCTGTAGAAGCATTCGTATGTCAAATTCTATTTGGACAACATTTGCTTAATGGCAAATGTAAGTTAAAATAATCTGTTTCAATCTATCACACGGACGGTCGTGGATTCAAATCATGGTGCGGCCAGTGTTTTTCTTTTATTTTTTAATTTTATTGGAAAAACGCTTACCGCAACATTACAAATAAGAGCTTCAAAAACTCTCTTTTGGTAAGGCTGCGGTAAGCTTTTTCTCGCTTACATCTTATGACATGCAATGTTAAAAAGAAAGAATAGTTCTTACGGAGCGGAAGCGCTTATTGGTTAAAAAGATGCACTTCAGAAGTGTTTTGAAGCGCTTCTTTTCCCCTTGGGTTTTTGCTTACATTTACCAACGTGTCGACACCACGGGCGTAGATTTGATTTTATTTCGGGAGGAGCCAAAAGCTATTTTGTTCAAAATCGCAAAATAAATGTTATTCATACGTCTGAAAGTGCCTTGAAATGCGATTTTTTGGCATTCGGTGGTCAAAATACTATAACTTATAATCGAATACAAAGTTTGTAATATGGTTTTTTGCAGCTATGAATCTGCAATACAAGTCATCGTAATAAATTTTGAAATTTTTATTTCATCCCTTTTTTTGGAGGAGAAAATAAATTTTTGCATATTTCGATACATTTCATGTAAAAAATTTAAATTACTTTGGTGCATGATAATTAAAAATCTGTATTTACTAAACGAATAAAACATTTTGTATGTTTTTTTTTTTTTTGCAGCCATATGAAAATTTATGTCCCTTTAACACATAGTAAGCCTTCGTACTAAATGTAAATGCGCACTAGATACGGTTGAAATTAAAATTCATCCCGACAGTGTTTTAAAAGTTAGAAGGACTCTCGAAACCGATTTCTACATAACTTTTTTTTTTTTTTCGTTTGGAAATAACCCAATGAGCACTTTTAGTTCTCCTGAAGGCTCATTTTGGCAAAAAAACAATTATTTTGCTCATTCTTTTAAGAACGGATACATAAATTTGCTTGAAAAACAAAGATTGTGTTTCTGCAAAAATTTTATATTTTCTTTGTAGTATAGATAAGATTCGGTACCAAAAAAAAAAAAAAAATAGAACCATTCAAAGTTAAAATTTTTTTAAATGAAGGTGGTCAGAATATTCCTTAAATATTTTTAAATATTCTTCGATGTTATCTGCCCAATATTTTTTGCCCTTTTATTTTTTCTAAAAGTGTTTTGAATGAAGTGAAATGTGAAAAAATTATTTATAACCACCGAATAAAGAAGGCACGTCTTTGTGCAAGGTAATTTTAAAAAATTTCGGGAGGGGAGTTCCCCTCTAAATGCGCCCTTACTCTACACCTTTGATTTATATGATGAAGAAAAATAAAATTTGTATATTAAGCAAATGTCTGTCCAAACATCAATATTTTTACTAGATTTATAATGTTTAAATGGTTATAGGTAATTTTTTCTAGCTGAAAGTATAATTTACTCTGCGTATAAGAAAATGTAGGCAATATTTTTTGTATTATTTATTATTTATATTTATTATTTCGCTATATTTTATTCGTAAATATTACTTTACGGAACCTTCAAATAGTTCATACGTATGTTTGTTTAGGCTTGAAATTTTGGTCGAGTTCTTGGTTTGTACATAGGTGAATTCGACTAAAGATCCCATATGGTTATGGGTGAAACGTATCGAAAACCAACCTACCAAAAATTTTTTGGTTTTTTTACCTATGCATTTTGCCTTGTTTTTGTAATGTTGGTGTTTTTACTCAAAAACATAGAACAGTAAGCTCACACCACAAAACCACTTGACACGTGATTTGTTGGTAGCTAGTTAATGTAAATCATTATCTGTTCAAAACAACAAACAAATTTCAAATTTCACAGAGCCCGGTGATAAACATACGATCGCCCTAAAAGCTTGCAGCCGAAAGCGCTTTGCAAGAAAAATATAATTTCAAATCATTATCTGTTCAAAACAACAAAAAAATTTAAATTTAATTGTTAATGTCTTTAAAAAAAAAAAAAAAAAAAATTATGACATTATCGAATAATTATAATTTTAAATTCCAGCTTATAATTTTTACTATATGTCACCCATCTCTCGGTTGAAAACAAGTAACCATTTGAAACTAAAAATTTTCTATTGAACATGAAAAAAAAAAAACAACAAAAAAATTCCTCAAACGAGAAACGTCAGGCAGACAGCCTAAATTGGCAACAACAACAAAAACAACGAAAAAACTTCAAATTTTTCTAATTCAACTGATTGCAGGAAAATAAAAATGAAAAAGTTTCACTACTGTTATAGGAACATAAACGATTTTGCTTTTATTAGATCTCTTACGCAAAGATTTCAAAGAAATTTTTCTTGACTTTGTATTGTGCCTTCCTCCTTCGACTTTATTTTGGAAGATATTTTCTTTCGCCCTTGAATATCTATTCAAAATCTACTTTGGTAAGGAGGAAATAAGAAACTTTTGTAGTTCTTATGTTTTCATTTATGCGTTTTTTCATCTGTTATTTGTTGATTCTTTTATTTGCATTTTCCGCTAAGGTTCGTGTACAACAATGAATATATTTTGATCTCTCTCTGTCGGTGCGCGCTTTTTCTTTCTTTCTCTTCTTTTTTGTCTGTTTGTTGCTTTGCCTGTCGTTAGCTCATTGGTATTTATGTAAAAGTTGTTCCTTTATCACGAAGTCGGGAGTAAAGAAAAAGGATAAGCAATAAAGGATAATGTCATTCAATTCGCGCAATGTCGTGAAGCAACTTGACAGCTCTCATATCCTAGTTGCTCGTTGCTTTATACTTTTTTTTTTTTTTGTATATCCTTATGTATGTTGTTACTGTTAGTATTCAAAAATCTAAAAATACACACAAAGAAAATATTGTTATAAAATTTAATCTATAAATTCACATCGACCAAAGGATTCTGTTTAAATCAAGATCAAAAAATATTTCCAATTGCAATGCCTTTATTTATGAGTCATTTTTATTAAATCGTTTTTTCAAAAATACTTATAAGTTTAGTGCACAATTTAATGGATAAGCACTATTTTGCTATCAACAATCATGGATCAGATGACATTGTTGGCAAAGTAAAATGCACATAAGAAAAGCAAAAGGGAAGGCTGGTTTCCGTCACGCGTTTTGTTTTGTTTTTCCTTTATGTAAGTATATTTCATTGTGTTTGTAATTTTTTGGTTACAAAAAAAATTTTGGTAGCAAAAAAAAAAATTTAAATCACTAACTGTTCCAGAAAACAATTAAATTTTATGCATAAACATTTTTATTAAATTAACTCATAGAAATAATTTTTTGCACACTGCAATCAAACCGATACTGACTATCTTCACCATAGGTAGACGAAACATAGAGTGGGTGAGATTGCGGTGGATTGGCGCAAAAATCAATTCAGTTCGATTCAGAAAACGAATTCAGTGTGGTATACTCACACGGAAAGAACTTTGAGCTGAAAATAATCTCAAACCAAATAATTTTAGATGTGATCCTCAGCTTAGGCATAACTTGATTGATATTAAGTCCTTATGTGTTTGTTTATCAAAAGAGTAAAAACATTTATATGCCCATTTGCTTTTCTTTTCTTATTTATCAAAATGTGCATAAGACAATGTTAGAAATGTCATTTCATTGTCAACAAACCAATGTACCAAAATACCCATAACGACATTTCAGTACATCCCATTATGGGATGTCAGTAATGGTTACTCGACCACAATTGCTCAATTTGTCTATCGAGTAGATATTATTTCATTAATAGTAGACATAAGTATATTGAAAATCATAAACACACAGATGGAAATATATATTTTTTTATAATCAAGCACAAATATTTTTTATATTTTTATTTGACTAATTTGTCCAAAATGGCATGCATTGAGAATAATTGGCCTAAATTATCAAAACTAGGGTCGCCCATTGGTCAAAATTTGACCTTAAACGTATTAAAGAATTTTGGTACTTTTTGGACAGTGTTAGTACTTTCTTTGCTATTTGGTAAAAAATAGAAAATCTCATTTACCGTCCTTGGTGCAATGACAAATGTGAATCGAAAAGAAACTAAAAACAAAGTCAGTGTCAGTCAGCTTTTTGTCTTTCTCTTTGTGCTGTATCCTCTTTTCAGCTATGTGTGACCACGTATTTTGTCGTTGTTAATATTGAAAAGTTTGAATTTTATTTTATTTGGCTCAATGCAAAATATTAAAAAAGTTTTAGCATTGCGCTCATTTACACATAAATACCTTTCTTATGGTGTGTAATTCAAAGTCGTGCTCCATTTCTAACATAGTAAAAATTGTGGCTCAAATTCTTGTCTTGCGTATTAATACATATATAGATTTATGTTATGCCGAAATTTGAGTTTGAATTCCGAAAAAGTTAAGCATATTTTGGAATGATTTTATGCAATATTGAGCTTATTTTTCAATATTTTATTAAAGAACGATTTGGGTTTGTTTGATAAATAATTTTTAACGTGTAAAAATTTGCAAACGTCTACCTATAGGTTTGTGGAGTAAACTCGCATTCGTGGTGCAAAGAATCTTTATTAAATATTATTTTCCATTTTAACAATTTTTTTTTTAAGAATAAGCGAAAAGGCACAGAAAACAGAAAAGTTTTGATTGTTGTTGTGCTTTTATTGTTAACAATGCTACTGCTGTTGTTGTTGTTGTTTTTGTTTTTGTTTTTTTTTTTTTGTTAAAAAGAAAGAAGTGTAAGTATTATCGTAAATCGTTTCTGGTGAAGATAATGATGACGACATTCAAAAGAATTTCGAGGTAATGGTTTAAGATTCCGTATATTCCGCATAAACTTTCTACCAGACTTTGAATTGGTTGTGCGCTGTTCAACATTTGATTGTTGTTAGTCGTCTTAGACTTCTTTTTCTTCTGCTTCTTCTTTAACTTTACCATATGGGGCTAGTCCACTTTTTAGGAAGAAACGTTTGTTGCTTATGGTATCGATGTGATGATGGTGTTGCCCTTAGATTGTATTTGTATGTTTGAGCTGTGAGAGTTGAAAACTTTTCGCATAAGCGTAAAATGAAATTGAATTGATTTCTGTTAAACTTTTTGTACTTGCAATTTGCCCGCTTTTGTTTTGTCTGAAGACGACGACGCCAGTTATGAATTTTGTCGTTAGGAAATGTTTTTTATGTTTATTGCATGTACGCGTATGTATATGTATGCGTTTATCTAAATTGCTTTTGTATTGTGCGTGTAAGATTCAATGACAGTTGCGTGCGAATCAGGCAGTCAGACAAACAGATAGAACATGGTTTTTTCAAATCATTCGAAATCAAAGTTAAGTGAATGTCATAATTTTTATCCATGTATGCAAATTTTAATACACTCTTGCGAGTATTCGTATAAACAAGTAGATATGTATGTACTCGTTTGTAGTAATACACTGTGAAGGACTCTATTTATGACAAAATTGCATTTTCTTATATGTATCTACATTCAACTATCTCAACTTTGATTAATTTAAAGGTGGTGTAATATTCTTATTGGATTCGATATTGAACTAGACATTAAGGGCCTTTTCTTAATTTTTTTTTTTTTTTGGATATAAAATATGCTTGCTACACTGCTGCGTTTTTTGAGAAACGACTCAAAGATTAGCGGAATATAACATCAACAAAACCTAGCATGATTCATATCCAGGCAAGGAAATTTTTAATTAATTATTACTCAGTGCGACACATGAAAAGTGAACTAAAATCCGTTATAAGGCGTCGAAAGTACTCGCCGAAACAAGTAATTCTGCCAGAGCGTTTTGCAAGTTTTTGCGATTTTAGGGAACTAGATGAATTTTTTTCGGTTAAGTTTGTTCGACATTTTTTTTCTTCTATTCAATAGCTGAAGTCATCAAAACAATAATTTCGGCTCGTTACCGAGATATAGCCATATGAAAAAATCAAAAAATCGCTCTAAATAATAATAATTATCCAGCTGCAAATTGCAGAAAGGAAATGGTATGTAAGATTACATTCAATGCACTTCCAACACATAGTTCTAAATTGAGAATCGCATGTTACACCAGCTCATTTTCGTCTGCTTGCTCTTTGATCTAGATGTGTCGGATCTTTTATTAAAAAATGGCCAACGTCATCATAGCGCGGAATGAATTCTTCCTGCCGTTTTGGATGACGGTAGTTAGATGGTGGTTTTCCTAGAGCATAAGTATAAAAAAATGACTTGCAATTTTTCTGCGGAAGACTAATTGCGGCAAAGCAGCGCTACCAGCGTCATTAGCATCGATACAACGCTTATGGAGATACCAGCATTTTGAATCGAAACATCTAACAGCCAGTGAAAATACTTGACCACCATTTTTGTCCACGAACTCCGATTCAGTAATCCATAGAATTTTGGTCAATTCAATCTGTGCCTCCCATTGAAACATTATATTGCTTGAGTACGAGAGGTCGTGGTATTTGCACCACTTTTATGCTCCGCACGATTATACCTACCAACTGTTCACACCGGACTGGACACCACCCTATTTTGCACAATTGTATAATATTCACGCCCACCACCTATCTACCAAATTTCATCGATATATCTTGTCTAGCTTCCGAGATATTAGGTGTTAAAATTTTCAATCGTTAAAAAGTGGGAGTGGCACTAGTTTGATAGCTCCCACTTTTTACCGAGTTTCTACGAAAAAGCTTCTGTAGTTTATGAGATATTACGTATTTCAATGTCACAAAAAAGCAGGCGTGGCACCGTATTTTTACGCCCCATTTTCGTCCAGAGCATGGTATACACGAGCGAGGGTAATTTGAAAAATTTCATCAATATGGTTTGCATAGCTTGCGAGATATTAGATACTAAAATTTTCTATCGTTTAAAAGTGGGCGTGGCACTAGTTTGATCACACTCACTTTTGAAAGATTTTGCAGTATTCAAGTCTGACACCTACCACCGAATTTCAACTAAAAAGCTTTTATAGTTTGCAAGATATATTCGGTTATATATGTGAGGCCATGATAAGATTTGATTTTTGAACCAAAATATACCATCTGAGACATCTGTGCACTCAAGAAGAAAATAAACAATTTATGTAAGCTTATGCCCAGCGGTGCGGTAAGGCACTTACAAAACAAAGTTTTTCTCGCTAGCTACTGCCCAGTGGTGCTGTACGGCACTCTGGTTTTTTCAAATCATCACAACTCTTTTTATTTTGCACAGATTTTAATGTTTTGAATTTTAAAATATTAATGAATCTTTCTAGAATAATACTGTGTAAAAAAAATTTCAAAAATATACACCAAAATAGCAATAAAAGGTGATTGTTTACCTGCGGTACCGAGGCAGTGCAAAATTTTTTACTTCGCGCACAAGACACAATTTAAAAACAATCACTGCAGCGAACGCTTGACACAAACTAATAAAAATTTGATTTTGAATTAAAAAGAAAACATTCAAATTGTTAATTATCTGTTCTGCAAAGTCAAATGTTGCTTTGGTTATTTTTAAATTATTTTTAAAGTGAAAAAATTTTTGGGTGCCGTATTGCACCGCTGGGCATTAATGGGTTAATGGATAGTTTTTTTTTTCGACACCCGAAGGTTTCCTTAGGTAGCTCGAAAGATCCACAGTCAAAACGAAATATATATATTTCGTCGGTTTAGAGGTAAAACTCACTTTTGCTTAACAATTTCTATGCACTTAGTGAGTTTTACCTCTTAACCGACGATATGTATACTAGAGTGAAAATATTTATGGCGGACTATCAACATGCCTTAACGGATAGTTTTCTGGGACACTCGAAGGTTCTCGAAGGTCATCCAAAGGCTTCACAGTCAAAACGAAGAATATATATGTATACTAGAGTGAAAACATCTATGTAGGACTATCAAAAAGCCTTTAAGATAGTTTTCTGGGACTCTAATATACATAGATATTCTTCGTTTTTACTGTGACGCCTTTCGGTATCCCAGAAAACTATCAGATTGGCAAACACTGATGTAGAAAACGTTGCTAATTTGCATCTTTTCAATGTCAAAAATGGTATATGTATATTGTATGTAAGTCTTTAATAAAAAAGTAAAAAAATTACAATAATAAGTTCACACAATACATATACCCGTATATACAAAATTTCCATTTAAAATTTGTTGTTAATACCAGCGAAAATAGCAGCATGCTCTGAATGCAATGGTGGTCTTTTTTTCTGCGGTTTTAAGTAAATGCAA
Source organism: Calliopum simillimum (assembly GCA_951812925.1). NCBI lineage: Eukaryota > Metazoa > Arthropoda > Insecta > Diptera > Lauxaniidae > Calliopum > Calliopum simillimum. The sequence goes on from OX638368.1 coordinate 147,109,074, forward strand.
TAAATTCATTTTAATTCTGCAAGTGCTATTATGTAACAGAAATATTTAATTTTGGTTAATTATGGTTGTTTATGTCAAGGATTTTGCGTAAAAAGTTTCATCCGCAGAAATGCAGAATTAATGTCAGCAAATACTTTGATTGAATCTTAATGATATAATTCACTATGATTTTCGTTAATGAGATTATCTGTGGTTTTACATGCTACATTTTGAATGACAGTATGTCGGCTTATTTAACGCTATCTTAGGGCCATAATTTGAAACCATATTTCATATATTCTTTTTATGCATTATTCAGAAAATGAGAGTACTTTCACAGAAATCAACTGTGTTTACACGTATATTTATAAGAACGGTAAGCACAGTGGGTTTTGAACGACAAACCTAGAACACTAAACTGAAAAATCAGGTTTTAAGGCTAACAATTACCTCGTATTATTGTAATGTAAACTGTTATCTTTCGTTGTCCAAAATCACTTAATTTTTATTCAGAAGTTGCGCTTATTATTCCTTGTATCTGTACGAAATTTTATAACATCACCTCAAACAACGCTTTGACTACAGCATTTTAAAAACTTTGAGTCTATGGAAGGTGCCACGCCTGCTTGTCCGAATCATACGAGTTTCTGATAAGATCTTGCAATTCATATCTCTAGTATCGGGGTGAAATTTAGCTGAATTATCTCAAAAACAGCACTCAGTATAGCTTTTTGTAACTTTTTTTGAGAGGAACTTTGACCTCTTCCCCATATTCACTTAGTTTATGCTCAGAATTTATATTCACTATCCTTCAAATTTATGCGTATTTAAGTAATCTTAATATTGCGCTTTGAATAATATATATTTTGTATGGATGGTAGGCTTGTCCTTTGATCGCTCTCGCTCATTTTCAATCCAACGAGCTAACTTTGATGACGAAGGCAGTGTACAGTGGTGAAATGTCTTAGTATTTCTCTTCCAAACTTAATTTAATGTCGATATCATGTAACGTCTCGTAATTTAAAATTACCTAGTCTAGCTATATCGCTTTTAAAATAGTGAAAACCCGTGGTTTTAGCACTTTTAGGATATCTTGAAAACCACCGGATACCATTGACCATTGACAAACACATCGAAATAGCTATTTTAGTTTTTGTTCGATTTACTTATTTTTTTACGTTCCTTAGAAGATCTCTGAAAACTATCTATAAAACTATCTTGCAAGAAAAAGAATATTATTTTATTCAGGAGCCTTAAGGCTATTGATTTATTTCAGCAAAAAAAAAATATCCTACGTCGTCGCATTCAGATTGCAATACTTTTGATTTAAATAGTCCATTGGATATTAACTTTTACTTAAAAACAATATACTGACAGAGACTTTCGGAAATTTTATTATATACGGTGTAGGGTGTACAAATGTTGGTCAGACCAAAGATAGTAACCTCCCTGATAGCATTGACATTGTTAATAATTTTACAATTGTAACATCCTATTGAAAAGTAAAGTAAATTCGTGCAACTTGAAATTTATTTTGCACATACTATAAATAAATTTTTGAATTCTTTAGTTTCGAAAATTCTTTGAAATACATAGGGTAAGGGAGGGAAATATGGACTACGTGGGTAATATGGACCACACGGTTATTTCCCACTGTTAACATAGGATTTACCGTTATTCTTGTTCAAACTTAACGCTAGTACCTAAAGCTTATAATATGCGATTTTAGCGTTCGGTGAAGTCGCATGTTTTTGTAAAGTTGATTTTTCTAAAAAAAAGATCAGTGATAATTTTTTTCTAGTGAGTATATTTCATTATTTCACTTTAAAGACATCGCATTTTTAAATAAATGGTTAATTATATCTGTGGCAACAAACCAGAGTAGCTTATGTCGAAAATCGACGTTTTGAGATATTGGCTATTTTGTGAAAAATTGTTTCTGTTCCGTTTTATTGCAATTATTTTAATCTCAGAGGTAGTTAATGGATTGAGTAAGACGAGGAGAGGCGAATTTTAAAAAAAAAATCATAAAAAATCATGTATTTTTACTGTTTTATACTTAAGATTTTCTGTAAAAATTTGTTTTGATAAAAATAGCGCCTTAAGTAAAATTAAACGGTTCTGTTCAAGCTTAAGCGTGGTTTGTAACGATTGTAACTATACATAAGATTTTCTGCTAAAATTGAAATAAAGGGATAACTGTAGATAAGATGTTTTGGATGCTTTTTTTATTGAAATATTTTTAGCTTATGTAGGCTTAAGTTTTTTTTTTAAGAATTTTTTAAGTGTGTTACTTAATGACATTTTATATTGAAAATTGATTTTATTTAATTTAATTTTGTTAAAAGAATTATAGAACAGTGAAACAAATGACCGGAGACTTACTTGACTTAAGATGTTTTGGCAAACGTATAATAATTTGAAAAAACTTAAGCTATAAAATAAAGCATCATAACTTTGCTTGAACACGATATTTTTTGGAAAAGGTTGAACAGAAATAAGCCTTTTGAAAACCTGAATAATTATAGCATGAAAACTCAATTTTCACTTATGTCGACTTAAGCTACTCTGGTTTGTTGCCACAGATATAAAGTCATTAAATACCATTTATAATTTATCAGCACAAATTAGTTGATTAACCACAAGAGTTTTTGATAAAAAAACCATTTATTTCACCAACACGTGCTGTGGGTAATATGGACCACCAAAGAAAAAAGCCTCAAAAACAAATGTATTTATCATCTTTTTCAGATGGGGAATCTAGCTGCAGTTTTCATGACGAGTATGATGGTCATTATTTGTAATTCGTTAACTACAAAGGAAAAAAATGATGAAAAATGCATAAAATGTAATACCCTTTATTCGAAAGATCGCCGTGGCGAATTTTGGGTTGAATGTGTAATCTGACGTTCTTAAAGTCATGAAAAATGTGCCGAATGTGGAAGTGACATTTTTATATGCAACTTCTGTACCAAATAAACATGTGGGGCAATATGGGCTATATAGTCCATATAACACTACACTTTTTTTTATCTTCATTTTGAGTATTTTTAGTTTTTTTAATTTTTTTTCTTTATCCTGATGAGATATTTATCTATAAGTAAATCAGAATAAATGTAAATTGTTTCCCTTGATGAATGACATAAAATTAATTATTTTATTTTATGTATTTTGGGTTTTATTTAAAAAAGAAAGATTGGTGGTCCATATTTCCTTCCCTTACCCTACATACTTTTTTTTAACACAAATTGTTTCAAACTGCTTCAACCGGCAGATCTTAGTCAGGTTTTTTGAAAAGTTATCATAAATTTAATGCCACAAAACCGAATTTACATACCAAAACGAGCTGACTGGAGCGAAAGCAACTCACTGACATACAACTATGAATACTTTTTGTACACCGCCGATACTCTCTTTTTCGCGAACTTGGCATTTTGATTTAAGTTTTTTTTTTTTTTTTCATTTTAATTTTTTCACCGCTATGTGAATACTCAAATAATTTACATTTTGCTGCAGTAGTCGTTGACTTCATCGTAGATGACGCCGCGGCCGCCATCGTTGACTCTCTGGTAGAAAAATGTTTTCGAAGTATGTGAATAATTCGTATTTTTTAAATTTTTCCAGTGTTCGTGTTGCATTTTGAAACATACAATTCTTGTACACGCACACACACAGAGCTCAGAGTCAGCACGACATTCAGACAGACAGACGGACAGACAAGATGTCTCGCTTTTGTACGAGGAGTAGTAGATGCATATACTCCGACATATACGTAATCGTATATTTTTTACACTTTATGTATTTCGCTGCCAAAAGGAGGGTCATAATTTCTTTCGCCTTTCACTTGTGTTTCGCCATCGTTGCCATTTGCACAATATAACCGAAACATGCAAAACAGTTTAAATTATTTAAAAAAAACAAAAAACAAAAAGTTAAAAAAATGGTGGCTTGTGGCAAGTGGCGAAAAGTACTCTACCAGTAGCGACAAAAGAACACCAGTGCCAGTAAGAGAAAGTAAAGGAACAATTTTAGTGGAGAGCAGAGGACATTAGGATCACTGAACAGTGGTGCGAAAGCATACAGAAGCGATTGAAAAAAACTTCGTTTAGATGCTTGTAGGTATTCAGGTACATTAATGATTTGATGTTAAGTGAAAATATGTACATTAGACCGTATCAGAAAAAAAAGTCCACCGTACACCATCAAATCCGAAGAATTTTTCCAAGGCAATTTGGAAATTTTTTTTTTTTGACTAGACCGGTCTGGACCCTTTAACATTTTACGTCATGTCTTCGGCATTTACAGTCCGATCTTAAAGTATGACAAATCAATATTTGTGACAAATGAGCGACCCATACGTTTGGTCCATGAAAAAAATAAATATTTTTCAAATAATAATAAAAAAAACATTTTTTATAATAGTTGTAATGGAATTACAGAAATACTTTCTTAGGTAAAGTTTAATGATATTTCGCGAACTCTAATTTTCGAACATTAAAATAGTATATGGTGGATAAGTACTTGAACGATGAGCTTGATGACAATGATTATAAAAAAAAAATTGTTAAGAACTGCTTAAGAACGGCTCAATGAGTGGGTGCCATATGGCACCGCTAGGTATTCATATACATTTGTTTTGTTACGTATATGTAATAGGATAATTTATAAAAAAAGTCTTCATATCATCCTTATACAAGTGAAAAAGCACTAAGTCAGTTTTTCAAGTTTTGCGATTTGAAGCTTAAAAAAATTTAATTTTGTTTGTTTGTATGGAAATCGTTGTTTTGTTTTTACTTATATAATGGAAATAACCACTCTTTAACAGAGATGTGGCTAAATGGGTCTTATTAAACTAATGAATATAATATTTGGACTAGACGTACCAAATAACTCAAAACTAGAAAAAACTGACTTATTGTTTTTCACATGTATCGGGACGATGTGTTCTTCAAACAACTAAATGTAATTTTATTAGGTGGCACTATCAATGAGTAGTGAAGAAAGAGATAAACTCAAATTATAAAATAATTAAGGAGAAAAGTAAAAATATGTTTGATTGCAGGGAATGAATCCTGCTGAGATGAAACTTTTGTTAGCAAATGCCATTAAAACAAAAAATTTTCAAATTCAAAATTATCATTTCTGAAGTCAAGTTAGTTTTGGGTGCCGTTTTTCCGAACTTGAAACTCAATTAACTTTTTTTGAAAATCAAGATTCAAAATGTCATTACTCCGTTAGTTCTTAATATTGATGCCATTTATATCAGAATTTCCTACTTCAACCAATAGGACCAAATAAACAATTTAGACTCCTGCCAAGTTAAGTATGGATTTGTTAGACCGCGTCACATAAAATAAAAATATACAAAAAGTTTTCATATGTTTTGGGTGATGTGAAGTTTTTTCTAAAAGCAATTGTAACTTTACCATAATATTTATATTGCATATTTATCATCATATTTGCCACAAGAAGCAACAGTTCTTTGTTTTTGTATATTTTTATTTTTCAACATCACTTACCCACTGTTAACCAAGGCCCAGTGTTAGAAAAGCACGTAAATGACATTGAAAAATGTGAAAATTATGCAAAAATATTGAAGCGTATTGGATGCTGCTAAGGATTTTTTTTTTCACAAAAGTTTCTTTTTTTTAAATTGGTGGCAGCAATTTTTTTAAAGAGTTTATTACAAGTTATGTACATAGCATAAAATTGCTTAAATTAAAGAAAAGTAGTAGTGTCGGTAGTATGAAAATAAATAGAAAAACCAAAGGGCAGATAAAAAGTACCCTCTAAAAGAAACTGTAAAGACGTGTATCTGTCACGGTTATAATTAAAAAGAATTCATTAAACTCATTTGAACTTCGCGCCTGGTAAGCGCGAATGCGAGCGTGAGCACTTATTTGCAACACCAACCACCCTCAGTTCTTGGTCTTTATCTTTGGCGGTCTTTAGCACTTCCAGCGTTCTACGTTCTTCTTAGCCCAAATGTACCTACCTGCTGCTCTCTAAAACTTAACAACTTGACATCATTTTACTCTGCATGGCAAGTGAAAACTTTTCAAATTTCTGCCAACTGCATTTTTAAGATACTGAAAGTATTGCCAACTACTACACTGCTCGCGTATAACTGTAGGCGAGTTAGTTAGTAAGTGAATGAATGAGGCAGTTGGCAGGATACTCATACTACATAACACACTTACAACAAACATACATATATACTCGAATATGTATGTAGCTGCTGTTTCTTCTTCTTTTTATTTATCTTTGACACTTGCTAATTTTGCAGAATGATGTTTTGCATGCAAGTGTCAACTTCTTAAGTTGTTGAGCAACTAAACTGAGTAAATACCGTGATGATGCACACATACACATAAGTGTGTGAGTGTGTGTGTGTGTGTATGTGCGTATGTATTGCACTCATCTAAGATAAACACAATTTGCTAAGACTCTCATTTGAATTTTTTATTTGGCATCCTTGTGCTATGCAGCGTTTTCTTTTGCTAAACCTAAGGAGAAGAGGATTTTCTTGCTTTTTAATTTTAATCATTGCTGTCTTATATAATCTGCCTCGCATAGATACCCTAAAGAGCTTTTTCAGTATTTTTAGGATTTTAATTAAACTTAAAATAATTTTGTGCAACGAAAAGTGAAAAGTCTAGAGCTTTGTACTTTTTTTTAAAATAATTTTTGTTAAGGTCAAGTAGAATTAAGAGTAAAGCTGTAGAATATAAATAGCAGGCTAACTTTAATCGCAACTTGGTATTGTATTACCAAACAAAAGTTCAAAATATTTTGCTTTATTGTATGGGTTTAACTGTCGTCGCTTAGTGATTGAATGTTAAATATCTGGATTTTGGTTTAAGTGCTCAGAAGCATAAGTTCAGTTTTTTTTCCACTTTTAACTTAACAAATACCCTAATACTAATTAGTATCCCTGACACGTCTATAACTACATCGCAAAGCGGAAGATTTCATTTGACCACAAGCCAGCTTAATAAAAAAAAAGTAGATCCGATCCTCCAATATGTTTTTTTTTTTGACTACTGGATCCGAATTATTTTTTTTTTCTTTCATGCTTCCGTTTAGAAAAAATAATTTTTGTTTTGAGCTTTGTAACCATCCACTCCGTAGAATCTTTCTCTAACATCCTCTAACATGTTGAGAACGTCTATTTTAGCTTGAGTGCTAAAATTTTGTAAGGCCCCACGATAACAAAGAAGGCTACTGATAATCATCATTTATGATGAAGAAAATAATTATCTCCCTTAGAGCTTATTCGCAAACTTTACCTTTAGATGTGCATGCTGAGATTCCGAAACTGAGGTTCGCTACACTATCTCTCTTTTCTAAAAATTAGGAAAGCCATAGAAAAAAATACTTTCCTAATTAGCTTTTATTACTTACAGAAACTCCAGTTTTGCATTTGCATTTACCCATACATATTTTCATTCGTGTAAGTCATGTGAAGTACCTGAAACGAAAAAGATAAAAACATTATTTTAGAATATTAATATTTTTTTTTTGTAAAAGTACCAATTGGCCAGCAAATTGAAAAAAAAAACAATGTACATTAGATGGTATAGATCACCATACAAAAAAAAAAAATTTCGAATGACCGCCCCCAGTTTGAAAGCTAATATTAAAATAATTTTAAGGAAAAAAACATTTTTTTTTTTGGCCTCATTTGACATTTCTAACAGCATGCAAATAAATAAATAAAAAAGTATTACATAGTCTTAGGGGCGATATTCGATTTTGAAACATCCTGTTTTTCATACTTTTAGATTCGTTATAACTTCGTCAACATCAACAATTTGAGGAAACTTTGCAGAGATGAATTTTATAATTTTTTTTTGGGCTTATAAGGTGTCTTTGGCACCTAAGGGTGGTAGAAACTGAGATAATGAGTACAAATAGTCGAAAAAAAACCTGAGATAAATGACTTCTATGAATAGAGTGTAGCCCATGTTGAGACATTTACAACGATATACTATACTTGTTGATCGGATCAAATGGCAGAGATATAAGAAAAAGAAAAAAACCGCATCGAATTTAGAGGCCAAAAAAAAAAAAAAAAATGTTTTTATCCTTAAAATTCTTCCAATGTTAGCTTTCAAATTGGGGGCGGTCATTCGAACTTTTTTTTTGTGATACTATCTAATATACACTGCATAGAATCCAATAAGCAGCCTAAGCATAATTCATAGAAAAATTATTAAAAACCAATTTGCTAGTTTCTTCTTCAGCGTCAATATGTAGGCATAAAATGCATAACATACGTTATCTTCACACTCAAATTAATATTTACTAGATTTCGCCCAATGGCTGAAATTCGACCGCGACAGTGCACTATGGAAAATTTAAGCCACTTTGTGTGATAAATAAATAACAGCCAAACTATTTGAAGTATAGTTATAAAATTCGATATCTGAGATGTTATAAGGCCATGATCATCTCAATTTTTGCGAAATTTGCAGTTGGGCTCTCAGATTTATATGAAAATTCACAGAGCTCTTCTAATTGCTCAGCATGGAGACCTTTTATTATTAGTTTTGCGAAAAAATTTGTTTTCCAAGTTATGAGCATGGAACTTTAAAGTGTCCAAGAGGTGTTTTTGCGAAAAATCGATGCAATTTTTTTTCTTAGTCCCGCCATTTGTTAAAAATAAATTTAATTTAATTTTTTTTTTTACAGAAAGTGAATAAAAAACAAACATTTTGTAGAAGACTTGTTTTGCGCTAAATGGCTGTGAGAGCCAATGAATTTTTTTTTTAAAGAGTCACGTACAACTTTTTTAACTTTGTTTTGTGCTTTGACTTACACCCACTAAGTAGCCAAAAAACAAAAAATTTCAAAGTACAGTTATATAAATTCCATTACTTAGAAAATACAAGATATACAAAAAAACTAATATTTCCTGTATCAATCATAAAAACAAGAAATGACGGCCATGTTTTGAAAATTCTTAGAAATCAATTTTCCGAAAAAAAAAATTTTTATTTAGGAGAACACGCCCTGATAAGGCAGTGGCGGATCCAGAGGGGCGATCGACCCCTCTCTCAAACCTAAATTATATGTAAAGATTTTGAAATCATTCTGTTATTATCTAGAATTGTAGTCAATCGGCCCCCCCTCTTGACAATGCTGGATCCGCCACTGTGATAAGGTGGTAACACTTGCCACCGACTAAGCAGTATTGAGTCTAATTCCAATGGAATAGCTATACCAAATAGCAATAAATAACAAAAACAACAATTATGACATCGAGGTTACGTATTAACACACAAACAAAACTGCCAATAAGTCGGCTTCGTAACAAGGCTACGATGGTGTATTGATCTAGAGGCTGGCACTGCGTTTGAGAGTTGTACCAACCATGACGTCCTCGGTTCAACTCCTGCCAAAACCAAACACAAAGTTTTTCAACTTGCAATTTTTCAATTATAAAATTAATTTAATAAAATAAAAATAACTATAATTACAACAAAAATAGCCTAATGAGTCTTTATGGCAAAAGACAAATTATATGTCACTATAATTATGTGTTAGAAAATGCATTGACAGATTTCATATAAATCGATCTTTGCAAATGTATGACTAAAAGTTCAGTTAAAAAATTAATTATTTTTAAAAAATAAAAAGCACTTTCGTAATTACTGATTTTTTCGCTATCAAATACCAACACCAAAGTACTAAGCGAGGCACATGCAAATTTTGAATTGTACTCAAAAATTCGGTGATTTTTCCATATTGCGGCGTGAAGGGAAATAAACAAAACATTTTAAAAGACAACACTTTAATTTGATAACACTGCAATCATACTAAGACTGAACTACACCGCTTTACGTACTTGTTGATTGCGACATTGGAATCTTTTATTTTTAAATCAAATGTCTAAACCGCTTTACAGCTTCGAAGTTTCTTATACACAAACTAAATTCGAAGAATATTTCTAAAATTTTTGCTCAGTAATTAACAAAAATACATTGCCTAATTTTAGGCTTTGATTATTTCGTGCTTAGCGTTAAGGAGCCAACTTTTAAGAGAAAGAGCATATTAAAACATAATTTTAATTCACCAATTTTTTGAAATCAATATTAACGCTATTTGCTGAGCCGGAGCAAGCTTATTGCTTCTGAATTCAGCCATTGTTTCTTGTTTTAGAAATCTTTTTTTTTTCAATTTTTTAATAAACAGCAGAATAAAATTCGCACAGATCGAAGTATTCCCCGTAAACTGTCATCTCCGATATGAACATTTCCCATTAAAACTTAATTACATTGGAATAGCACATATTTACATTCACACATATGTATACATCTATATGTAATTCTTTTATGCTATAAATATTTCATTTTGCTAAAGGTAAAAATTAAATTTTAATACAAAAAATAAAGGAATACTTTGTATACTTTTGGTCAATGAAATATTAAAAGCAAACATTTTAAACTTTATTCAACTGCCAGGCAAATACAAGCACAACCACAAACACTTATATGCACAACACTGCGAACTGAATGAAATATGTTGCGACGAATATACATAAAATAACCGAAATATTGCCGTGTCACTCAGGTTGAGTTCAAATATTAACGACCGAAACAAAGAATCGATAAAAAAACCAAAAAATGCCGCATGCAAAATGAATGTCATTGAATCAAGCATCACACACAACACTCTACCCAGCAAACATTTGGAAGATTTGTGAATCTGCGACATTTCTTATAAACAGAGTTAAATAAGACATTTCTTAACACTCTTCGATGATAGTCTTTATGAATATTTGACTATTACACAATTCCGTGAATAATAGGCAATATATCTGAAAATACTTAAGATGATGATAAAAAACAAAAGATACATCTAAAATTCTTTTATAAGACTATTTAAAAATCAAAAGCCAGAGCGAATATTTTGGACATATTTTTATTATTTAAAGAGTTCTTTGAGTTGACCCTTTTTTTCGCCGATAACAACAAAAATTTATCATTAAGAGCTTGAAAAAATAAATAAATTGTACCTGTTTTTTAGTTAAGTGTCGCGTGTCTTGGAAGTACTTGAATATGAGAGATAAAGAAACAAGTTTTGCACAAGCCTGTTTTGATTCAGTTCAGTTCATTGCATAAACTTTGTCACACTAAAGTAGCTTTTTGCTCTTTTCATGTGCCTCTTTCTTGTTTACAATCTCTCTGTAAAAATTAAATCAAGCTACAGTGAACATTTGAATCCTTAATTTTTCGGATCAAATTCAGTTCAATTTAAAATGGGCGAGTGAAGAAAAAATACACTACTGAATTTTGATGTTTCCGATTTAAGTAATTTTGGAAGCTGGAAACTTGGATAAAATGAGGCTTAAGGGAGTTTTTGCGAAGTTAGTACAAGAAGCTTTTGCTTTTAAATCATTTTCAATGAATGTAAGTGTGCCTCAAAAATGACTTCCAAATTTGTGTACTGTGGCAGACAGATTTGATTGCTAATAACACAAAAGCATACAATTTATGATAAAGCTTTCTTGGAAGGAAAAATGTGTCCCGGATGCTTAACAAACTAGAATTCCTAAACCATGACAATTTCAATTATTTAATAAAGATATGGCCAAAAAGAACGTAAAAATGTTATGTGGCAGACTTTGAGATTGACCATACTTTTCAACAATCGGACCGTTTTCCCGAACAAAACATCTGCCATCAGAATCCGAGCACGCGGATATATGAACGTTCTGCAGTAAAAAATGTTTGCTGGGTATAGAGTCACCAAAATTATTTATGTGTGTATGTATTGTAGGGTGTGCATGTGTCTGTATGTAAGTATAAAATATTTTGACATATGCAAGTGTTCAACGACAAAAGCAACAATATTAATTACATGCTGTTGAACAAACACACTGGCATTACTACGCATATAAATACATACATACACACATACGTATGAATATGTTAGGATGTCCCCTGTATACGGTTTATCAAAATTTTTTATTTTAGTTTAAGCTCACTGGACTGTTTGTCTCTGTACACGACTATTCTCATTCATTAGCCCGACGACTTTCTCCTCCCATTACTTCTAATGCTTAGCAAATTCCAACCAAGGCATTGGTGACAAACCTAATCATGGCGGTGAAGAAGTATCCAAAACATAATCATTCGTGCTTATTTGAAACTCTTACAAATAGTTGTGCTTGGGGTTATTCTGAACGCTGAGAAAAAAGGAAAAATAATTCGTAGGGTAATTTTTGAGAAATCCCATTTTGAATATTTTTATATTAACCCACATCCAACAGCACTGCAAAAATTATTTAATTTTTTGATATAAAATATATTTCTAGAATTATTGCGCACCCTTATTCAAAATCCGTCATGAAAAAACTTTTGGCCCAACTTGTTTTCCCGCTATGTCGAAAAATCTAGTCTTTGATTTATTGAACGTTTGCGTTTATACTATTGTATACCTCAAGAATCCATATAAATAAGACGAAACGTGGTTGATGAACACCTTAAAGTCCGTCATGGGGTTGCCGATAATCCTCGTGACGCTTAAGTTTGTGGAAATTTCACCCCTATACGAGTATGTGACGGTATTTTTTTTCACTCCACTCCACTTTTTTTTCCACTTCACTTTACAATCACAAAGAGGGGAAGAGTTAAATTTGTTAGGATACTTATGGACTTCCCCATTCAACTGGCATCGACGTTAATTGAATCGGTAATTTTTAAAAGGGGACATGTGTCGCTCGGCAGAGAATTATTTTTTCGCTTTTTTGCCGTTGTGGCGATAACACTGGTTGGTTTATCTATTTTCCAAGTACGCAGATTACTGCTTAGTATTATTGTAAGTTTACCTTCATCACTAGGTTTTTCTTAAATTTGCCATAAGTTTTAATTTCGTCACATATCCCCTTTTAAAAATGACAGATTCAATTAGCATCGATTAATTTAATTAAAAAAAGAACATAGCATAGTTTTAGGTCTTAAGTTTAAGTAATTTCCGTTATCCGTTTTTTGCTCTGAAGGTTTGGACTCACTGCAGCTTTTTCAATTTCAAAAATTTAATGAAACTATTTAGCGATTAGTTCCATTATTTTTTACGGGCTTTTATTTTATAACATGTCCTTGGTATCTTTGGGTGGTTGAAACAGAGTTAATGTGTACTAAATGACCTCTATGAATGAAATGTGGCACTTATCGAGACATTTGCATAATATGCTGTACGATACGATATATTATGTCCTATCTATCACCATTTGCGTAGCTTTATTGTATACATTTTTTGATAAAATCTTTATATGAAGTTATATAGAGTCTTCTTAATTCAAAAACTACGTTTTGCTAAAATAAATTAAATTCAAACATAAGGGACGCTCTAGTCTACATATAAATGCTTGTATATATGTGTGCAACACATAGAATGCAGACAATTTAATATTTTATTTCATTTCATTTTGCGTTTTACACTGTGACCACAAATCAAAAATTGCGATTTTAAATAGACTCCTTTTTTTCCGCCCACATTTATAAATTCTTACTTTCGGTCTCAAATTTCAAGTTTTTCTAGATATAGCTAATCACATAGGACCCCATTGATTATGTTAAAATTTGATAAAAGCACAGAAAAAATTTGCTAAGCTCAATATCTTTAAAAAAAAATACATCTTAATTCACGGCATACATTTAGTTTGTAAGAATCTCTGGTTTCTTTCGGTTCTATAGCTGGGATATTCTCAGCCTAATCCAGGACTTACGGTTCTTACAAGAAATAAGAGAGTTCAGTGTACAATTACTTGTATTTGATTAAAATTCCTTAGTTTTTACAATTGGTGGTATTTTATACAATTTTTGGTAATTTAAATAATTCAGGAATTGGGTGGACTTTTTTTTAGTATTTACATAATACGAAATTCATAATTTTATTTAAGCCAAAATTTTGCATGTGCTGTATTTAATTTTTGCAGTGATTCTCGTTTAATCTAAGCAAATGGATAAATAAAGCATGTTTGTTGATTTCTTAGTATGTATGTATTCCGAGGAGGAAAAATTTCTAGCGCTTCTGATCCAAGCACTTCAAAAGTACTTGTCCCCATAGAAATTTAGAAGCACTTTCACAATGATTTTTTATAAGGCTGCAAGTAGAACAACATGTGTTCGAGCCTAGCCCAGGTGATTTTTTTTTTATTTTTTTTTTTGCTTAATTTTTTTTTTTTTTAAAATACTTTTTATTCAACATCTTCTGTTTCACTTTTCTATTTTCCTTTCCCTTATTAAGTTACTTTTGTTTAACTGAGTTAAATTTGATTACACAATGATACCATAAGGCTGCAGCAAGAACAACGTGAGTTCGAACCCAGCTCGGGTGATTTTTTTTTTTTATTAAAATATTTTTTTTCAATATCTTTTTATTTCACTTTTCTATTGTATTTTCTTCCTTTCTCTTATTTATTTACTTTTGCTTAATTGAATTGAAACTTTTTGCACAATGATTCTATGTAAGGCTGCAGGAGCATTCGTATGTCAAATTCTGTTTGGGCAACATTTGCTTAATATACAAATTAAATACATCTTCATATCATCGGGCATTGGTGTAGCGGTCTAAAGAGTTGGTAAACGTAAGTAAAAATAATCTCTTTCTAGCTCTTACGGAGCGGAAGCGCTTATTGGTGAAAAAGATGCACTTCAGAAGGGTTTTTGAAGCACTTCTCTTCCCTTTGGGCTCCTTTAACTCCTACGAGGAGCATAGGGCCAATAATGCAACATGTACGATTATTTTAAATGTTGAATTTCCCTTGAAAGTGTTTCGTCAATGTTTTGGTAGTTTCGCTTCCTTTGAGGGTGTGGTGACAGAATCAGGTTTCAATTGAGCTGATGAGTGACTGTTTCAAGGAGGGTTTTTAGGGTTGAAGTTAAGATTCAAGAGATTAAGCAACTGGCAAAAATGCGTAGCCCTTAACGAAGATTCCCAGAGCGGAAAGTTTTCAAAGATGTTAGACAAATAGCAAAATTGCGTTAGTTCTAACAAGATAAGATCCGTTTTGTCACGACATGTCACATATAGAGATATAGCAAACTTTACGTACTTAGTTGATAATGTGCACTTATTTTTCACAATTCTATCCACAAGTATCTGGCGGATAAATTAGTTGTTATTGAAATGGCACAATTAACGCTATTTGGATTTTTTGGTTGAAAATTATAATTTAAACTAATTGCATTTGTAACTACTTACGCCTATAATTTAAAGCTTCAAAAATCCTGAAACCGTACGGAATTGTACAATTTAATGCCAATGTGCAATTGCTTAAGGTTATTTACGCTTTTATACAATTACACATTGTGTTTTTTTTTTCTTTTAATTTTTTAATATGCAAATTAATATTACCTTTATCATTAATTGAATTTTTATGCTTTAGCATTGTTGTTGGTATCATTCATTTTGTACGCACAAAAGTTGGAGTTTATTCCTGCAACAGTTGCACAAATTACATGTACATTAGGTTGATTCAAAAAGCAAATTGCAATAGTTTTAAATAAAATGTAAATATTTTTTTATGTCGAAAAAGAAAAGCATTTTATTTCACGAAAAAAGGTATTATTACTCGTAGCATCATATGCATGAATTATGTGAAAAATTTGGTAATATAAAAAAAACTTAAATGTTTATGCCACCTTAGTGTAAGAGTGTGTTTTTGTTATACTTATATGTATTTATGCATTTAAATGGTTAATTTTTTTAACAAATTGATTTAATTTGTATACCCTTCGCCTAGCGCATATTTATTCACTTTATCTTTTCATTTGTAACGCAGAAAAAAAAAAGCTTTGTGGTAGTGTTATATATGAAATGAGTGGAATCAATAGTGTTCAAAAAATTAAAAACCGGTTTTTTCTAAAAAATGGCAGGCAGATTTTAGTAAAAAACGCTGAATTTTTAAAACAAAATATTGTCTATTTGTCACTTATGACTGGTTTTTTTTCTTGATTGTCAAAGTTAACTTGTGGGATTGAAAATGAGCGAAATCGGTCATCGGACACGCCTACCACCCATACAAAAAATGTGTTTAAAATGCAACTTTAGGAGTATTTTTCACAATAATGCAACCACAATACACATGAACACTATGAATTCGAAGGTCATGCTCTGAAAAAAAAAACTGGGCAAATTCGGATTATACTGAAAGCGTTTCTTGAGATATTCGAACCAAATTTTACTCAGACACTATGAATAATAAATGAAAGTTCTCAACAAAAATTGGGTGAAATTGGAAAACCGGGTGTGGCACCTCCGATATAAGCAAAAAATTCAAAATGCTATACTGAAACAGTTTCTTTAGATAATCCAACTAAATTTCACTCAAATACTAAAGACTGTAAATGCACGGGCTAAGATAAAACTAGACGAAGCTTTAAAACGCTATACTGAAAACTTTTTTGAGATAATCCAACCAAATACCACTCAGACACTGAGAACAGTAAGTGCAAGATCTGAGCAAAAACTTGGTGAACTCGGACAAGAGGGCGTGGCACTTCCCATATAAGCAACATTTTCAAAATACTGCAGTGTAGGGTATTTATTTTTTGGCCAGGCCAAAAGTTACACCCTTACCAGTTTTTTATTTACATTGTCAGGGTCGTTCGTTAGCCAAGGGCGAACTATGGTCTTTATAAAACTGCTACTATCTCTATAATATTTCGAAAAAAACATACTTAAATACTTGTGTCCATGTTAATAAATTCCCCATACATTTTTGAACCGAAATATCATCCAATCTGGCTACACCATAGCAACAGTGCCACAATTTTAGTCTCTCCGCCTCTCAATTTTCATCGCATTTGCCTTTTTTTTCACAAACAATTTTTATTTTTTGAATATTTTATTTTCACTTTTGCAGTTGTTTTATGAGTAAAAAAAAACACGCGAAAATAACAGGCAGCCGACACGATGCACAATGGTATTTTTGGAAAAAAAAAGAAGGAGTGCTCCAATAATAATGAAATTTCGCATGCTTAGTTAGATATAGTTAGTTAAGAAATATTCCAAAAATGGGCGTGATACGTCAACGGACACTCCTACCCCCCATAGAAATTTACTAAAATTTCTTAAAAAATAAAAAAATTAAAAAAAATCATTTTTGACACATTTGCCAATGCTAAAATCAAAATTGCTCTATCACATATGGTTTTCGAGATATCCTTACCGGAAATTTAAAAAGCACTATTTTTCAGGTTATATAAAAAGGACTCAAGAATTTTTTTTTTTGCTATTTGCTATTAAATAAATTATGTGGAACTATTAGTCGTCTTCAAAACGATCATAGCTTTTTAAAAGAATATCATATAAGAACTTAAACAAAAACTAGTACTAAACGATGCATTTAGTATAAAAGGATAAAACAATTCCGTGTGTCCGCTAAATAACCTCAAAATCATGTTTTTTGAACTTATAGATTGATATATGGGTGATTCTCAGATAACTGTACTTTTTGTGTCCTCTGGAGATTTCACCTATACAGTAGGCTTTTTTTTCACAAAAAATTACGCTATAAGTTAGAAACTATGTTTTTCTAATAGAGCGGATCAATTTTACCACCAAATAATTATTGGTCTATTGTGAAAGTTTACAAATATACCCCAAATGTCACAAACGTGGCATGTCCTACCCCTACTTTTTATACACAAAACGATGAAAAACGACCAAAAAACGGAAATAGAACAGAAAACAAGTTACTACACATATTAAGTAAATACTTAAGGCTACAATATTCTGAGCTTATCTGCAGTTTTAAACAATTTTTAGAGGGCACAATTTCGAATTGAAAACTGTCCCCTAGTTTTGGAAAAAAAAAATTTCTTAAAAGTATTATGCTACTACTGCATGCTACTACTGTTTCAGTCAATAGATTGCAATACACATGCATTAATTCTGATCACTATCCATCACCCAAACGTCATCATGTCCGAACGCGTCCAAAAAGAAATCTGTTTGCGTTTTATAGGGCATTTTATAAACAAAAACCGTTTTTTCTAAAAATTATGGTCACAAACGTGGCACTCGGCACTCCCAGGTAGGACATTTTATTTTATGCATGAAACAATTTTTTTGTAGGATTTGCAGACATGACCCCAAATTCTTTCGGAAAAATCTTGAACTCAAAAGCGTGCTTTACAATGAGCGATAAACTGCAAAAATGTCACAAACGTGGCGCATCAAAAATGTCACAAACGTGGCACTTTTTATCAGTATGCAAAAAAACATATTTCATATAAAGTTTGAGTATACAGATGTTTAGTTGAAGGCTATTAATTATGTTTTTAATACAAAAATTTTTCTACACCATCAGAATCCTGAGTTATCCTTGCTCAAAAGTGAAAAAATCACTGTTTTGACATCTACTTAAAGCTATAGAACAAAAACAACAACAAGTAAAATAAATTTTTGTCAATGGATTCAGACAGCCAAATTTATTGTCAACAAGACACAATTTACCGTTTTTCAATTGGATTCTTAGCTTCCGAGTTATAAGCGTTTAAATTAAGGACATCTTTCGATAACATACAAAGGATTTTTCGAGACCGAAAAGTTACAAAAAATCAAGTTTTATTATTTTTATCAATAACATATTTAATTACAAAAATTTCGTGACTTTGCAGACCATAATCGCATGAAAAATGACAGCTCTATTCTAGATTTAGTGACTAAGCCTACTAAACTACTACTTTGCAAATTCACAGAATCAAAATTTCATCTGTTCATTCACTAAATCTACAATAGAGCCTTATTTTTTCATCCGATTTTAGTCTGCAAGTGCTTAAAATTTTTGTGATAAAATATATTTCTGGTAAAAATAATAAAACTTACCATTTTTGTTAATTTTTCGGTCCTTTGTGTGTTATTGAGAGGTATCCTTTTTTTAAAGGCTTATAACTCGGAAACTGGGAATCCAATTGAAAAACGGTAAATTTTGTCTTGTTGATAATAAATTCGGCTGTCTGAATCCATTGACAAAAATTAATTTTATTTATTGCTGTTTTAGTTAAGTAGATGTCAAAACTGTGATTTTTTCACTTTTGAGCAAGGATAACTAAGGATACTGATGTAATAGAAAAAAATCAAGATCAGATTCGTAATTAGGAGATCCTAATCCATCATAAACGGCTATTAAAACAGAGGACAGGGAACCATAGTTGATCTTTAGGGCCGTGGGGTATAAAAAAAATGGACCACCGGAGACATGACACTGTTGCAAAATTAGTCTTGAAGTGTAAATTTGCCATTATATGCAATATATCTCTCATCAAAACGCTTCAAAACCATAATTTTTCCATACTGTGGCTAAAATGTCACAAACGTGGCAATTTGGTCACAAACGTGGCAGCAAAATTTCTTAATTTCGACCTCAAAGCCGTAAATTCACACATGTTGTTGATCTACTTAAAAGGTGAGTTTTAAGAGTGTGTTGACATAAGATAGCATGAAGAAACTTGCAAAAATCCAAAAAAAATATCTGCCAATTTTACAACTCGAAAAAGCACAGTTATCTAAGAATCAACCATATGTCAAAAACCATTGGTCACAGAGCAAATCTGAGTCCGGATTTGAATTAAGCATTGAGAAATACATCGGAAATTGTAATTTTTTTTTTTTTTTTTTTTTTTTTTTGAAAAACCTCATTGAAAATCGTATGGCCTTTTTCAGAAAATTGATGAGCTTAATAAGTCACATGAAATTTGTCGAACTTTTTTTGACTTTATAGTCCGGACCTTGCTACGTCTGACTTTCATTTATTTCGCTCGATGCAAAACGCCCTCACCGGAATACGCTTCACATCAGAGCAAGGCATCCGAAATTGGATAGATTCATTTTTGGCCGCCAAGCCGGCGCAATATTTTTGGGATGGAATTCATAAATTGCCTGAAAGATGGGGAAATGTTGTAGCTTCTAATAGACAATACTTTGAATAAAATATATTGTAACATTTTTCCACAATAAAGCATCAAATTTCGCTAAAAAAATTCCGGGTTTTAAGTTGTACACCCAATAATTGAAAGAACAAATTCACATCATTAATTTTATTATAGTTAGAACTTGTAGTTAGACGTAGGCAACTTAGTAATTTTCTAAGAAAAATTGCAAATGCTGCATTTCAAAGAGCCATTTTTATTTGTGAATGTTTTTTAAACTATTTACGTAATCTAAATAATTTTCTTTTTAATTTATAACAAAATACAATATTTTAATACAAAATGCGTCTAACAAAAATAGTTTATGTAAATGCACCACAAAGTTGCATGAAAAAGTTAATCAGTTTCACACGTACGACCTTTAAGTGACTTTGGCTCATTTTTTCGAAGTAAAAATTTGACTTTTTAGAAAAGTGTTAATAGACTCTTATTAGTGAAACATTTTTCTATAAAACTGCATCATTACATTTTTGAAATTTAGTGGTTGGAACATTTTTTTTCCCACATAATACCACTGTGCGGTGCATCTCTTTACGCTACCTCCCACGTGTATTGGTGTATCTGTGTGTGTTTTTTCTTTTTTACCTGTAGCAGGCATCTACCCGGTCAACCAATGTTATGACGCGACTTAAAGTTGTGGCTGCTGTTGCGGTGCAAAAATATGAATTTTTCAGGTCGTAGTTGAGTGCGAGATTTGCATACACCCATATAGGATGTTTAAGGTTTAAGCGCGGCAAATGTTTAGCTCTTTAATTTTTTTGGTTGTTGTATTTATTGTTTATGCTTTGTTGTAAAAATATATTCAAAAGAAAAATTTCTTTATTTTATTACATCTTCCCTATTCAATTGAAGAGTATTTCTGGTTCATAATATTATATTCCTAAGTTTGATGAAACAATACATCTGTTAAAAAGTGAATATTTCTATCAGGAAAAAATAGCAAATTAACAATTTCCATATAAAAATCAAAAACTAATTTATTTAATTGCAAATATCTTATTAAAAATTAATTTTAAATAAATCAATAAATGGTTTTGTTTTTTAAGTGGGATAAGTCCAATTTCCATTAGTTTGATTAAAAAATAATTTTATATTAAATAAATAAATGAATCGTTTTTTTTTTCTCGGAGTAATTTGAGCTAAATTGATATTAGTTATATATCCTTTTTTATTTTAAAAATTGGAAATCTAACACAACGCATTAAAAGTCCATGGCCTCACAGATAGATGGCGCGACAAATACAAAAGTAATATTTTTGTTGGTAAGTAGAGTAGAACGGGGTAATGTCGTGCAATGGCTGTTTTAGCCCAAGGAATTGAATGATTTACCAACTGTTCGTAAGGTAGGGACCTGCTGACCTACTGAGCTTATGCATATAATACTAGCAATTTTCACCAGTTCGTCTCTACAGGGTAACCTTTTTTTCAAAAAGTACGCTTTCGGGACGATAAAAGTGTTTTTTTATCGGGTCAGAAAAATAATTTTCCTTGCGGGAAAATATACCAGGTAAGTGTTTTCTGAAACAAAATATCCTGCCAAAGAAAAGAAGTATTTGATTTCCAAAAAAATTTTGGGCTTCACCGAGTCATCGAAGTTGACCTTTAAAACGACCATTGGGGCACATTCACTTACACAAACACAATTTCTCGCTACACAAATGTTGTTACACATGGATATAACCAATGAAATTATCTTTCGATCGGATGCTTACTCGTTGCATTCGCTTGAGATGTACGGCTTTACGAGCATGTCAAAGTTGAGTGCACGACATTGCCCCGTTCGACTCTACACAACACATTATGTACTTCACACTTGTATAAATACATGATAATGCTAAATCTCCTCTAATAGAACCACTACCTATCATTTCTCACACATTTTGGTACCTTTACTATACTCGGAAAACAATGCACGACATAACCCCACAAACTTTGAGGGGAGTAATGTCGTGCACATTTTTTTTTTCTTCACTTACACAAACACAATTTCTCGCTACACAAATGTTGTTTCACATGGATGTAACCAACGAAATTATCATTCGATCGGATGCTTACTCGTCGCATTCACTTGAGATGTACGGCTTTACGAGCATGTCAAAGTTGAGTGCACGACATTGCCCCGTTCTACTCTACTAACTTCCAAAAGGAAGCTGTAAAAATTAGATTATCAGACGTTTGTTTCAAAAGTTACAGTGGCTTAACTTTTGTTCGTCTCTTGATTAGGCATTGCTTTATAATGTAAAAAAAAACCATTGAAACAAAAGTTTAGCTTGATGAGTGTGGTCCGGACCATGCACTAGAAAAATCGACCATGCTGAATTTGAATGCAGTTATGCATGCACTAATAATTCTAAATGCTCTGTTTGCAAAAAATCGGCTTAAAAGTCCACAAAGTTTAGTTTAAGAATACCTTAAAGCGATATTGTGTGATATAGCTGACACCTCAAAAATATCAAAATTTGAGCATGCGTAAGATATTTTCGATGTGAGTGAGAAGGTAATCGACGAATAAAAGCCTATAAATCGTTCTACAAGAAAGATATCGAAATGTTAGAGAAGCGCTGGAATGGTTATATCGCTCTTGCATGAGCCAATGTTTATGAATAAAATCGATTTTGACCAAAAATGTAGTTATTCCTTTATCAGACCACGGACTTTTAATCCAAATTTGTTGTATAACTATTTTTTTTTTACTTTTTTTGGCATTGCAATATATATCATTATATTTTAAAAAAATTATTTTTTCATACCTTATTATTTGTCGTCAAATCAAATTCGTAATTAAACAAAAAATATATCGCAAATTATCGAAAAAGTCAGCAAAAGATAGAAATAATCGAAAATTAATTTAGAGTTTTCAGTTTTTATTTAACGGTTAAAACTTTTTACCAGTTAATAAATTTTTACCAATATTTTTGAATTGAATCATATGTAAACCCTGTTTATAAAAAAATAAACTCATTACACTTTCCAAAAAATAAAAAATCAATGATTCAAACAACAAGTCAAGGACGACTTTCTACGTATTTTCTTGATCAGATATGTCATAAATTGATCATAAGCTTGCTGGACCATTTTTTGGTTTAAGTAAGAAATTTTTGATTGTTATGCTTTAAGCTTAGGGTTATAATCGTAACCATTACCATTATCCAAAATATTCGGTGATTTTCAATATCCCAAACTAACTATGACGTCGTATTTAGCATCAAAAATTCCACCTTGCTTCGTTTTCTCGTTAAAATTATTTTCCATGACAGACGGACATATGTACATAAATTTTTATACTAACTGAAAATACCTTGAGTATATTGCATAAAAAAGAATAAAAAAAAAGAATACAGATTTGCCAGTAATATCCACAGTAGCATGAAAAATTATTATCCAATTAAAAACTTTTTCCATATTCTGCTTAAGTACAAACATCAATAGTGAGTGGGTATAGTTTTTTTTTATAACAACCAGCTGGGATGGCGATTACAACTACATTGAGTGCATTGAATTTAAAATTTCTTTGGAATTTTTTAAGTTATTTGTTATATTGCGACGCCATTTTTTTAATCAGATTATGAAGGTTGCACTATTATGGCATGTGGTTGAACGTAGATTCTTTAAACATTTAAAAACACGGCGACACTAATGCAGTGTGGGTGCAATTAAGGTGTGCTGCTACAGGTCCTTTTGCATATAAAAGGACTTTTCGTTTGGTAAAACGTTCTTTATCGGGAAAGTGGTAATTTTTTCTCATTAATTTGAAAATAAAACATACAAAGTAATTGTTTTCTGAGAATTCACAACTTAACAACTAACTTGTTTCCAGCTACCAGCTATTCTAAAAGGCTAAATGTATAAGGGCATATCAGAAAATAATCTTCTCTTGTTTGACCGAGGCTTTCAGAATAAAATTTTTTTCATATTCTATAACCAAAGGTTGTGGAATATATTCCTAGGCGTGTAAAATGGAAATCCCAATAGATGAACAAGAAAAGGCTGTCAGGAGGTCGTTTTACATGAAAGTTTAGCGTTTTTTGTTTTTTACTCGGCATGGGGGGCTTAAATTAAGAAAATATCGTGACCAAAGTCGATTTATTTTTATCAAGGATTTTGTTTGATTTGTTTAAGAATTTTCACTCATTGTGTGCCACATACGATTTTTCTGAATTTTAATTGAGTATAGTTGGAAAGGAACCCCGTAACATATCTACGACTTCTGAAATGATTTTTATAGCTCTCAATTAGCGTATGTGAATGTTGCGAAAAAATTTTAATTTTCCTGAAAATTGGATCATTCAATATCCGCCCGGATACAATAAATAATACGTTTTGATATTGTGTATTAGTTTTCAATGAACTAAAATACCACTTGATCGATTTCAATAAAATTTTCAAAGCATATTAGTATGGATCAGTGGGACTTAATAGGCTAGCAAAATGAGCGACTCTACTTCCCTAAAAAGCAAAATTCGACATATCTCAGAAACAGTTTTAGGCATAGAAATGAAATTTGGACATTTGTATGTTAAGGGCACAAATCCAAATCAAACTCATTATGAAAATGGGCGGTGCCAAGCCCCGTAAAAGCATACCTCTGAAACATAACTAAACATATGGATGATTTTTTTTTTCATGTGTAAAGGACACCGGAAAAATAGCATCAACTAGAAACATTAACGACACTAAATCCTGGTTTCGTTTATAAGAGAACGCTGGCCATATATATTATGTACATACAAGTAGTTCAAGTGTGTTCACCATAGTGAAAATGTGTGATTTTGAACAATATCGGTCCACGGAAACGCATACTTCCCATACAAAGTTGGGGCGTGGACGAAATTTTGTTCAAAATCGGTATCAAATTCCATTAACCTTGCAACGCAAAACTCAAAAATTTTAAAAGTTAAGCGCTATCTCTCGTAATTTTCAAGTTATTACAAAAAAACCAAAAATTCATGATAACACGAAATTTGAGTAATAAAAATTAAAGTAAAGAGTTAATATTGAAACAAGCTAAATGTAGGTATAGATGTGAGCAAAACTATTTATGATTTATATTCAAGTATATATTAATAAGACTGTTTACTTCAATATATTTACCTATTTTATTTTAATAACATCGTGCAGAAGGCCACAACTGTATAACTTTGCGAAAACAACGAGAAAGTGTTAGTCTTTATGCGATTACACAGCGCCGGGCACATAGGGGCAGCTACAAAAAACACTTTTCTAATCTAGAAATGTGAGCCAATATTTTTATATAAGACTCAATTAAGGATTCGCGGTGATAAATGACTAAAACTTTAAGTGAAATACTAATAGATTTACGAAACACACAAAAAAAAAAAAACGTTGATGGAAAAAACTATGATTTTTAGAAAAGTACGCCTCAAAATATACAAATTTTTTTTAGTTAAATACAAAGCTAATACTTTTATTTTGAATATCCATTTTAAATAATTTAAATTTGAAAACTTTTTAATTAGTTTTTAAAACACAAAAAAAGAAGTCTATTCACAACGTAAGTACTCACACTGCACTTGTTATCAGTACACGTGTTCTCACTTTGAATGCCATTTTTAAGAAGTACCGTTAAAATCCAACGTAAAAAAATTCTCCATTAAAAAAAAGGCTTGTTTATAGTAGAGTTTGTGTATATGATTTTCATTCGAAAATTTTGACTTCGATTTTTGATTTTTGGCCTATGGCAGGAACCACTGTGCACTGCTATGAAACTATTTGACGCAGATAAATAAGGTTTAGTACATATGTAAAATATACTGTGGCAAAGGTGGGGTAATGCTTACTGGGTAATATTTAGCTAGTAATGCTATTTACTATTTGGATATATCTTCTTATTAAAAAAAAGAAAGTAGTGACATATAATATAAGTGGCTGATGAGAAATATATCAATCATTTCAAGCAACTCGCATATACCAAAATAAAGCGATTTGAGAGAGACCACCCACCAAGCGTTGTACTCTTTGATTTTCTTCCTATAAATGTTAATAAAATGTGGTCCAAGATCTTTTTTTTTTTTTGATGAAAAAATTTTTTGCTTGTTATATCTTTTGATTTTGTGTTTGTATGAGATTTCAGTGATGTTTTAGAAAATAAATATCAAAAAGTACATGGTACCGCCTTCTGTGTATAAGTGCAAATTAAAGTCTATGATTTTATTTGTATTCATTCTAAGGGTCAGCGAGCGTAATGCGACTGCAGGCAGTAAAAAATTTAATCGAAGGCGTTATATTGAGTTTATGACTTAAGTGTATGGTAGGTGTTGTTGGCAAATTTTAAATATCCTACCATCCTGAGAGTGAACTCTATGTTTAAGTGGATATAATTTGTTTATGCAAGGATTAATGTAGCTTTAGGTTAATTGTTCGGCTTTTATACGCTTTTGTTTGTTTATGTTAAGCTTTATCTTCTTGTCGCGTTTTAATATTTATTTTTATTTTTACTTTTAGCCTAAATGCATTCCATTTAAAATGGGTTAGTAAAATTTTATTTAATCCGAGAGTTGTAGTTTCAAAAATTATTATACATTAAAATTTAAATGTTTTTTTTTTTTGGCATCTACAATAAAAGTGCATGAGTGTGTGTTTATATTTTTTATACATATAAGCATCATATTTAGACACAAGTATGATCCAACAGTTGGCTTAAGCATGAAGTTATGTAACTTCTAAGGTAAGAAAAATAAAAAATTCACAAGTAAGGCATCATATGTGAAGAAATGGTACAACTTTCAAAACAATTTGAATCAAAGATCACCGATTTCCAAGTAAGTTTTTGTAGCGTTGGTTGTTATTCACGCAAATTTAAGTGAAAAGTTCGTACTAATTGAATATTCTCAAAAAACAGTCTTAAAAAAAAATTAAAAATCATTTAAATTTTGTTTGTACTTATAAGAAGATACTTATAAAACGAAAAAATGTTAAAACCCTGTACAGACATTTTTTTTAAGTAGAACTTAAAGACTTTCATGCAAACTTTTATATAAAGCAGAACATGAATTTTAATACAATACATAGAAAAATTTTTTTTTCTTGGTGGAAAATTCATCTCATTATTAAGTGAGCAAATATACAAGTAAACAAGTATATAATCCAAAGCGAAATATTACCTCAACCACAGTATAAAAAAACTTTTAATTCAAAAAGATTCTAGAAAATAATCGTTTAAGTAATTTGCAACAAATTTCAATCAAAAAGCTTTACAACACTACCAACAAAACTATCAACATAGAGCTAAAGTCCAGGTGAAAAACTTTTGCATTTTGTATTGCGTTCAACTTTCGGAGAGAAATGTTTTTGGTGAAACGTGCGGAACTAATACGTTTTACCGTAGTTTTGTGGCGTTGGTTTGGCTTCTGTTGGCCATAATAAGAACTATGTACATAACTTGACTGCAATTTTACTGAACCAGACTTTGTTTGGTTTCTTTTAGAGTTCACAGAAAATACGAAATAAAAGTTTTTTTATTTTTATTTATCATATTTTTAACTATTTCATAGTATTTGGGTTTGAAATTATTCTTGTTAAGAGCATTGTGTAGAACAAGGGTGTCAGCGTTTTCAAATCACTGAGCCAATCGCAGTCAGCGCAAAATTTTCGCTTTTACAACAACTTAAATTCCTCGAACTACAACAATCACAAAACCTATTTTTTGTTGTTTTTTGGTGGCTCGTTTGCAACAACAACAATATTTCAATAATTTTTTAAATTTCTGCGGACTACAACACACGAAAAATGTTTGTGGTTTTTTTTATGCAAAACAACAAAATCAATTTTTCATAAATATTTTAATTCCACGAATTTTTACGATCTCAAAAAAAAACAACAAACATTTTTCGTGTGTATTGTAGTTCTCAGAAATTTAAAAAATTATTGAAATATTCTTGTTTTTGTAGGCTTGCCAAAATTGGCTCACTTTTGATCTACGCTGACACCCTTGGTGTAGAAAATCATGAAACATGGAAAACTTAATTTTTGATCATTTCTCAAAACACTTTATGATTATTAAATTTGTTAACGTATTATTCTTGACTTAAACATTTCTTGCACTTCATCTTGGCTTCGTAGACTATAGCACTGCCTTCGACAGTGTCTGACGAGAAAACATCTGGGTTTCACTGCAACGAAGAGGTATTGCCGCAAAGGCCATAAACTTAGTACGTGCACAATATGAAGGCTTTAAATGCAGTGTGTTACTCAACGGGTTGTTGTCACCGACATTCACCACTAATTCAGGAGTACGGCAGAGGTGTTTACTATCACCATCTCTCTTCCTTATCGTTCTTGACGATATCTTGGATAAAGCTCTTAATAAGGCCAAAAGGGGTATCCAATGGAACTTTACCGAACATCTAGAAGGTCTTGACTACGCTGACGACATCTGCCTCTTATCGTCCAAACATTCAGATATGCAAAGCAAAATTGAAGATCTTGTCTTGGAATCACAAAAGGCCGGCCTAAAAATCAATGTATCCAAGACTTAAGCATGAAGTTAAACGCAAACAATGACATCACGTTTAGATCTGGCAGTGATGACATCGAAAACGTCGATAGCTTCACGTGTTTAGGCAGCATTATCTCCATGGATGGTGGAGCAAAAGAAGATATCAACTCAAGAATAGCAAAAGCAAAAGGCGCGTTCATCCGTTATATCCACCAAAACGAGAGTGTGCAGTTTTGATTCGAATCTGAAATCGGTTTTGTTATATGGGTGTAAAACATGGCTTGTTACTGAACAACTAACGAACATGCTGCAAGTATTCGTCAACGAACTTAAGGCGAATACTAAAGGTTTGGTGGCCTCGCACTATATCAAATGCCGAGCTACATCAAAAATGCAATCAGAAGGCTTTAACAAACGAGGTCAAGCTGCGCAAGTGGAGATGGATTGGTCACACTCTCCGGAAACCACACAGCGAAGTTTGTCGCCAGGCTCTTGAGTGGAATCCACAAGGCAGTAGAGGACGTGGTAGACCCAAAACCAACTGGAAGTGGTCGCTGGAAATGGAAATCCAAGAATCGGGAAAGTCGTGGTAAGAGATCAAAGTCATCGCAAGGGATCGCAACAAATGGAGATGTTTCATATTGGCCCTATGCTCCTCCTAAGAATTAAAGGGGAATACAAACATTTATTGACTTAGGTGATCTCTAATGAATTTTTTTGTAGAATATATTGTGTAATATTTTAACTCATTATAACCCTATTTTAGGAAAAAAGGGGTCAAACAGACCCACAAAAACAGCATACAGTTTGTTGATATGTTTAAAAAAATTCCCAATTTTGCAATGACCTTGCGACAACAATTCTTATCCAAAACGTGGTTTTAAAGTTTTACAGTGGAGTAAAATTTCGAAAATTCTTAATCTCATTAGGGAAATACTACTTAGTTACCATTTTATTATTCGATGGTTAGTGGACTTTTTTTAATAATTTGGTGTTAGAGAATACCTTTGTTCTAAAAGGAAAACGTTGAAATACGCAAACATGAGCGTTTTTTTTTTAATTTGAAAATTTTCTAAGAAAGATTTTGCCTGATAACGATTTTAACTTCAATTTTAAAATCTTTCCTAACTTTGAATTTCTAAAACTATGAGCTGTTTTCAGTTGAGTTTGATGTGCTTTATTGTGTATTTTTTCTAATTAATACTTAAAAACTAAATAACTCTACATGTCCAAAATCTTTTGTCTTAGCACTAAGTAACCCAAGTACTATAAACACTCAAGGGGGCGCAAGACTTTCTAATTGCAGGCCAATCGAATTGTCCAAATATGACTCCTTTAGTTGTTTTTTTTATTATTTTTTGTTTATTTGTTTATTTAAAATAAACTAAAGTCATTACAAAATATCTAGATTTCGAGATAAGCAAAAAGAACCATATCCCTGCCGTCGTATGCAATTACACAAAAGCAAAATGTCCTGTTTATAAAAAAGCACAAGCAATAAGTTAATTCGGACAAAGAACATCATCTTTTTTATTTATTTCATAATAACCATTCCATACTTAACAACCTCAAAATGTTATCTTTTAGCTTAATGGAAAAAAAAAAATTAAATTATGAGGAAAATATTTTCCAGAATATTTATCGCGATAAGGCTCATGTTTTTTTCTTTAATTTTTGCACCCACACTGTTTCTGCAATGCACCTTCATTTTTACTTAATACCTTTTTTTCACTTCGGTTGGTTACTGTTGCTCCGCTTTTTATGCTGTTGAAATTCATTGTTGGTTTATTTTGTCGTTACCTTGCAATGTAATGGTGTAAGCGTTACATACACTCGTGCAAAAATGTATAAACAACCCAGCAAAGAAGAACCACCAAGTTTGAGTTTATCTTAACACAACTCAACTTACTCCTGCTGCACTTTTTATAATTTTACTACGTTTTTCTTTTCATTTTTTTATTGTGTTGCGTAAGGTAGTAAATTTTCATTAAATGTGCATTTTTGTGTTAAACTTTGAAAGTTGCCTGTTGGCGGTTGTGCCGTGTTAGTGGCCGTTGGCTTTTTTTTTTTTTTGTGTTGAGTCCGTTTGCTGAACGGCTTGGAATGGAACATTGCAACATTGCAATCTTCTCTGAATGCAAAATTTAAAAGTACTATATAATATATTATAAGAAAAATAAATATGAACCTTAAGAATAATTATTGAAGCTCACGGTATGAAATTGTAGAATGAATAAAAGATTTTTATTTAGAAAGAAAAAAGGTTCTGTATCACAAGAAAAATTGTTTTAGAATGAATGAAAAAATCTGACAATAATTTTTTCATTGAATTTGAAATACTAAGATTGCTTAAATTCAAAACCCTTTCTCATTCTTGCAATCCTAATTTCAAAGATAATAGTATTCCATGCAGCCAAACTGCTTCCGCTGTTGCTGCACTTAAGGCAAGGTTATCTGATTCACTTGATGATAGTGCAACAGTCACTTGTTTCTTGCTGGACTATGACACTGTACATCCATAAACTTGAAACACAAAACCACTAATAGATTTCCGGTCCGTTATGTCACTTGCCCAATCTGCGTCCACAAATCCAATAATTGGTACTCTTGAAGTTTCACAGA
Source organism: Calliopum simillimum (assembly GCA_951812925.1). Classification (NCBI taxonomy): domain Eukaryota; kingdom Metazoa; phylum Arthropoda; class Insecta; order Diptera; family Lauxaniidae; genus Calliopum; species Calliopum simillimum. The sequence goes on from OX638368.1 coordinate 147,140,076, forward strand.
GCATAATATACATTAAACTTCCCAACATTTCTCGGTAAGGCTTATCAAGATTACTTTTTTCCTTCTTTTGTAAAAGCTGCAGGCCTTTTTCCATTGGACTTTTAACCGGATTGCAATCCATCATTCCAAATTTTTTTAGAAGCTTATCAATGCTAGCTGCTTGCGATAGTTTAATACACCCATCTTGGTTTTCAATTTTGATGCCAAGAAAATGCTTGAGCTCACCACAATCGGACATTTCAAAGTTCTTACTTAAGGTGTTTCAATTCAATAGATTCAATAGATGCTCATTAAATTTCCGATTCCAGCATCTAGGAGCCTGTTTCAAGTCATAAAGCTATTTCAGAAGCTTACATGCCTTACCTGGCTCCGACTCAACACCTTCTAGTATTTCCATGTACAATTCTTCATTTAAGTCTCCATGCAGAAATGCTGTTTTTACATCAAGTTGGTGGAACAATAAATGCTCATGCACACCAACTGCTAGTACAACTCTTATCGTTGTAAGTTTAGTTACTGGTGCATATGTTTCGTTATAGTCGATTCCTGCTTTCTGAAAAAAACCCTTTGCTACGAGACGTGCTTTGTACCGAGTTGGGACCCCATTTTCATCTTCTTTCACGTTAAAAACCCATATCGATTTCAGCAGTTTCGTATTCTTCAAAGGATGTACTATACTCCACACCTTGTTTTTATCCATAGATTTCAGCTCTTCATTGACTGCTTTTATCCACTTGGCCGCATCACTTCTTTCAGCAATTTCTGAGTATACTTCAGGATAATCAGTAGGAACATAATCGGCAGAAGTTGCTCGATAACCAGAAAAGAAGTCTAACAACTTACGTGGAGGTCGACGTTCACGTTCGCTGCGCCTTAAATTAACCTCAGCTGAAGAATTATTGTTAATTTGCGAAGCATCAATATTTTGATTATCAACTGCATCTTCATAGCTATCACCTGCTTCTTCGATTTCTGCCTCAAGTTCTTCATGCTCTTCTACAGGCATGGAAGACGATTCTTGAATATTATTTCTTTCAACATTTTGAATATTGTTGCTTTCATAATTTGCCGCGAGAACTTCATTTTCATCATCCTCTTCTTGCTCGTGATTACGAATTATTACAAGTTCTTTATTCTCCGCTTTATTTAATAGCTCGTTTTTGAAAGGAAAGCAGTCTTCATCAAATTTGACATCTCTTGCAATGATAATCTTCTGCGTGTTCATATCCCAGAGTCGATAGCCATTTGGAGCATAACCAATCATTACCGACTTTCGACTTTTTGAATCCATTTTCTTTCAAAGTTGGCTGGGTATCCATGCATACGCCTTGCATTCAAATATGCGAAGTTTATCCACATCAGGTTTAACTCCATACCATATCTCAGCCGGCGTAACCTGAACTTCCAGAGATTTTATCGGGCTTCGACTTATTAGGTAAATTGTAGTATAAACACCTTCACACCACAGACGCTTTGGAATGTTGGATTCAATTAACATGGATCTTCCACCAAACTTCTGTTAAATCGTTCCGCAACTCCATTTTGTTGCGGAGAGTAAGTTACAGTTGTTTCAAGCTGAATCTCCTTCTGCTTGTACCATGCAAGTTGTTCTTTGGAGCTATATTCTCGTCCTTGGTCCACTCTTAGCTTCGATATCAAAGAACCAAATATTGCAGTTACAAGTGCTTCGTATTCTCTCATTGCTTCAAAAACTTCAGACTTCTTCTTAATGGCGAATACAAATGCAAAGTGAGTGTAGTCGTCAATAAAAGACACAAAATATCTTGATCCATTCCATGCAAAAGGATCAATAGGCCCACAAACATCCGAGTGAATCCGTTCAAGTGGTCTTTCAGCACGATGACGACTTCCATTGATTGGATCACGACTATGCTTGGCTTCCACACACACGTCACAAAATCCTATTTCCTGAGTTTTCACATCCAAACCATTTGTAAGATTTTTATTGATTAACTCGTTGAATGCTTGCTGTCCAATATGCCCGAAACGCTTGTGCCACAACTTGATTTTCTCTTTATTACACATATGTGCAGAAACGCATTTGATGTTTATTTCGATTTCGTACAAGCTACCTCGTAAATATGCGGTAGCTAAAAGTTCTCCATTCTTTATGATTCTCGCCTTACTTTTACAAAATACAACATCAATCCCAGCATTGGTAAGTTTACGAACCGACAACAAATTATCTCGCAACTCCGGAACATATAAAAAGTCTTTCATTTGTAACTCCACATTTTCATTGCTGAATCCACTTATTTGTCCTGAGTGGTTCGCAATTAATGATTGATTGTTTTAAGCAACATTAATTAAAACAGCGTTTTGCACTTTCGAAAGTTCTTTGAAGTACCATTTCTCATTCACCAAATGGTCGCTTGCACCAGAATCCAATTTGAATTTTATTTTGGAATTAGTTGTTTCTTTGGAGTTATTCCCCATATCGAACGATATCGTTTGTCAACTTAGAATCGCTAAGATTTTGCAATGCAGTGACGTGTGGATCAAATTTTTCTGGTAAGGTCAAGAACAATTGCACCAACAAATCATCTTCGTTCAATGTAACACCTGCTGTCTTTAACTGCCTCACTAAATTTTCAAATACAAATAAATGTGTAGCTACTGATTCATCTTCTTTCATGCGTAGCGTTGGTAGCTGCTTGCGCACCAAGACTTGACTCACAATGGATTTCCTCGCAAATCCCATCTGTAGACTCTCCCACATTTCTTTGGCCGAATCCTTATCGCGAATATACGACAAGCAATCATTACTTACGAATCCTACCAAACGATCCTTTGCTTTCTTGTCCCTTTTTAAAAATTCTTCCTTTGCAGCAGCATAAGTTGGTGGAGAGTCCGTTAAAACATCCACCAAGTTGAGAGCATCCAAATGCATTTGAACTCTAAACTGCCATTCGTCAAATCCAGTGGCACAGAATTGTGGTATACCATGATCTCTTGAGTCGCCCATAACCTATTGAAACTCACGGTTTGAAATTGTAGAATGAATAAAAAATTTTTATTTACAAAGAAAAAAGGTTCTGTATCACAAGAAAAATTGTTTTAGGATGAATGAAAAAATCTGACAATAATTTTTTCATTGAATTTGAAATACTAAGATTGCTTAAATTCAACAATAATAATAAAATACGAAAATATGTGAAGAACAACAACATCTTGTAACAAGGCTCTATATTGGCGAAATAAATTAACTCCTAGTGATAATGATTGTAATGAGCATACAACCTTTATTACTCGAATAGCTTGATAATTATCTTGTTGCTAAATGCAGTCTTTGAATTATTATATTCGCTTCTTAAGAGTTCGACTTCGGGATTTTGATTCAATTAAAACTTGGAATATTTTCACAAATAATTCACAAATCTTTACAAAAAATTTGTTGCAAATGGTGAAAGTTTTCATTCTAATGTTTTGCGCGGCATATGTTAAGGCTTTAAGTTTACTCTGTATGTCCGGATGAGTACCACTCAATGGGCCAACAAAATAAGCTACGTTTTAGACGTCAGATTTCAGTGCTAATTTCAGCACTCTCTGAGAAACGTATGTGAAAGCAACAGCTACAGCGATGACTTCAGTACAGATAAATTTCAGTGCTGAAGTTTTCAGCACTAAGTAAACATGTTAATGTTGCTATTCTACACTGAATATTAGCTGTGCTTAATGGGATTTCAACAAAGTGGCACCACATTTTTATTCAATCTCTTGGCAAGCGAAGGAAAGTGGTGCGGATACGAAAAGCCGAATAAATTAAAAAAAAAATAAGAAGAAGAACAAATAAATTCGTTTAAGAAGAACAGCGTTAACTACTTGTTAACAAGCTGCCGTCTAAAACAGAGCTATTAATATAAACATTTCTTTCAGTTCATATAGATAAATATTTATTCGTGAACTAATGACGAAGAAGATTTAGTTCAGATTAGTATTCTAAGTTCGGCCTAGGACATTTTTGTACTCTCCTTAAACAGGCCGATCAAATAGATAAATGCACGTATTTTATGGCCGTTTAAAAAAAAATTAGTTCAAGAGGCTGAGTACCTAAGGCAAATAATCTTAGTAAGCGCTTTTTGTTAAAATCCAATTATTTTTACTACTAAAAATCAAAAACTAGATCTTTAAATTTGCAAGAAACTTTTGCCAAGAGGCTGAGCGTTTTTCACTTTTCTCTCAATAAATCGTCAATACATTGTTGAATGATGAATAAATGGAGGCTAGCAGGAAGGATTTGCAACCTATAAATGCAAATACCTAAAAAATATATTTTTCACGAAAATACTTGTCAGGGTTCTGAGGATTTGACTGGCTGCAACACAATTTCGCACAGAAAACTCGACTAAAGTATCAATGATTCGCGACAAATGATAGCGATTCTAGGAAAACTTTACTTCGTTCATTGGCATCAATGAAGCAGCAATGTGACAGATACTCAAATTCATAAAAATGCTTAAATGCTTTGATGTACCAGGAGGCTGAGATAAAAATTGAATGACAAGGATCAATAACGTATTTTTTAGAAAGAATTAAAGACTATTGATAACATATCTCATTTCTGGTGCAAAATGAACGTATGCACATTTGGAATTGAGTTTAATTTACATCTAAAACTTTAATTTCAGAAAAGAGGCATGCCGGGAGGATTAGAATTTGGCATATTTAAAGGTTAATTTTTGTTTAAAATGTCTGTGGATTCGAGCCAGCTTCCAGTGTTATACTAGAAACAATTTAGATGGTTAGTTATGTTCTCAAATGAATGCACTAGTCGTAGAATATTCCCTCGTGACTAGAATCACCCATATAAATAACTGAAATATTAAGTTCATACAAAAATCTTTTATGATATAGCTTCAGAGGAAATATATGAATATCATTTATTAATTTTTTTACTTTATTTATAGATGAATAAACACAAACAGTACAGCATTTTCTTTACACATAATTAAATTCTTATTGTGTTATTTGTAAATAGGGTTAAAATTTATACAATGAAAATCATCGATGTTCCCACATTTCAATTGAAGTTTCTGTTTTACTTTATTGAACACAAAATCAAAACCCGAAACCTCAACATAACAAAGATGGTATACACATTTATACATACTTATACATACATATAAGAGTATTTGTTACAAATATCTGGTAATGTATCGAAAAAGTCAATATTTAAGAGAAATTTCTTAACTAATGATTGTTTATGTCATCAATTTGGAGAACTAAATCAAAACACTAAAGTAATGAATTATGCAAAAATATCAGTAAAATACATACAAACATATATGAATATCCATGTGTACGTATAAACATGACAATACATATATTCATACATACTTAAATAAATACACCCAAGGACAAAAGTTACAAGTAAGTAATTTGTGATGAAGACAAGAACAAAAACAAAAATATTCATTTATTTATTATGTATAAAACTAATAAGACTCATATGTAAATAAGGCTGCTAACCATATCAAATTTCATCACTTACACACATACATGTGTATGTATGCACATACCTATTGTTTCTAAATTTAGTATTTAAATTATTATAATCAGTTTTTAAAAATTCTATCTTTAGAATATGATGCAATCACAATTGAGGCGATGTGAAAAATAACGCCTTAGTCGCTTTTTTTAAAAAGTTTGGATCCTCAAATATATGTGTACTTAATTTCAACTTCCAATTCCGATCACAAAATGTGGTAGAGCAATATGTATATAGAGTTGTGTGCAAGAAGGGCGCAGTGCGACTTGGGCCGCTATTGCATGAGTCAGTTCGCGATAAGTTCCCAAGAGCCAGGCTACCGATTGACATACGCCCCGAGCCTCTTGGACTCGCAGCGTTCACGCAGGAAGCTGAACTTTTTTCTGGGATACCCTGTGATACATACTTTTACAGTATCCAGGCTAGTACTATGAATTTCAAAAACTCTATAAAATGTCCTCTGTTCCATACATGCATGATGTCGCACGTGACCGTCGAACACATTTAAAGTAAAACAAAAGTCAAAATAAGACGGATTTTTATTTTGACAATAAGCTTAACTTATAGCTATCAATTAGCCCTGTAATTGCTTCTTACATATGTACCAAATCTCTTCTACGTACATTAAATAGTTTCAGAGATATGATGATTGAATTTTTCTGCTAAAGAACGAACCATGTTTTAGGCCGTCTATCACCGATCGTGCTTTAACTTTTCGGCGTGGTACTTTACTCGATTTGCCTGCACACATATTTTTTTACTTTTGCCCGAAACCGGCTTTCTTGGCCTGTGGGGCTCTTAAAAGGATTCAAACAGTGGTGCTAATTCAGAGAAATTTTGAGGGGGCAAGCCATATATTTATTTATTATGCACATATTTCGAAATCAATACAAAATATATGAAATTTATTTTCCTGTGGCCCCCCCTGCCTATATCAAATGGCGTCACTTGTTTCAAAAGATGTTAGGTCTAGTTCATTATCTTTTATAGCAAACGAAAATTTTTGGAAATTCTGAAAAAAGTAAATTTGAAAAACATGTTTTTTTTCTTCTTTAAATTTCAATACTTTTGACTTATAGGACACTTAGGCTTAAGTATATGGAAAACTGGGAAAAGTTTTTGTTTTTTTTTTGTTTGAAAAATGGTAGTTTTGCTGTGAAAATACTGAAGCGAGTTAAAAACAAAATATATTCAAAATCTATAACACATTTTAATTACGTAAAAATATCTAGACCAGGATGGACAAAAAGAGTTTAAGGGACGGAAAGGAGAAGTGTCAGTTACACAGATCATAACTTTGAGTTTTGCAAAAAAATCTCAAAATCTCGGCTATGTCCTTGATTTAGGCACATGGGTTTTTGATAAGCTTGTAAAATGGTATATTTCCTTTATATAAGTACATTCAACATATTTTATTTTTTTTTACCAAAATTCAAAAGTTTTAAAAAATTTTAAAATATATTAAGGGGATTCCTTTAAACATGTAAAAGCCTCGAAAAGCACGTAAATCTCGAAAACTTTCGAGTCTCGTAAACAAATTTTAAAAATTTGTATGAAAAAAAGTTAACCAGGCCTCGAAAATTTTCGAGGCAAATTCGATGCTTAAATAGCTTCGAAAAAGTACGCGAGCGATTATTGTCAAATAAATGTATTGACAAAATATTTTTTGTTTTGAAAACTGAATTTAAGTTGAATATTTTTCAAATTATATGACAGTTGATACTTTGCTTACACGTTTTCAGAAAACAAGCTCGTAAACTTTCGAGTTTTTCATAGTTTACGAGATTAAAGGTATCCCCTTATTGAGTTTTGTTTTGTTGTATAGCTACTCCAATTTTACATTTTTTGGGATCGAAATATATCAAAAGAGATGCAGTTGTACCTCAAAAATCATCCCTAATTCAGATCGTCTAATGCTTAGTTTAAGTTCCATCAGATCCCTTTAATGGTCACACATCGCAAAACGTTATGCACATTTAGAAAACATTTAGCCACTATAAGTATGTCATATCATCTAATAGAAGTACATACCATGGAAAAGTTTCATCAATACTATAATATTAAACAATATATTTCATTCATTTGAATTGAGTCCAATAGTACTCATACTTTTGTTGAATAATATAATTAAAATTTCATTTACATATAAAATAATTCAATGAAATCTTTTTAACGCACAATGAGTAGAATTTTAATTTTCGATTCAGAGGCAGATTTGCGCTGCTCTGCTTCAATACAAATCATTGCGATTGTTCATTGGAAACAATGAAAACTTTTTATCCTCTACGGCTGCCAACCAACAACTCAAGACGTACATAACATAGTTGTAGTAGTAGCAGTTGAAAATTGAATTGTTTTTCCACTTACAACAAAAAAGCAATTACAACAACAACAACAATACAAATAAAAGCACAAACAAAAACAACAATGGCAGCAGAAACAAACGGGAATTAAATGAAGTTAAGTTTGCGATTAAATGCTTGTAAACTATGCAAGTGGATGAGATTCGTAGGCAATTAAAATTATAATTGGTAGTAGTAGTAGTAGTAGTGGGTAGTAAAAGTGGAAGAGTGTAGTAAAGGGCGTGGGTTTATCAAAGGCTTTTTCTTCTTCTTCTGCGTAAGCGTCATGCTACGTAGACATAGTGCACGTAACAGTAAGTGGGGTAGAAAAAAGAATGTAAATTGTGGTAAAATAATGCTTATTATATTCATAATTTCATAAAAGCATAACTTTTACACAAAATTATTGTTACGACGAGTAGTTTAATCGAAGAAGAAGAAAATTCTTAATTAAATTATAACCGAAAAGTTATTACGTTTATTTGTGGAACAATTGTGCTTTTGTGGTGCTGATAATGATGATGATGTTGTTGTCGTACGAAAAAGCAGAAAACAAAATTTGGGGCGTAAACTCAGCAAACAATCAAACTTGGTAACCAGAAATTGACAGAAAATAAGAATGTTAGGTAGCAAATTTTATTAGTGAACTGATTGTTCATTTATGTGGTTCACTGACTTCTTTCACTGAGAGTCAAAACACCATACCATGTCCCCAAGGCATTTCAACAAAGTTAATTTTGCATCAGCGAAGTTTCGTTTAGTGAAAAAGGTTAAATATATTTTTACTGCAGTGTTTAATAATGGAACACAATCGAAATTTCCACTTGCCAACCAGTAAATAAAAGCACCAATAACAACGTCAGCAAATTTTATTCAAACGGTATTTAGTATTAAGTAAGAACAGAAAAAAAATGATTTCAATTTAAAAGATTTCCCATAAAAAGCTGTATAGTTTTTCCGATCTTTGCATGAAATTTTATTTTGATGCCCTTAGCATAGCCTTGCAATTTTTCTACATATGTGACTGTCTAGTGGAAAAGGTACCTTATCTCCACATAATAAAAAAAACATTTTTTTGTATTTTCTAAAAATGCTTACAATTTTGAATAAAATGACATCTCAAAAAACTCAAGTTTGTAGATATCGAAGTACAATACAAAATTTTTCAATTCAATTCAATTTTTACAGGGTAGATCGCTTTTAGTAGTATTTGCCACTTGATAATCGCCCTCAAATAAGTTGTAAAATGTCCCGAGCATGTCTAAGCACTGAATTTCACCTTAAATTGAAATGTATCCTGTGAAATTTTATCAGTGAAGCTGAGGTACCTTTTCATGAGAAAAACTTCAACAGAAATTCCTAAAAGAAATGGAAATAAAATAATTTAAAACAACAAAACAAAACGCATACAAAAAAAGAGAAAGTTAACCAATGAAAGTCAAACAAGTAAAAAACTTTACACCACAAATGCACGCATGATGGCTGCACGTGTTCTGTGCGCCTAAAAGTATACTAACACGCACGGTCATGGTTAAATGTATATATGCTGACGTACGCATACACATACATACGTTGTAATGGAGCAAATAATTCAACTAATTTATCAAATATGTTTTATGGTTTTTCGTTGTATTTACATAAGCAAAATAGTAAAGAATAAAACGGTAAAGAGATGATGATAAAGAAGAAGTGGGCTGGTTGCGAGCGGTTGGATAGCAAACGCTTGTTGAAGAGTTCGAGAGTTCGTAAAAAAGTTTAAATACTCGCAAAAGTTGAGTAATTAAATTTGTGTTGAATGTTGACTTAATTAAGCAGAAAGAATTTGTTTTTGTATGCAGTTTGTCCATAAAAAATATAAAACTCTTTATTGTAACACTTAAAAATTTCGTTCCAATTAAACTTTTAATTCATGGAACAATTTCCTTTTGAGGTTTAATAATAACTGCTGGTGGTAGTAGGATTAACTGAAATTTTTATGTATAATGCCTTTTGGAGAGATTGTTTAGTTTTCAGGTTAAATAACATTTTTTATTAAACTAACAAAATACATTTTTTGGAAACTTGCGTATCCAACAATATGATGGCTTGAATGAGCACATTACAGTACACGACAAGAGCGAAAAATATTATAACAAACCTATCTACATGAAACTTATCCTGTAATATACGGACAATATATCCCGTCGATTTTCATCCAAATCCCTAACAAAAATTATGAAATAATTCTTCATCCTACACTGGTCACTCTAAAAAATATGACCGAATCATTCTGTTAATGATAGTGTCATAAATTTTAAACAAAATTTTGGCAAAATATATTCAGGCATGTTCTGAAATCCGATTCACTTCGGAATCGCAATGAAAGCAATCTTCAAGAGCTCCGCATTTCGGTACCTAACATCAAATCGGGTTTACGTTTTGGCAAATCGAATAGGAACCATTATCAAATTTTATTCGTTGAAATAGAAATCCGATTTCATCTTATTTGTCGCATGCAGAGCTCTTGGAGATTGCTTTCATTCCGATTCGGATAACCTGATCGTAACTCTTACATTTTTCAACAGAAATTGTTAAGATTTAGTAAAATAAGAAAATACTAATAACTAATGATATTTACAGAAAAAGGGCGTGGTCAAAAATTAAGTACGCCCACCTCCCATATGATCTAAAATGAATTTTGATAATAACTCTTACATTTTGCAACAGAAATAAGAGTATAAAAATAAGTTATGATTTTCGCAAAAAATGGCGCTATCTCATGTACACCAACCATTTTTTATCAAAATAAAAATATATTTTTAAATGAAAAAAAAAAAATAAATTTTCCTTACAAAAGAATTAAGATTAATTTGAGTAGTGGACAAAAGTGGAGGCTGTAAATTAAGGAGATCGTAAACAAAACTTCAATCGATCAAATCATACTTAAAATTTGCTGGAACTAAGTGGAACTTGTTTTTGGCATACTAGCGATCAATGTACATAATAGAAATTTTGGGTTTCTTAAAAATATGCCACTTTTACCTTTATTTTTTCTTTTATGAAAGCTAGTGATACATCAAAATATTCAGAAAAGAACATTGTAAGCAAAACTTGTCCAGCGATTTTCATTTGGCACAACTTTAATTACAATTTTCGATATGAAACAGATTTCTATGTTCTGACATTTGTACGTCGAACCATATTATTGTCTCGATTACTGACAATTGTTTTTCAAAATATCTTACCAAAACTTCCCGGAATCAAAGTTTTTTTTGGATTTTTGGCCGGGGTATTTGGATTTTGCAGCACTATGCGACGTGAAGTTTTAGTGTAACTTTTCATTTGGAACGTAACCTTGATTTACTTAATCATTCCTTTGAGTTTTCCTAATCATATTTGACTCACCTCAACGAATACCCTCTCACCAGACTTACACATCAACAACCAAATGAAATCTTTCAAGATAACTTTGATTTTCTTTTGCGAATTGGACTCGTTTCGAAAAAAACTCATGATTAAACAGCAAAATTTGTCAAAAAAATTTAGATATTTTTTATAATTCATAGCTTTTGAATAAGCATATGCAAATGACTCACTCACACATCCTCCCTCACTTTTCTTTCAGCGTTAAAGCACAAATGCTGTCAAGTCTGTTGCTAATTAAAATTTAATCAAATAGTAGACGAAATATGCAAATGAAATTAAGTTTATTACAACTTGGCTACTAATTTAATTCAACATCGCATACAACTACTAATTATACACAACGTTAGCAATTATCCTGTGAGTCCTGCGAACTTTGTACGAGACCCAATTTAATCAGACTTAAGTAAAGTCTTTGCGCACTAACATACATGCTCGTTCATCTACATATATAAATACACATACATACATACATACATACAATAAAACAAACACTTACATTTGCATTGTTAACAATTTATGAAAGCAACAAAACGACGATTGAAAGTGTGTAATTGTTGTTGTACAATATATACTTAAAAGTACACAAATACAACAACAATACAAACACAAACACACAAACTTTTCCAACTATCCACCTTGGCTGACGCCCATGAAATTGTTAACGTTGATATTCGGCGCTTCTAAGCAAATTAGTGAAATTAATTTCATTTTCATTGAACGTGTGCATTTTGTTTTCGTTTATGAATTCATGGAGGACACATGAGCGGCGGTAGCTTGAAATACTTCCGATGACCTATCTTAAAACAATTGCCGAAGTGAAATTATTTAAACAATTTGTCATATTTGACAGCTTCGAGTTCGAGAAAAGTGCTGTCGTGGATAATATATTATTTAAAAAAATCAAAGTGGATACACACATGTTCTATCCAATGCTAGATATTCAAAATATATCAATACTTTTATTCTAATGCTTTACTGGCTTTTTTAAATTGAATTAATATTCTAATAAATTGAATAAAAATCATAAATTACTGAATTCTGGGGAAAATCTGTATTGAAATGAATATCCAACAATCAGCGTTGGTTGGCATTATTAAAACTTACATTACCTACTTGCGTTTCCGTGAACCTAAGTGAAATATCAAAGCGTCTGGTGCAGAAAAAAGGTTGTGCTACAGTACAAGGGCAGGCTGACCAAACGTCCCAGATTCTGCGAGACAGTCTTGCATGTGCTGTTTTCGTCTCGTAAGCTTTTTTTGTCTCGAAAAGTCCAGGAGTCACGTCATTTTGTCTCGACTGTCCCGCATTTGCTCATATAAGATTAAAACTACTTTACCTATTGTTTTGTTTTTTCAAATAACGCGAATTTTGAGTTAAAGATGCAGAATTATTCATTATATCATGCTTCATATTGTGTAAAAATTTCATATTAATATCTTTTTCGGTCATCTTTTGAGAACGACATAGCTTTCTCAATTGAAAACTTTAAACGTAAAATGTCTTCAAAATTATCCAAAACCGAACGCCCGAGTTGTTTGAACCCTTTGAATCCCCCCGCTGGGAAAGGCACTGGTTTGACTATTATTAGTTTAACGAAACCGGAGCGTTGCAAAAATATAGAAAAGTCCCTGAAGAAAAACTCATCGTAGTCCAAAATGCTTTTTGAACAGGATGGCTGATTATTATTAATTATAGTTAAACAGATCCTTGAAAGTTAAATGCTGGAAGATATTTTACTATAAATTCTTGCATTAATATTATTACTTTGGATACATAAATTTTCAGACATACATACCACTGTGTGGTATGGATGATCATGTATTTGGCTAATAGATTCTGCTGCATCAATAAACTTGTAATAAAAATGCCTGCATCAGAAAAAAAGATCAATATAATCCCTACATGATGAAACGAATCCCCAATGGCATGTGCACTTGTTACCAATTTGACTAATGCGAAAACTTTTTCAATTTCCAACAATTTAATTCAATATTTTTAATCTTTTACTTTATGGTTTGTGCAATCGATTCATCATCTTTTTGTATCAAAGTATTTGCAGCCAACTCAATAACCCCACTAATACCACATTAGAAAATAATTGTGTGTGTGTAAATGTATCTTTTACATATATTTTTTTCCCATAAACTTAAAACTCTCAATACGTTTACATATTAAACAACAATTTGTCTGCAGACACGGCCTATTATGTGTATGTAAGATATTCTTCAATTTAAGTGGTAAACAGGATGCAAAAAAGGATATGTGAAAATATAACTCAATCGTAGTGCAAACTCGCCAAGGCGCCGCAGCCATCAACAGTAAATCAATCATTTCAAGAGGGTGAACATATGAACGAGCTGAACTGAGCGACTACATACATACATACATATTTCAAATATCCAAGTAGCACAAAATATGTACGAACAATTGCATGTGCTTGTGTGTCAGTTGAATGACTGTGCCCAAGAAACTTTCTTGCAAACACAAATACAAAAAAAAAAATAAAGAATCCATCCTTCTGCAGTATGTTAACGTTTATACGTGTTTACATTTATGTGTTTGGATTTTCGTATATTTTTGCGAATGATCCTTTTTAAAAATCTACAAACACTCTGTTGTTGCAGTCAAAAAGTCCTTGAACATTGAAGACTTGAGTCCAAAAAAGGATATTATAATGAGTTGATGTGTGTTATCTACGAGTGTATGTAAATATTTGCACAAGACAAACAAAATACGATGATGGTGCTTCTTCCAAAGGTCTTCTATTCGTAAGACGAAGACAAATTGGTTGATTTAAGAAAATTTAATTTCGATATTTCAATAGAAAAAAAAAAAAAAAAAAAATAGTTACACATTCGCAATAAAAAATAACATTTAAAATGTTATTTGTATTAAAGTATTGAAATTACAATTTTAAAAGATAAATTGCAATGCCGCACAACAGGAGGGTTTGTATGGAACAGCGGTCATATATAGTAATAACAGAGCTAGGCTATTGAAATTTGGTACAGATGTTTTTTAAATTAAAAAAAAAAAAAATTCTGCAAATACGAACCAAATCCGCCAACGAACACGCGTACCTCCCATAGAAAGTTAGGGTATCAATTTCCAATAACTTGACCCCGCTGATTTCAAAAATGTTAAAAATTATGATCTGTCCTTTATAGTTTTCCAGTTATGCGAAATAAACGAAAATCTACTTTATAAAAACTAGATTTTGTTTGTTTGTGAATTTGTCCCTTATTGACTCGGAAACTATCTAACTCTTTTTCAAAAAGGCTAAGTTATATGCTAAAAAAATGGGCGGTGCCACGCCCTCCAAAAAATCAACTCTGAATGCTGTTTCATCATATCTCAGAAACTGCTTGACGTAGATAGACAAAATCTGGTAAATATGCAAAGAGCATTTGGAAAAACAGTTTTCAAAGAAAAAATGGGCAGTGCCACGCCCTACGAAAACAAAATTTGTCATATTACTAACGCTACTTGGTGCAAATTAAAGGATTTGGTAAAATGCTTCGCTATGGTATGTCCAAGTAAAGAGAGGGCAATTTCCAAGTGGCTGAAAAGGGGTGAATATACCCCTCACCTACTACCCTTTCGTTAAAAAAAGCATTTTCCGAATTCAAGCAGACTGTAAGCTTAAAATCGATGAATCTATTGTAAAACGTTGAAGAATATAAAGAAATAAAAATAACTTTTTTTTCTCAAAAACTGCAACAGGAAAAAATTCTTAGAAAAAAAAGTTCTCAAAAAAGGCAGTAGGGACTTTGCGTTTCGATTAAGCATACTTGGTCACATATTATATTGGAAAGTAATGAAAATCAGAATATGTATTTTTTTTTTTTTTTATAATGTGCAAAAAAAAAGAAATATTTTTAACAAAGTAGAAACAATATTCTTTCTAACGATATGCCACATTAGTGGATTGGGCGTAAAATAAATTAAGTAGAGCGTTTTTTCAGCAGTTTCTATTTTGAAAAGTTCTGTTGAGCATTTTTGCTGTTTAAGGTCCAACTTTGGGCCCACTGTGTTGCTAAACCAAAGAAAATTTTAAACTTTTAAGAATTTTTAAGTGTGTTACTTAATGAGATTAATATATCGAAAATTAATTTTTTAATTGAACTTTTAGTCATATATTTGCAAAGATCGATTTACATATAAATCTATCAATGCATTTTTCTAACACATAATTATGACAAATCAAGGAACGAATTAAAAACAAACACAAAGACTCATCAGGCTATTTGTGTTGTAATTATAATTATGTGTATTTATTTCACTAAATTAATTATAATTGAAAAATTACAAGTTTGAAAACTTTTTGTGTTTTTGGCCTTGGCGGGAGTTGAACCAAGGACCTCCTGGTTGGTAGCAGAAGTCGTTACCACTACACCAGCCTGTCTATTTAATTAACAAAACAAAAATTTCATATGTTTATTCACTAAATCTTGAATAGAGCTGTCATTTTTCATCCGATTTTGGTCCGCATTGGCTCGAAATTTTTGTAATATAATTATATCTACGTATATATTAATGACAAAAATAATAAAACTTCACTTTTTCTATTTTTTCGAACAAGAAAATGTAATATCGAGACCCACCTACTGTTTGACCTTTTTTTTCTTCCAAAAACTAGGTTATAATGGGTTAAAGTGTCTACGAAAATATTTTACGAAAAAATTCATTATGGGTCATCGAATAAGAATAATTCGTAAAAAGTATAATAAAAATGAAATGTGAGGAGTAGGGTAAACGCGGGTAATGTTGCACCCCTGGGTGATATGGCACCCCTATTAATTTCAAAACTTGCAGCTTTCATAGCATTTAAATATGGATACAGTTTAATTCAGCTGCGCGAGAGATCTCGTGGTCAGTAATTAGTTCGTCTAGCTTTAGTTGCAATTATCACTTGTTCGTGGGATTTTATCAAATAATTTTTGGAATGCAAACGACTGACTCCTGTTTTCGAGAGGCAGCAGAGCGGTGAGTATTTAATACAGCTTTATGGTGCATATATCAAAACAAACAGAATTGAATGTGATTTCGTTTTTGGATGAATACGAGCGAGAGTAAACATGATTTTTCATTTCGTGGCATTTTTACTCGGTATGTACCGAAAGGGAGATATGGCACCCCATTACTACCTTTGATGTGGTTCTTCTGGCATCCCTCCCTTTGAATGTTGGTATGGTGCCATATCACCCACACTCTCGGGTTATTTGGCATTTTTGTAAATGAAAAAAAAAAAAAAAAAACATATTTGCAATAATTTTTATTCTATTGTGTTAATTTAATAAAATAATAATTTTGTATTTAGTTTTTCGAAAATTCTCTTTTAATTCTGGTTTTAAAGCAGTTTAACGAAAAGGGTGCCATGTCTCCCGCGTTTACCCTATGCTTAAATATTTGGGAAAAACTCAGTTCTTACTCCTGTGAAAGAGAAAGAAATTTCTTTTTTCTACTTAAATATTGGTCTTAGCAAAAAATTGCATCAAACATGAATATATGGTAGTAATGAGTTATATCGATTGACCTATTTTAAAAAATGATCGGATCAAAAAGTCCGTTTCGATCCACTGTGTGTCGATTTGGAGATTTAATCGAAGTTAATGAAATAGCCAAAAAACTGTCGTGTGTAATTTTAAGAAAAAAGCTATACAGCTAGGTTTAATATCAGGTTTGGGGCTAGAATTAAATTTCTCTCGTTATATAACTTAAATAAAGCGAAAAATTGAGTTTTTTTTAATACTTAGGTCATGATTTTGCAGTAACCATAATCAGCAGAGCAATTCTAAGTCCGAATACGGAATAAGCGTAAGGAGAAACGTCGGAATACTTAGAACCGAACTTTTTTATGTTTGCTTGTGTGCTTTTGTGAGACCAAAATGATAAAAAGTCGAATAAAAAACGAAGTGCTCAAAAGATTTTAACATTTTTTGCTAAAAACATGTCTAAATACGATGTTGAACAAAATCCCATAAAAATTTTGGGTTACACGAAACTTTCCTTAAATCGCCAAAAGACTGGCAAGATTTTATGATCGAATCAGTTTTCGATGTTCACCATACGACTTGATAAGCAGTTAATTAATATTAATCGTAATTTTTCTTTAATTCTTTTAATGTTTAAGCAAAATGAAAAGTAATAATCTTTAAAGAAATATCCCTAACGCCCTTAATGCATACGGAGGAAAGACGAAAAGAAGAAGGAGAAGAAATTTTCAAAAATGCAAAGCATTCGTCGAAAAAGTTAAACAAAAATTTTCTAATTAGTTTGGCTGTGTATTTGTGCGTGTTTCGTTCGCTTTCACTTTGTTTTAGTGCCGATGTGTTTGTATGTGTCTCTGTATGTGTGCATTTGTGTCGTTCGTTCGTTAGTTAGTTAGTTTGGTAAAAGTTTGTTGAAATTATTTTTTTTTTGTTTGTTTTTGTAATTCTGTTTTATTGTAAAATCGCTTGAATTTGAATTTACTCTGATGCTACTGCTATGCAACACAATGCAACGCAAGTGCAGACGACGTGATTGCGAATACTTTTTTTTTTTTTTTTTTGAATTTTATTTGTAGTTTTAATTTTTATTAAAATTAAATGGTTCGAGGGAAAATTGTATGCAAAGCGATTACTTACTTGAGTATAAAGGCGCGCGCGCACACTCTCATGTACTCAATCTTGAAAGTCTAAATGATGGGTAAGTATGAGTGCACATATTATTTTTAGTGTTTATGCATGTGTATAATAAAGAATTGTATTGCACTACTCGTACACACATACATACATGCACTTTTTGAATTTATTTAATATGTGACTCACGAACCAGCTTATCTGGAATTGTTGAAAGTTGTACGTTTTAATTTGAGCTTGGCATACATTGTCTGTTGTAGGTACAACATCAACTGAAAGTACGGAACTTATGTCTTTATGCGTATTTTCGTAATGAAATTTTATGACTTTGGTAAACTTACTTAGGTATTTAGTTTTTTTAAATTAATATTATCAATGTGAAAGTTCTGTTAAGAAGGTGCATAGTACTAATAGAAACACATTCAGCTTTTTCATAAAAAATTGTTTTTGAATACTTAAATCAAAATCGAGTAAGTTTGCAGCTCGGTCACAGTAAGGTAAATCTTTTGAAAAATGCTCTGAAGTCCTAAGGACAAATAAGTGCTACTTCTTTCAAAGATGTCAAATTAGAAATTATGTCTAATCTACCACTAGAATTTAAGAATCGATTTGATGAATTGGAAAAAAACCATTTCACCTTTTCAAGACCATAAGCAAATGAAAGCTTATGCAATCATTTCAATTATTTACATTGGTCTATTGATCATCTAAAAAACATATTTTCAAATAAAAACTTTAAAAATTTTTACAGTTTTTCTAGAATTTTCGGGAACATAAGTATGTGTTCCTATGGTGTTTGAGGGATACTTTTTCTTCTTACATTTTTATATGGAGGTTGATATACGCTTATTTTATAGGGTGGTAGCTCGAGAAGTAAGGCTCTAATTGCAAAAGTTCAAAGATTTTGTTTAATAAGTAAGATTAGGGCTATTCGATTCCATAAAATAAATTAAATTACACCATCTCCTAAAACTACACCGTAAGATTGAAATAAGGCTCTCTGCAACTTGAAGCAAGGATATGTCGAAATCTTTCAGTATATGAGTAAATTTGTCCTCGGATTCGGGTTCAGTGTCAAAAAGTACGTTAGAGCATATATGTCTACTAAAAGATTAGCAAAATTTTTTTATAATTGTGAAATTTTTAATACAAAAGTGTAACTCAAAGTAACCTTTTACGATTATTACGAATTATCAATATACGCAACGTAAATAATGGTTTAAAAATATATAGAACAATAATTTAATAACCTGGCAAAGAATAATTTCACACTGTTTTTTAGATGAGAAACACTTTTGTACCCATAAATTGGTTTGTAGAAATATAAATTCCACACCAAACAAACTGTCAGTTTAGAATGACCATAGGCACATTACTGTTATACTTATGGTTTTTTTAGAAAAAATATAAATTAAATACACTCTTGCAAACTGATAAATATCTAAATGACTTACATCGGTTACTAAATAACGTAAAATGTCTTAATTTTTGGTATGGGACAGATGTGTCCCTATGTTCGTCAAGGGGTTGAATAACTAACGATTTTGCTAACGATATTGAACTTAATCTTGAAGTTAAGCAAATTTCCAGGAGTACCAGAAAACAGTTTTTTCCATCTGTCGGATATTAGCGGAGTCTTCTTGATGACTCTTGTAACTCATTAGATGGTGCACAGAGGCTCGATTTGAATGTTCACGCACAGTGGTACACAACAGTAGTCTATGGCCCGATTTCCGGTTTTCAGGCTCAATTTTTTTTTATATTTTTAATCTAAAACCGTACTTTAAGTAAAAAATAAGGAGTGAGATCGATAAAATCTTAATATAAATCTTATATAAAATTCAACAATTTTTAAACGGTTGACCTTAGAGTTTTGATTTTTTTTTTTATTTAATTGATAATATTTTACAAATTAATTGATTTTTTTTTTTTATTTAGTTGATAATATTTTACAAATTACAGAAAAATATAACTCTTATAGTTCTAACTACTATTTATGAACTCGTGGACCCTTTTTTGGTTGTTTCAGAAACCTTTTTGGAATAGTTTGCCCATCTCCTTTTAAAATCTTCGATATTTTGGGACACCTTTTTTGTGCTCTTTAAGTTTCTTTTAACAAGAGCCCAATATCTTTCCACTGGTCTTAGCTCCGGACAATTTGAAGCACTGGTCTCTCGAGGTACAAAAACAATATAAAACCTAAAGACCAAAAAAGTAGTTTTTTGCCATTTTTTGAAGCCAAATAACTATGTAACATATCATCTATTCGTCAAATGTGGCTTAAATACTTGAAAGCCACAATCTTTTCCTTTAAACCCTAATTCAATTATATTTATGTCTTCATGTTTCTAAGAGATATCGTAGACCGAAATATTGGCTAAACGGGTTTTTTGCACTTTTGTGTATTTTTAGGTTAGGATATCTTTGAGGAAAAAAAAAGATATCAATATAATTTAAATTAAGTTTTAAAGGCAAAGATTAGGACTTTCAAGTTGCTTACCAGATTTAACGAAATTAAAAATTTTTTCACATTTTGAACATGTTCAACGAACCGACCATTTCAAAATTCAGCCGTATGCTATACACGTAACAACAACACTTCGGGTATCAAACGGCTGAAATTAGAAGTAGTCGGTTCGTTGAACATGTTTAAAGTGTGAAAGAAATTTTAATTTCGCTAAATCTGGTAAGCATCTTGAAAGTCCTAATATTTGCTTTTAAAACCTAATTTAAATTATGTTGATATCTTTTTTTTCCTCAAAGATATCCTATCCTAAAAAGACACAAAAGTGCAAAAAACCCGTTTAGCCCATATTTCGTTCTACGATATCCCTTAGAAACATGAAGATATAAATATAATTTAAATAAGATTTTAAAGGAAAAGATTGGGGCTTTTAAGAACTTTAAAAACATTTTACAACTAAATGATGTGTTACATAGTTATATAGCTTCAAAAAAATGGCAGAAACCGACTTTTTTTTGGTCTTTAGGTTACAATATCTCATAAACTATACACGACAGAGCAGTTCTGAGGTTGGACTCGCGTTTAGCATTGCAAAACACATCGATTGTAATTATTTTAATTTTTGTTTAATGTAGTTAAACAAATTTTTTTTTTTTTTTAGTATGGGAACATGCCCCTATTCGAAAAGCGATTATCATAAAATTTTGTCGAGGAGTCACGAGTGAAAATTTTTTTTATACATCATTTGAACGATAAGTAAACAGAATCTGGAAAAAAATTTGATGTGCTACGACGTTTGATTTAGAACGGGTTAAGGTACGCCGTGCGTAGTGACATGATGCCAAATCAGGCCAAAAATATGTGAACTCATTTTGCTCTCTTATGAAAGGAAGAAGTCTTTTTTTAAAATATTCGTTGATGTATATTTCGGTATTTATAGAGCCCACTGTGACAAATGACTTGCTTTTTTTGCCGCAACTGCATATAGCTTGCCATACCAAGAATTTTTTAGGAACTATTGTCTGCTATTGGACTCCAAATTGTTCTTTGACATTTCCTTGAGCATCAGCAATACACAAATTTTGGCCCGGAAGCTGCGTAAAGCCTGCTAGTACATACGTTTCGTCGTCTATTACACAACATGAATAATTTTGTATGAAATTCGATTTTAATTTCCGAGCCATACTTTTGGCGTCTACATTTTTTGCAGCATTCCTGTCTGGAACTTTTTGGACTTTGTATGTTTTCAAACCTGCATTGGCTTTAACTTTTTGCACCAAATAGTCAGAGCACTGGGCTAACCGGGCAGCTTTTCTAGCAGATGTGTTTGGAGATCTTTTCAATATGGTTTAAATTTTCTTGGCTTCCCGAGCCAGGTTTCCTATCGATGGTCGAATTCTCCTGAAACTGCTTAATACCATTGGAAACAGTTTGACGGCAGACCTTAGGTTGTTATAATTCCTTTAAGGCTGGCAATGATGACATGGAAAACGTTCATATGTTTAGGAACAATCGTCTCCACGAACAGTGGTGCTATGTTAACAGTAAAATGTACTGTAGAAATCTAGCGTTGTTTTCACTTCAAGCACAAGTTTGCATTATAAAGAAAAATGTAAAATCGTTTTTAATGTAGAAGTGCTAAAGGCAATTCGTCACCGAACAGGTAACAAAGAAACTGCATACAGGCTTGAGTATCAAGATAAATCGGACTAGATTTCATGCAAGGAGGAGGATCCAATTAATCACTAACTTATAAGTTGAATAAAAACTTATCACGAGAGTTTCGAGAAAGTTCAACATAAAGGTAAAAACTTACTGTTTCATCCGTTGAATAGAGGCACATGATAATCTGAAGACAAGTAAATTACACTTATGAGAAATTACTTTGTTGATTTTTATTTTTTTGAATTAAAGCAAGGTTCTTATTATGAAAATTAAGTTTTTATTCGCTCATAGTTTTATATTTAGATGAAATTTTACATAAGTAATATCTTTTCAATTTGTTTGTGCATAAATACATTTTCTCATGGAGTTTTGTCTTCACTTGTTTTACGATGCATATTGACTTCAATGTCATCAACTCAATTAGCAGTAAGAGACTGATTCTCTTTGGGTACACGCAACTTTAAATGGAAATGGTTCATCAATACGTTTGAATGTTGTTGGTGTTGTTATTGCTATGTACTATGCAGTTGATTGGCATTGAGTATTGAATTAGTTTGTAATAACCTAATTTTGTGGCAGCATCTGTTTGTCTATCAGCCATATATGTAAGTCTGTCGGTAAGGCAGTATATTTCATTGTAAGCTACTTTCTAACTGTTTTAAGCACAACCAATCCTTAACTCTGTATGTATTTGTCTGTCGCTCTCTCTCGCCTCCTATATCTGTCCTTTAATTTCATTGAATTGAAAACCTAAAGTCAGCATGTAAGCCGTTTCTAATGATTTGAACATTAGTTGAACTGTTTGACTGCATTTTGACACAAATTCAATTATTGCTTGTGGTAGGCCTATATGTGTTTATATCTACATATATATAGATACAGATGCGTATGCATTTAAATATAATCAGGTATATATTTATGTTAAAAATAAATTGATTGTCAATAAAAAATATTCTCACAAAATAATTTAAGTGTATTCAGTGCACTCGAAATACTAAAGTTTCGGTGTAGTAAAATGTTTATTCATGACATTTCGGAATCAGGTTCGAGATTATAGAATTTTTAAGAAACTTGTAAAGTTACAAAAATAATGTTGAAGTCAGAGTATTTACGGAACACATCCAGACAACGAAATCAGCATTACTCAATAATTTGCTCTTCGAGTTTTAATATTTAAAATAACTGAAATTTTCGTATTAATTATTTTTTAATAGAACCCAAAAAACTCGAGATCCTTTGCTGTTACTCACGGATTTTCAAAAAAATATTTAATGCGAGATTCCGGAATCCTAAATTGTGACATATGTATGTATTATCAATAAAAAAAACTGGTGTTATATATCTGTTGCACGAACGATTGAAAAGGTTTCTGCTCTACGTGGTTGTTTATGCAACTACATATAAATAAACCTCCTACGAGACGCTATCATTATGTGTGCAAAATGATTTTGATCAAATAGTCTTCCTTAGAGTTTTAAATATGAAAAGGGATAATAAATGTTAGTAGTTGCTTAGAAAGAAACTGGTTTTACTCAAAAGATCTGGGACTAAAGTATTCACCTTTAATTCCTAGGAGGAGCATAGGGCCAAAAAAGACAAGGACAAAAAAAGTGGTACCTTTCGTCACTTTAAAAGGATATCTTATTTTAACTCCTTGGAAGCATTTTTCTTTTTTCTAGGTCCAATTTGATATAGCTTTGTTGTTTTTTTGTAACAAAATGTGTAACTTATAGCATAGTTGTTGAAGACATTTTATAGATAAACTAGAGACTAGAAATATAAAAATAAAAAAAATTGCTTCAACAAACTAAGAAAAAATCCATTTTTGAAAGTTCAGATACCTTAAAAAAGTTTACAAAATTTAAAAAAAAAAAAACTAGCAAAGGGTAAATAAATTGTTTTTGACGCAAAATATTGCAAAAGGTGTTCTTGAAAAACTGGAATTTATTTTGTGAAAATTCCTCGTCCTGTTCAAAAGATATAGCATTTAAATTGAAAAAAAAAGTACTCAGAGACAAAAATTTTATAAAAAAGCTAGTTGTGGAATGTTTAAACGGAAGTTTTTTTTTTTTTTGGTCCCAAAGCACTTTTTGTAATCAACAGGATCCAGAAAAGTCACGCACACCTCAACATTTAATCACTTTCAGATTCTAGATATCTAATGTACAAACTTACATTTAGAGGTCGCTTTGCGATGAGAGCGATGCATACAGAGGTTGTACACGGGCTGTTTTTAAATAAAAACATAACTTAAATTATTCTTGGCAGTTTGAAACATGGGCAAATTGAAAACCTTGATGGATTAAAAGGTTTGATATTCTTAGCCCTCTCATACGCCAATTTTGTGTAGGGCAGCTATATTTTTTTTAAGAGTTGTTTCTTACTATATAGGATCCAAATAACACAAAAAAAAAACAAAATTTTTAAATAAAGTCTTATACCTCAGTTTTTAAAAAATGTTGTACACATAAAAATTTTTTTTATTTTTTTATTAAAAATCCACCAAACTCAAGTATTTGGCTAATTTTATACACAAGACCAAAAATCATAGAAAAAGTTACTTACGGCAACACAGTTCATACAAAAATAATACTAGAAAACACACCCTTTAATGCACCATGTTGTATACAAACCACAGACCTATTTAAGGACCTGCAAATAGCCTGAATAACATTTTTACCTGTTTCTTGCTATTTTTCCTTTCTACACTAAATGATATTTTCGGAGAAAAATCACCAACGAATTAATTTAAGGATTTCATAAAAATTTATGCGCTTATTTATTGCGAACATTTTTTGCTCCAAAATCGTTTGACTTCAATGAATGATAATCATAAAATGAAGCAGAAAAACTTTAATGTAAAACACTAAACTAAAGCTAAGACTTCTGACATATTTTTGAGATATTTCGTTTGGAAAAATATACCGTTAGACAGGAGAAATATGCGTTCAAAAAGTGTTGTTGTATACATACAACAAATGCTTGAAAGGGTTAAAGATGTCTTTGGTTTTTGTACAGACTTTGTACGGCCGTGGTTAAAAATTGTACAGACCACGTCCGTCCTTAAAAAATCCAAAAAGCCATTGTTCAGCTTATTTGCAGCTACTCGGGACATGATTAGGATCTGAACAAAAAAGCCTAAGTACTTCCAATAACCTGATCCACTTCTTATTTGCGATGGGAAGCACCAAACTGTAGATAATATTTGGTTTATATCCACGATCCTTACCAATATGCTATTGAGTTATTATATCTACGGCTACTAAGTTTTGAATTTCTTTTTAGTCTTTTATTTGTTTTAATCAGCTTTACTACTTATATAAAGCCTGAAAATTGAAGAACCTAAGGTATACCTAAAGAAAAAAATACATCATTTTCAAATTCATCAACTATCGTGAAGCATCTAATTATTTTACATTAAATAATTTAATGATACACGCGGATGTGGCAGCGACGCGTCGCTTAAAAAAAAAACAACAACTCCAACAACATTGGAATGCTGCGCCGAAAACGAGGGAGCATGGAAAAAAACGTGACTTAATTTACATAAATTTTCTTGAAGGCTTCAAAAATTTATTTGCAATTGGATGGAGGAAGGAAGGGTGGCCGAAGTGCGCTTTTTGCATGCGGTTGATAAAAAACAGCGCACATTGGGGGGAGTGGGGCAAATGGGAAGTTGCCGCTAAAGCGAAATGATTGTGGGTAAAATAGAAAATTGAAATTGTAAGTCAATATTAAGTGAAGTGAATTATTATGTAATCTATTTGATGGAACGTTCAGAACGTGAAATGCATTGGGATTGCAACAGCGTGACATTAACTTTAGTCGCAGCAGAAGCAATACGATAGCAGCAGTAACGGCATGCAACATGCCATACGAGTGACATTTTTATGGCATACCTAAGCAAACACATACATATGTATTCAAATACATAATCAGCCAAAATAATTAAATATTTTATAATTATAATGCAAGTCATTGTTTGACTAAATTGAGAAAATCCTCTTCAAATAATTTACTATCGTGAATATTCTAGCCTTTAGCTGAAATTTGTACTCCAATCAGCCACAAGCATATTTTACTAAGTCGAAAGCCATACAAAATTTCCTATTCAGAAAAGTTTTGCTGAAGCATCTAAGTTTTGCAGATCAAATAAAAAATCCATGAATCGTAAAAGTCATGAAAGAAAATCAAAGCAATCGCAAAAAACCGCAATCAATGAAGACGATTCATTTTGGCGTTATGCTATCTCTATAAATTACAGAAAAAGAAGTGCGTCTTCGTCATTCCACCACCGAAAGAGCCTAGGTCTCAAATTTGAGATATAATACTTTTATATTTTAAGATCTCCAAAAATCTATAATACTTTAAAAAAATTAAACTAAGAATGCTAAAGCTAACATAAATAAAGAAAAAACTACAATATTAAAAGACAAATTGTTAAAAGCTTGCTTTGCTAAAAGACGTCAGAAAGTCTCTTGCAAACAAAGGACAAAAAAGAAGTAACAAAAAACACAAACTAAAAGAGATACAAATAAATATAATAAACTAAGTGAGCAAACAAATAACAAAGAAAAAATAACTAAATAAAAATAAAAATAAAACTAAAGAGAACACAAAGTAAAAAATTAATGACGAAGTGAAAGGATATACCAGCTAAAACCTTGGACTAGGACTCTTATCTCTTGAAAATTGCATTTTAAAAACATTCAGACAAAGATGCAGAATATGGCATGAATCGCTGCATGTGTGTGTGAGTGTCAGTGCGAATGTAGCGTAGAAAACAAAATTAGATAAATTTAAAAATATTTATTTAAAATAAATGGTCAGAAACGAAAAAGAAAAGTTATATTTCCCTCTATTTTTGTTGAACGAACTTTGCAACAGGATATGAAAATAGTACTACAAAATACTGTATACAGTAATGTTAAAAAAAAAAAAACTATAAAAACCATAACAACAATAACAACAATAGCAACATTTTGCTTTTACAAGTCAAAGCAAACGCTGAGAACGCTGTCTTATTTAACCTCATATTTTTGTCCTTGTCATATTTTATACCTTTCTAAATTAAAAAGCTTTCATATTCAACACTCAAAGGAAACAGGATTTAGTCTACTAAAAGAAGGACAATTAGGAATAGGTAAAAATATTTACTTAAAACATAATAAAAAACCATACTACGCACGGCCCGTTTTAACTTGGTTACACCTCGATGTCCTCCCACTCCAGCTTTTTTTTTACGTCAACGAGCTAATCGCTTTTTCGATCCGAATTTCGGTTACCAAATGGTTTTCACAGCAAACCAAAACAAAATAATAATTTTCGATGTATTTCTCGATACTGAGTCTGAATCTGGCATCAGAAATACTATATCTTTTACGGTTTCTAAGATATCTTAACCTAAATGTTCAAAAAATGTTCAAGAAAACGATTTTTGAGGTTTTAAAGAAGATATACGAAATTATACCATTAGTTTAGTACTGTTCTCCATCTTGAAAACTAACTATGAAGTAGTTTTGTGAGATTTTTTTTAAAAAAGTTATGACCACTTTATATGAAAGTTAAAAATCGTATAGTATAGTATGTGAGAAGATATTTTATAAACCGCGTAAGAATTTCATAAATAAAAAAAATGTTTGACTTCTTTCAATAGGTCAATTGCTTTTAACACCTACGAGTATATGTAATTTTTTGTTAAATTACACTATACAACGATTTTAAGTTTTTTTCCAAAATAATAAGGTTCTGACAATGGATTTTGGTAAAGGGGACCAAAGTTTCCAGTTTGAAAGTTTACGTCTGAATTTTTTGAGGGCGGGGAGGGCAAAGTTTCCTTCTAACGCATTTTTGTGTGTGCGATCCTTACATCTGAGGTGTATTATGTGTTCAGCATACTTTTGTAGAATATTACGAATATTTTTGTGGAACACTTTAACCCCCTATAGCCCCCTCATATGGGTAATTTCTACCCTTTTCTTAAAAAGCCTTTTCTTAAAAATGTACAAAAATTACACATAAAAAAGGGGAACATAGAGTCAATGTATACAGTTGCTAACAAATTTCACCACTAGTCGCTGAACAATAAAAAGTCGAAATTGTTATCGCAAAAGCCACAAAACCATTCATCGATTAGTCTTAAGATTAAATAAAGCTTTTCTTGTCTTCGGTGACCCAAAGTGAAATAATTTGTAAAATATTTTTGTAGAACATTTTAACCAAGTTTTTGTAGAAAGCGGTTAATATGTCATGCAAAAATGTTTCTTGTGTGATTTTGTTATGATTTTGTTATGGATAACAAGTTTTATCCAAAAAGCAGTTTATTATAACCTCAAATATTCTCGGAATGAATCACACGATATCTCAAATTTTTTACATTGATTCAAGGTAAAGAAAAAAAATAATGTTGGTACTTAACATAAAATACGCACATGAAACGTATTTTCGAAATTTCACCCCACTGTAAAACTGCCTTTGGTTGTTATTGTTGTTGTTTTTATTGTTGCTGTTGCTTTTGTTGTTATCGTTATTGTTGTCTGTTGTCTTTTCTGGCATTCTTGTTGTTAAAAGTTCCTAACTTCAAGAAAAATGATTTGATCCATTTTTTTTTTCTATATAATTTATTAATGAACCAATTTCATTAAGGCAAATAAATTGGGCTTCCCAAAACGATTCTTAAAATTATAGGTTAATAATACTTTTTTTGGAAAAAATAAGTTTTTTGGAAAAAAAAAAATTCGATAAATTTTTGAAAAATTTCCATACATTTCGCCTTGTGGCCAAAATTCGATCATTTTGATTTGACCATAAAATAAAGCAAAAAGTTTTTATACGCTTCCTTGATCGATAAAACACAAAAAGCTTTTAATATTCTTCCTAAGGGTCCGGGTTATCTGCATCGGTGCAGCAGCTAAGTTGCAATATCGTACTTTCCATTCAGAGGCGTGTAACTCCTACCAAAGAGCAAACAGTTTTTGATATCTTTCTATACCAAAATTCATAAAAATCAATCATGCTCTCGTGCTATATAGTGCTTACTCTATATCTATACCAAATTTCATAAAAATTGTATGCAGTATTTTTGCCGTAAGAGCGTTTTTTCCATTTAGGGGCTTGACACCGCCCACTGAACAACATAATGATCATATTATCTGTCCTTAGTGCTAACCCTTTTCCATACCAAATTTCTTTAAAATCGATACAGCGGTTTAGCTGTGACAGCGTTTTTTTATTTAAGGGCGTGGCACAGCCCACTTTAAAAAAATATAGTCCTATGCACTGCTCTTTTTCACAACCTTTCCAACAAAGAAAAAATCAAGCAAATCAGTTGAGATTTAGGTAGAGAAACAGGGACTGAACCGATTTTGTTTGCCTATTTATTTATATATATGCATTAATTATACAACTCCTTAAAATACCTTTCATATGACACCAATATTATAAAAATCCATTTAGGGGTTCCCAACTTATACCGGTTACTTATGTATATGACTTATTCATATGACACCAATATTTCTAGGGGTTCCCAACTTATACTTGTTTTCATAAAGATATTGTTAAATAACGTGTACCATAATGTACATTAATGAAGAGGAAGATCGTATATGCCACCACAAAAGCTCAACTAAAGTTACTAAAATTAATATTAATAACTGCCCTAATATGACTTTTGTTATCAAAATACAGTAATTATACTAACTTATGCCGATTATAGCTGACAAGTTTATAGTTTCCACGAAATCCGGTAACTATATTAACTTATGCCGATTATAGCTGACAAATTTAAAGTTTCCACAAAATCACCACAGATTGCTTAATTAGTAACAATTATCAACTTTACTGTAATCACCATCGTCAACTTGTTGTTTTTCTTTTTCATACATGCAGAGCAGTAGCATCAACATCAGCAGTAGCCAATATTAAAATAATAATTTTAAATAATTAAATAAAAGGAAACCTTAATAAATTGATTGGGACTTAAAAGTAAAAAAGCTGTTTTTCATATTATAAGATCAGAAAATTGTATCAGAATTCGTCCAATATCAATGAGGAACCCTCATGAAGGTATTTCTTAAAACGTGTAATTGCTTCGAAATCTCATAAACTCGTAATACTTAGATGTCAAAATCAATACGAGCTTTGACAGTTTTACGAGTTTACGAAGTTTTCGAGGCTTTTGCACGTTTTCAGGAATACCATAAATAAAAAATTATTTATTGCTTGTTTTCGTTGCAATTTTTGGAAAAATTTTGTTTTAAAGGAAAAAATGTTTGTGTTTAATAAAAAAAATTTACAGTGAGCTTTTTGTACTTCATGAACTTTTGAGCCGATTTCAACGGAAATTGGAAAAATTGTATGCAAACTGAGTTCAGCCACTTCTAGATAAGACCCCAAATAAATAAAAGCAGGATCCCCTACCCTCGCCCAGTTCAACCATGGTCTTTCTTGATGCTTATAATCATTTGTAGTGAAACTGGACATCCCAATTACGATTCCGAACTTAGTTATTCACTATAACGTCAGAATCCTCAGTTATTCTGGATCAGATGTGCAAAAATTACTGTTTTAAAGTCAACTTAAAGCCAAATAACAAATACAGCAAATAATAAAAATACTTTTGGTCAATGAATTCGGATAGCTAAAACTACCCTCAAAAAGCAATGCTTGAATCATTTTTCAATTGGGTTCCTACTTTCCGGGTTATAAGCTTTTAAATAAAGGTATCTCTCAACAACATACAAATTCTTGAGGGATATATATATTTAAAATTAAAGATTAAAGTGTCCTTTTATGCTTAAAAACATTATGTATGTATGTAGTGCTATCCCAAAATTATGATCTATAAGGCTACCGCTTTTTTATTTAACATACAAGCAGCATTTCCCACATGATGAACTTGAGCGGCGCATACATTTATAGTGAAACTAGTAAGGGTGTGGTTTGGCTTGGCCAAGCATTAAATACCCTACACTGCAATATTTAAAAAATTTTCTTATACGGAAGGTGCCACGCCCTCTTCTCCGTGTTCATCCTTTTTTGCTCAGAGCTTACATTTATAGCCCTTATTGTTTTTGTGAAATTTATTTAAATTATCTCAAAAAACTTTTACAGTAAAGCATTTTGAAACTTTTGGTTATGCGAGCGGTGCCACGCCTTTTAGTTCGATATCAGCCTGTTCTGGGAGCCTGTATTTACTGCTCTTAGTAACTGAGTAAAATTTGGTTGGATTATCTCAAGAAAAGACTTTCAGTATGGCTTTTTGAAACTTTTGCTTATATGGGGGTGCCACGCCCTCTTGTTCGAGTTCACCGAGTTTTTGCTCAGAGCTTGCGCTAACCATTCCTAGTATTTATGTGTATTTTGGTTGCATTGCCGTGAAAAATACTGTTAAAGTTGCATTTTGAATATATTTTTTGTATGGGCAGTAGTAATGTCCGTTGGCCGGTTTCGCTTATTTTCAATCCCTCGAGCTAACGGAGGTCACTTTTCCCAAGAAATGTATTTCCACGCAAAGACAGCCAGCCAGACAGACGGAAATGGCTATATCGACTCAAGAGGTGACGGTGATCAAGAATATATATACTTTTCCATACCTGCCACGCCTCCTTTTCTGCGTTACAAATGGAAGGACAAAGTGAACATTCCCTGGGTGTAGGGTAGTATGAAAAGTGGAATTATAGCTATTAGGTAGTACTATAATTTGTGCTTATGTTTATAGCAGTCGTAATCTTTGTAACCTTTAATATTTTGGTCATGGCACACTTTTTAGGGGAAATGCCCTCACATATATATATATATATGTAAACGTTAAGCCTACATGTTATTTATGTTCTGCTCTAATTAGCCTTGCGTTGATGCAACAAAAAAGAATTATTTCAAAAACGGTCAAAAACATACACAGCAACCCCACAAAGCGAGCGAGACTAGCAAGGATTTTTATTTTTTACTTTCCTTTAATTTAGCCAATTTAATGCTATAGTGAAGTAGAGGGATGTATGTAGTTGTAATTCTCTTTTACTTTTGGCTCCTACTGTGTTGTGTGTTAAGTGAAAAACACTTTGTTCAGTTTTACTTATTTAGTACTTCAATGCACTCTGTAGTACCTACTACTACATTTTTTTTTTTTTTTTTTTTGTTTTGTTGTTTTTTTCCATTATTTTTGGCCTTTTTTTATTATTTGATTACTCCTATTTTTGTAACCAAAAAAAAAAAAAACTTTAAACAAAGCAAAAAGTGCTTGCACAATGCATGAATGTACGGTTGAAGGATTCTTTTTATTTCTACTTTTTACATAAACATGCATTTATGAATACAAAAAAAAAAAAAAAAATAAATACACGTAAAAAAAAAATTGTGAAAAAGAGAAGCGAAAAAAAATTGTAGGCAAAAAAAGGCGCACTCAATTTTTTATGCCATTTTGATTCCTCTTTTCACTTGTTTTGCGCTTTCATTTGCATTTGATTAATGCGCCTTTGCTGCCGCTGCCGTCTCTCTAGCGCCCCCTAGCGGACGCATTCATTGTGGGCGGAAATAGACTTTGCCTGAAAGTATTTATTTATGCATGTTGACCGAGAAACTTTCATTTTTTTCTTTTGCTGTACTGCCAACTTTAAAACCGGCAAACTTTTCTCTTAATAAGCATTTTTGCCCCACAACTGTTTATTTTATTTAATATAATTTGCATGGGAGTTTATTTAAATTTAATATATCTTAGTTTTCAAGTTTATGTTGTCATTGATACTCCTATTATTGCAAAAACAACATATTTGTTAGTATAAATGATATTGCATAGAATATTCCAATACAGGAAAGTTTCAGAGATCATTAATGAAAGAATTTGAATGGAGCACATTCAAAGCGTCTCTACTACGAGCTTGCGAGTTTTGTCTCGCAAATTGATCTCTGGGGCAGGGGGCACATTCCTAATTTATCACTGTGGACTCTTTTTTATGAGAATATATAAAATCTATAGTTTATGCCAATAACCTGTCGTATTTGTAAAAAAATTATCCGTTACGAAAAAGCTGTCAACTCACAGCCTACATGCCCAGCAAACATACAAAAGATGTCTGTTGATGATGAGTTGTGCTTTGCAGATTATTTCAGATTGACTTCTATTAGTACGAGATCCAGCAGAAAAAAAACGTATCGATCGAGCTTTTAGTTAAAATCTAGTTCTTACAATTATTTATGAATGGGGGAACATATTTTTGGCGGGTGGCCTATCAAAATGTGGCCGCAAGAATTTTCAAATTTCGATAACTTAAGAACCCTGAGTCGCACGAGAAAAAGTGCCCAGATCTTTTTTATGGAGAGTCATATGCTCTGCAAGTAATTTTCATTATATGTAAAAAAAAATGTACCGTTTAGGAGTTATTTATTAAAAACCGATTTTTTGACGTTTATTGTTTATTGCGTAAAAAAAATCGGTTTTTAATAAATAATTCTTAAACGGTAAATTTTTTTTAAGCATATAATGAAAATTACATGTAGAGCATGACTCTTCATAAAAAAGATTTTGACACTTTTCCCCGTGAGACTCACGGTTCATAAGTTATCGCAATTTGATAATACTTGCGGCCACTTTTTGAGAGGCAACCCAGCAAAAATATATTTCCCCATTCCTAAATATATGTAAAAATTAGGTTTTAACTAAAAACTCGATCGATACGTTTTTTTACTGCCGGATCTTAGACTATATGCATCTTAGACAGAAGAAATTATAGAGTATGCCCAGTTTTCTGGCATGCTAGCCGGTAAAGGATTTCCACTCCAAGTTAATCCTTTTCCACGCCAATTTGATAATTTTCCAATTCAATTTCAACATTCTCCAAATCAAAATAAGCTTTTTTTAAATCAAAATAAACTCTTTCCAGATAAAAATAAACCTTTTCCAAGTCAAATTTTCTTTTTGGTTCTTTTTAACGCACTATGCATTACAACAAATTAAAAAAATTAAAGAAAGGTAAAAAAGTAATATTTTTAATCAGTCAATGGAAGTTGACCCACCTTGTATAAACATTTAATTTAAACTTTTAAATAAAATATAAACATTAAACTGGTTCGATATGTACGAATTCAATTTTTAATAGAAATTTAAAAAATAGTAAAAATGAAATATCTCATAAACCATACCAGATAGAGTATTCCGGTTCATGGATTTTTAGTTTACAGACAGGCAGAAAACTTTCTGCATGCTAATTTTTTGTATCCGTTTTGGTCAACATCTTTTTTTTTTTTGGTTTTGGTACAGAGCCCAGGGCTAAAAACTGGATTTTTTGGCTTTGGATTGAAAAAGTGCCGCTCTTTTTTAAAAAGCGGCTATATATGTTTCATCCTAGAGTCATTTCAAACATTTTCCCGAAAAACATTTTGGGTGCAAGCACTCTTTATTTAAAACACAATAGGATAGGTGTGTCTACTATCTTAGTTTCATATAAATATTAAGAACTTAAAAACGGTATAGATTAGGAATTTCAGTCCCGGGATCCCGGGATTCGAGCCTTTTTGCAGTCCCAAAAATCCCGGGATTAGTGTTACCAATCACGGGATTTATTTTGTAAATTTTTTTGTTTTAAATATCAGAAAAATCACATTAAGTAGAGATAAAACGTATTCTTTAGATTTGAAACTGAAACTTCTTGTGAAATTGAGGACAATAACCATACAGTTAAAGGACTGTTTAGGTCTAAAATCCTGGAGAATTGTCTTATCTCGACTTAGGTTGTTTTGTCAAAAGTCCACAGATATGTAATAAATTTAGATCTACATTGGATGATAAAACAGTAAATGCTTTAATTTTCCTAAAATCATATTTTAATAATAATAAAACTGATTAAAAGAAAAGTTAATTCTTTCAATTTCAACACTTATTAAAACTTTGATCTCACTATTTTATATAACTAAATATGTATGATATTTTATATATGTATATAACTAAGCATATAATGCTGCAATGTACCTTTATGCTTGTTTTTGAATCAAATAAGTATTTATGAATTTTTGTTTTTTAAAAAGGCGTGAATAAATAATAAAATGTACCTGTTTTAAGAAATTGTTCTTTAATATTTTTGACACTTTTTAAATAAAATATCTTTGTAGGGGTGTAGTAGGGGTATATATGACAAAACATTAGGAATTTTTAATACTAAAATCTGCTTTATTTAGAAAGAAAAAAATTCATACAAATCCCGAAAAATCCAGGGATCCCGGGATTCAAATTTCTGATCCCGAAAATCCCGGGATTCAAATTTCTGATCCCGAAAATCCCGGGATCGCAAAAAGTCCAAAAATTGGAATCTCTAGTATAGGTGCAGTTTTGACCAATCTACCAAAATTGCTAAAAACATTCACTTTGCCTAATTGTGAATTACGTCGTATTAGAACTATGGCGACTATATGTCACAACTGTTAGAGAGAATTTAATTTGTTACAAGGTTGAATTTTTTTAATTCTCTTCTAAAAAAAAAGCAACATTTTATAAGAGTACAGTGTAGTGATGAGTAAAATTAGTATTGGTCTTGAGTCTTGTTTTCGATCTTGGTAATTTTTCAAAACCAAGACCAAGACGATGATATCTTTGCAAGACCAAGACCAAGACTGCTTTTTAGTCTTGGTAATTTGTGGATAATTGGTGTCTTACGCCCGTTTCGAAGATATTTGAAATTTGGTATCTTAAAAAGTTGCTTTGGAAAAACAAGGTTTCGAAATTTTGAATACTCAATAATCTTTAAAAATTTTTCAAGACATAGACCGATACCAATACTTAATAACCAAGATCAAGACTAAGACTCCATATCAAAACCAAGAACAAGACCAAGAGTGCTATGGTATTGGTCTTGGTCTTGGTTTGCTCATTACTAGTACATTGAAAAACTAAAAAATTACTACACTTCAAACAGGTAAAATCTTTCAAGAAAAGCAAACACTATTAAAAAAATGGTTTTGTATACATACTTCGAAATATTTATGTTCTTTTATTTTTTTCTTTACCTGCTTGTTTAAAGATTTTGATATGTAAAAAATTAATTTTTTTTTTTATTGATATTGTTTTTTTTCGGTAACACCGAAAAAGAGCCATTTCATTCGTCCGTACTGGTAGTCTAAGCCATTGTCATGTCATTCGTATCAAAAACTGATGGACCAAAGCAATTGAACACAATTTTTATACCGTCAATGAGGCATGAAAATGTTAAATAACACAAGGATGATTTTATTAGAAACTAAAATGAAATAAAAAAAAATAAACTTTTGACATTTAAGTGCCTCAACACAAGCGGCAAAAAAAAAGTTTTTCCGATGGATTTATGTTACAGCAAATAAAAAAAAATAAAAATATTTGTATCGTTCATTTGAAATATGTATATTTATAGCTTTAGGCTCAATAAATCATTTATGAATAAAATGCGCTTTGAATAAGCACAAATGAACCGTAGTTGTAAAAATCTGAATTATATACCTACAATTACATTTTTTTTTGTGCTGATAAAAATTTATGAAAAAATTTTAATATATTTTTTGTAGTAAGTATAATATTACTTATATTAATTATAATGGGAAAAATTAATTCACAAGCAATTTGGTTATTAACGATTACTGAAAAACTATACATAATTAAAAATGACTGCGATATCTACTGTCATCCACATGTCCTTCATACACATATGTATAGTAACTTTTTTCAATGCATGTTGTAAATTTCTGCTGACCCAGATTTCCCACAAGAATTGATAGATACAAGTTTTATAAATTACCCACATAGTTTCCGCATATAACTGTATTTTGTGACCAGTATTTTTTTGTTAAAACAAAATCTAAATTTTATCAAAAAATATATATAATTACAGCTTTAACTTTATTCCGCATAACCCACAATAGAATTAAGTGTTTTATCAGATTTGAAATGATTCGAGAAATCCAAAAGATGGTGTTAATGTAGCATCCAGTGCAAAGTTCAAAAAGTTATGTCATTACAAGAAAATTAATTAAAATGACATACGCTACATTTATGACAAAAAAAAAGACAAAGGAAAGTAACAAATTCTTTGGTAAAAGTTGAAACTTCAACCAAATTCTTAGCCAGAACAATAAAAATAGCGACAGAAGAAACATCACGCCATCAAAATCGTTGAAAATTAGATAATCGTGCGTGCTAGTTATTCGATACTTGAAATGTTACAAAAGTTTATTCATCGATAAATATATAAATAAATTAGGTACATAAAGTGCTTAGAGTTATTCAAAATATCTTTTTGTTTAAAACTTTTGAAACGTTTTTAGTATTTGTTGAACCATTTTTCAAAAAAAATATAAAATGGCTCGAAAAATTCTTAAAAAAATTTGACACGTATACCTTGGATAATTTTAAACATTGTATGCATTAAACAAAGATGCCTGGCTTTTGAGCAAAAAAACAACCGGAAACATTCAATTAACGGCTGATCCCCATTATGAATGCTATAAGTACCGTCCCATGTGGCGCACATTCTTTGAATTTTGTATGGGTTCACGCGGTTGGATGTGTTTCAGAAACAGTATCTCATATTCGTTATATCGACGAGATCGCATCAAAGGAAAAAAACCAACATGATTATCAAAAGAAGGAAAAATGCATAAAGGAAAAGCAGAACGTTACGTTATGTTTCATTGTTCATCGCAGTCAAATTAACAGACAAATTTTCCGACATCCAAAAGAACTCGACAAACATACTATATTTAGCCTTTTGCATATATTTGTTGAGAATCATAACAAAAAAGTAAATACAGCACAGGCAAAAGATATAATTTTATTGTTTTTCCCTTTGTTTTGCATCGCTTTGCCATTGTAACTCGCTGGTACTATACTTTTCTTGCATAGCGACTTCGTTTGCAAGCTTATTTTCCGAAGTGAAACGAAGTAGCAAGCGCGATCGTATGTATCACAGTGCTTTGTGAAATTTTGTAATTTTCAGTTGTTTTTTAGAACAGATAATGATTAGCATTACTAGCTACCAAACTAAAAAAGCATAGAACAGATGACATTGTTGGCCAACACAAACAAAAAAACACGTTAGATAATAAGCTCAAACTAACAATGTCATCTGATCCATGCCTAATTGGTAGCCAATAAAATTGAATTGTAGTTTTGCTCATGATGATAACTCCAAAAACTCTATGTAATCGATTCTTTTTACTCAACATCAAATCTGTATGTTCGTTATAATCATTGTTTGTCTCAAGGCTTGTGCATTCTTGCGTAAGACTATAAAACGTTAAATGTGAAAAACGCGCAAAAATTATGGAAATCTCTGACAGACCAAACGTTCAAAAAGCTTTCATCACTGGCTAGGTTTTGGTAGGCCACAGCGTTTCAGCAATGCCACCCAATTTGTCCACAAACAATGCTTAAAGTTGAAGACGACGATGACGGCGATGATGATTATGATGACTTTATCATTTGATAGCCTTGAATGCTGTTTGTCGCGTTGACATCTTTGGTCCATGCCAATATGAAAAAAAAAGCTGAGAAAAATCAAAGAAGAAAAAACTGAGTCCTTTTAACTTTCCACGGGCTTAATAGAAAATAAAGCGAAAAGAAAATAGACACCGTCTGCAGCGAACATAAAAAAATAATTTCCTACGAATTAACCTTGAAATTTTTTATGGATAGAAAATGCAAAGATTTTCTGCAATCTACGATAAACACTGAAGTTCCGGAAAGGATATTCACTGTCAGTACGTTCTAGTTACTTTCAAAAGTCTTAGATAGAAGCAAAAAGCAATCGATTATAGTTCATATCACATTGAATGACTTAAATTATGAAATCTTTTTGTAATAAAAAAAAACTCAACAATGTAGCGATCATAAAACAAAATCCAAAGAAAGAAAACTAAAATTCAATTTAGCTGATTGCATTATACATAAGATGCATTTTACAAACAACATGTAATCACACAGTTCAACACTAAAATTAACAATGAAAGTAAAAAAAAACACCTACCACGCTTATTGGGCTTTCGTAAAAGTATATTAGAAAAAAAAAGTTCTGATTGAAACTTGAATAAAAAGACATTTGGGGTTTTTCACAAATGTAATCGGAATAAGGGCTTTGTTGAAAAATAGATTGAGAGAATTCTATAATTCTTGTTGCTTAATCAGTTTCTACCGCGTTCGTGAGTAATTTAACTGTTTTTTGTTGCTGATTTGGATTCAACAATGCTCCGTGGTCATATTTGTATGGCGTGTTGTTATTTCACTCACGAATGTGGCCAAAACCTTTTTAGCAACGCCTACTAAGTCTTGATGCCTTAGGAGTAGTCATGACTTACGTACATTAAGAAATCCGGGGTTAAAAAGTCATATGTTCTTGTTTTTCCATACCTGAAAAGAAATAAAATTTAAATAAGTTTTTAAAGTTTTGATTTTTAAAATATTGTGTGGCAATAGTTATAAGAAATTAAACGTTATGGGTTTTTATTAATTCCATTTATACTAAGTATTTAGTTCATAAATAACTACTTATGTTTATGTATATCTGAGGTCAGTTGGGTAAAAAATCTGGCATACAAGCACAGATTTTATAATGTTTTAATAACGGAATTCTTGAAGATAAAGAAAAGCAAATTTGTGCAAATTCCAGATATACTGACATGGGTAGTTGTACTAGTTTCGACAATTTTTATGTTCTAAAAATATTTCTCACTTCACACTTAAAGTTTGCTATGAATTTTTAATTATTATTTTCATATGTAAAAATAACAAAACCAAGATTTTTTAAATTGTAGCTCAAAGTTAATACCAAGATGTATGTTGTATATAAGCACCAATGCATTTCTGATAATAAGTTGTGTGTAATCAATCGTTAAAGTTACTTTTTATTTTCGTACTTTAATTCAACCTAAATGATGAAGCCTCTATTCCGGCCAAACTAATCGAACTGCATCTAATTGGACTATACTGCCGAAAAGTTCACAGAATGTAGTTAAAGTAGTTAAAAAGCAAATTTTTAAAAGTGGTTTCGGTTGTAGTGAAATTTCAGAAATAGTCCGAAATTTAAGAAAATGTACTTGAACTCTCTATTCCGACCAAACTTATATACAAGTTGCATCAAATTCAACTATACTTTGGATGAGTACGCGGAACGAAGCATTTAAAAATCAAATCTTCGAAATTCCTTTCAGTTGTACTGATATTTAAGAAAACGTCATGCGGCACTCGTATACCGTTCTTATTATCAGGCCTCATTTTCAACCAGATTTAATAAAGTTTCATCAGATTAAACTTAAATATGGAAAAGCACAGAAAATTAAGTTAAAAACACTGTTTAACAATATATCATTCGTTCACTTTCTGAGAAATGACGAAAACTGAAAAGGCAAGCATTCAATTTCAAAATTTGCAATAAAAAATTGACCATGTTCGGGAGAAGGATAAAGGTAAAACATGAAATATTAAAGTTAAATTTTGCCAAACTTACAAATTCACTCTCAGAGATCCATTAAATCACTTTCTTCAACAAATTTCAAAAAAAAAATCATAGCTTACTTTTTTTAAAAAAAATATCTCATGACTGTGACAATCTCAGTGACACTGACCACATGTGTTTTGTTTGGACTGCTTTAAATTTTTGTTTTTGATTCCTTTTTGCTTTCAAACTGGTTTAATAGTTGAAAGGATGGAAAATAATAATTCAGGTGCAAAAAGAGCCCTTAATATTAATATTTACTGGTGGCCCATTTCATTTCTTTATTTTTAGTACGATTTTCATGCTAAAGAGTACTTTTCTAAATACTTTTGTGTATGTCTCGTGAGAAAGAAATCGAACGGGGCTAATATCAGAGCAAAGAGAATAAACTTTTTTTGGAAAGAAAATAAAATTCACAATATTTTTTTCGAGAGGATGACAATCCATAAGTTTTTTAGTTTTAAGAGTTTGAAATCATTTAAAAAATTAAAAAGAAAACTATATCATAATAAAAAAATACTAGCATGTGAACTTTAAAATCTTTAAACCATCTTCTAATGAATTGTATTAACAACTTAGTCCAAAAATTATTTTTCTTATTAAACTGAAATTCAATACAGTTCTATGCATAAATACACACAAAAACACATGCATACAATTACAGAATAATTGTTGATGACCGGCAAATCCTTTCGATATCCTTTCAGCTGCGAAAGATTACAATGAATTATTATTGTAGGTACCCATGTACATATGTAAGTATATACTTCCAAATATGTATATATATAGCGTTAGTGTGCAACAAAAACAACATAAGCAACAGCGGCAGCAGCAACATAAACAACTGTATTGCTGCTAATAATAGTAACAGCAAAAACGAACACATACATGCACCAAAACAAAAGCGGTTGCTGCAACAAGAAGTAGCCGAATTAAGCAGCAACAACAGCAGCAACACCAACGACTGTTTCCGTTTCCGCTTTAGTTTATTAGTTTTTGCTCGTTAGCGTGAAATTCAAGGCAACGCTTCACTGTTGTGAGCTCAAAATTTTAAGAAATGTAAGGACAGCACAGCAGAGGCAGGATGGTGGACAATTTGTTGTTGGTTTTTTTTTTTTTTTTTTGAGTTTAATTTTTCTGTACAACTTCATAAACCAACAAAAATTAACACCAGTAAACCAAAACTATAACAAAAGCAAGTGCATAAAAAACAAAATATAATCTGCTGCAGTTTATAACATTGTGTGTGTTATAACTGTTGTTGCAGCGACGACTACTGTTCCTAATGCTGCTGATGTTGCTGATGTGCATCAAAGTGAGAATGATTGATTTAAGTTTAAAATTCTATATGGATGTATGTGTGTGTGTTTTTTTGTGTGTTACAAACTTTTGAATGGATATGTGAATTCTAAGGAGCTGTGAAAAATATACTTTTTTATTAAGGTTATAGTGTAAAAGTAAGTGAAAGTGTAAGTGTAAGTGTAAGTGTAAGTGTAAGTGTAAGTGTAAGTGTAAGTGTAAGTGTAAGTGTAAGTGTAAGTGTAAGTGTAAGTGTAAGTGTAAGTGTAAGTGTAAGTGTAAGTGTAAGTGTAAGTGTAAGTGTAAGTGTAAGTGTAAGTGTAAGTGTAAGTGTAAGTGTAAGTGTAAGTGTAAGTGTAAGTGTAAGTGTAAGTGTAAGTGTAAGTGTAAGTGTAAGTGTAAGTGTAAGTGTAAGTGTAAGTGTAAGTGTAAGTGTAAGTGTAAGTGTAAGTGTAAGTGTAAGTGTAAGTGTAAGTGTAAGTGTAAGTGTAAGTGTAAGTGTAAGTGTAAGTGTAAGTGTAAGTGTAAGTGTAAGTGTAAGTGTAAGTGTAAGTGTAAGTGTAAGTGTAAGTGTAAGTGTAAGTGTAAGTGTAAGTGTAAGTGTAAGTGTAAGTGTAAGTGTAAGTGTAAGTGTAAGTGTAAGTGTAAGTGTAAGTGTAAGTGTAAGTGTAAGTGTAAGTGTAAGTGTAAGTGTAAGTGTAAGTGTAAGTGTAAGTGTAAGTGTAAGTGTAAGTGTAAGTGTAAGTGTAAGTGTAAGTGTAAGTGTAAGTGTAAGTGTAAGTGTAAGTGTAAGTGTAAGTGTAAGTGTAAGTGTAAGTGTAAGTGTAAGTGTAAGTGTAAGTGCAGGTGTAAGTGTAAATGGGAGTGAATAAGTGTTAGTTTAAGTAAAAGTATAAGCATAAGCATTTGGAGAAGCCAATTTTTTTACAACGCTCCAATTAATATGCGTGCATTTATGTGTGTGTATGTGGAAATTAAGCACAGATGCGCTTGAATTTTTCTTATTTACACTTAACTTAAAACTAACAAATAGTGTTGGGAACGTCCATCCATTTATATGGCACCCTTTCACCGTACTAAGCATCAAGCAACACCACGAACATCTACAGCTTGTGCAACAGAAATAACTACAAACACATGCCATCCGCTCTAACTACCGCAGCACTTCCGCACAGTCCCCCTAACCATGCAGTTTCTAACACAACTACTAATACCAGAAATAATTACGAAAGTGAATTTATGTTGCTGCAACTAAAATAAATGCTCCTTCATTTTGTGCTGCTGCTACTACTGCATCCTGTACAACATCGTCATCATCTTGGTCGTCCCTTTCGTCCTTCATGTTGTACGCCGCGCACAATTCTGTTAAGAGATTTATTTTGCTTAACGGCTTGCAAAACGCATACGATGTAGCATTTCTTACACAGCAAAAAAGTTTTCACTTTTGCACAAATACACACGCATGTAAAAACACACACATATATACATCCTAGATTAAAATTTTGACTTTTGTGTTTGTGAAACAGTCTTTAAGTGTTTAACGTAAATTAGGGATGATATGACCGAATCTAAAGAGTTCAAAAGTAAGTCAATGATTTTATTTTTTAACATACTTAAATATTTCCAGATGATTTTTAGGGTTCCACTCAAAAGCGGCCAAAAAAAAGGGGCCAAAAAATAGCGGCCAAAAAAAAGCGGCCAAAGAAAAAAAGGGGCCAAATACAAAAAGGGGCCAAAAAATAGCGGCCAACAAAAAGAGGCCAAAAAATAGCGGCCAAATAAAAAGGGTCCAAAGGCCGCTATTTTTTTGGCCGCTTTTGAGTACCTCCGATTTTTAGTCGGTCTGAAGAGTTTCAAATATTACGATAGCAGAGAGAGAAAAACTCAGCTTTTGTATGCAGGCGAACTTTGATATCTTGAATATTTTGAAATACTTAAAGCAGACTATGATATAAGTACTGAAGTTCTGTTGATCAAATCCTTAACTGAAAGTCTTAAGTAACCAAATTTTTATTATGTGACTAATAACACAGGCTTACAAAAAAAAAATGTCATGGCGCTTAGACCAGACTATGTGTTTCCCAGGGACTTTGACGTCCTGAATCCGAATTAGGGGTCCGTTTTTTTTTTTCAGAACGTCTGAAAAAAAAGATTTTAAGGTCATATGGAGGTCAAAATGGGGTTCATGTGTCGTTTAGTGAAAAATTCGCTAAAATTCTGAAGCAAAATTTTAATCATTGAACCCTTAAGTCTTAAAAAGAATATGTGATCGAAAAAGGTATCTCGTACCTATTTTCGTAGATATAGCCATCGGAAGATCAGAATATATATCTCTTATGAAAACCGCTGTAAGTTGGGAACCCCTAGATGGATTTGGAAAATATTGGTGTCATATGAAAGGTATTTTGTTGTTGTTGTTTTGTTTTTGTTGTTGTTGCTGATTTATTTGTTGTTGTAATTGAAAAATTTCAGGAAATTTCAAAAAAGCTCATATCTCGAAAACTATGAATCCAATTGAAAATATGCTCAAAACATTTTTAAAGGCTGTCAAAATGCTTTTCATATGACATCAATATTTTACAAATTTATCCAGGGGTTCCCAATTTATAGCGGTTTTTATAGAAGATATATCCGGATCTTCCGATGGCTATATCTCCGAAACTAGGTCCGAGATACCCTTTTTGATCTTATTTTCTTTTAAGGGCTAAGGACTCAATGATAAATAATTAGTTTCAGAATTTTAGCGAATTCATCACTAAACGACATATGAGACCTTGAAGTATTTTTTCTCAGACGTTCTAGAAAACAACGGACGCCGGATTCGGATTCAGGATGTCAAAGTCCCTAGGAAACACATACTCTGGTCTGAACGCCATGACATTTTTTTTTTTAAACCTGTGTAATTATTGTAAAATTCGAGCTATCGAGGTTTGACTATTCCATAAGCTATTTACTTAGTAACTTCAGACTCATTGAACCATTTATTGAGTGGAACAGCCCTACTCATCCCTTTGTGTATGTACTTATTTCGTTGATAAATACT
Source organism: Calliopum simillimum (assembly GCA_951812925.1). Classification (NCBI taxonomy): domain Eukaryota; kingdom Metazoa; phylum Arthropoda; class Insecta; order Diptera; family Lauxaniidae; genus Calliopum; species Calliopum simillimum. The sequence goes on from OX638368.1 coordinate 147,184,869, forward strand.
AACATACACACATATGTACACATGTAAGTGTAGCATGTTTGAATGTTTTTTGCTGTTCATTCAAGATGGCGTGCGTTATTGTAAGTCATTAATGTGTAGAAAACATCATGACTTATAGTTTCTCATCTACCAGTGTTGCCACTTTCACATGTCAATCCACTCCACTTCTTTTACTCGGTTATTTTTTATTATTATATATTTCATATTCTTATCCTGCCCTACCTCACCATTATTTTTGTAATGTAGTCGTTCTCTGTAAGAACTTTTTTGTACACTAGCGTACATTTTATAGAAAGCAACTGAAAAAAAAGAGTGAAATTATCTCAAGAAAACTGCTTTCTGTGCCAATCTGTATGAATGGACTTTTTCGTACTCTCGCACACATATATCCTTTTTATACTTGTTACTGTAGTCATCGTCGTTGTCGTTAGTGTCAGTATTTAATCAGATTTTCCTTGAGAGAAATGTATAAGAGAGAAAATGTAATTTCATTATTTAGTGCCTTAAATTAAATTGCATTTATTATGCTTGTTCATCGAGGTATTAAATATTTGATTAATTAAATGGATACTGAAATTGTATGTTATAGTACTCTATACCCACTGGTAACCAAAACTGAAGGGGTATTTTGTTGTGACACAGATAAGATAGCTTTTGTTAAGAATTCCATTTTAAATTAGTCAATAGAATTGCAGCAAACATATCATATATTGCTTAAGAGACAATTAGCTACTTTATGTGAATACGCATGCACTGACATGGAAAATGGCATTTGAACTACTTAATATACATACAAGTTCATTTCTTATATATAGCAGTAATGAGCAAAATGATTCTTTCTTTTTGGGACTTCAACCAACCATGGTAGTCTTTGTCTTGGTCTTTCTCACGATGACAGTCAAGACCGAGTCTGCTATTAGTTATTGTTTATATGTAAATATGTAAACAAACAAAATGATCGGGTTTACTTGACAGAGAGGTCCTACGAAAATTTGAATGTTCGTTTGGCCACCAGGACGCAGGCACCACCGCATGTGATGGTTTGGGCTGCAGTGACTGCTGATGGGCGCTCACCACTCGTTTTTTTGGCCGCTGGCGTCAAAGTAAACGCCCAGGTGTATCGTGAATCAGTGTTGGAGGGTGCTTTACTACCGTGGGCACGCAAACATTTCGGTCGTTAAATCTGGTAAGCAACTTTAAAGTCCTAATCTTTGCCTTTAAAACCTAATTTAAATTTTGTTGATATCTTTTTTTTCCTCAATGATATCCTAACCTAAAAAGACACAAAAGTGCAAAAAACCCGTTTTGACAATATTTTGGTCTACGATATCTCTTAAAAGCATGAAGATATAAATATAATTTAAATTAGGTTTTTAAGGAAAAGATTGGGGCTTTCAAGTATCTAAGCCATATTTGACGAATAAATGATATGTTTCATAGTTATATAGCTTCAAAAAATGGCAAAAAACGACTTTTTTTGGTCTTTAGGTTACAATATTTCATAAACTATACACGATAGAGCAATTCTGAGGTTGGATTCGCGTTTAGCATTGCAAATTGTGATTATTTTAATTTTTGTTTAATGTAGTTAAAAAATTTGTTTTTTCTTTTTGTATGGGAAAATGCACCAATTGGAAAAGCGATTATCTCAAAATTTAGTCGAGGAGTCACGAGTGAAAATTTTTCTATACATAATTTGAACGATAAGTAAACAGAATCTGAAAAAAATTTGATGTGCTACGACGTTCGATTAAGAACGGTTTAAGGCACACCGTGAGAATATAAAAAAAAATTTTTTGAAAAGATGGATCAAATAAGGAATGATTACACCGTTCGACACAAAAAAAAAGCGCTTGGGAAAATCCAAAAAATTCTTAAAGTAGACGTTAAAAAAATACACGTGTCTCGTGGTTTTTCTCCAGCACGTCAGATTTTTTTTTTAATCGATTTTTTAAGTTTTTTAATCCACTGTACATGAAAAAACAAAAATAACGCATTCTTGTGTTAAATCGATGAATTTAACTATATGATCCTTACATTTGAGGTGTATCATGTGTTCAGCAAACTTATGCAGGATATTGCGGGGATTATTTTTGTAGAAAATTTGTTTTTTTCATATACAGTGGATAAAAAAACTTCAAAAATCGATTAAAAAAAAAAATGTGACGTGCTGGAGAAAAACCACGAGAAACCGGTATTTTTTTTTAACGTCTACTTTAAGAATTTTTTCGATTTTTTAATGTGTCTTAAAAAAAGTTCGAAATTGTTCCACAGTGTTATTTGCGGATTTGTCCATATACATTTTTAGTCTTTACGTTCAATAAAGTCAATTTATTTTTAATCATGGAATTTACTTGATTTCTTTCAGAATTTTAGGTCCTGCTATATGGCCGTAATGAGCGATTTTGACTTTTTAATACTTTCCCTCACCGACTGCCACATACGATTTTTCTAAACTTTACTTGAGAATATTTGGAAAGATGCAACAACGTAACATATCTACTTAATCTGAAATTTGTGCTCTCCCGTATATTAGCGGAAATCTCGATTTTTCCCAAAATTTTCAGATACAACGACCTCCTGATAGCCCTTTATGTCCAAATTTGGTTATAGAATTGAAAAAAAAAAAAAAAAAATTTTAAAAATCTGGGTCAAACAAGGGAAAACTATTTTCGGATATGCCCGTATGCATATATTAAATCCTTAAACTGAGTTGATTTGTTATTATTGTGCTTTCTCTCTTTAACTTTTTGTATGCAATTTTTTCAACAAATCAATAACTTTTTGTGGACAAAATGTCTAATTTTCTTTAAATTCCAAATAAAAATTTAAAGTCAACAGATAAATGGCACACAAAGTATTATTAACTGCGTGCAGTTAGAAATCGATACGACGAAGAATGGCGGCCAATTTAAATGTTTTAGTAACAATATTGCGAAAAATCAACTCTTCGACTGTTGCAATAAATTCCGCTAAGCGTAATCCTCAATCAATGAGTCGAGCGTAAGTATAGCAATTTTGCAGAGTCTACATAGAATGGCATATACAATCTATAAAATAGTGCACCCACTTAAGTAGGGGAGCGCATTGTGTGGAACGACGGCTGATTGTTGGAGGGTTTGCAGGGGTTGGGGGCTTATAAGTGTATAAAGCTACTCAAGGACCATAACAACTGCAACAGTTTACATTGTTTTTGTATACTCATTTTTTATTTTTGTTGTATTTTTTTCATGTTACTTTGATTGTTCTACATAGTGCTTGTAGTTGTATCTTTTATTGCTGTTATCGCACCACTTGATATCCTGGCAACATCCTTTGACACACTACGATTGTGCTGAAGCAAAAGTTCAATAGCGTTGGCATCATTGTCGCCCTGTATAGTATCTCTGATGTACTTCAGAGAAGGCAACAAGAAAATTCCTTAAGTTGCAACCAGCCACCAACAAAGCAGAAGAAAGTAAGTGCCAAAGGACAACGAAGATGGCGTTGATTTCCAATTTCATTAGAGAAAGCAAAGAACAAAAAAAAAAAAAAAAAAAAACAAAAACAATAAAAAGTAGATAAGCGAGAAATGAAAAAAGCATGCACTAATCGATTAATGATGAAAATTAAAAATGAAAAAAGAAAATAAGAAAAAACCAATGTAGAGACGGCATCGTGTTAAGGGTGTGCATGCATATAAAGCAAGATGTTTATGTGAACTTTCGTAAATAGAAAGTATCGATGTTTCATTTAGTAAAGTTTACATCATGAATAAAATATTATTAAAAAATTCAATGCAGCAAAATTACAAAATGAAAAATACTAGATACACGCAGAAAATATTACAATCATCGTTCCTAGAAAAATCTGAGGAGCACTTTTGATACTGACTCATCCTTCATATAATATACGTATCTAGTTATGAAATGAAATTGATATTTTAGTTTTACTCGTAGAAATAACCATTAAACATCTTTAATACTAAAAACTGATTGATTTTAACGAAAGCCCCATCATTATATTTTATGTAATTATTACATTTTTTTTTCTCGGGTGTATCGATATAAAATTCGCAGAGGCGAAGAAACAACTACACAGCCTGGTAATGCAACAAGACCAGCATCAAAGAAGCATAAAGTAATAGGAGGATATCTTGTTGCATCCTTTTAAAGTGTAATAGAAAATCGGATGCGCAAAGAATTATTCGCATCGGCTTGTTATAGCATCCTTTCTGCGGAAACGGAAGCAGCAGTTTTCTTTTTTACTCAACATTAAATACTTAACTTTCTACGTTGTATCCGAGTTTCTTTCGAAATATGATTGCATTATTCTGTCAATTTACTATGATCTTTTGCTACAGACTTAAGTCGTTTGGAATATTCAAGTTAATTAATTGAACAACAAAAATCGACCGATGGCATTGTTTAACCGTAATTAAAATTAATAAAAGATTAAACACAATAAAAGCGCTTCGTTGCGATGTCATGATTAAAGCAGTTTCTAATAAAGCGTTCAGCGGCATCCATGTTAATTGGTTTTGTATGTTACAAAAAGCAGCCAGGAAAATATCTTATCGTAATCTTTTTTCAAATATATCTTTGACTGTTATTTAGACAATATAATTTCTGTAAAAATTACTAGTTCTTTAAAGTTTCGGATGCCTTGAATATTTTTGTCGAAATAACGTCCATTTTTAAAATTCGAAACATAAAATATTTTCGAATCAATTGTTCAATATTTTTAACGCCTTTCCATTCTTCCCATTATTGCCGTAAGATTTATACGAAAGAAATATCTCTTCGGGTTAAAGTATTCTACAAAAAATATTCTACAAATATTCTTAAGACTTTAGGAGAGATAACACCGTTCGACACAAAAAAAAAAACACATGAGAAAATCCAAAAAATTCTTAAAGTAGACGTTAAAAAAAATACCCGTGTCTCGTGGTTTTCCCCAGCACGTCACATTTTTTTTTTTAATCGATTTTTGAAGTTTTTTTATCCACTGTATATGAAAAAACCAAAAATATCGCATTCTTGTGTTAAATCGACGAATTTAGCTATATGATCCTTACATTTGAGGTATATCATGTGTTCAGCAAACTAATGCAGGATATTGCGGGGAATATTTTTGTAGAAAATTTTAACCCTGCACAACCTCTATATGTGGGTCATTTTTGCCCTTTTCTTAAAAAGGTACAAAAATGACACCCAAAACAGGGAAATATTGAGTCATTATGTACCACAGAAATATTTGCTATACAATTTCACTACTAGTTGCTGGACATTAAAAAAGCAAAATTTTATCCCGAAAGCAAAAAAATCGTTAAAATCAGTAAGCAGTTCTAACAATAAATATTTTTCAAATTTAACCCCACTGTAAAACTCTAAAACTACATTTTGGACAAAGCTCGTTCTCACATGGTCATCACGAAATCACACAAGGATCATTTTCTTAGCATACATTAACCTATTATATCCTGTTTTCATTGGTCTTTTTGACCCCTTTTTCTAAAACTGAGCTACAATGGGTTAAAATTTTTTGCAAAATTATCCTACGAAAAATTTCACTAAGAGTTGCCAAAGACGAGAAATTCTTTAAACTCAAGGTAATCGCGTCAGTGATGTAATTCATATGCAATGTGAAAAGTTCTTCTTGATTTTAACGATCTTTTCGGTTTCGGAATCAAATTTCGACCTATATGTGTTCAAAAACTAGTAGTGAAATTTTATAGCGAATATTTCTGTAGTACATACTGACTCAATATTTCCCTGTTTTGGGTGTCATTTTTGTACCTTTCTAAGAAAAGGGCAAAAATTACCCACATATGGAGGTTGTGCAGGGTTAAAATTTTCTACAAAAATATTCCCCGCAATATCCTGCATTAGTTTGCTGAACACATGATATACCTCAAATGTAAGGATCATATAGTTAAATTCATCGATTTAACACAAGAATGCGGTATTTTTGGTTTTTTCATATACAGTGGATAAAAAAACTTCAAAAATCGATTAAAAAAAATGTGACGTGCTGGGGAAAAACCACGAGACACGGGTATTTTTTTTTTAAGTCTACTTTAAGATTTTTTTGGATTTTCTAATGTATTTTAAAAAAAGCTCGAAATTGTTCCACAGTGTAATCAGAGATGTTATAAATATGCGATGTGAGAATATGCGATTTGTTGGCTTACGGGATGAAATTTCGACTTTTTAGTGTTCTGTAGCTAGTTTCGAAATTTTATTGCAAATATTTCCCCATTTCGGGTGTATTTTTTTACTTTTTTAGGAAATCTGCGGCTGCTGTTCTATTGAAATAAATTATATTTAAATTGCTATAAAAATAAATATGCTGTTAAAAGTGCCTATGTCAATTTAGCTCTTTAGAGTGGTCACAAATTCATCGCCAAGAGAAGAAGATGGGATCTAACCGTCAACTAAATGTTTGCGGAAATGGGAGGCGTAGTAACGGCACACACATACTAAAGTGTACCGTTAGTAAAGTAAAACATTTGTTTTCGTATCTTTGTTTGTTGCTGTTGCTGCCTCTGGCTAAGATGGAGGCAAATGATGAAAAAAAATCCTTACAATTCTGTTGTTTCACTTTCTTTTTCTCATGCATTTCATTTGCTGTTGCTCTATTTATCTATATTATTGTACAACTTTTTTATTTTGTTGCTATTACTTTTGTCTGATTGTCTTCCGGTGTGAAAGATGTTGCTTCAAGCAGTTTGAAGGCAGCTGAGGATTTGTGTTGTATTGTAAATCTCAATAGTTTTTCTTATTTTTCCTGCATTATTTTTTATTTTATTATTATTCCGAGCTAAGCCTTGTTGCTTCTGTGTTTGTTTTTTGTAAGTATTAATCCCAGCAAACATTTAGGAAAATGAACGACCAACTCTTCTAAAAAAAATTCCGTTGAAGCAACAAAAACTTTTTTTTATTTTTTTGCACTAGACTTAGCGCAGGGCTTATCCACTTTGTCTATATATTGCCAACTATGATATTGTAATAAAATAAAAACTATAGCCAATTTATGCAAAATTTCGAGTTGATACGATTTTTATTTTATTACGAGCTTCAAAATACTCGGAATGAAATGTACAACATCTCTCATTTTTCAACTTAATCTCTAGAAGTACATTTTGAATAAAACTTGTGAGAACAATATCACACATAGAATTTTTTATTTTTTTGTAGGTTTGTTTTCTTTCTGCCTTCTTCTAAAAAACTGAGTTATGATGGGTTAAAGTGATCTACAAAAATATTTTATAAAAAATTTAACTATATGCCACCGAAGACAAGAAATACTTAGAACTCAAGAATAATGCATAAAAAAGCGTAATAAAAATGCAATGTGAGAAGTGTTCATTAGTTTTGACGTTTCTGTGGCTTTTGTCGCATGTCTCCGATTTGGGTAAGAACCTGTGAACATCACTGCTTTTATCCTGTCAGAAAACATGAAAAACCAGGGATGTGTTGCTGCCATGCACCAAACAAAATTTTTCCGATGTCAGTTTAACGAAACGTAAGTCGCGTGTGGTTGATTTTTTTTTTCCGGATTCTTTGCAAAAAAATTTTGTAAAGAAAAATTAGCTTTTTGGTGAAGTTTTATTTAAATTCAATAAAGCTAAGTACTGCAAAAAAGTATTTAACTGTGTAAATTCACAAACTTTATTTGATTGCTGTTTATTTTTTTATAAAAACTATGAGCTTGAGAACCAATGTAAATGTTATTATGAACTTATTTCATACCTTTCAAATTTTATATTTGGTTATATGGTATAAGTACACCACATTACCCGCCCTCTTTACAAGTACTGATCAGTATATGAAGCAATCCACGCCAAGTGTACCAGCTCAAAATTGGCAATATGGTAGATCCAGTGTGCAAGAACAACAATCCCGGAAGGATTTGGTCCTAGTACCATTTGTTGTTAAAATACAGGGTGTTGAAATTGGCGTTTTTAGTCATTTTCATGAAAAGGGTGTTTTTTCAAAAATTTATAGCTAACACTAAAGTTTGTAAATTGATACATCTAAGTTACTGGTCCCATTCAACTTGAAGTGTTCTTTTTATAAAAAAATATATCTTGGTGAAAAATTTTTTTCACCAAAATTTTTTACGCTTAAAAATACTTTTGAATTTTTTTTAAAATCCCTCCTTAGATTTTTTTAGAAGTACTTTAAATTTAAGTTTGTTAACTGATAAATTGATAAATCTAAGTTACAGACTATGCTAAATAACTTTTTTTAATGAAATTGCACATATTTTATTGAAAAATATTCTGTAGCCAATATTTCACTGATCAGCATAAAAAAATTTGGCTGAATTTGATCTAACGGTTCTCTTGCGAATTTCAAAGAAAGATTATTACAAATGATTAAAAATTTTTTTTCCCAGTGAATGCCATTATTCATTTTATATGGGGCATAGAGTCATGTTTCTGTATACTTAACTCAAAACATCAATATATGTAGATGTCTCCTTGTAGTTTTAACCTGACGATATAGTCTATTATACAAAAAAATAAAATATTATAAAAAAGTTATTTTTCTTGTATAAATTTGAAGTTGATTGTGATTTTTTCTTAATTTTTTGGAAAAAAAAAAAAAATGTTTTTTTTAGAAATCAATGTATTTCGTCAAAACTAGCAAGCCAACCAAAAAGTGTTCTGAATATTATTTAAAGGCAATTTAATTATCTTTAATACGACATATAACATGTTTAAACGCAAACATTTGTTCTTGAGATATTTGTATTTAAATGTAACTATCTTTTTTTTTGGTCCAAAAACCGAAAATGACCGATATCACGAAAACGACACGAAATAAAAAAAAAAATAATAAGATTTTCGGAATCAGCAGCCCATTTTACAAATAAAATGAATAATGGCATTCACTGGAAATTTTGGCTGCCCGATCAAAAAAACTTGTCAAGTTTTTGTCATTGTATCAGAAATGTATATCAAAATGATATCAAAAATGTATCAGCCGCTGATATCCTTTTTTTGTATATCATTTTGATGTATTTTTGATATCATTGAAAAACATGTCAGTTTTGTATCAGAAATATATATCAAAATGATATCAAAAATATATCAGCCGCTGATATCCTTTTTTTGTATATCATTTTGATATATTTTTGATATCATTTTGATATATTTTTGATATCATTTTGATATACATTTCTGATACAAAATTGACATGTTTTAGTTATCAGACCCAAAATTGGTTGTCAATTTTGTATCAGAAATGTACAAAAATTGTATATCATTTTGATATCTTTTTTTGATATCATTTTGATATCTTTTTGTGATATCATTTTGATATCTTTTTTTGATATCATTTTGATATCTTTTTTTGATATCATGGTGATATAAAAAAAGCGTTACATTCCGTGTATCACTGTGATATCCTTTTTTATCAAAATTTTGTATGTCACTGACAAATTTTTGATATCATTTTGATATATTTTTGATATACTTTTTTTGATCGGGTGTAAACTAGTGTTACCTATACCACAGTAGTATCAGTTTCCCTATCGTATAGGAGTTTGCTGAACATACGATACACCTCAGATGCAAAAATCGTATTGTTTAATATGTGCATACACCAAAACGATGCGTTAAAGAGGGTATGCTTTGAACTCACTAAAAAAAGTTCAGATGTAAACATTCTTTTTTTCGGTCCCCTTTACCAAAATTTATTGTCCATAAGCCAATGCCTGCATACCTTAAATGAAATGTGGATAAAAATCAAGAATTTCTAAGTGAGTAAGGCAGCTGAGGATGCAAGCTGACGCGTGGATATCACATCAACAATCATCCGCAAAAAGAATGCGTAATTGTAAAATTGTCCAATATAACACTCATCGATTCTTATATTAATCTAGTTTTCAGGGATAATATGGTGCAAAAAATCTTGGAATAAAAACATTTGCATCGTCTTCAACAATTATCAGAAATTTACCCCAAAAAAACTTTCTTTTGGGACAGCTTGGGTTATAATTGAGTGAAAAATCTGCGAAAAATTACATTTAATGCAAGTATTTATATAATCATTAAAAATTACCACAACGACTATTGAAATAAGTAACTGCCATAATATTTAAGTGAATCTTTCCTTCGCTGCCAAAACTGTTTACTGGGTTATAAATCGTCAGACGATTTGAGGTAGTGTGAGTGGAACTATATGTATTTTAACTAAGGATAAGTAAGCAATGGATTTATAAAAATTCCACTAAATTCCACTATTTGTCAGTCGCAATTAAAGCTGTGTTTTGTGAGTTTGACTATGAAATAAAATGCTAGATGAATTTACTGTTCATGAAAATTTAAAGAAAAGAAACACTTTTAATGTTTTGCAAATTTATATTAAGAGCTTGAATTGATTTTATTGAATTTTTTATTTGTTGAAGTACGATGTGAAGCTCAAGGTATAAGAAATAAATTAGAAACATAATTTCTTTTGTGTATATGGAATTTTGTATTAAAAAAAATTAACGACGTTAGCACGATCTTGCAAGGTGGCAAAACAAACCTGGGGAAAGTGGTTGAAATGTACGATGGCCTAATCAGTATAATTCAAGCTACTCGTGATGAATTTGATCTTTACGAGCTATGAAGATATCTGTCATTAAGGAATACAAAACGGTTTCTTCAAGAAAAAGAACGTGTGCATTGCAGTTTAGTGAAACAAGAGAATAGGAAACTAGTGGCAGCGATAATTTTAGATCAGTTGATCTGTGATTTAAAAATAAGAACTGTGTCATATGTGAAGGCTCTGGCGGTCTAATTGATATGGTAACCTTGGGAAACAATGAACTACGCGAAAAAACTGAACCATTACGAAAAAGTTTCCCTGAAGAAGTGACGAACTTCTCCAGTTCAAGTCTTATTGTGCTGAAAAAGCTTTAATACAAAATTTGCATCAGGATTTGCGTCAAATTCTTCGGAGAAATGATCTCTGCACTTTGTTCCGAAATATTGACATTGCGTGTACAATGTGCGTATGCACACCAATTTCCAATTCCACTGCTGTAATGTTTTTCTCTGTCCTAAAGCGAGTTAAAAATTAAATTGCTATTTTAACAATAGAAAAAGATATTTTGCTTGTATAAGATTGTGAAGATATTTATCATTCACCAATTTGCACTTAACAAAATTAGACGAAAAATGTTTTAATGTATGAATAAACGATGTATTTAAACATACAAATCATTAAAGTGTTAATGTAACCTATTTTTTTGTTTTTAAGTATTATGTTTTTTTTATGTGTCTTTTACTATAAAAAAATCTGAAGGGGGGCGGCAAAAAAATAAGTGCCTAGGGCGGTAAATTACTTAGATCCGCCACTGTCTATCTCCATAAGGTCTTGCACATATTTCCGCTCGAAATACTGTACAATTTAACGATAGTTTTAACGCCTTTTAGGGATTAATTTAATTACATAAAATTTCCGCCACCAGCTCCTTTGAGTGTTAACATAAACCAGTTTTCAAGTAGTCGCTATCTCTATAATTTATCTATTTTTGGCAATTTTTCCCAAATATAACCTATTCTCAAAACATTTTTAAATTCATTATCTATTTACTTAGCTCTTCTTAAAAACGAATTTACAAAAATTATATGATAAATAAAATGATGGTCTATATAATTTAAGTAGAAAACCATAACGAAGCAAAAGTGCAAACAAAAAGTGAAAATCGTCCATTTTTTCTATTGTCTCAAGATTTTTCTTCTTGTCTTATTGAGTAAAAAATTTAAGAAAAATTTTATTCATGTGAATTTTTTCTCATTCTGCAGCCATCGCCGCCATCGCATACCTGACGAACAAAAGCGAAACAAAGAGCAAATAATAGAAATGCTAAAATTTGTCATTTGCATACGACAGCAACAACAACGACGACGACGACAATAATCAGGACGCAGCGCCGCTACCCACACTATCCACAAATTTCCGCATCTATTACCAACACACCAGTATTCACAGCTGCTTCCGTTTCCGTTGTTCATTTCGAATTCGTGTGATTTCCATGACATTATTTGCCAAAATATCCCACACCGTCGCGCCCATACCGAATTAGAAGAAGAAGGTAGAAAAAATCGCTCAAAATGAATTCAATTTGTTATTGTCGCTTTGTCAAGCAACAACAGCACTCATGCTCTCCAACAATTTCTAGTTCTAGATTCTGGTATCTTTGGTTTTTTTTCTTTCTGCTTTCTCTTCACACTTTGGCATACATATATAGTGTGCTTTTTCATTTTTACTTGTTGGTACCTGTAATTTGCAATTTCAACTGCTATGACCAAAATATAAGTAAAAAATAAAGGATACTTGACAAAGACGTACAAGAAACCCATTTCCACTACATAAACTGGGAAGGATATTGTTGAGTTCAATGTTATTATTAGGAGTCTTAACAAATTGGTAGCAATTACTTTTTGGAACAAGGCCAAAGAGGAGACCAGTTGTTGCTTACAATGCATTATTTTAATGATGACGATCAACTTTTTTTTTATCACAAAGAATCTGGTATATATGGGGGAAGGTTTGGTCGGTAGAATTAGAAAAAAAAAAAAAAAAATATGAAGAGTCGACTGTTATCCCCGTTAATTACATACAATTATTGTGATATTGTCACAATTGAAGAGCGTGCTCTTTTTAATATTTAACTTATTTTCTGTTTTTCAAGTAATGTCATGAAGAAATAACGTTAAAACGGTCGGGATTTCATAGATTTTCGATTAGAGACTTAGAATGTTCTCCACTAAATATTTGGAGAAAACTGTGTACATAATATGTTTATCCACTGAAAACTACTTAATGATAAGAATAAGAAGAACTAATGAACGACCAATATTTCATGCATACTTAACATGTCCTTCCAGGTGAATGTCTTAATTTTTTTGAAAATGTTACTTTTCAGGGTCCTAAAAATTCTAAATAGCTTTTCTGATGCTTAACTCACTATTAATCTTCTTTTTGATGTTTAAGAATTTCTTGGATTTCCAGATTTTTGGATTTCTTTCTCATTCGACCATTTCCGCTTTTATTTATCTCCAATTCCCAAGAAGCTTCTTGTTTGTTGATTTAATTTTTTTGCCAACTTTAAGCTACGACAAGAATCATCGGTGGTTTATGAAGCAATTTTTTTAAGGTTTCCATAACTGACAGAAGCACACTGGTCGGAAAATATAAATAACTGGTAAAATCCGAAAAATAAAGTTGTTGTTTTTGCACTTTTATATGTTGCAAATTTAAGTGTATGATCCTCTTAGCGCGTTTCAGAGGTCTAAAAAACTTCTTTTCATAAAAAACTCATCTTGTTTGAGTATAAAGTTCACATTTCTTGTGAAGATTTTTTTTTTTCGTAATATAAAGCGATTTAGTAAGCAAGTGGAAAAATATCTACGGTTCATCTTTTTGCTACGCAACAAAAAGGAATCTCTCAGTAAAGGTTTATTTAATAAGTTTCTCAAATCCAGAGCGCGGTATCCCGTTTACAGTTTATATACATAAGCAATTATTTTAAAAGTAAAAAAATCCACAGACACCCATCTTATTTCCACATGCATCGTTTGCAGAGTAAATTTTGCTACCAAACGGTAAAGAAATTAGCTGCCCCGATGTGCCCCAAAGAATGTTTTTACGACTTTTGAAAAGCATTTCATATTCAAATTATATGATCACAGAAATAAACTTTTGTAAAAAATTATGCTGTTTAGCATATTTTGTCCTCCATTTTGGATGCGCTATTTTGTGTTACAAAAATTAATTTTATGTCCTTAGTCAGCGTCCTTAAAATCTCCATTTTGGCTTCTTGTTGAATAGTGTAGTGTCATATTAATACAATCATTTGGGAGAATAAAATGATGTTACATGGAAAGTTTTGCGCGATTTTTGCAAATGAGTTGTTTTATAGATTTCGATGTGGTCTTTTAGAATTTCAAAATTGCTATACCAAATCATGTTCGCTCGAACCGCCATATTCGAATAGTGGCTTCCAAAATCAGTTTTTTACAAATATCTCTTTAACGGTTACATTTAGGGAAAAATATTGTGGTGCAATATTGTAGCTTATAAAATTTTCTATAAAAATGACCTGTTAATTGTTTCCAATTGACATATAACTCAGGAGATATCCTAATTTAAAATTTGAAAAAAATTATTAAATTGTGCATGCCGCTTATGAATAGGCACAGTGATGTGTTGAGCTTAAATTTACGATAACTCATGAACGGTGAGTCACACGTTCAAAGTAAAAACACTTTTTATAGGGAATTACTTTCACTACTATATAAGCTACAGTTTATTTTTTTTTTCACATGACCTTTAGTTTACGAGATATTTTTTCAACAAACCTAAAATTTAGAAAAACACCGTTTTTTCCAAATAGCTCCAAAACGGTTCGTCCTAGAAAAAAAACTTTTCATGCATTTTGTAGAACGTTTAATTTCCTATAAGAGTCTTTCCGAACTATTTTTTCGTCATACTTACCCTTCACGAGATATTGCGACTTGAAAATCATTCAAAATTGAGCATAGTACGTAGCATAGTACAATGTTCAATTTTTAATAATTTTCAAGACGCGATATCTCATGAACGGTCAGACGAAAAAACAGTTCGGAAAGTAAGGGTAAGAGAATAGAACGTTCTACAAAAAGCGAAAAAAAATTTTTTTTAGAACTAACATTTTTGGAACTATTTTGAAAAAACCGTTTTTTTCTAAATTTTAGGTTTATTGAAAAAATATCTCGTAAACTATAGGTCATGTGGAAAAAAAATAAACTGAAGCTTATAGTGGAAGTAATTCCCTATAGAAAGTGTTTTTACTTTGACTCACCGTTCATGAGTTATCGTAATTTTAAGCTCTACACATCACTGTGCCTACTCATAAGCGGCATGCACAATTTACTAATTTTTTTCAAATTTTTCAAATTTTAAATTAGGATATCTCCTGAGTTATATGTCATTTGGAAACAATTAATAGGTTATTTTTATAGAAAATTTTATAAGCTACAATATTGCCCCATAATATTTTTCCCTAAATGTAACCGTTAAAGAGATATTTGTAAAAAACTGATTTTGGATAAATTTTTGAGTCGTAATCATCATCGTCGAAAACCCTCATTACCGACTTTCGCGCGAATAACTACAGTTTAGCATTATTTTGTCCACCATTGCTAATTCGCCAAATTTGGTTTTTTTAAAATGATTTTCGGATTCATTATCAGCACCATCAAAAAGCCCCTTATTGTCAATTTTCAGAATTTTGGCAAGCATTTCGATATTCCGATCACTGGAAGTTCTGCTTGGGAACTATAAGCATTTCTTTATGCAAACACTAATCCAAGAATTCTTTTGCTTTTCCGTTTGTTGGTCGTTGCAAAGGAATTAAGAAAAAAAAATTATTATTTATATACTTTATATAAACCAGTGGCATAATACAGGGTAGTACTTAGAAAAAAAGATCGTTACAGATAATAGTCTAATCAAACAATTTATCAAAAATGAAGGAAAAGATAGAGATCTTCAAACACGCAGTGCAAACGAAAGTTCACTTCTGGGTTAAGTTGACCACACTTACAAGCTGAAAATATCTCACCGCGGGCATCAAAAGATTTATACCATCTAAGCTTTACGTACTGAGAACTTCGGTTTTGCACATTTTTTCTTCTTAACTGATTTTCAATTTCCTAAAAATATCAACAATAATTGAATTTAACTTCATCACATTTCGTAAATCATTCATTACAGAAATAAAATCAATTTTCTAATGCTTGTACAAATACACACACACATGACTACACTTACATCTACACCTTCACTCCCACATACATGACATTATACCACATTAAAAAAAGTTAACCTAATAATCCTGTCATTGTTGTCATTTTTTACCAAAAGTAATCCTGCTTTTCTACTCTTCCTTATTTTGACAATTTTACAAATACATTATGTCACACATGTGTAGGGTTGTTAGATACCGAGTACGAGACTATGCTCTGTAAGCTGTCAACCTGTGTGCGGCTGTTGTTTGTCTGTCTGAATTCAATACACACACGCGCACACTTTTAAAAACATTATATACATATCTACATCAAATTTCCCAATGGATTCAATAATAATTGAAAGCAATCCGTAAGTCCTTAACATTAGGAATTGATGACTTCTTCTAAATGTCGTCGTCATCGTCGTCGTCATTGCTATTGATGTTGTTGTTGCTATTGTTGTTGGCATCTTCAACTCTCATAGTAGCTACATAACACCTATGACAATATCAGCAACAACTTGGAAAAGAATCCAACAGCAACAAAATAATAAAATCGAAATATATACCATACGAAAGCTATCAAGCAATTGCAGAATGTGTGTGTTAAAAGGTGCTACAAGGATACTCAATGGGGACAGTGGCAATGTTGATGGTAAGCACACACAGGCAACAAAAGCATTGATAAACACGAGTACCCAGCAAACATGTTCAATCGTCCGCGACATCGCATTCTGATCTTTCGTGATGCTTTTGGCGTTAAAATATACTTTGACATTTTTCTTCGTGAAAAATATTGCCTTTTAGAAAAAAAAATACTACTTTTTTCGAAATTTCTCAGGAGCTGACTTCATGTCGTATTCGGCCATCTTGTATCGTGTAAAACTCTTCTGGAAGAGTTATATTGTAAGTTATTCGTGAAGAAGTTATAGCGTTTTTTTTTCTCAAAAAAATTCTGCGTTCGTTTCTTAAAAAAAATTCTGACCTGTAAAACAAATCGTGTTCGCTTCTAAAAAAGACTGCATTCAAAAAGCAAAAAATTTAGAATTTTTTGACCCGAAATTCGAAGGTGCAAAGAAGTCTGCCGCCAACTATAGGGAAAAAAATATTTTAATTGCCTTTAAAATGCAATATATGTAAATTAACTAAAAAATTAAAAATGAAATATTACGTTTCAATATCTGTTGTTGAAGCTTTAGAATTTATTTTAACTTTTAAAACGAAAGTCTCTCGAAAGTAAACAACATTGTAGCTAATATCTCATCATTGAGAAAAGTTCTGCATTTTTTCTGTTCTATTGTAAACTAGAACAGGTCAAAATTTTTTGAGTCAAAATTTAAAAAGTTCTACATCTTAAGAGATCAGCTTTTTTAGTAGAGAAAAGAAACGCTATTGAATTTGAAACCATCTTCCAAAAGAGTCTTGAAGATTCTTTTTTTATTCGCCTGGAAGAGCTTTAAGCTTGGCTTATAATGATCTTCCAGAAGAATGATAAAATAACCTTACGTTAATCGTGCCGAAGTTTTCTTGTGCAATACTCGCCTAAAAGAAATGTAAGTTCATCGCAGAGATGTTTTATTTGCAATGATCTTCCAGAAGACTGCCAGGAAAATCTTCTGTTTCTCGCCCAAAACTTTTAAGCTCGTGTAGAACTGTTGTAAATATATCCTAAAAATGTTGGAAGATTGTCCGCGATTAAAAATGTTTGCTGGGTGTGAACACATTTGTAAACTTACACACATATATAACAGCGATACAAGAAACAGCTGACAGATTTTTGCTTAGCCGTTAGCTATTTAAGCCCTAGTAGGAAAAACATGTGCTGGGACGTAAGCGCAACATAATCGAGTCATTTAGGCAATCAAAAAAAATGGAAACTATTAAGCAGAAATTTCAGCAAAATTATCTTCTGTGCACTCAGTGAATGTGCTTTAGACATCCCCGGATAAAGTGTCCACAAGAACACAGCTACAGTAATAAAAACTATCTACAACCGAAACGAAAGAGCGAACGGTTAATTAAAAGTGTGGTCGAAAGCAACAATTAGAAATTTTGAGAAAATAAAGCAGTTTGGGATTTTATTTGAGAGTTCCAACCATCAATACCAGTTGAGATAAAAGGCACTGCTCATCGAAAAACTGATCAGTCTTGGTATGATTACAGTTCAATATGGTAAAAGTATTGTCTGCCAAAGTGGATTGCAATAACAATAAATTAAGTTTTATTATAGTTGTGAAGATAAATAAAAAGTTACTTAAAATAAAGGGATGGTGGTCCTTAAGGAATGTTTTTTAGGGGGGAACGTGATGAAATAAAAACGGTGAAATATAAATTTTTTAATGAAAAATTTAAAAAAAAATTAAAAATTTTCCGAAGATGAATGCAACAAACTCTAATCACAAAAGAAATGTTTCGAAAATATCGTTTTCATACAAAAAAAATGTTCACTGAAAATATTTCTGATGGTTTACGTACGTGTGAGACCATTGTTCTTGGACATTGAGTG
The DNA here is from genome assembly GCA_951812925.1 of Calliopum simillimum. NCBI lineage: Eukaryota > Metazoa > Arthropoda > Insecta > Diptera > Lauxaniidae > Calliopum > Calliopum simillimum. The sequence continues at coordinate 147,203,128 of OX638368.1, forward strand.
TTGGTCTTGGTTTTGATATTCAATCTTGGTCTTCGTCTTGATCTTGGGCGTTAAGTCTTGGTCTCGATCTTGATCTTAAAAAAATTTTTAAAGATTGTTGAGTATTCAAAATTTCCAAACCTTATTTTAGCAAAGCAATTGTGTTTTTAAGTTGCCAAATTTCGAATTGAGAGATGATTTTTAGCTTGAAAGGGATGTGACACAACTATTAACTGGATCTGTAAATGCTTAAAGGGTGGAAGTCAATATAAGTAAACTTTCGAGAAACTGAAAAAAAAAAATCAGTCTTGGTTTTGATGATCATTGTTATCATCGTGACTAAGAAATTATATCACTACTCAAGACTGAGACTAATTTTTCTCATCACTAAAACTGATTCCGCGATATGAATGCAATTAAAGGTGAATCTTCTAATAAGACTAAATATTATGTTTGGGTTATGTAAAAGTAACACTTTTAATAGATTCACATACGATTCAAATTATTTGCAATTTCTAATGGGTTTTATATGGTTTACATAAATATGTACAAATGTGTGTGTACGCGTCGACTAAGAAATGTTGCCAAACTCTAAGCTACAATAATTGGCAACACTTACAAACGCACGTACAGTTATTGTCACACACAGTAGGTGTATATGCCGTATGTTACCTGTTATGTGGCTCAGTGTTTGTACTAGGGTGATTCAAAACTAAAAATCATTTTTATTTTAAAATTGTTCATCCGATAAGAGACTTTCGTCATATCGTCAGAATGAAATTTTCAGTATAGGACAAAACATGAGTTTAGGTAATAATTTCGCATTTTAAGTGGTCCATTACTGGGATATTTCTTTACCTATTTTCATTTTCTGACCTTTTTGAAAAGTAAGAAAAGCAGGCTATTAGCAAAACTTACAAAATGTTTTTTTCTGGAAAAAAGACAAAGCTATCTTTCATATAAATCCAATTAGGATTTGCCAGTTCTATCAGACTGAACATGAAACGAATTTATGTAAAAAATTTCGTCGAAATCAGAAGGGGTGTGGCAAATCTTATTACGCTACGTATGGAATGGCTGAATTGTATTGAGTGAACATTTAAACATAGAAAAAAATAAAAATGTTTAAGGACGTGTCTTTTAAAATTTAATCGAGATTCAATCATCCAATAAATGTTTTTTTGAATGATCAGCAAAAATAATTGTTTTTTAATGAAATGAACAACTTTGAGATATCCGAGAAATTTCGAAGGATAACCTCTTGCTGAAACAACCGAAAGGAATAAAAAAACATGAGAACACCTTAACATTTAAATAAATTTTTCTTACATCGTATAAATGCTAAAGGCAACAGTATGTATGTAAGTAAAAAATTTTTTGGATACACGCTAACAACAGAGATAAACAATGATATTACGCATAAGTATGTGCCAAGTAGAAATCAGTTTTGTAAGGAAACAGGCAACATACCTTGTATTATTGTTGCTCAGAGGAAACTGTTTAACAAATTTTGGAATTTTATTGTTTAGGTAACAATACTGTTTCCAATTTGTCAATTAAGACTTTCCACAGGTTTAGCTGCAGATGGACGACTCGAAAGTTACCGCAAAGTTTCAATATTGGTCGAGGTAAAAGGTCGATGGTTTAAAAAATCAGTTTTTTTTTTTCTAAAATATCTCGCTAACTATTACTTCTAAAGAAAAATTTCTGGTCGACAATTTAACATGACTTATAATTAAGAAAATATCCTAATTGAAAAAGTGACACAACTTAGTAACTTATACATTAGCCCAGGCAAATTAGCATGAAAATAGACGTTAAATAACAATAATTAGGGGAAAGCTGAAAATCGGACCTTAGAAACACGATTACAAATAATTTGTCAAAAGTCCCCATTGATCCCATGTGATCTTACTTTTTTTCGACCTAATTGAATTTTTTGGCTTTCAAATACGGTTAAAAAAATAAACAAAGCTTTCACTGTTTCACCTGACCATATTTGAACGCCAAAAGTTCAATTAAGTCGAAAAAAAGTGAGATATAATCAAAATTTTGTAGAATGACTAGGTGGCAACCCTAAAAATGTATAATGGATTTTTATAAACTTTATCTAAGCGTTTCAAAACTAAATTTTTTTTTTATTTTTATAGTATATGGATTAAGCCAAATATACGAAAAAAAACCAGGTGGCAACCCTAAAAGCGAATGTTGAACTTTTACAGTTTTTATAAAATTTTTAAAACAAAAATTTATTTATTTTTTTTTTTATTTTGCTAAATTGTATGCTTTAAGAATTCCTTAAAAAAATACGATGTGACAACCCTGAAAACGATAATGTGCACAGTCAACGTAGCAACGGCAAAGCAAAGACCTTGTGGCATACGAGTGTGCATTGTAAAATAATTTGAAAGTTGAATTTCGATATCTCATGAACGGTTAGTCGGACGAAAAAAGTGTTCGGAGAGACCGTCATAGGGAATCACAACAAAATGCATGAAAAAATTTTTCTTAGGGCACATCGTTTCTGAGATATTTTGAAAAAATTGTTTTTTTCTAAATTTCAAAATTGTAGAAAGATATCGCCTAAACTATGCATCGCACGAAAGAAAAACAACATGCAGTTTGTAAAGCAAGCAATTTCCTATAAACAGTATTTTTACTTTTAACGTTTGACTCACCGTTCATGAGATAATTAAATTTAAAGCTCAACACATCACTATGCGCACTCATAAGCGGCACACACATTTTAATAATTTTTGCCTCAATTTAAATTAGGATATCTCCCAAACTATAAATCGCATGAAAACAAAATGTGAAACGTTTTTATATGAAATTTTATAAGCTACAAAATTGCGGACAAAAATTTTTCTGTAGAAGTTACCGCTGGCGAGATATTTCCAAAAAACTATTTTTTGTGACCTTTGACCTTGAATAACTTTTTTAGCTCACATGGGATCAATGGGGACTTTTGACAGATTATTTGTACTGGTGTTTCTAAGGTCTGCACTGATTTTCAGCTTTCCCCTAATTATTGTTATTTCAAATGCTAATTTGCCTCGACTACATGCCGCGTATGAGAGTGTCAAAAGGACCAACTAAAGACTTAATCAAAGGAAATCATTGTCCAAGAAATTGAATAAATAGCTCCGGTTAAGAAATATGTATGTACCTACATATGCATAGTATATGCAATAAGAACTAGTAAGGGTGTAACTTTTGGCCTGGCCAAAAAATAAATACCCTACACTGCAATATTTTGAAACTTTTGCTGGTATGGGAGGTGCCATGCCCTCTTTTCCGATTTCACCCAATTTTTCTTGAGAGCTTGCATTTATAATTTTTAGTGTCTGAGTCAAATTTGGTTCGATTATCTCAAAAAACGCTTTCAATATAGCGTTTCGAAACAATTTTTAGTATTTATGTGTATTTTCGTTGCATTGCCGTGAAAAATGCTCCTAAAGTTGTATTTTGAATATCTTTTTTGTATGGGTGGTAGGCATGTCCGTTGACCGATTTCACTCATTTTCAATCCCACGAATTAACTATGACAACGGTTGCAGTGTATCAAATTTCATTGAATTATCTTGCTCAGTTTTTTCAAAAAATTTATTTCCACACACAGCCAGCCACTCAGACAGCCAGCTAGCCAGACGGATATGGCTATATCGACTCAGGAGGTGGCTAACTTTAACTCAATTTAATACATGGCTAGGTAATGAAACATTAGAAAGCTGGAAGCCAATAAAATGTGGAACAAAAAAAAAAAAAACACAGCACAAAAAAAATTCAACACTTCTAACACTTTAATTTAACGTTGCGGAAGCATTAAAAGCATAAAAAATTCTCCAATGCATTTTGCATAAAACCTGCCAAAGAATTGGGTTGGTAAGAAAGCAACAAAGCATAAACTAATATGTTTGTGTAAGGAGCATAATAAAAATTTAATGAGAAAATGCTGCCGTTTTATCTCTTTTTTTTGCTTCTTTTTATAAATAAAATAAAACAAAAGGATTATAATAAAAAAGATGTGTAGGTAGCAAAGGTATAGCATTTTTCAGCACAAAGTTTACACCTTTAGAGATGAGTGATTGATGCTTGTGAAGTTGTAATAAAATTTAGAAGATTAATGTTTTTAAGAGTGTCATCTACTTATAATGCTTTCACAGTAAGGGCAAATTAAGTAATGTTTTTGAAAAAACATATTTGAATTGGGGTCACAAATTACCAAGCTTAGCATTTAAACTAATCATAAATATTAAATTTTATAGAAAACTAAATTTCACACCTTAATACTAAGTTTCCACCGGAGATATATGATTGTAGCTGTGATGAGATCTATAAATATAGTCGTTAAATCCATCCCGTTTTCACCTTCCGGAAAAGATTCATTTTTGACAGTAAGTGTCGTAAGCAAAAAAATTAAAGTTGTTTCTCCTTTTCTTCACATTATTTATTTTTCATTTGCTTTGTTTTTAATAAAATTCGTTCGCAAATAGCCAAAATCGGTAGCCGAGAGTTATATGCAGATTTGAAATAAATTTTGTCATAAATAGATTTATTTTTTTATGATAGATCAATTGCTTTATGTCGAGATTTAGAGCTAAATCTCGAAACAGCCATAAATCACCTTATAAATCACTGGCGTAGATGTAAAATAAGGGGACATGCATACAAACGTTAGTCTTCTAGGCGCGTTGGTGTCATAACTTTCAAATGCTTCCATAAAAAAAATTAAGAAACGTAATTTATGCACAACACATAACTGAAAATCTTCTATTCAAAACGTTGACACGTTAGGAAGAATATTCACGACTTTTAATGCACATCTCTATTTAAATGGGTAATGTACAAACTGAGTGGTGACGGCACACAGAAGGTGTACGTAAATAGCGTTGCCATTTGAGGTAGAACTTTTTCTTTTACTTTTAATTTGTGGTTTGACACACGCAGCTCTCTAAAGATCAACAGGAAATTACAACTCAAAAGAGCAGCGCACTGCTTACGTTATTCAATTGATAGCTTGACTTTTTATAAAGCAGAAACAGCACAGTGGTTTTGAAAAACTGTAGAATTAAGAAAAGGCTCACTATTTTTGCGCAAAGTCAACCTTGACAAACTCTGTTTGTGATTGCAGATTATGATTAACTTTTCAGGACTGACAACTAAAATATTTGCATTTAATAGTGTTATGTGGTAGCCAACTATAATCTTCTAGCACTGGCATTTAAGTCTAAAGTAATTAAACATTATTAAATTTATTAGCGAGTTTTATTCTCAAAAATATCATATCAAATTGAGAGCAGCCAATTCTAGCCAAATGCTTTTAAATGAAATGAGACAAAAGTTATGCAAATTTTTGTCGAGTGTCCTTTGAAATTAAAATAATTATGAACAGTCCTGAATGAAAGTAGATTTGGTTTTTTGCTTTTGCAAGAAAAGTTATAAATTCAAACGTAGCGTAAAATTTCAATTTCCTTTTTTTTTCAAGAAGGAAAGTAAAACAGAAGAACCTCCTAACGATAGACTATGAGGTTTTCAAAAGGTAATCGGCTCAAAATATAGCGAAATCAAAAAAAATTGTGTGAGTTGTTGTTATGTATTGGCACTTGTAATTTTACATAGAAAAGTACGAGAAAATTAAAAAAATCTATAATAAATTAATTTGTACAATTAATAAATTTTAAAATTTCATTACATTTAAATTTATTCTCTTATATACAATTACACTAGCTTTGTATGTAACGCTTTGGGAGAAAATAAACTGCACTGATTTAAATAATTTTTTAATGGATCGTATTATGTTCATCTATATGAACATAATACGGATACGGATAATACCTACATGTAGGAAAATGAGTTTCGACTCCACTCGATTAGTATAAAAAAAAAATATTTGTTGGTTCAGTAGAGTTATATTTACAATTGCAACATAGCAAAAAAATGAAGTAATCTTTACTCTAAATTGCCTTACTTTCCTACACGTAGTGTAAATAGCGCTTTCCAGGCCCGTGCGCACGAGGGGTTTTGGGGGTTCAAACCCCCCCAGGAAGATCTTTTACCCAAAAAAATTAAATAAATATTTATGAATTGAAAATATGTATTGAAATAAAATAGAATTAATCTAATTAGTTCATGTGCCTATAATTTTATTTATAATATCATAGTCATTTTGACTATTCCTGTGGGTAGGCCATTAACAGTTATGAAGGTTTTTAGAAAGCAAGTAACAAAAAATATAAATTGTGATTAGTTTTCGGATAAAAAAAATTAGAACCAGTAATTTTTCAATTGGAATCGTTTTATTTTGGTATTTAAAAAAAAAAAAAAAAAAAAATCGATATCGAGATCATTCCCGCATTAAATGTAATTCAGGCTCAAAGGTCGTAAAAATTAGGTGCTTTTTAATCGAATTTCAAAATAGCAAAAAAAAAAAATGCTTATTTTAAACTATTTTTTTTTTTTTTTCACATATATTCTAATATTTTCAATTGTTATTGACCACCACTCGCCATCTTTCGGGCAAAACCATAATACGATTCTTAAAGGGTTTCTGGGGTTTCTGCTCGAAAAACTCGGTCAAGACCATTTGGGAATTCGATTTTACTCTATCAAGATAATTCTGCAACGAGTGAAACAAATGGTAGTCCGAGATTCAAATACTGAAAGAGGTCAATGGGATTTTTTTCAGATTATATAGCGATGTTTTCAATGCTTTTGTGTCGGTCATCCTCCACCTTTTCAAGAATTTCGTTCTCTTTTTTGGTGCATAGTCGACAAGATTTACAACAAAATTTCCAGAGCGGAATCGATCATACCTGGATGCACCCGATATGTCTGTAAATAGCGTTTTCTGCACTTTAAATCAAGGATAACTCGGATCTGAGACGTGATAGAAAAAACGGTTAACAGATTCGGATTTTTGAAGTAAAAGACTTTGGCTTTAAGCTTCGTTATCAGGTTTTGTGGCTAAAGTTTTCCTTGTTTTGTTATATAACCTCAAAAATCTCAAAAAACAAAACTTTTAGGTTAAGATTTCTCAAGAACCATACGAGATATAGCAATTCTAAGGCCAGATTCGAATTCAACATTAAAATTTGCATTGAAAATATGCATTTTTGTTTTCATTTCTTGTTAATTTTCGTAAAAAACCCAAAAATTCATTTTTTTTTTTCAACAAAAATATTCCAAAAAAAATTCTGAAAAATACAATGTCTCTTTAACGCGATCAGATAGAATTTTCAAAAATACGATTTTTGAATTTAAAACTAATCGGAAAACTAACTGCGTACTCAGTTTTTAGATAGTTTTTGTCAAACCTTGTTTTTTAATACAGAAACAATGTAAAGGCCATTTAGTTACCGAAATTCGACCCTGAAAATAGATTTAAAAATAAACTTTTTCTGTGACCAACAAAGCCTTAAAGCAATTAAACATGAAAAATGATTTAAATCAATACACATTTCATTGAATTAATCTATTTATTAGGGAACAATTTTTGTTTTAGTTTGCTTGCAAAACTACTTTCCAAATTTAAAATTTATTCTGATTTTCTAAAATCTTAATGCAAAGTAGCCTGACTGAAAGATTGCTCAAACCATTTCTATTAAAAACACCAGGACTCAATGCGCTTTTGTGACCAGAGTTAGAACTATCGACTTAAATTCATAAACAAAGTAAAAGAAAAAAATATGGTACATAGATATTATTAAAAATGGACTTTTTTGATGGCATTTTTTCTTTGAAAATTTTGAAAAATTTCGGACTTTGCACTTTTGTATTTCTTTTAATTTTTACTATTTAAACATGTTATTTTGATGTCAACTTTTAACATGCTAAGTGTTGTACTAAGCATTTTATCGTGTTATTACGTTTTTTTTTTTTTTTTATGAAAAACCCCCCCAAGAGCAAATCCTGCGCACGGCCCTGGAGCTTTCAGCCGGAAAAATATATAACCATTTGTACTTTATAATTCTAGTAAAAATATTTAACATTTGTTTAATATACAAATTATACCCACACTTTACACAAGATTGTCATGGACCCGGGTTTGATCCCCGACGCAGGGTTTTTTTTAATCATTTTAATATTTTTTGGGAGCAAGATAATTTGATGAAATTTGGTACATTGCTTCCGTCGTGAAAGTAAGCTCATTGGTTTAAAGATTAGTGACATCGGACCACGAACACGCCGATCGCGTGAACAAAAAAATATTCAAAACGCAATATTTAGAATATTATTCGCGATAAAGCAACCAAAATACACAAAATACTAGGTATAATAAGCTAAAGTTCTGAGCAAAAACAGAGTGGATTAAGGCAAGAGGGCGTGGCACTTCCCATATAAACAAAAGTTTACTCATGATGTAAAAATAGTAAAGGCAAGATCTGAGCAAAAGCTATGTAAATTCGGACAAGAGGTCATGCCACCTCCCGCACAAGAAAACTTTTCAAAATATTACAGTTGAATTTGTTTTTATGTTTGGCAGGCCAAAAGTAACACTCTTACTAGTTTAAATTCCTAAAAACTCGGTTTTCTTTCATAACGCAAAAGTAGTTAAGACAATAAGTCACAAATAAAATTGTTAAAATATAAAAGCTAAAGCATAAAATGTAAAAATTTCTGTAAATTTCGCAATAATTACGCTTGAGAAATTGTCAATGAAAATAATTTAGCTGTTGGCGTTTTTGCCGACGACGTCATCATCACAAAAGCGTCTCAAAGAAAATTAAATAAATTTCTAATAAAGCAAAAAAAAAAGGAAAACAAAACCAAAGAAAAACCACAAAAAACTTGAATGAATGAAAAAAAAAAAAAGTATAAAAAAGTTAATGCCAGCACAAAAGGGGGCAAGGTTTCTGTGGAACGAAACTCATATAAAATCCAATTCAGTTGAAATCAACACAGTCACCCAACTGGTCTTAAAGGAATTATTTGCTTTTCAAAAAAAAGAATCTTTCAACGCCAGCAAAAGCATCAAAAATAACCTCAACCCTATGTGGCACCACCGGTGAATATTGCGCGACTTTTTGTGGCCGACGCACAATTACATTGCGGCGTTCGTTTTGTTGGTGGTTTGCGACACAGGAAACACTGTTTCAAATGTAATTTCTGCCATGTTCTAATTTTTTATTTCTTTCAGTTATTTCAGATGAATACGGATATGTGTGTGTGCAAGTATTTTTCTTTTTCTTTTTACATATATTAGAAATTAAAAAAGGAGTTCAGTGAAATATTGTCAGAGGTAGTTTTCTGTAAAGCAAAGTTTCCATTATGCTCCGAATCAAATCTTTGAGCAAATGCCATAAAATATTTAGTTTCACTTTCTCAATTAAGAAAACAAGACTTTACTGGTAAGCTTATCAGAAAATTCAAAGATTAATTTTTTGATGAATTAAATCTTTCCATTAGATCTACTTAATAAATATGACTACAATACAAAAATTACATCAGCAAAGATGTCCCTTCCACAATGATTGTAAAGCAGTTAATTTCGTTCTCACGAAACACGAAGTCGTAGCTGATCGTCTCCGCGAAATATCGAAAAAATACATATTCCATATAAAATAAAAAAGAACTGAAAGAAACAAAGTCTGCGATAATTTGGAGAAAGAGAACGCTATTGACATTATTTAAATTAGATTTTAAAGAAAGAAAATAGGTTGTTCAGCTACTTTATCGCATTTTACGGATCAATGTTCCATATTCTAGGTTTATAGCTTCAAAAAATAGCAAAAACGGTATTTTTTTTTGCTTTTTTAGGTTAGGATATTTCAAAAACCATATAAGATAGAGCAATTCTAAGACTGGATTCAGATTTAACATCATAAAACACATTCAAAATATTTGTTTTGATTTTTGTTTGCTGTGTTTTTTTTATTTTACATGGAAAATGCTTTTTTGTGATATTTGACGGAGACGATCAGCTACGATTTCGGTGTTTGCATATTTAACAACACAAAACTAGTAAAAATGAGTCCCCGAACAACGGTTTTGTGCGCACTTTCGTCACACCTATCGACTCTTCAAGACAACCGTGCACATTCTGACACCAATAATTTCATCAGATTCATCTACTTTTGATGGCAGTGAAGACAGCTGATGATACATAACTCAATAAAAGAACTAAATTATATATACAGTGACTCACGAAATTGATCACGCTTTGGCTATGGATACAAACAACTAATAAAAAGTCTGAAATGGGTTTGTATTTTTAATGTGTCTTTATTTTGGTAAAACTGCATTAAGTAAAGGAAAATAAGCAAGGGACAAATTCCATGAAATTTTTTCTTAAATAAAAATTAATAAAACAAAATCAAAATCAAAAATATTCAATGTGATCAATTTTGTGACCTTACATTATGAACCTTGGAAACTAATGCATCAATAACTGCTTTTATTCTTCTGGGCGTATTATCACGAAGAGTTCCATAAAATTCTGGAGCAATAGCGTCCCAATTGTTTTAAGCCTTAGGCCACAATTCATTAAGAGTACCAGTTTCACCTGCCATCGGTTTTCTCAATATGCCCCATAGGTGCTCAATAGGATTGAGGTCTGGAGATTACGAGGGTCATTTTATTGCTGTCTTCTAGATAGTATGCCAAGAAAAATAAAAGCTGTTATTGATGAACTAGGAGGCTATACAAAATATTAATATTAGTTTCCAAGGTTCATAATGCAAAGTCACAAAATTGATCACATTGAATATTTTTGATTTTGTTTTATTATTTTTTATTTAAGAAAGAGTTTTCATGAAATTCGTCCCTTGTTAATTTTCCTTTACTTAATGCAGTTTTACCAAAATAAAGACACATTAAAAATACAAACCCATTTCTGACTTTTTATTAGTTGTTTGCATTCATAGCCAAAGCGTGATCAATTTTGTGAGTTACTGTAAGTATAATTGGGTTTACTAAAGTGGATGATATTTCAAAAAGTAGGGACCTATTCAGAAGTGTTAATACGTAAGTAAAGAAGATTTTGCAAAAGTCGCAAAATTGAATTTTACTACTTCGGGAATATTTGTCTAAAATAACGTTTCCTTCACTTTAAAGCAAGAAAAGTTGTTGAGATCTCATCAAAAATTTCATTGTCATCATTTTGTATATGAAGCAAAGCACGCCAAGTGTACCAGCTGAAAATTTTTTTGTCTCCGATTTCGCTCGACTTTGACAATATGGTAGTGCCCGTGTGCAAAATTTATAATGCGGAAGGATTTGATCCTAGTATTATTTGTTGTTAAAATACAGGAAATACGAATTTTCTGAACGAATTCCTAACATAATTTCTGATCAAATTTTCTGAACGTGTTCATTACGAAATTTCGGTACAAATTCATAACTTCGATTCTTGTTTTTTTTTTTAATTTAATTAATTGTGTCTACCAGACTCGAATTAAAAATTCAAAATTACATCGAAAATATTTTTTCCCGTTTTTTTTCCTAAGGAACTAAAATTCGCAAAGAGAAAAAGAAAGCCAAACCTACCGTGATTATCAACCTAAATTGAAAAGATTTTTTGCAGTATCTTTCTACAACCTTTCGCAATGAAATGCTGTTTTTCTCATAACCGTAACTGCCAATTTTTTGAAGATATGCCTATACATATGATCAAAAGTCTAGAAATTTGGTCTTTTTTGATATGCCACAGTTTTCTTCATCAAAAAAGAGACATACGGAATTCGTTAAATTTCCTTTGTTATGAAAACGTTTCGCCAAATAAATTGTTAACTTGGCATACAAGAATAATTGTTTTGGCAAATTTTTTCTTTCTCGTGAAAGAATGTGTTAAATAATTTTTTCTTCGCGCTGAGTTTCAACACATATTTTAAGTTTCAGTCTGAATGCTTCCATTGCACACACCCACCCAGCAGTTAAAGCAGTAGGGGCTTAAACTGTTGTGACCGCCATCAGCTGATGCATTTATCCGTTACCCGCTGGTTGAGTGCCAAATACATGTGGTTTTTTTTTTTTTTTTTTTTCACGCAAAGGAGTAAGTTACTTGATGTTACTTGATGGAGTGATCATTTTGCACGGAACGAAGAGATACTTAAATAAATTCTGGTATAAAGAAAAAGAGAGAGAGATGTTTTTAACAAATGCCTCTATCATATTTCCTGCACATATCGTTACATTAAAGTAGAGATTAAAGTTAATGCTATAAAAAATATTAAGTCCTATGAACTAATTTTAAAACAAATTTTTTAGTATACCAGAGTTATAAATTAAAAAAAAAACCTAAAACTTTGTTGACTTGTGTAATTTTCAAAGTCTGAGACAAAAAAATTTCAATTTAACTAAAATGAAAGTTGGGTTTTAAGAATAACTTTTCAATTGCAAACAGGAAGAAAGCGGGAGCAAAATACTAAGAAAATACACAGAAAGCGAGCGAACTTTGAGGACGTCGACGACATTGTGCTGATGAAAAGAAAAAGGGGCCCCTGGTAAGCAGAGCACCAATGCATGGAAAATACTCTTGCAAATAGTTTACAGTTACCCAAAAAGGATATTGAGCTAAGCTGACTGCATGCTTAAGTATGTGTGTCTTTTTTTCGCTGCGCTTTCTTCGGCTGAGTTTTTTCAACTTCTGTTTTTTACCCTCTTTTGGGTTATTTCTCGTATATGTGACTATTTTTCCTGCTGCATGCTTATGGAAATCCGCATGATGATTGCATATCCTTGCAATCGGAGACGTGGTTGGCAACACCAAAGACGTCGACAATATCAACGCATTGCCAACACTCATACACGTACGCCCAAAATCCATAGAGCAGGGTCGAGTCGAGTAGAGTGATGGAATGGGTGATGATTTCGGTTTCTGTTTGAAAAGCGTTTTCTTAACATTTCAAGGGTTTTTCTTTAATGTCACTTATGCAAAAGTTGCATTTGTGTGCATATGCGTTGCCATGAGCATGTGAGCATGTGCGTATGTGTATGTTTGTATTTATGCGGCTACAGCTGAGTGTTTGCCCAAGTGTGTTAGTGTTGGTGAATGACTTGACAGCACATTCTGTGAGGGATTTACACAGTGCTTAGTTTTTAAGTCGAAATTCATTTTTTTCTCTCTCTCTCTTTTCTTTCTGTTTATCTGTTTATATTTCATTTTATTTTCCTTAGTGGCGCATAAAATGCACAAAAAAGTTCGAGTGCATACTATAGCAAAATGAGCTGAGATAGAAAAAATAATGCATACATATACACATTAAAATGAAAGTGAAAACATAAACAGAGATTAAGTGCAGATGCAGCGAGAATTTTGAAGGATTTTTGAAATTTTAATCTTAAGAAAATTATAGAAAAGTTCTTTTTGGATATAAAAAAACACAGTCTTCTAGACATACAAAAATGCTGTGTTCAAAACTTCTCTCCAGAAGCCAAAGTATTGCTGCTGCTACTTCTACAAGCTGAAGAGCAAAACAATGATCAAAGCGTCACTGCGCCTGAAAAGACTAAATATGGAATAGTAAGGCAAACAGTGAATTTTTCAGAGGTTGATGGAGATATACACCGCAAGCTAAAAATTCATCGATAAGCTAGAAGAGCATGCTTCTGCCATACAAAAATCACAGCCACAAAAATAAATATTACATATCATCACATTAATGGAACCATAAGATATTTTGATTTACAAAACTTCAATAACTACCAAGAAAAATCAAAAACCTCTTCAATTCTGGCCATCACTCCCAGACAAAATGAAGACGACAACCAAACTTCAAATCTTCGAGTTGAATGTTTAACCAAGTCTTTACTACTATCATCATTATGAGGTGGGAAACGAATTTGTTTTAAAATAAGCTTCCACCGCTTTCGAGAATGTTATGACTACGTTTGTTGCTTATTTGGATTTAACAATGTGTCGGAATTCAAATTCGTATGTACCTGGTGTGGCAGCTATTCCACCACAGGTGCTCTTATGATATCGTCGATGAGGTCTATTGTAGTTGGCAAAACGACTTTTTCAAATTTGACCATTCCAAGACAATGAAGCAGAAAAGAACACACCGAGACGAATAATGATTACAGTATCATGACTGCCATCTTGCTACACTTTCCACCCCGTTTCAATTTCATAAAAACGAAATTTTTGCAAGGTACTGCCTTTAAGGGACGGAGATAATGGATAGTAATGTTCGGGAAACATGTTGATTGGGAAAAATACAGGTAAGTCATACATTCTACAGGGAAAAAAATTATTGAAAATATTATTTTTGCGGGGTTGCCTCCATAAGAAGTGTCTATAGATGGTAGATAAATATGTCCAGGAAAAAAATATTGGGTGCTGGTACCATATTTTATCCCTCTTAGGACGTTACCTGCTCAGCTATAGTGCTATTAGTTGATCATTATTAAATTTTCTTAAACTTTGACTTCGATGAGACGCCACTTAACATCATTCAATAGAGCCAATTTTTTGGCTTATGAATTATTTCATTAAACCCCTCAAATCGAGGAATCATGCACTCAATCATGTCTAACATGGATATTCAACATATAGATTGAATTGTACTAGCCCTATATTGTTCAAACAGTTTCAAATGACATTGTTCGTAAAGTCTGACCTGACATAACTTTAATAGGTAAAAAATTTTGGATACGACTTTTTTGGGTTTTCAGTACCTTAGATACATATATTGCTTTTAGTTGTTGATTCTAACTTTTATTTAGCGTGTCAGAAAATGGATTAAGCAAAGCGAGCTGTACTTTTTTCTTCGTTCTATGTATATTTATTGCACTTTTTCTTAAAAAAATTTTAAACGCACTATTCTTAAGTTTTAAGTATTTCTTGTGCTTGGTGGCCTCTTATGAAAATTTCCGTGGAAGTTTTTTACAGAACTCTTCAATCCATGACCAAAAATGGTATACTTTTTCAGCATTTTTGTGATTTTGAGGCCAAAGAAGCAATGTTTTCGGGACAGTTTGTTTCTCACTTTCTTTCCTTTAGTCTATAGCTAGAACTTTGTTAAAGATTGGAAAACGAAATTTCGAACGGCTTACGAGATATAGCCGTGGAAACTTTGGAAAGTGAGTTTGATCCCAAAAGTTTATAGTAGGTACTATAAAATCTGACCTGGAGCTAAACTATCTAGATATTGCTAGTAACCTCAAGTACGTTCAGGAACATCATTCAACATTTTTTTTTAATTTTATTTATTTATTTTAATTATTTTTGGCCAATGGAAAAGTGATCACCAAAGCCTCTAGAATCACCCTCCATTTTCAGGTTTAGTTGGGATTTCTTTTTGTAATAATCCTGTGCAAAGAAAGGTAAAATTTGTCCAGAATAAAATAAAACTTTTAGTAAAAAACTCAAATATGTACATATTTAAAACAATTATTTTCTTTTTATACTTATTTGAATTTTTTTTAAAAAACAATAAAAAAATACAAAATAGCGTAGCCGTATTATTTTTCAATAAATGTAACGATAAAAAAGGGGGCTATTTCGCGTGGACTAACTGAAGCCTTTAATTATATTCAAGTGTTGAAAATCAATGCTTTCAACATTTGAACACCATTTTATTTTTTGCTGAATTTGCTTTGATGGTACACCAGTAAAGGTTCAGATTCCATTGTTGTTGCTGATATTGTGCTTTTCATTTGGGGACAAACTTTTATGTGAGTCGCTTAATTTTTTTTTACTTTTCATTTTTTTCCTCCAATTTATTTCGTTTTTTTATTATTTTTGTTAACCAAACCAAACCAAGCACAACTTTTGCTGATATTTTGCAAAAACGGAATTGAAACAAACAAAAAAAAAAAAGTTTATATAGGCACGAATTGTTAAAGCATCACATAAAAAAATTCTGGAGTTTAACGAAATAAAAAAAAATAAATAAAAATTAAAGAGAAAAACTAAATAATAAAAAATTTTATTGAAGACCGACAAATAACATTTAAAACTAAGTATTGGATATTTTCATAAATTTCTGGAAAAAAATCCTTTTTCCTATTTAATGGTCTCATTTTACGCGTTTCAAATTGAAAACCAAAAACTAAAATTTTTCACGAAAAGTTATTTATATCTATCATTTTTAATTTCATGAACATTTTTTAAGAAATCTTAAAATTAACTTTTCATGCTCAAATTTTAATCACTTTGTCGGATTCATGGACGTGGTAAGAAAAAGAAAAGTATTTAGATTTTTAATCATCAACGCTCCAGTCATCGCCCATATGCTTATCTAAAGATTTTTCAATGAGAGCGCTATAAAAGATTTTTTAAATAAAACAAAAACGGTTTTGGATATCAATGAAATTGTTTATTCCTGTGAAAGTATATTCGATGCCATTATGTATGGAACTCGATTTCTTTTGCATGGCCACCACGGGCACGCTTGCAGAAGTCCAGACGCTGAACCCAATTTTCGACGGTTTTCAAGCATAAATCGGCCGATAATGCTGAAATTTCACGATCGATAATCATACGAAGTTCATCCATCGTCACTGGCTTATTGGCATAGACCATAGACTTGACGTAGCCCCACAGGAAATAGTCTAACGGAGTCAAATCGCACGACCGAGGCGGCCAATCGACTCTGCCATTTCGTGAGATAACACGTTCACCAAACTTGGTTTTCAATAAATTGATTGTGATATTCGCTGTGTGGCTTGTGGCGCCGTCCTGTTGAAACCACATATTGTCCAAGTCCATATCATCCAATTCGGGTCAAAAATATTCGGTTATCATTGAACGGTAGCGATTCCCATTCACAGTAACGTGCCGGTTTTGATCATCATGGAAGAAGTACGGCCCAATGACGCCGCCGGCCCATAAACCGCACCAAACCGTAATTTTTTCGGTATGCAATCGTGACTCAAGGAGTACGTGTGAATTGCTGCCTGACCAATAACGCATATTTTGCTGATTTACGAAGCTATTCAGCCAGAAATGAGCCTCATCGCTGAAGATGATTTTTCGATGAAAATTCGAATCATTTTCAAGTTGTTGCTCAGCCCAATTCACGAACATACGACGCTTCTGGTAGTCAAGCGGCTTCAGTTCTTGCATCAATTTGATCTTGTAAGGATGTTAGTCAAGATCTTTTCGCAAAATTCGCCACAACGACGTCACAGAGATGCCCAACGCTTGAGAACGACGTATGAGAGAGACATTTGGGCTTTCTTGAACTGAAGCCTCAGCGGCAGCAATATTCTCGACACTACGGGCACTTCTTTGTCTCACTGGCACGGGAAAATTTTGTACTGTGCCTGTGGATTCAAATTTTTCCACTAGACGCTCAATTGTTGATCAGGTAGGACGATTATGACGAACATAAATTGGACGTAGCTCTCTTAAAGTTGAGGCCACTGACTCCGAAATTTGGTAGTAAATTTTAATAATTTCTACTCGCTGTTGGCTCGTATATCTTTCCATGATGAAATGGCAAACCTTACTGAAGAGAAATGTCAAGAGAGCAGGAAAAAAGATGGCGTCGTTTGCTGTCCCTATCGGTCTACTTTTGTAGCGTCCCTAATGAAAAACCCTTTATATATATTACGATAATGGGAAAAGAAAGGAAGATAAATGGATTTAGTTTTGTATGGCAGTTACACCTTTAAGACTTGCTCGGTAGAGTGATAATGCGTGAAATCAGTTTTAACCCTATTACTCCTCAGGGGTATACTTAGTAATATCTTTTTTTTGTCTAGGGCTCCTCTATAAACACACAGTATATGTAGTATATTTTAGAACATTATAAAATAATAATATGGACCACACGGTTATTTTCCACTGCATACATAGGATTTACCGTTACTCAACTTAGGATTTACCGTTACTTAACTCTAATACCTAAAGCTTATAATAGAGCGATTTTAGCGTTCGGTGAAGTCGCATGTTGCTATGAAGTTGTTTTTTGTAAAAAAATTTTTAGTGATTCATTTTTTCTAGTGAGTGAATTTCATTATTTCACTTAAAAGACATCGTTTTTTTAAATAAATCATTAATACCATTTATAATTAGTGTGCACAAATTAGTTCACTAACCACAAGAGTTTTTGATAAAAAAACCATTTATTTCACCAACGCGTACTGTGGGTATTATGGACCATCGAAGAAAAAAGCCTCAAAAACATATGTATTTATTATCTTCTTCAGATGGGGAATCTAGCGGCAGTTTTCATGACGAGTCTGACGATCATTATTTGTAGTTCGTAAATTACAAAAGAAAAATGCATATGCTGTTATGCGCATTATTCAGAAAATCGCCGTGGTGAATTTTGGGTTGAATGTGTAATCTGACATTCTTGGAGTCATTAAAAATGTGGCGGATGTGGAAGTGACATTTTTATATGCATCTTCTGTACCAAACAATCGTGTGGGGCAATATGGACTATATATAACACTACACCTTTTTTATCTTCATTTTGAGTATTTTCAGTTTCATAATTTTTTTCTTTATCCTGATTAGATATTTAACTGAAACTGAATCAGAATAAAGGTAAATTGTTTCCTTTAACGAATGACATAAAATAAATTTTTTTGTTTTACGTTTTTTGAGTTTTATTTAAAAAAGAAAGATTGGTGGTCCATATTTCCCTCCCTTACCCTACTAGCTCTTTTTTACTCGCTGAAATTGACATTTCTTTCTATGTTGGCAATTGAATTGCCTCTTGAATCCTCGTAAAGTAGAAGAGTTTGTTGTTTTATTTGATTTAGGACTTTTTTTTTAGCTTTTTTATTTTCTAAATTTCAATCTTTTTTATTCTTTTGTTGGTTCCTGTGGCATGGGTCGGTCGAATTTCTGTCACCAATTTGTATCGCATTTCATTTGCAAGGGAAACTGCAATTGCACAACAACAACAACAACCAAATTGGTCTAGAAATTGTGGTGTTGCAGCTTCTATTTCGTTGGTCTTCAATTTGACATTTTTGTTGCTGTTGTTATCGTTGTTTTTGTTTTGTTATATTTGCTACAATTTTCGTTGACTGGTATGTGTCGCCAACATACAAGCCACTACCGCCAGCAAAAGCACCAGCAGCAGCAGCAGCTCAACAACAACCAGAAACCTTATTTTCTCTGCCATTACCAAATGCCAAATTGAGCAATGAAATGTAAACTTTTCATTTGATGTGAAATGAAAAGCAAGAAAAATTGTTTTCCATTTTGTTGCTGTTGTTGAAGCAGCAGCAGCCGTTTGAATTGTGCTTATGTTGGTTTACTTGTATATACAGCTCAATGTTTTGGACCATGGGTAATATCATGGCTTCCACTACTTAAATAACTTGATTTTGGCTTTGGTCTCGAAAAATAACCCATACCAAGACTCACTTTGCTCATCACCAAATATAAAGATTAATAAGATTAATTCTGGAAACATAATGTTATCGAGGGGTGGCAGGTATAGAGAACAAAATATATACAATCTGGAACACCGTCACCTAATAAGTCGAGCCTGTCTGTACGATGAAATCGTTTTTATATTTTTTTGAAGCAAGATAATTAGAAGAAATTTTGCCCTGTCTTCGTCGTAAAAGTTACCTCATTAGATTAAAAATTTCCAAAATTGGATTGAATTTATATATGAAAGCTATAAATCGTATGTGGAATGTCATATGATTTTTCATTCCATGGTGTCATTTTCAAATGGTCGTAACTTTTTAAAGAAAGATTATACAAGAACAACTCATAGTTTATTTTGAACAGGAGGAATAGCACCAAGCATTGCAGTTAGTAGAAGAGAGCAAAACAATATAATGCGTCCACTATATGACCTCAAAAATCGTGGTTTTGAACTTTTAGGTAAGAATATCTCAAAAACCATATGTGATAGAGCAATTTTGAGACTGAAATCAGATTCAGCACCAACAATTACATCGAAAATAACTTTTTTTGTTTTGGTTTGTTGTTTTTTTTTTAAGTGAAGTGTATCGTTTTTCGAAATCTGTTTAAAAAAGGGAGCAGATAGTATTTCAAAGTAGGGTGCGTTTTTATCTTGACATTATAAGAAAAACTTTCGGCCTGGTTAATATCATACTAAATAGGGGGTATTAATGATGAAGCTTTGCACGCATATATGGCAGATATCAATTCAAGGCTTGATGCATAGATGTATGTATATGATATTTATCAAGAACCCTACAAAAAAATTGAAGCAAAGGGCGTTGCGACCCCGATTCAAAAAAATTCTGTACATTCAATTATACATTCAATATTGGATTTATAATACTTGAAATATGAATGTCCATAGTTTCTTCTAAAAGGCATGCAGAAAATGGGGGATTGAAGCAGAGGCGTTGTACCCCCATATAAATAAAACCCTAAATCATCGCGCCACCTACAGGAAAGGGCAGAACAACGTTTGTCAGGCCATCTAGTAAAAATATATGGGGCAAAAGTCTCACATGTCCCAGAAAAATCCAGAAAAACTGTAAGAAATTTTTATTTTAAAATATGTGACCAGTTTTGTGAAAACATACCTAACGAGTAAAAAAATCGTTTTTGAGATTTTCACTTTGTTAAGTCAATTGAATTGATCTTTCCAATGGTGTCAATTTCAAAAATTTTAAAAAATTTGTTTACCTTTAAAATGCATGTTTAAAAGAGTCCCAAATGAAAAACTTGTTTAAAGATCCAAAAAATAAAATCTTTAAACACATTTTTCTCGAAAACTTATTTTCACACTTTAGGTATGTTCTCGCAAAACGAATCTCAAATGTTTTTAAGACGCCTAATATATCATTCTAAATAACTAAAATGGTCCTCCGCAATTGCTCATTGTCCTGAAAGGGTTAAGAAATATCAATTTTGTGTGGGAAAGGTTTAACTAGGAGTGAAATTCTTTTACATGCATCAGCAACATTATCTACTGAATACTGTGTGGTTTTATCGACAGTTTAAATTAAAGTTATGCTAGATCTATGCTTTTTGTAAAAGAATTGGTTTTGTTAAAGAATATATTTGATTAAAATTCTTTATCCCCATTTAAACTTATTTTCTTTTACATTTGGAGTAAGTTGGCCAGACATTTTCAAAACTTTTCCATAACTTTTTGAGTTTTAATAAAAAATTCCCACTGCTGTCGTTTTGTGTTAATATGTATGTCTGTGCGCGTTTGACGTTGCATTTTGTCTCAAAAATTTTTATTTTCCCTTTTTTTATAATTTTTTTTTTTTTTTTTTTTTGATTTAATTTTTTTTTTCTTTTTTTCATTGTGTTCATTTTAGTTTTCATGCTAAAAACAAAAACGATTGCAACACTTCCACTACAAGTTGCAGTTTTTCCTATTCAATTTTTTTCTGTTCTTCATTTTCTTTTGTAATTTTTGTTTCATTTTTTGTTGTTTAGTGTACAGCAGACAACATCAATTGTTTGTTTATTTTGTGTTTGTGTGTGTGTGAGTTTTTATGTATGTATGTGTCACTGTCGTTTGCATCTGTATTTTATATCTGAAAGTGTCTAAATTAAATAATTTAGTTTTGCTTGTATTTTTTATTTCATTTGTGGTTGACTCAAAATTTAAATTGTTGCAATGGAAAATAAGCGTCATCTCTCGTTTGCTGACAGTTTCGTTTCTTTTTTTTTTTTTGGTCTGTTGGATGCAATAAAATCTGAATCAAATATATTTTGTGTATTTTAAATTGAGTGATGGTTTCCAGAGATAACAAATTTTTAAAAATATTTCCTTTTGAACAGAATATGAGACATAAAAATTAATTTTATTCATTTTACTAATAGGAGACAAAGACTATTCATTTTAAATTTAAACGCAATTTCGTTAGCTTAAGAAATATTGAATTTTCCGTATTTGGATTTTAATCATCCACCTACCATACTATCAATAACACATTACCCATTCATAACTTATATTGCAATTTTGGTAAAATACTTCTATTGATATTATGCAATGTTGATTGGTAAACTCTTTTGAAGTAACAATTCTTTAGGGTTTTTTAGCATACGTTTATAAGCAATATGTATGTTATTTCATGTGTTAAATTGAAAGTATATAATATAATGATCTTTCGAAATGAAAATTAACTGAGAACATAGTTTTGTCCACATATGTTGCATTGAATTAAATTCAAATGTTGCAAGATAAGCCTTATAAAAGCTTAAAGTTTTTTCATGAAAATTTCAATATCTACTAAGTACAATCACGGTCAAAAGAAAAGCCGACAAGGATTTCTAGCTATAATTGTTGGTTCATCGCCTTTTTTAATGATTGTTAATATGTAGTATGCCTAATAATCGGGGTTAAACTGGTCCCAAAATTACTGCGGAAGTAGAGGATAACCAAAATATAGAATTAGGACTTCAACTATACAGCGCCGCTTAAGAGAAAATAACTTTTTTGCTCGCAGTCCTGCGAAAAAACCGGTTCTTACACACAAAATGCGGTCTTCCGGATTAAACTGTCGTAACGGAAAAAGAATTGGTTGTATAATGATTGGACTTAACTCATATTCTTTAATGAAGGTCAAACAAATCTCATCAGTTCTGATTTGGGATGTACGGTACACCGCAAAAAAAAATTAAAAAATTAGCTTACACGTGTACAAAGCACTCCGTTTGTGATGGTCTGGAGGCCAATAACAAGCCAATGAGTTGGAGAGACTCCACTTCTGGAAGGATATATTAACTCCGAAGTTTATATTGACATGATTAAAATCGAAGGATTGAGGTTTACACAACAATTTTAAAATATCTTACAAAATTGAAATCGGGCTTTTTTTTCCGTGAGTGTAGATTTCTATTTATGTATACCAGATCAGCATTGATTCTTAAGTGTTGATAATAAAGAAAAAACTGTTAACCCAGTAAAGTAAATGCTAGAAACAGAGTGTATCGAAATAATTATTAAAATTAAATTAGGTTGATATCTTTAACGTAATTAAATTAAAACAAAATCTTTTTAAATCGAATCTGAATTTGTAACAATGTTACTTTCGTATAATCTGACATTATGAAGCTGCACTTTTGAGACACTTATAAAAACATTTTTAAATTGGGTTTTCGAGAAATTGATTAAGTAAAATTTAGTCTAAGTGTGTATTACATACGGTTATGAAGCTTCTGAGAAGTGAGAAAGGAGGCCTAGACCAAAAAAAATTACAACTGGGGGTCCAAACGTACCCGTGAGGAGCTATAGGGTTTTTTATAAGAAACTTTTAGCTTGTCGTATGCGCTTTCGAAGAGTGTAATTGTTTTATGGAGTTTAAAAAATTTCGCAAAGTTCTGGATCTTTAAAGTTGATATTTTGAATTTTTTTTTTTTTGTTTTTCCTATTTTTTTAACTTCGGCATTTTAGTATTAAAAATGTCTCTTTTATAATTTTTTTGAGACCTTGTTAAATTTCCTTTATTCAGCTGTGCAGTTTTTTGTTAGTCTAGACCTCCTCTATCACTATACAGAAGCTCCGGAAACTTATGCAATACACCTCGTGTTTAGTAAAATAGGGTAGATTCATATAAAGGGCTCAATCACACAGTGGCTTTATTTAGAAAACTAGCTTGTCCAAGCTTGTGTGCAATACTGGCGCTTTTGCAATCATTTAGCATGGTAAAAAAAAATTACAATTGCTTTTGAAAAGACATTGGGAGAGTGGAATATGGCCATCCAAAAAACTTGTGTTTCGCGACGACGATTTTGCACCTGTTGAGATTTACCATTCAAGTTCTATGGCAGATCTTCTTACATGCGAAAAATGTTCCAAACGTTCAATGGGATACTCTTTCTATGTACCACGTCATTACCCGTATATGACAAAACGTATCGTCTTTAGCCTACACTATGTATTAGTACTTCAGAAGCCTATTATTATACTTAATCAACATCATACTAGTTATTTTGGAGAAGCTGTTAGAGTGTTTTTTTAGGTAACGTACCCTATATTTTTTTGAGTTTTTGTATGTCCTAACCGTATCTGCAGATTTTGCCAATTTAATACCACTTACTCCTTTTTCTACTACTCTTCTGTTAGTAGGTACGAGGAGAGTACTCTTTTGTTGCCTTTACTCGTTTATTTTGTTTTTTACGAGCTTTCTGGTTGCTTTCATTTGTTTTCCATTCAAATTTCATGCATTTTACATGGACACATGTACCCATTTGTTTGAGTATATATGCGACGAAATCGATTCTTTTCATCTTATTGTTGCTTTTTGTTCTGTACTCTGAGGTTGCTGTATTTGCTGTTGTTATTGTTTTGTGAAGTATTTTAGGTCTATTTTTCGTTTTTATATCTTTAGAGAAACGTGTTGAGTTTTTTGTGTTGCAGTTTCATGGCATTTGATGTCACCCGTTTTTTGGGTTTGTCTACGTGGTTTGGTTTTAATGTCTGTCCTGATCGAAGGTTTTCTTTTTTGTTTTTCTTTTTCATTCTTTTTATTATTGTATTTTATTTTTATTTATTTGTTTATTTAGTCTTTTTTTTTTTTTTTTTTTTGAATTTTCCGTGCTCATTTTAAGTCGTGCCTGCTTGCTGTTCAATTTATTTTATGTACGTTTTTATGTTTTTTGGTTGCAGCATTTTTGCTATTTGCTTGTGTTTTTGTGCTTTTTATCTTTACCATTGGTCTATTATATCACCATTATTTTGTGCTGTTTAAGGATTTATTTTAAGGCTCTTTTTTGGCTAAAGCACATCTCTATTAAAGTCATCTGTGAATTGATCGGAATATCAGGTTTTGCTGACGAAAAAATGATGGCAAAATTAAACACAACTTTAACGTCCAGTATTATTTTGAAAAACTATTTAAGCATACAGTATATTGCATGTTGTAAAGACTTAAAACTATTTTTATAGGACATTTAAAAAAAACAAAGCAGAAAAACCGTCCTTTATTGTTTTCAAATGCTATACAGGACCGAAAGCAAAATTAAGAAACTGGCCTTTAAATGGTCACTAGGGTGTCTCTTATTTGGGAAAGTCAAAATTTTATATCGCGCTCCCCTAGAATCGAAAGACTTTGAGAAAAAAATGAGATCCCCTAAACGACAGGTTTTTTTAAACGAATTAACCTGTGCCACGAAGACATTCAAATTTAAATGAAAATGAACATAGATTTTATATACTTCTTGTTTTAACTTGCTGGGAATCGCGTTGCCTGAAATATTTTTCGCCATAAAATGGGTATCTTATTGTTTTTCGGGTCGCTGAACACGATACAAGTGTCAAAATTAAATTTTGACAGCTGTCAACGGCTACTCGTGTCGACACAAGCTACCGGTTTAACCTCCATTTCTCGGTGTTTTGATTTGAAATCAGCTGTCAAAATTTAATTTTGACACTTGTATCGTGTTCAGCGACCCGAAAAACAATAAGATACCCATTTGATGGCGAAAAATATTTCAGGCAACGCGATTCCCAGCAAGTTAAAACAAGAAGTATATAAAATCTATGTTAATTTTCATTTAAATTTGAATGTTTTCGTGGCATAGGTTAATTCGTTTAAAAAAACCTGTCGTTTAGGGGATCTCATTTTTTTCTCAAAGTCTTTCGATTCTGGGGAGCGCGACATAAAATTTTGACTTTTCCCAAATAAGAGACACCCTAATGGTCACCATAGCTGTTCTATGTATGTATTCTGCTTTAACTCCTAAGAGCAGCGTAGGGCCGATATGAAACAATTTGTTGCGATCCCTTTGATCTCTTACCACGACTTTCCCGATTCTTGTATTTCCTTTCCCAGAACCTTTAGCTGCTGTATGCATAATTATAATTATTTTCCTCTTATCTCTTAAAACCCCCCTTTTTGGAACATTTTGATCGCCCAAAATTTGAAGCTTGTATCAGTTGCAGTGTATCAGTTACAGTTTTTTATTTTGGATCCTCATAACCATATGAAATCACATCTATACGAGTAGCTTTAGACATGTAACACTTAAGTCGACATACCTCTCCTACAAAAATCATACCGAAACAACTGTAATTCAGTTATTAAGCGGAGAAGAAACTTTCAAGGATGATTTTTATATACCAAAAAAATTATACCGAAGACCAAAGGTATAGACTCCTTAGTTATTCCAAGCAAAAAAAAAAACTGACTTTCACTTCACTTAATTATTTTTATTAAAGATTAATTTCATTAATGATAATGAGGCGCTAAGTCAAGCCTTAAGCTGTGAAATCAAAACAAACTTAAGTAGAAACCTTAAGCCAACTTTTTAACAAAACTTAAAAGCAACGAAACAAAATGTAAAAGCATAATAACAAAGTAAATTTAATTAAAAAACAGAAAAAAAAAAATTAAACCAACACTTCATCTGGAAAGAAGAAAATTTTGTAAAAAGCTTCAGAGAAGCAGCATTAGCAAAAATACAACATCAACAACACCAACATCAAAAGCAACAACTTTAAATATAACAACAGAAACATTAACACCAACAACTAAAACAGCAACAAGAAGAATAATAATACCGCTACTTAGCTACATTTAGGCACTTGACTCCGGCCTAGACTGGGCATGAAATTAAAATGCAAACTGACTGAGTTACTTTGACGAAGACGATGAGAAGATAACGATGTATGGCCTGATGTTGACGATGATGATGATGAGCTAATGAAGGTAATCATCTTGTAAACGTTTCTGTTTTGGTTGTTACCAAGCTAATACAATACTGACAGTTATGTTGGCCAAGACAACGACACAGTGGTGGCGATGATGATGCTGGTGATGATGATGATTTTGACATTTATGAGTATGATGCAAATTATTACACAGCCTTGTAACCGTCGAAGAGAATAAACACACAGAAACAGTCAGCTTGTTAGTTCAGACAGTTGAAAGACAAAATATATGTACCGTTGCTGTACCAAAAATTTGGATGCTTTTCCAAGGATTTTCTTCACAACTTAAACTTAAATTGGAAACACCAAGAGAGACGAAAATGAAAATATTATGAAAGCAGATACGAAAGTTGTAAAAAATACCACGGCATTCAAATCTGAGGTTATGTTGTCACTTTCGACCACCTCGGATTTTTTCACGCCATCCGATTTCTGCATTATAAGTATTACTAGAACCATTTTTAAAATCTTTTATAGGACACTTTTTGAGAAAAGTGCCAAAAATTGTTTCTATGCAATTTTCACTAATCTCCGAATGTTACCATAAGAGATATTTTCTACATTAATTTGTTGTTAAAAAATGTTTATGATAAAAAAGTTCCAGTCAGGATTCAAACTATTTTGATATACTTGTAGTATATCGCGACCTTAGAACAACAAGGTTCTAACTGACATTTTTTGTGAAATTGAGTTATATATTGCTTCGTACTAAATAGACCACGCTCTTTCGATTACCGCTACTCAAATATTTCTATCTCGTATGGTTTCTGAGATAATTAATGGAATTGAAATGCACAAGGTTCTATCTACACATATTCAAATTAAAATTAATTTCACAAAGTTCTAACTGCCAGATAGAACTTTGTGCTTCTGTAAGAGAGCAGACAAATTAGAAAAAATCATGTAATTTTGTTAAACAAGCCCCAATTTTGAGCCGACTTGGCTCATTTTGTTAGTAATTGGACTTAGAAAAAACCAACACTTAAAATTTATGCAGTTTTTGAAAAAAGGTCGAAAAACGGTTTTGGAAAATTGAAGAAATCGAATCGAAGATAGTCATTTTCGATAAAGTTGCCAACGCTGAATCCGAATCCGGCATTAGAGTTGCTATATCATATATGGTTTCGGAGATATCCTATCATAAATGTTAAAAAAATTATCAAAAACACGATTTTTGAGGTTGTTTAGAAGACGCCAAAAATTGTTTTTCTCTTTTCTATTGAATGAAGCATTAAGTACAGTTCTTCTTCTTCAAAACGAGATACAAACTGACCTCGTGTGATTTTTATTTAACAAGTTATACTCGATTTAAATGATACATGAAAGTATGTAATTTTTTCGAAAACCATTTTTCGACCATTTTTCAAAAACTGCATAAATCTTTGGTGTTGGTTTTTTTTAAGTCCAATCACTAACAAAATAAGCCATATCGGCTCAAAATCGGGGCTTGTTTAACAAAATTACAAGATTTTATCTAATTTGCCTGCTCTCTTACAGAAACACAAAGTTCTATCTGAATAAAAAAAAAAAATCTTACAGAAACACAAAGTTCTATCTGGCAGTTAGAACCTTGTTTCTCAATTTCAAGTACCTTAACGTTTAGCAACAAAGTTCTATCGATTTTTTAAACTTAAATTCCTTATTAACTAGGCAACGTATTTTAATTATTTTAGTATCAATGGATCCTCGCGACAATCAAATGCTTGTAATATAAATAACATTGTGATTAAAATCAATTCATAAAAGTTATACGACACGAAATATTCAAACATAGATTTCTCGAAAGTGATGTGAGTGTAGATAGAACCTTGTTGTTCTAAGGTCGCGATATATTTATGTATTGTCACTATTTAAGGGGGGCTTCTCATGTAACACGTCAAAAAGTAGTTGTTTTTCGGAATTTTTTTTCACTCGGAAAATAAAATCACACACAAATAATTTTTTGCATATATTTAAGAACATGTTTGAACTATAAAAAAAGCATTTTTTCAAAAACTAAAATGGCGGACTTATTAAATGTCGCGTGTGGCGTGACACGGCTGACGGATTTATCGCGGTACATTGTGGAGCCCAAAGTTTTTATCTGAAACATAAAACAAAATTTTTTTATTATTCAGCAGGGTTCCCCTGAGTGCATGAAAGTCTGCGACTCCAAAAAATTCGATTCTACAATATTGAAATCACGTCTTGAAAAAAAGTGCTATTTTTTCGTCATTTTTTGTCGCTAAATGGGGCTAAAAAGTGTATAAAATAACTTTTTTTCCACAATTTCAGACATTCATGCACTCGTATCAATTTATAACCTGCAAAACACTTTTTAGAAATTAAAAATCGGTTAAGTAGTTTTTTCGCAATCGTGTACCGCGATTTTAAAACCATAGTTTTGAGAAAAAACGATTTTAATTTTGAGTTAGTTAGCCAAATCGCAATCAAAGCGCGCCCGAGCGCGTTGGTTCCATCAATCATATTTTCAATATTGGGTGTACAACTTAAAAACCGGAATTGGACGGTGGATGTCCGTACTAACAAATATCGTGAAAGCTCGAACTTTATATATATGTCGTTTTGAAAGTACATTTGACAGCTTTCAAAATCAGTCAACAAAACAATTTTATCTTGTGTGCATCATTATTATTTTTCACGATGAATAACTTCGAAAATTGGAGAAAAAGACAGCATTTACGGGAGGTTCTGTTGGGTCATTTTTTTGCAAAGAAAACTGCTGCCAAAAGTAATTTTTGCATCGGATCGTGACTGGGGATGAAAAATGGATCCATTACGACAACCCGAAACGCAAACATTCATATATGAAGCCCGGACAACCAGGACCTTCCCAGCCAAAGGCAAATATCCATGGTGCCAAGGTAATGCTCTGTAATGCTCACAGGTGACCTCTATCGAACACAATTAATACGTTTGAAGCGTGCCATCATCGAAAAACGCCCGGAAAATGCGACCAGACACGAAGCAATAATTTTTCATCATGACAACGCTCGGCC
Organism: Calliopum simillimum; assembly: GCA_951812925.1. Classification (NCBI taxonomy): domain Eukaryota; kingdom Metazoa; phylum Arthropoda; class Insecta; order Diptera; family Lauxaniidae; genus Calliopum; species Calliopum simillimum. The sequence goes on from OX638368.1 coordinate 147,232,616, forward strand.
GCATGTTGCAAGACCCGTGAAAAACTATTTGGAAAATAGTGGATGGGAAGTTTTGGCTCACCCGCCTTATAGTCCGGACTTTGCTCCGTCTGACTTTCATTTATTTCGCTCGATGCAAAATGCCCTCACCGGAATACGCTTCACATCAGAGCAAGGCATCCGAAATTGGATAGATTCATTTTTGGCCGCCAAGCCGGCGCAATTTTTTTGGGATGGAATTCATAAATTGCCTGAAAGATGGGGAAATGTTGTAGCTTCCAATGGACAATACTTTGAATAAAATATATTGTAACATTTTTCCACAATAAAGCATCAAATTTCGCTAAAAAATTCCGGTTTTTAAGTTGTACACCCAATAATATTTAGAGTTGAGTCATGAAACTTTGGGAATATACTCCCAAGACGTTATTCTATCAAAAAAATCGATTTTTTGAAAATTTTACATGGGAAGCCCCCCTTAAGCTCCGTTCGATTATGGTGGAAGTATTGAAACATCATGGACGGCAGTTAAGACGGCCTTCTTATACTCCAGTGAAAAATACTTGGGTTTCGACACCCTGCCGGCAGGGGTGTTTACTATCACCATCACTCTTCCTTATCGTTCTTGATAATATCCTAGATAAAGCTCTTAATAAGGCCAAAAGTGGTATCCAATGGAACTTTACCGAACATCTGGAAGATCTCGACTACGCTGACGACATCTGCCTCTTATCGTCCAAACATTCAGATATGCAAAACAAAGTAGATTGAAGACCTTGTCTTGGAATCACAAAAGGCTGGTCTAAAAATCAACGTATCCAAGACTAAAAGCATGAAGCTAAACGCCAGCAATGACATCACGTTTAAAGCTGGCAGTGATGACATCGATAGCTTCTCGTATTTAGGCAGCATTATCTCCATGGATGGTGGAGCAAAAGAGGATATCAACTCAAGAATAGCAAAAGCAAAAGGCGCGTTTGCTCAACTGAACAAAAAGAGTTTGCGCATTTTTGATTCGAATGTGAAATCAGTTTTGTTATATGGGTGCGAAACGTGGCTTGTTACTGAACAACCAACGAACAAGCTGCAAGTATTCGTTAACAAATGCTTAAGGCGAATGCTAAAGGTTTGGTGGCCTCGCACTATATTAAATGCCGAGCTACATCAAAAATGCAATCAGAGAGCTATATCAATCGAGGTCAAGCTGCGCAAATGAAGATGGATAGGTCACACTCTCCGGAAACCACACAGCGAAGTTTGTCGCCAGGCTCTTGAGTGGAATCCACAAGGCAGTAGAGGACGTGGTAGACCCAAAACCAACTGGAAGAGGTCGCTGGAAAAGGAAATCCAAGAATCGGGAAAGTCGTGGCAAGAGATTAAAGTCATCGCAAGGGATCGTGACAAATGGAGAGATTTCATATTGGCACTATGCTCCTCCTAGGAGTTAAAGGAGAATACATACACATTTAAGTGAAAAAAACTTAGTTCGTTTTGACTTACTAAGTTCAAAAACTCAATTTTTATGGATGCAAATAGTTGTTTTGGTTTATTTTTATGAAAAAAAAAAACACTTTTTAATAGAGCTATGTCTCAATGGGTCTTATCAGTCGGAAGAATATAATCTATGAGACCAGAAACACTAAATGACTCAAAACTATAAAAAAATTACCAAGTGTTCTTCACTTGAAAAGAGACGACATAGAATATTTTCTTGCTCGAGTTGGTTTTTAACAGAAACTAATTGTAATTAAACACATTGAATTCTAATTCTTTTAATACCCTAGACCCAGGGTATATTCACTTTGTCCATCTGTTTGTAACGCGGAGAAGGGGGCGTGGCAGGTATAGAAAGTATACATAATCTTGATAAGCGTCAACTCCTGAGTCAATACAGCCATGTCCGTCTTTCTATCTGTCTGTCCGTTGAAATCATTTTAATATTTTCTGGAAGCAATATAGCTCAATGAAACTTAGTACACAGCCCGCGTTGAAGACAGTTTGTCGAATAGAAAATAAGCGAAATCGGTCAACGGACATGCCTACCGCCCATACAAAAAATATATTCAGAATGCAACTTTAGAAGTATTTTTTACGACAATGCAAAATACACATAAATACTAGTTACGGTGGGCGCAAACTTTGAGCAAAAACAAAATGAACTTGGATAAGAGGGCGTGGCACCTACCATATAAGCAAAAGATATAAAATGGTAAACCGAAAGCGTTTCTTCAGACATTCAGACACTGATAGCAGTAAATGGAAGCTATGTGAATTCGAACAAGAAGTAGTATTACAAGAAAAATTTTTAAAATACTGCAGTGTAGGGTATTTTATGTTTGGCCAAAGCTAACAAGTTTTTTTTTTTTGTCTTTTGTTTTTTTTTTAGATCACTATCCAAAATTGTAGATATATATAATTTGTATTCTAAACACCTGTACACTTGTAATATATGTACATAATATATGTATTATATACATTGTATATTGACATGAAAGTTGTCATCTATGTTTAACAAAATTAAATTCTTTGAAAGTGATTCATTTCACTTTGTGGTCGGTAAATTCATTCAACACGGAATGCATATTGTTCTCTATTTCTATTGCCAGCCACTTTCGTTAATTCTTTGCCTTCGCACTTCTAAACTTCCAACAAACCGCAAAAGCTTTAAGAACAACAGTAAAACGTAGAACAGAACTGAGTTGAACATTTGCGGAACAGAAACTTTGTGAGATGCATTGCAAAAACAACCATAAACCATCGTAAATTCAACATGACAATCCATGTGAAATTGCAGTCGTATCGTTTTTTACATGATGACGCTTTCGACAAAGTGCTGCCAACCAATTTAGAAGTTTTTCGCCCCCAAAAATGCACGCAAGCCACACACACGTTGAGATCGTATGTAAAACAAAAAAAAAAAAAGTGAAAAAATAAAAAAAAAAACTTCAGACAATTCAAGAAACATCCATGGACCACATCATATGACAAAAGCAAAAGTGTCTGTGATGTGTAGATTTGTAATGGTAAGGCAGCTTTTGGTTGTGGAAGTGGAATTGCGGTAGACTTTTTATTTTTTAAGTAGAAATTTTAAAATTTTGTATTTTAAAACTGTACTACATTATAAAGTTCTAGAGAATAATGTAATGTAACGGATAAAGTATTGTTCCAGTTAATGTCGTTTTATTTATGAACATCGAATACTGAATATTCAGACGTTCCGGATGAAGAAAATGACGTAAGTATATCGATTGAATAACACAGTGCGACTTATGAAAAGTAAACTGCCAGAGCGTTTTGCAAAGTTGACTCATATAAGGATTTTATGGTAATTTTTGCGATTTTAAGGCACTAGATGAATTTTTTTCGGTTAAGTTTGTTCGGCATTTTTTTCTTCTATACAATAGCTACAACATTGCTGAAGTCATGAAAACAATATCTTGGCTCGTTACCGAGATATAGCCATATGAAAAAATCGAAAAATTGCTCAAAATCATATTTGAGGCAAAAAGTTGCAATTTTCAGCATCATAATTATAATTATCCAGCTGAAAATTGCAACTTTGAGCGATTTTGAGCGATTTTTCGATTTTTTCATATGGCTATATCTCGAGAAGATGGATCGAAAAACGAAGGGAAATAACTCTCCAAGTGGTACCCACCAGAGTGTGGTTAATCCACCTGCCTCGGCAGCATGCACATCGGATTTGGAGGTGCAAGAAACATGCATAGTTAGGAATGATTCTCCTATAACTGGAACCAATATGGTTTCTCAAAATTTTAAAATCCTTTCGATGAAAACTCGAACACGCATCGGCTCTTGGAATGTCCGAACTCTAAATGAACCAGGCAAAATACACCAAGCCGTTAGAGAACTCCACAAATTAGGAGAATACATACATACATACATATCTCGGTAACGAGCCGAGATATTGTTTTGATGACTTCAGCAATGTTGTAGCTATTGTATAGAAGAAAAAAATGCCGAACAAACTTAACCGATAAAAATCGCAAAAATGACCATAAAAACCTTATATGAGTCAACTTTGCAAAACGCTCTGGCAGAATTACTTGTTTCGGCGAGTACTTTCGACGCCTTATAACGGATTTTAGTTCATCGTCAATGACTTGAAAAATGTTGCACTGTGTAATGTAGCGGACTCAATCAAAAACTGTTTATGAACAATAACTTTTTTTTTGCCAAAATGAATGAATAAATTTAAAAAAAAAATTCCCAAAAACTTTGAAAAAACTCACACATATTTTTGGATAATTCTAAGCATTTTTTGCCTTAAAAACTTTTTTCCTAAGATGACTTGCTTTTCAGTAAAAAAAAGGGTTCTTCCGCCCGCGCAGTAGAAAAACGTATAAAAATCGATTTTTGGAATCAAATAATATTTAGAGCACAAAAAGAAATATAAAATTTTTGCACGCCAAACTTTTTTCAAGAACACGGTCTTTATTTTTCAAGCAAATTTCGGTATCTATGTATTCTGTAAAGAAAAATAAGTTATGTGCAAAAAAAATTTTTTTTTTTTTTTTGCCGAAATGGGGCTTCAGGAGAATTAAAAGTGCTCCTAAGGTTTTTCTCGGAACGAAAAGAAAAATATGCAGATATCGTTTTTAAGAGTCCTTCCTAATTTTGAGTCAGTGTGGAAACGACTTTTTTTGCTTCACGTTAAATGTGGGCTTTGTCACAAAAATTTTGGGATAGGTATTCTTGTTTTAAAATTAAAAAAAAAAGAAACTTTCAGAAAAATGCTTATTACACCGATTTGTGTCAATCAATTCTTACATATATTTTCTCTAAATTTCAATATATCTTTAAATACATGTGTGCCGTTCATTATTTATCGTTCATTCATTATGTGCAATAATATTCGGTTACTTGACAAATATTATTTTTTCCACATTTTGAGCCAATTTTATACTTTTGTAACAAAATATCAGTCGATTCATATTATGACATTACATTTGTCCCTAAACGGACTTACACCACTATTAAAACGAACGATACATTTAGAAAGTGAGTTGGCCTAGTGATGTGTAGGTTATAGGTATAAAGACGTTTACATACTTCAATTAATTTTTTTTTTTCAAGTAATTTTTTTTCAATACATAGTATCTTTTGATTTCCTAAAAAGCGAAAAAATTATTAAATAATTAAACTCGCAAATATTGCACCAATTTTTGCATTGACAATTTCTCTTACGAAGTCTGATTTCGATAAAGGTGGTAATCAATAACAACAACAACAATAACAACAAATACAAAAAGACCTATCTAAATCCAACTAAAATCGCAAACAAATCGAAAACTCGATACGTAGACAAATCACATGAAATTGATTTTATGCAAAGTTATTACAACAACAACAATACAATACTCATATTACCAACAAAATTGACAACAAAAACAATAACAGCTGTTGTTATGGCAATAATTCAAGAAGTTACTACGACAACATCTGAACGAGAAGATAAAATTGGAGAAATCTGTACATAGGAAATACACATCCGTAAAATGAAAGAAATAAATTGCACAAAATAAAAAAGATATCATTCATGTTAGAACATTGAAGTGTAAAGAAATTTAATATGTGTATAGTAGTGTCCACGAAAAGGCTCAATAAAAATTTAGAGGTTCATAGGCAAACATTGCAATTTTTGGTTTTAGTTAATCCAAATCATATCCAGCTACGTTTTATTTTGACTGAAATAGGGGTCAATTTATGGCAAATATTATCGAATTTTATTTATATAAGTAAGTAACATGGAGTAACATGCGATAACTCTTCAAAAAAAAAAAAAAAAAAAAGATCACTTACTAGATAATTGGATTCTCTAAATGTCGCATTTTTTTCCTGCGATTCATGGCCTAATTTGGTAGGGAATTTCCGGAGCTACAGAATTTGTGACCAACATTTTTCTATAAAAGTTTGCGTTAGCAAAATATTTGCAAATAACTTGTTTTTGCGAACTTTGAGCCTGAATAATTTTTAAGCGCACACGACTTGGAAAAGGGATTTTACACTTTATTTATCATGCATAAATAGAAACAATTCCGGCAGCAAAATACTAATTTTTCTGGTCTTTATAAATGAGCTAATAGAAACATATTTTTTTTTCATAAATTTATATAAATTTATAATGAAAGTGGCGCAAGTCCGAAACAAGGCAAAAGTAATGTCTTATATATATGGCTGAGATTTTGTTATAAATGAATAAAATTGATCTCTGTTTTCACGAAAAGTTGACTTGATGAAGTGGAATAAATGGCGTTAAGTTGAAAAACTGATATCGGTCAAGTAACAGATCATTATGGCACATAATGTTTACTTTTGCCCCGCTTTTATAATAAACAGCTCATATATTAAAATTGAAATCAACTAGTAAGAGTGTAACTTTTGGCCTGGCCAAACATTAAATACCCTACACTGGAGTATTTTGAAAATTTTGCTTATATGGGAGGTGCCACGCCCTCTTGTCCGAGTTCGCCCAGTTTTTTTTCAGAGCTTGCATTTATAGTTTTTAGTGTCTGAGTGAAATTTGGTTGGATTATCTCAAAAAACTCTTTCAGTATAGCATTTTGAAACTTTTGCTTATATGGGAGGAGCCACGCCTTCTTACCCGAATTTGCCCAGATTTTTATAAGAGCTTGCGCTTACGATTCGTAGTATTTATGTGTATTTAAGTTGCATTGTCGTGAAAAATACTCCATAATTTGCATTTTGAATACATTCGTTGTATGGGCGGTAGGCGTGTCCGTTGACCGATTTTGCTCATTTTCAATCTCACGAGCTAACTTTGACAATGGAGGCAGTGTACCAAATTTCATTGAATTATCTTGCTCAGTTTTCCCAAAAAGTGTGTTTCCACACACAGCCAGCCACCCAGCCAGCCAGCCACCCAGCCAGCCAGCCAGCCAGACGGACATAGCTATATCGACTCAGGAGGCGACGCTGATCCAGAATATATATACTTTTCTATATCTGCCACGCCTCCTTCTCTGCGTTACAAACGGAAGGACAAAGTGAATATACCATGGGTGTAGGGTATAAAAATATTAGGTAAATTTGTTGCTTAAAAAAAAAAAATAATTCTTTACATAAATGCATTGAAAACCGAAACTGTCACAAAAAGACGTGGCCATCTACCGAAACCATATGGCTTGAATAAAAATGTCGCATCTGAGAATGTTATGCTGGATACCATGTAACTAGAATGTAAAAAATTGATAATTGACGAACAATTTATTTTGATAAATTTTATATACTTACATACATAAATATATACAAATTTTATTTATTAAACACACATGCTGAGTTTCAAGCCGAAAACGTTGAAGATCATAAAAAAGTTTTACAGAGCCCTTTGTGCAAAATAATAAGTAACATGTGTCATTGGAAAAGGAATAGTGTTGAGACAGGAAAAGTAATGACATTTTTGCTTAGATGAAGTTTCAGTTGATCAATAAATTTAAAGAAATCAAAAAATTAACGTGGAGATACATTTTTTTTAGGGATAACAAAGTGACATTTTGAAAGAAATAAAGCATATTTTCTTGTGTAACTTTTTTTTCTGAGGCTATTATAAAGTTGTGTGAAACATTTACTATTCATTAAAATATATAAGGCATCCTATTTTTCGTCAGCGGTATCGAGAAACACCCTACTTTTCCACGATATTTTCCACCGTCCTACGTTTCGTCAGGTTTCATTATGTCCGAATCATGCTACTATTTTTATGGGGCATTGATATAATATTAAATTTCAGCTGAGCGGCCAAGTTGGTAACTTTTTGAGTCTTAGTCTCCTCACTACCCAGCGTTTTTTAATTTTAGCTTATACCTACATAAAAATATCAGTTCGCTTGTTAAATTTGTTTGTACTCAACGATATGTACTTCGGAAGTGTGATCTTAAAATCTGACGCTTTTAAAAGTCATTTAAGTTGTATTTGGAACGTTTAAGAACATACATAGAGCATACGTTTTTTTTTAACTAAGCAAATGTCTATTTAATATTGATCAATTACTTAGACATTGCCAATTTTTCGAGAGAATAAACCAACTTTTAGGTCGAAACTTTTGCCCGAAACCAGTTTTCTTGACCTGTACGTGATGGCACTAGCAATTTTTCTTTAGGATCAGCCTTAAAAACCTGATTGCAAGGGCAAATTTTTGGAAATTCTGAAAAAACTAAAAAAATTTTAAAAATAAATATCTCCAAAAACGTAGCTTTTTGTGTTCTTTAAATGTTCATATGTTTTACAGGACACTAAGGCCTATCGTTAAGAAATTTTAAAAAGTTGTTAGTTATCTGGGAGAATTGGTCATATTTATTTGGGTCAAACATATTATTGGATAATATATTTCATCGAATATTTGCTGACTATTCATCTCAAGTAGAATTATTTTAAGTGAAATATGTATTCATTTGTTTAAAATAAAAAATCGTTGCCTCAGCGTAGCGTTTGTCAAATACTATTTAGTGGAACATTCAATATATGCACTCCTACACAGTAAAAATTATGGTTTAATTTTAATACCATAAATTATTTATATAGAATAACGACAAAAAAAAAGTATTAATTTAAAACTTTTTGGAATAAATTTCAGACTTCTTAGGAATAAATTTCAAACTTTTTTGTAAAAGATTTTGAATTCAATACCAAAATAGTTTAAAATTAACCCTGAAGGGAATCAAAAGTCACAAAAGTAAACTTTAATTTTTTGGTGTGTATATAGAAATTGTTTAGCATGATTTAATTTAAATGCAATTAATTGTTATTCATTTTATATTTTTTTATTTCAAATGTTCACTTACCTGGTTTGGTGCTTGACGAAATCTGCTGTTGTTGCTGCTGTTGATTTGGTTGTTGTTGTTGCTGCGGGTGTTGTCCATTATGCTGCTGCATATGTGGTTGCTGCTGATGTTGTTGTTGTTGTTGTTGTTGCTGTTGCTGTGCAACAGCAGCTGCTGCTGCAGCAGCTTGAGCAGCCTGACTATGTGCCGGATGTATGGCGAGCAGTTTCGTTTCCGGTGGCTTATGTGGCCCCATAGTGATTTGTGGTGCCCCCAGTGCCATGGTGGGTGCTGGCATCATAAGTGTTGACATTGCCAACATTATTTGAGACTGAATTTTGTTGTTGTTTTTTCTTTTGTTGTTGTTTTTATAGTCAGAAATTATTTGATAATAATAATTTCTGTTCTTGTTTTTGTCTTTCAATTTGAAATTTAATTTAAAATTTTATAGAATTCTATTTTATTTTTCTCTGCTGCAATTTCAATTTCTTCTCTTTTTATGTGTGTGAGATTGTGGGTGTATGTGTAAAAATATAGCTGGCTGCAACACTTTAAGCTGGATGCTATTGAACTCACAATAGCGCTGTTGTTGCTGTTCAGAAGGTGTATTGTCCGTCGTTATTTTAGTTCGTAAGACCGTGAGTTATTGTAAAATTTATTAAACTCAATGGCACAAAGTTTTTACGTTTGTTTTCCTTTATTTTTGTTTTTTCACGTTTTCAGATTACTTTTTTATTTTGATATTTTTTTATTTATTTTTTTTTTTTATTTTTGTATCATTTTTTTATTTGTTCTGTTACGCTTAACTGAAATGTTGACTGCTGGGTAAAAGGAATGTATTATTTGTAACGGTAAAAATGTGTGTGTGTATGTGTAAGTGTGTATTTCTGTGTTGCTGACTTCTGAAGTTATTCAACCGGAAGTTCACAAACGCATCGCACGGGTTATTTTTTATTTTTATTTAATTTTTTCTTTTATTTTTCTTTATTTTGCAATAAAAAAAAGCAAGGAAACAAAAATAAACTGAAAATTTCAGTGAAAACTTTTTGTTCTTTCTTGCCCTTGTGATTTTCCTCTCGTATAGTATATACATATACCGGCAAAATAAATGTAGCAAAAAAGGAGGAATGCCAGATGAAAAATGAAAATAAAGCCGGCAAAACTACAATGACAGCAGCTTCAGCATGTGAAGTGGAAGTGCTGAAGTTGCTGTAAACGATTTTTCAATGAAAATATTCGAGGAAAATCTATTTAATGCTATTTTATTTATACTTATGTTATCTATTTAATGCTACTATAATTTTTATATATTAAATTATCATATATATATTTTTTTAGGTAGTTTATTAAAAAAATAAAAATAAACATATATTTCAGCTACACAAAATCTGTAAAAAGTTTAATATTTTGTTTTGATTGAATGATAAATAGTTAGAAAATTTTAAATTATTCAGTTTTTTGATGACTTACTTTTGTTGTGCTTACATATCAAAAAAATAAGCCTGACTTTAATAAATTTTTTACGTATTAACACACAAACAATACTGGCAAAAGTCGGCTTCGCAGCCGGGCAAGGATGGTGCATCGGTCTAACGACTGGCACTGCGACTGAGAGTTGTGCTACCAACCGGGAGGTCCTCGGTTCAACTCCCAACCAGGCCAAAAACACAAAAAGTTTTCCAACTTGCAATTTTTCAATTATAATTAATTTAGTGAAATAAATATAATAATAATTACAACAAAAATAGTCTGATGAGTCTTTGTGGCGAAAGACGAAACATATGTCACTATAGCCGTGTTTTTAATCCGTTCCTTGATTTGTCATAATTATGTGTTAGAAAATGCATTGATAGATTTATATGTAAATCGATCTTTGCAAACATATGACTAAAAGTTCAATTAAAATTAATTTTCAATATATAAATGCCATTAAGTAACTCACTTAAAAATTCTTAAAATAATTTTTTTTTATTTGATTAACGTACGTATATAAATGTGATCTTTTTTGAATAAGCCTGGATTTTTGATATTTAAAAACAAAAATTTCGCTAATTATTTGTGCAATTTAAAGTAGACATTCACTGGAAAGGTTTGGAGCGTTTTCGTGTTTTTCGACTAAAAATTCGGCACTCTGAGGACGCAGAATTTTTTAGATTTTGTTCTGAAGTCGTAAAACCTTGATTTCTTGTCGTTTACAATAGATCAGAAAAAATGTAGAATGCAGTTGAGGGCTGAAAAATTTGCAGCTTCTAATTTTACAGGTCGAAAATTTCTTGATGTTTGCTTTTTGAATGTAGCATTTCTTAGAAACGAAGTTAGAAATTGAATTCTAAATATAATATCAACACGTTACAATAGCAGGCAATGCATAACAAAGGAAAAACAAAAAAAAAAAAAAAATAGATTTTTAAAATGTGCTTTATTTTCTTTTAGCTGTGGTTCTAAACAAATCTATGCTAAAGGTTAAATATAAGTGGTATGTATTCAGTTATTCTGGATGTCGGCAAATGCATCTGATGTGATTGACCTAATGCCTTCCAATAAATATTTTGTCTAACTTTTATGCATTTTTTCTTGTTTCTGTAGTTTATTGTTGGTGTTTTACAAAACCACTCTGAACAGTAAGCTCAAAACAACAATGCCACCTGATACATGTTTGTTGGCAGCAAATAATTGTGTCTTAATTTTTCGCTTTTTACGCAAATAATAATAATTTATACTTTTTTGGTTAAGTTTGGTTGAGCTTGTTCTAGAGAATTAACCGAAAATTTTCAAATTGAATAATTCAATATAAATGCTGTCATCCGTGTATAGATTGAAGCTTGAACATTGGCAAAGAAGAGTGTTTGAATATTCACAGTATATTGTAGCTATTTAATAGATGTATTAGCGTGCCGTTAATAATGCTTTTGTCCAAAGAAATTATATATAAATTATAAATTTTTTTATTTTTGTTTTTAATGTAACCATACACACATAGATTAATTTTGTTTTATTTTTTTTTTTAAATTTTGAAATATGATAAATTTTCTCATTTTCTAAAAAATAGTTCATCTAAATGAATTTAATTAAGTGCTAAAATAAAAGAACGATTTCTCTAAAATTCTGATAAATTTTCATTATTTTTTGCAAAGGTCTATAATTGTTATGTACATTTTCTTATATCATTATTTATGAAAAAAATTGCAATTATTTGAGATGTGATATTTTTTTAAAATTTTTTTTTATGAAGTTCATCTCTGTATATGATAAATTTCTCGGTTTAAAAACAAAATTTTTGCTTTTTTTTTTTTTTTGTTTCAGATTAAATTTTTCTTAAAAAATTAGTTTTTTAATTAATTTTTTATATTTTCATATGATTTTGAGTTTCTTATCTCCTTATCATGCATTGGGAAGGTCATTTGATTCATGAATATGGATGAAACTTAAGAATCGATTATGGCTCAAATTTTTGAAAAAGGAAAAACGAATGCGGGTTGAGTGGGTTGAAAAAAAAAATTTATAAAAAAATACTTTTTATATTTCTTCTAAAATTTATTCCAACTGACAACTCCATCTTAGGAACAAGAGATATTCTTTTAAAGATTATTTTCCAAAATCTTTATTCATTAAGCAAATTAATTTTTGGAAGGATTTAAAAAAAATGTTTTCACTTCCTTGAAGTAAATAAGGGTACGCTAATGTGTAAAGGAATTTGGCTGAAATATCGTCGAGTTAAGACTACAACTATACATCTACATTTTTTGAAGTTTTGAGTTAAGTATTCAGAAACGTAACAAAAAATAGCTATTCGTCCTAATCTATTCGCCATCCAATTTTATAAAAAAATAAAAAGCAAAAGACTTCAACCTCTCAAAGGATAAATCAATTTTTCTCATTATTTTTCTCAAAACATCAAAAATGTTGATGTCAGTTGTAGTTTTAACCAGACGACATGTTCTATTAAATTTATAATATTTTAAAGCTATTAGTGTAAAAAAGAAAACACATTATTTGATAAAAGAAATTTTCGAAAATATGAATGAAACAATTTTGTTTAAATGATGGAGTTATAAATCTTAAAGCAAGTTTTGTTTTGAATTTATTTTACAAATTTACTCGTAAAATAAAAAAAAGTCAGTAAATAATTTGATAAATCAGAAAGAAAAATTTAGTTTTCTTAAATTGTTTCATAATATGAGACTTAGAACTTTAATTAAGTTTCATTTCCTGAATATTTCAAGAAATTAAACTTTCAATTAAAAGAAAAAGAAAAAAAAATACTTATTTCAAAAGAATAATTTGTTCGTCAACGTGGTGGGAAAAAAATTTTAATTTCGTATATCTATATAAAAAAAAAAATATTTAATTATTTGCAGTGCAAGAAAATGTGCAAATTTCCAATACATTAAATGCTTTAAAAATTTGCTGCACAGTCCTGTGGAAATATCTTGCCAAGGGAAAATCATTATGTTGCATTTAAAAAAGGCAAATAAGAGTAAAGTAAACCAAAATTAAAAAAATGAAGTATTTTTGCTACAAAAAACAGTTCACTTGAAGCACAAACTCTAATAAAAGTATTCTCAGTCGTGTATACAAGTCTTCAGAGTTTTATTTAAATATTTATTTACATTTTTTATTTTTTTTTTTTTTGTGCTGAAAATATGTCGTAACTAAATAAATTAAAACAAAAAAAAAATTTATATTCAAAATAATGTAGCGGTGAATTAATAACGTCAACGTTCAATACACTAACGGCGACGAGAAAAGGACCACAACGACTTCGACGACGACGACGACAAGCAACAAGGAGCCTCACTAAAAACGTACGTACTAAACCGTAGGGCGACGCAGTTCTAACTGAAAAGCTTTAGCAGGCGAAGCATTTGCCAGTTGTTTCCGTGAACATCATATCATCACAGTAGTCGTCCGTCCGTCCGTCCCAACGCAACAACGCATCGGGAAACAGAAAGTTTTTTCGACAACGACAACAACGAATCCTGTATTCGCAGTAGTTTCGTACAGATTTTTACTTCCTCTATCGTTATGTGCGAAAAATTATAAAAACACATACGTGAAGAGACAAAACGTTCTATGAAAATTTCGAAAACATAAATTTTCGAACATTACAAATCGCTTTATTTGCCTATTACGAATAATTTTGTTCAAGTAGGACCTCTGTATGGGTACCACCAGTAAGTCGCCAAGTTTTCTTGCATCTTCGAAAATTCGAAATTGATAAAATGCATTTACGGTCGGACTCTCTGCTGCTTTCGTGAATATAAACATTTCAGAGAACATTGAGCTTTATTTCGAAAGTATATTTGTCGGAGCTTCACATAGTAAATATTATAGCCAAGTATGACTCTCATAAAAAAATTACGAATAATAGGCTCTCACTTATTTTCTTACCATCTCTCTCAGTTGAATATTCATATAAGCTGTTATATTCTCCTATCCTTCCATCTTTATCTTTCTCTCTGTGTTGTGATGTTTCGGCTCATCTTATCAATCGCTTTATCCTGTCGTTTATACTCGCTTTTTGTGCGACCCGACGGTCTCGTTAACTTTTATTTGCAATTCACCGTTATGAAACGAATTTCCACATTTTGTTGTTTTCGTTTCGGCTTTCGTTTTTATTTTGGCATTTGAATCCTTTCTGTAATCGATTTCGTGCAGTGCGCCGAATCCTTGCATAGAAAGCCGAAGTCTGTATGTGTCTTGTATTATTCTGTTGTTGTTTTTGTTTCTGTTGTGTTGTTGTTATTCTTTATGTTTTTGTTGCATGAAATGGTTGGCCTTTATTCCCTTTGGGAGTTTTGTATTTTGTATGCTTCTTTCATGTGCGAGTCGAGTTGCAAGTCCAAAATATGTGTGGAAATATTAAAATACGAACTGAAAATAATGCGATTCCCAAGGGATTCACATTGTTTGCAGATGAATGTGCTATGAATCCTTATTTTCTATGCTTTAGAAAATGTTAACAGATTATTTTAAGTTATTAAAGGATTTTTATTTCCCAACAAGTAGTTAGGGAAAGAAAGTGTGCTTATTGTTACCGTGAAATAAAATCCTTACTTTCATTCTTCTTTTCTATGGTCTTTTGCCACAATTGTAAAGTTTGTTTATAAAATTGCTACGAAAAATTTATTGATTTTTTTATAATCAATTGCATATTTTAAATATATATTTTCTTAAAATATTGAATAATTACCATGCCTTTTGATTTAATTCTATTAATCTGGATTGCATTGCGTTCTTTAAAAATTCGAAATTCAATTCGAACACGCTTACAGATGTTCGAATATGATTTCCCAGTATTTTGACACAAGAAAATGCGTTGTTTGTGCAAAAAATGTGACTTTGCTAATTGGTATAAAATTGTCCAAGTGGGAATTTTTAATCTTTCATTACCTATTAATGTTAGGATGCCATGAAGTGTAAGCAATCAGTTGCCACTTAAAACAATAATTTATACTAAGTATATTAATTTATAATCTGTCGTGAAGTTGACTTATTGCCAGTTTTGCTATATGGACATTTCTCAGAAACTTTTAACCTATAGTTGTCGTCAAGTTTTGATGTCAAACACGCAAGATGTCACATACATAAGATGCATTTAATTCAAATAGTAATGATTTTTTGTGAATGAACAACAACTATAGGTTAAAAGTTTCTGAGAAATGTCCAAATGCTCTTTATACGCAAGTTACGGGTTCTCGGTTTTGAGAGATTTACCATGATCATCTGTAGGTTCAAGTCTCGGCTCAACACAACCAATTTTCAACTTGCAATATTTCAATTATAATTTACTAAATAAAAATAAATAATTACAGTAAACGCTCACAAATCAGAATTCTCACAAATTCGAACCTTCCAGAAATTAAAATCAGAAATTGTAATACATTGAACGCTGTAAAATTAGAATTGAAAATTTTAATTTCGGAACGTTTTATTTTTTTATTTTAACACTGGAAATCCCTAATTTAGTTTAACATTTTTTGTTTGAACATAAGTAGTAAAACTAAAACGAGAACTCACCAGTTTGTCTATGTTGTTCGCTATTTGCTGTTTTTTTCGCACTATATATGTTAATTTTTAGTAAGTTTGTGTGTGAAATATGATTCACCTGCACATATTTTGACAGTCTCTATAGAAAAGTGAAAGTAGATCATTGAAAATGACAAAAAACCCTAAAAAAAAATACTTTGTTCTTTGAAACCAAAGTCAAAATCTTGAAACCGCTTGACAAAGGTGTGCATAGGAAACGCTTGGCTCTAGATTTTAATGTGACAACATCTTCCATAACTATATTGTTATATCAGATTTTAAAAAACGGAAAAAAATAAGCAAATGCTACATTAAATAAAAAAAAGAGTTTTATTTTAGTTCCTTGAAGTATATTTACTTATTTTTTTTTTATTAATGTATATTCGAAAAAAAAGTTCAGAGTTTCGAATATTTCAGAAATTCGAATCATCTCAAAAACCAAGTGGTTCTAATTTGTATAGTTAAAAAAAGAAGAGTAGTCTGATGAGTCTTTCTGACAAAAATCAAAAGACACCAAGAGATCAATTATTGCTCAAAAGTGCCATTCAGAGCTAATCATAAGGCTCTGAAAAATGTTTCCAACATTTGAAATCGATTGAAGACCATCCGTTATTAGTATTCGACAGAAAGCCATTTCATGGCCACCATAACGTATTTAAAAAAAGCCACAAAATGGCTTTAAAAAAGAAAAAAAAATATTTTTCCACTACATAAGTTAGGCGCAAGACGGACTTAAGTATGCAAAATATGAGAACCGCAATCTGAGCTCAGATTCTTACAGGTAGGACCCGAAGTTACTAGAAAGTGAATGAGGTCTACTGAAAGCTACGTAACAAAAGTAACAAAGAGTAAAATTCATTTTTGTTAATGAATTTGGATAGCCAAAATTATTCCTTACAGGTCACACTCACATCATTTTTCGATTGGACTACTACTTACTTCACGAGTTATAAGCCCATTACAAAAAAAGACCCTAAAAGGCTATACAAAGGATTAATGATTGGTTTTAGTTTTAATTATATATCTTACAAGCTATTTTGATGAAAATTGGTGGAAAGACTGCGAACATAAATACCATGCATTTGTCGAAAAGTAGACGAAATCAGATAAATGTCGTGCCCATTTCTCAACTGTTGGTTAACTTAACACGTTAAGGAGTGGGCATGGCACTTATCTGATTTCACCTTCTTTTCACCCGGTATGTTGAATTTATGTTTTCCGTCTATTCACCAATTTTCGTCAAAATAACTTGTATAGCTTGTGAAATATGTAGTTAAACCTCAGACCATGAAATCATTAATCCTTTGTGTGCCTTTGAAAAAACTTGTCAAGAAGTAAAATAATCGAAAAATGTCATAAGTAAGGTTTTGCTGCTTTTGTTATGTAGCTCTAAGTAGGATAACTCAGGATCTGATGTGATTGAAAAAACCAAGCTCAGGTTCGAAATCAATTTTCATCATAAACGGCTATAAAAAACAAGGACGGAAAAAAAAAGGATCAAAAAATTAACCACCGCATCATCCACTTTCTAGTAACTTGGAGTTTTACAAGAATCTGAGCTCAGATGGCGGTTCTCAATTTTTTTCATACTCAAGTCGGTCTGGCGCCCGCTATAAAAAATAAATTTTTTTTCTTTTTATTTTTTATTTTTTCAAAAGCTTATACTTTTCTACAACAAAGAAAATTTTATTTAAATCGGATTTAAGGCCGAGGAGAATTGAAATTTTCAAATATGTGAGTATGCAAAGGTTAGATCGAACTACCAATGGCCGCTATCTTGGAAATTTTTGGAGTTTTGGAAAATTATTTTACCACAGTCATATGTTTCTCAAACACCAACTTTCCACCAACTTTCATCAAAACCGGAGATGTCAAGTGGAATCTTGGTCTGTTACGCAAAGATTCACACATATGTATTAAATGTATTTAACTCCTAGGAGGAGCATTGGGCCAATATGAAGCGTCTCCATTTGTTGTGATCCCTTGCGATGAATTTTATCTGTTGCCACCACTTTCCCGATTCTTGGTTTTGCTTATCCAGTGAACTTTTCCAGTTGGTTTTCAGTCTACCACGTCCTCTACTGTTTTGTTTATTCCACTCAGGAGCTTGGCGACTGACTTATATGTATTACATATATAAAATTACCTTCTTGTAATTTTCATTAAAATTTCTTCTATCAATTTTCTAGAAAAAAAAAAAAACATAATGCATAACCGCTGTCAAAATTTGCTCAATTGTGAAAAATGCAACTCTGCATGACATATCCTCAACGCCACATCATAATTTCTTTCTATTCTTTTAGTTTTTTTCACACGGCTTAATGAAGCTATTTATTCAAATTAATGTCACTCGTATGTCCTCATAAGTCCATATTATATCATTGTTATTATCATGTTGTTTTTTCGCTGTTGTTGTTGTTGATGCTTTTGTTGTTGTTGTTGCTGCTGTCTTCTACATTTTTCATACATTCCTCATTTTCTTTTCACTTTATTTAACTCCAATACAAATCATCATACAATAAAATGTTGAAATATAAAATGAAAAAAAAAAAAGAAAATGAAAAGATCCTTAAAGGATTTCTTTCTCCGTTGTCTATCTGCACACATACACAAACATATGTTTGTATATAACGCACTCAAACATTCATAAACAATGCTTATATTTTCATTTTCTTTGACATTGTTGTTGCCGTTGTTGGGTTTTGTCTAAGATTTCTTCAGTTTCTCGTTTTTCATATGGTAACTCTGATTTTTGCTGCTGTTGCTCTTCTGAGGTGGCCGCTTGACTTTTGGTGGTGTTGGTTCCATTGTAGTTATTGTTTTCATTGTTGTTGTATGGGATTGTATGACATTTTTTTGTTGCTGTTTCTTTTTTTTAAACCTTTTCGTTTTGCACCTCTGCTTTCGTATTGAGCTGTTTTCCCTCTCAGCCTTTTTGTTTTACTTCATTATCATAAATTTCTTTCTACTATTTGTTTTTGTAGTTTTGTTTTTGAATTTAGCCTTTTCCCTCTTTCATTTCTCTTAAGTTTTCCTTCTTTTTTTCTTTTGTTAAAACCCTACCGCAAGCCCAAGCACAAAATCCGAATATCTCAGCAGCTTAGCCTCCTTTATCAGCGAAAGAGACGCATACAGTGGTGAGAAAAAGTTGCTGAATTTTTTTCAATTCCAATTTGAAATGAAGTCTCAAACCAGTTATTCTGAAATGTAGCCAGAAAAGTGAATCGAAAAATAAAAGCAAAAAGCACGACATCCTTTTTAGGTTTTGAATTTTTACTCGCTACTGTAGTGATTGTGATATTTTGTTTTGTTTTGTTTTGTTTCGTACGATAAACAAAAGGGACAACTAACTTCTTTTTTTCGTTCTTTTTCTTTTTAAGGCTCAAAAAGTATAAAAGGATATTGTGGCAATATGTTTGTGTTAATATGTGTACTTTTTTGTGTGTGCATATGCTGCAATTAAAATTCATATGTGTTTGTAGTGCATTTAACAACATGCAACACTCGTGCAATTGTGTAAAAATATTCCTATTTGCGACACACAGGATACAATGTTGTGCAAGGTGGCACGGTGCAGGCAGCCGCCTGTCTGTTGTTGTTATTACCACTACGTACACCATCACTTTCTGATGCTAAAATGCAACAATGATAATGTAAATTGCCTGCAATTATGCATTATTTAGCTCATTTCTCATACTTTTTATTGTTTTCATATTTCTGTTTTTTTAGTTCGCTTTGTTATTTTATCACATTTATACATTTTCTGCTTTTGTTTCAGCTTTTTTGCACACCCTTTTGTCATGTTATGTTTGTTTCGCCTGTTTCGTTTTTTTTCTTCTGCTAACTTGGCTTTTGTTTAATTACAGTGTGAATAAAATAATACTAAGAGAAATTCAAGGGGGGGGGGGGGGGGGGGGCGGTGGTTTCCTGTGGTTACTATGGCTCTTATTGTTGTAAATGCAATTGCTGCTAATGCAGTTGTTGTTTTCCCTATTATAATCTTAATGATGTTGAATGTGCAACAAAGCAGCATTACATGTATTGTATGTATAATTGAAGAAAGAAAAAATTATGAATATGTTGCTATTTATGTTTCATTAATGAGTTAACATATCATTAAATTAACACTATTTGACCGCATTTTCAGTTCTCTTAATACTACTTTTCCAATGGAGATTTAGCTGTGATGAGATCTATAAAACTAGTCGTTAAATCCTACACGTTTCCATCGGCCGAAAAGTGTAACGATAAGCCAAGAAACATATTTCAGTGGCTAAAAGAAAACAATTTTTTATTTTTGTATGTCTGCAGATTAGAGGACAAGAAGTGGAAATAAAAATACAAATTTATTTTTCCTTGTCAATATATTCTACTGCTAACCTAATACATGCATTTTTCTGATTTTTCACACAACTTATGTATACCTTCGAAAAAAAAAAGTTTTAGTCCGAATTCTTTATTTGAAAGTTTCTACCCACGAAGTTATTTTTTCAAATTACAATGCATTAAACTCATATTTGTTGGAAGACACTATGGAATGTTTGCTGTAGTCTATGAAACGAAGTTAAACTCTGGTTAGGGGACCTTGGAGGTCGTCGACTCCGATTTCAGAATAAGATTTTTTGAAAACAAAATGGCGGACAATTTTCTTAAAAAATTATTACACCATAACAAAATTGTTGCTATGAGGGTTCTGATACTGCTGATTCAAAATTCAAAATCAAGTTTTTTGAAAAGAAAATGGCGGATCCAAAATTGCGGATAATTTTCTTAAAAATAGTTATATAACAAATTGTGGCTTATGGGGTTTTCTGGAGGTCGCTGATTCCGATTTTGGGATCAACTTTTTTCAAAACATATTGATAGATCCAAAATGGCGAACAATTTTCTCAAAAAATCACCACAAAATTGTGGCTCGGAAAGTTTTTGAGTCCGCAGATTCGAAATAATAGAGAAAACTACTTCTCGAAAACAAAATAGCGGACAGAGCTAGGAGATACCGATTGTTTCTCATATATCAAATATTATTGTTGTTTCTCAAATATTCCCGAAGCTATGGCGATTTAAAATTTCTAGCTGTATGGAAGGTGGGCGTGTTCTTGATGCAATCATGCCTATTTTATTAAAATTACTGTATGCTAATAATTGTTCCTCAGATATCAAATATTATTGTTGTGCTAGAAATATTTCCTAAGCTATGGCGATTTCAAATTTTGGGATATATGAATGGTGGGCTTGTCCTTGATACGATTGCGCTCATTTTTAACGAGTAGCTAGATGATACCGATTGTATTTGAGATATCAAATATTATTGTTGTATTTCAAATATTCTCGAAGCTATGCCGATTTGAAATTTTTGGCTATATGGGAGGTGGGCATGCCTTTAAGCCGACCATGCCCATTTTCTAAATATGGCTAGATTCTATTAATAATATCGATTTTTATTGGTTTACATGCAACAGTTTGCACGGCGTGCCCAAACCTGTTATAAATCGAACGTTGCGTAAAAGCGAATCCGACCGTTTTATGTTAGGATATCCTTGAGGAAAAAAAATATATCACATAAATTAGATTTTAGAGACAAAGATTAAGACTTTCAAGTACCTTATCAGATTTAACGCATAAATGATATGTGAGTTAGAAATATAGCTTAAAAAAATGGCAAAAAACGATTTTTTCTGGTTTTTGGGTTAGAGTATTTCAAAAACAATACATTACAGAGCAATTCTGAGGTCGGAAAAACTCATCGTGGTTTGAAATGCGGACTGAACGGGGAGTCTGATAATTGCACAATACCTTGAGAGAACTTTATGTTACACACTTAAATGATCAAGCCATTGCAACTCCATAAAATTTTTAAGTTATAACCCACAGAGTGCAAAATTCGTAAATTTTGGAAATAAAATTGGAAATTCTTTTTGATGATCCGGATATGCTTTCTATATTAAAAAATATAATATCTAAGTTTGCAAATCTTCAGAAAATAGACCAAGTTATGCTTACTATAAGTTTTAGGAGGTAAGACCATTTATTTTTAAAGATATATTTTGTATTTTGGTACCTGAAATATGTTAGTAAGATTTTTTACCAACCGGCTAGAATTATCTTATTGACCACACAAAAAAATACTATTATGATGCTGCAGTAATTTTCGAAAATACTGATCTATGAAAATAATGTGTCAAATCATTTAGGTCATTTTACAGTAAATCTATCAAGTATCTTGCCATATACCTTTTCTTTAAGGTGAAAGGGAAAAAATCTTTTAAGTTTACAGAAACGAACCCATAGCATATCCTAAAAGGCTATAACACTCAATCGTCGTCTAATCGCAATAACAAGCAGCCACCACAAGTTTACCACCACGACAACGATGAAGACGACAGCGACAATCAATTTCTCTTCATCAGAAAATTGCATTCTTCATCATTCTTTGGTTTTCAGACATCTTTTTTTTTTCCTTTGGTTTTTTTTTTTTTTTTTTGTGCTTACAACGCATTTCCGCACCATTACTTGGACATCAAATAATTCGCACTTTATTCATTTATTTCATTTCCTCATCAAGTTGAATGAGGCTGCCATATTTGATTCAGTTAAGTTTACAGCATTCGGTTCAATTTCATTTGGTGCGGATTTCATTACATCAGCAGCAGCAACAGTGCACGACTACAACTGCAAACTTTAATCTAATAAAATGCTGTCTGTCATTCCAAATTCAAACAAACACCGCGCTGTTCATTAATCAACTTTTAAATCTAAACCAAAAGAAGTTTGGAAAGGACACGAGTGTAAAAAAAAGGAGATTGTTACAACCACTTAGAAAACGAAAAAAAAAGGACGAATGAAAAAATAAAAAACACATACTTTCATCATGCACTCGTCGTTAGGAAGTGTAAAATGAAATCGAAACCACTTTTCATTCATCAAGAACTTGTAAGAGCGACCGCTGCCACCTCGTTGTGTCAGAGTCATTGTGCATTTAGTTGTGATTCTAAACATGTTGTTACGTAAATATATTGGAGATGTGTTTGAGTATAACTTTTAGATGAAATCGATATCATTTAAACCTAAAAAAATGGTCATAACTCTAGGATTTAAAATGCGATCGGGATATATTTTGCACTAAGGTAGAAATTTAAAAAAATGCTATAATTTTAATGAGAAACTTTATTAAAAATTCTAAAAGCAACATGAGAATGATTCTTACTCAATGATTTTTATGTGTCGCAAAGGAAATATTTATAGCCGTTCTCTAATTATCACAATTTCTGTAGAAAAAATGCCATTACTTCGTATATGTGTGTAATGTGGTAGACAGACGACTGCTTAAATTCAGATTATAAACATAAAAATGTACATGAAAATTTTACCCCTTTTTTTTATTCCGGGCTATTTATATATATTTTTTATTTATTTTAAAACTCACTTTTGCTCACTCCATTTTCCTTTTTTTTTTCTTGTTGAAAATATTTCTTAACTGAAATGACATTTATAAATTTATAAGAGTGAGACAACCAGTACTAATCTCCTTTAATTTCATGCATTTATGTTGGAGTAAATGCGGTTGTGTTGGGTATTATACCCAGCAAAATTCGCAATTAGACTGTCATTGCGGATTTAAGCTGTGGTCTGTCTACGACATAACACACGAATACAGAGCATAATGAATACAATATTTTAAAACGCGCTTTAATGGAATGAAAAGGAACTAAGACTTTTACGGGTTTTTATTACAGAAATCGATAAATGGGTCATTCAAGAAGAAAAACCCGCGGGGTGCTATTATATTAGAGGGTGAAAATCGAGGAAAAATGCTCCTTTTACAGTTTTTACCACATATCTAGCAAACAAAGTAAAATTTTGATATTATTTCAGAAAAATTTTTTGAAGAGAAGTAAATTTGCCATCGAAATAGTTTCTTTTTAAAAAAATTTAAAAAAAAAATTGCTTACTTATCCTTAAAATGTTGAATCCAAAAAAAAAAAAAAACCATAAAAAAACTTTTGAAATGACATAATCAATATACTATTAGTGATTCGTAATAGATTTTTCATTGCATGACTTATGATTTCTGTTGTAAGGCTCACTCGTTTACATAAGGTTATTAAGTCCAGCGGCCTAAAGAATTCAATACCAGACATGATATTATGATCTTAGTAAACCAAGGTTACAAGAAGTTGTCAATATATGGTAGAATTTATTTGGGTATAATAAAATAATATAAAAATGGTGCCATAATAGAAGATTTTTCATTTTAAAATTAAAATATTTGCTTCTCTATGCCAGCAAATTTTAATTTTTTTATACTGCTGTACATTATCATTATTAGAAATATAAAATGTTGACAACTTCTGTAGATTTTTCACATCGATATCCCTAATGACATCACTGTTTCGTGTGTGTTTATTGCGGATGTCAAAGACCCAAGTTTAAGGTTACCCATACCATTTGAAAGTACTTGCAGTGAGTTAATTTTATTTGTGGTATTGATAGTGGTGGCGTTGTAGGTGATTGGTGTTGTCAGTATGATAAGAAAAAAATCACATTTAATGAAATCAACCAAATTTAGCGTCATCTTTCATTTGTATCAGGAAACACTTTCATTGTCATTGTGCCAGTCTTTTTATTTTCTATTTTATACCTTGTTATTGGAGGAAACGTCTTTCTGCATATCAACAGTTTCTGTTGCATATCAGCAGTTTCATTCATTCATTCAGTCAGTCATGCAATCATTCGTTCGTCTATTGGTGGCCACTGTGTTGGGTTACTTTCGTTGTCAGTTTTCATTTGTTTGATCGGCGAGCGAGTGTTGCCTTCCTGCTGTTATTGATAATGAAAGTCATCTATTTGGCCGTATTTATAGCGAATGTAACCATAATGTATTATAATGTAGCTTAGAATGGCATTAAGTTGCAGTTGTTGAGTGTTCTTTGGAAGAAGAAAGGCTAAGATATACTGACATTTTCTTATAGTTTAATTTTATTAAGTGTGAGCGCAATTTAGTCAAGTTTATACATTGCAAACACTTTTTATATAAACATATTGGAAATACTTTAAGTGAGCTCTAAGCAACTTAATCTTGACAGCGCAGCAAGAGATTGATAAAAACTAATTACCATTTCATCTATTTACTATAACTATCATTTTAAAAAGACTCGCAATCGCGGTACGCCCTTTAAGATCTGTTTTTCATCTTTCCTTACCAGAACAGTTCTGGACAATTTTTAAATCCCATCACAGCCATGGGATTAATCCTATCTAATGATTTCGTTTTCAGATCCCTGCACTTAACTTTATGATGATGATGGCCTCTTTGAATCCTATGTACTGTATTTTTTGCTTCCTGAGAATTTCTAGTATTGCCTTTGTCATTTTCTTCATTTAAATTTTAAAACGTCCTCCATTGTGAAAATTTTTTGATCGTCTCGTTATACCCATTGGCCAGACCGTTTAAGAGCCTATGTCAAAGCAAAAGGCCATCGTTTTGAATAATTTTTTGAAAGAATATCTTTTAATTAAAACATAAAAATTGCAAAATAGTTTGAGAACTCGTTTCTTTAATTTTTACAGCATACTTTGTGTGTAACAGAACTTATGGCCTGACTAGATATATATATCATATCTCTTTATTAGTAAACTATATATGTTAACATTTTTTTTTTTATAAATTTTCGCTGTAATAGTTTGCTTCTTTACTAAATATCCTTTTTTATTTGCATTCTATGTATTTGCTTTTGCTTTAAAGACAAAAAACATTGATAAAACTTTATTTCTGGCGTCTAAGTAATTTCAAACCCAACTGTATATTAATGCCAACATTTGGTCGGTCATTAGTATGTGGATTGCGCACAAAGCCCATAATTTAGAATCCTGACATACCACTTACTTCAAGGCATAAAAACGAGTAAACGAATTTTTATGCTCTCTACACGAATATAAAGTATTCGTTCAACCAATAGCAGTATAAATTTAACAACTCTCAATTATCATGGCATGAAGTACGAGTCAGGCAAAAAACGCAAAAAAAATCAGAAAATTATATAACAAAGTTTATTTAGTATATTCAAAAATCACTTGCGTTGGCTCGACAAATGCAAAAATTTATATTCGCACTACATGATTTTTATGACTATGAATTGTGGAAATTGTTACACATTTCTCACAATAATCGTGTACTACATGCATTCAAACATATACGATATACGAGGAGTGCTGTCGAAAATACGTAGCACTAGCGGCGGCGGCTTGTGGTTCATTCTATATCTCGCTCTCTATGCTGGCTGCGTATCCTTCGTCTATTTAAATCAACACAGTTGACTCAATTTTCACTCCGAACTGCCATTGCTATTTTACATGGCAGCAATGTTTTTAGCCATTACGTTATACAGTAAAGCAAAAATTACAGAAATTTTTAAATTTATGTCACAGTTTTGAAAATTTACAAAACATACATATATCCAAGAATTCTCAAATTCTTTTTTTTCAATTTTTCATTTAACTTTCACACAGTGACGCTTGCTTAATTATTTTCCCTCCAGATTAAGTGCTTTTTTAAAAATTAATAATCGAATAAATGGGTTTAGTCACATCTATCCTCAATTAAAGAGAAGTTTCATGAAAATGCCTAATGCCGGCATTTTATTCCAGCTATTTTCTAGAAATCTGTTCCGAATGAAATCCTAACTGATCGATTTTTGAGGTGTGTCTATATGTCTGTTATTTATGGTGTGAAAAATAAAGAATTAATTTTAATGAAATTTATGCAGTGTGTTATAACATTGCACAACAAACAATGGGTTCTTGATTGTTGCATGTAAGATTTTTGCCAATTACGAAGGAACTTTCTGCGTAGAGTCCGACTCTGATTTCAGAATTGACCCATCAGCTCTAGATTTTGAGATATCTTAGGTTAAAAACCCAAATACGGTTATTTTTGGGGTAAGACTCCACAGATTTTTTTTTTAATTTTTTTACATAACTCATTACTTTTTTTACGAATTACGAATTAAGACGATATCATGAAATCCAATATAACGACTAACCCGAAGTAGTCAATGAATTTTGTGATGTCATCTTAAATCGACCTAAACTTTTGAAGGAAACATTGTACGACACTTTTTTTTTTAAGAACTCATTTTGATGAAAAAGAATAGCACTAAGTGATGACTTAAGCAAAAAAAATAAAAAACAATTTTTGCAATCTGCATCGAACCTCAAAAATATTCGTGTTCGTGGCTTCAACCTCAAATATCTCAAAGTCTAGAGCTGATGGGCCACGTCTGACCTCGGATTTGGATTCTACGTCAAAAGTTGCTTCAGAAATCATCTACAACTGCAACAAGATCATTGTTGTTCTGTGTAATAGATCAGAAGAATGTTCTTGTGTGGAAAAATAGACACATCCCTAAAAAACTAAGTTATCCATATCTTTGGAACTATTGGACGCAGAATAGACTAGTCAAATTACATACTGGATATATATGTGAGCCTGGAACTAGTTCGACACTTCATAAAACCTATACCAATCGATGGAAAATTTTAAGTGACATTTTTTACACAGTACTGCATTCTCTCTCAGTTTTACGATATGTTGTCAAAGCAGAGATTCCTAAGGATGTTGGTCAACTCAAGAGCACTGTCACATCTAGCGAATGTAAAGTTTCCTTAAAATCTACGGTTTCTCAATCGAAACATTAAGTTTGCTGGTAATAAATACTGACATCTAAGAAATCGTACCTGAAATCGATAAGCAGCGCAGCCGTCACTTCTGTTGGCATACATAGCAAGTTGACAGCATCATTTCAAATATTGATATGTCTCAGTAGTGAATCAATCTTTTCGACACCCTGCGAAAAACACCACTGGTAATAAAAATTTAAAATAAGGAAACAATAGGTGGTACCACTGTACATTACTCGCATTTATATATGTGTGTGTGTTCATATATATGTGTACTTGTTTATCTGTTACTGTACAAGTGTGTATGTACCAAACAATTTTTATTACTGTAGGCCATATATTTTATTACGAGCACTGAACACTGAGTCAGTTGACTCGTGTTTGAATTATTTAACTTATTTTGCGCTACATTAAACGCAGCAGCAGCAGCAGTAGCGCAGTATCATCATCGCCGTTTCGCATTTGGCAACGCGTCGTACTCTTGTGTCATATCTCATGGATACTCGCACAATATCTGAAGGCGATAACTCATGCAAAGGATTTCATTGCTACTCGTTTTGTAATTTTGCATTCTACAATTTTTTTTACAGTTTGTATTATTTTTATGCGCCGCGTTGTGCAAGTTACTCCTTTAGTATGTGAATGTGAAAGTATTGCAAATACTTTCATTTTGTTTCGTTGCTTTTCTTTATAATATTCGCAATAAAAATTATGAATTATTATTTGGCGTTCTGATTTTACATCCATTACCAAGCAAATGCGTGCGAATTTCTACATTTTTTGCCCCATTTACCGCTGCGGCTCTTGCGCATTACGCACCGTCTTCTTTATATCCTTCGAGCTCATTTGTTCATGAAAAGGACGGAAATGTTAAAGGGTATGGATTTGAATTGAAGATATTTTAAATGCATCGCAATGTCTATTTCTTCCTCATTCGATATTTTAAATGATTAAGGAAGCATTTCCATAAAAGCGGCAAGTTAGCGAGCCCTTGTTATAATGACAAAGCCCGAAAGCTATGTGATATTATATTTACTCATATCTTAAATGATGTTTTAACTCTTTGAAGCATCACTTCTGTATTAGAAAGTTGTAGCACAAAAAAGGCACTATTGGCAAATCATCACAGCCATCTTAATATAAACTACTTGCTACAGTACGAAAAGGAGCAGGAAATATAACAAAAACAATTACCGGAAAGTATGAAAAGCTGCGTTCATTGATGAAAGTACATTCCATGCAGCTGTCGTTAGAATCGTCGATAAGTTTGTGCATAGCGGAAAAAACATTCTATATACACTCAAAAAATTGTTGCGGCAAATAATAATAATTTTTTGAATGAAACAACTTTAATGTTTCCTGCAAATTCGAAAATTGGTAACGATAAACATTCTTATTGTTTGTGACAAGTAATTCGGTTGGTCGTAAAATAGCGTTTGTGCCAAAAATGCAGTTTTTGCATTCCACTCAAATTCCACATTTCACTCAAATATATGCATAAGTATATTATTATTGTAAATTTTTTTGAATTTCAATCAAAATTCAATAAATTGAAGTATACATATATTGGTGTAAATTATGGATTTGAGATGATAGTTTGATGATAGCTGTAATAAAAAATTTAAAATTTATAGCTAAAAAGCTAAAGTAAGATAAAACATCCAAAAATTTATTGCTGTATATAAAAATACACAAATTTTATTTAATTACATACTATTAACGGCTAATTTATTCCGTATACTTATTAAATTATACGTACATTTATTTTTTAGGTTTTCAAATAAAAAAGACTTGTAAATGTGGATCAAAAGTTATTGTTTAAGTTTTGACAGCATAAAAATATATCCGCCTCAATTTTGACAATACATTCAATTAATAGAAAAGCAGGAATCTCGTCCTCGTAATATTGTTCGGTAATAAGCAATCCTGCCTTAAATTTTAAATTATTTTCTTCTATCCAGTTAATGGCAGTGAATCTGTTTGTCGGTAATTTATATTTAATTTTTAAATTATTATCTTTTATAAACAACATATTACTTTTAGTATTCAAACGACGACAGTTCGGACTTATTTTTTCTGGACTTTGTCACCCTTCCAATTTCTTTGAAATGCTGATGTTTTGCCTCAAACCGCATACAACTTATATATTGTAAAGGACCAACATTGCTCATTCTTTCTTAATTTCTGCCCTGGTGAGCTCGTGGACGAACTTAAAGCTATTTTTTATATGAAAGTGGGATGAAACTAGAAAAAATTTGATAAGAAATTCGTACATCAAATAAAAACTTAAAAAATACCAGCAGCGTAAAATATATCGTAAGAAAACTCCTTTTCCAGAAACTGACACAAATTCAACTGTTTCCTTATAGGAAACTTGTAGGGCTTCAAAGAACTCAGCCATTTTACATATGATTGAAAGCATTTAATCGTTTGTCATACATATACATATGTGCAGTCATATCTTCCAGCAAGGCACCTTGCAAAATCTTGCCCCAAGTGGAAGACTTGTAATAACTCGACTATTATCAGACGGATTAATTTCTCTTAGCACTCGCTTTTTTGCTCATTAAATTATCTTTCAATTCGTACCACTCTTATTTAAATCAAGTCAGGATTGCAAAAGAATCTTCCATGCAATTGAGGTTATGTTTTACCACCACCAGAGAGGCAGCATATTTTGTAATTCTAACTGGATATAAACAAAAATGGTATCAGTTGAAAGAAAATTTCATCAGGAAAAGGATGAGTGCTTAATTCGTCTGGTAATAATCGAGTTATTACAAGTCTTCCACTTGGGCAAGGTTTTGCAATGCGACTTGCTGTGAGGCATGACTGCAAATGTGTAGAAGGCTTGGAATAACTCGACTATTACCAGACGGATTTATTTTTTTGAACGCAGACAATCAGACGCCTTGCAAAATCTTGCCCCAAGAAGAAGACTTGTAATAAATCGATTATTACAACACGGATTTGTTTCTTTTAGCAGTCATTTCTTTGCTAATGAAATTATCTTTCAACTGATACCACTTTTGTTTACATCAAGTCAGGATTACAAAAGATATTGCTATTATACATATGAATCTTCCATGCAATTGAGGTCATGTTTTACCGCCACGCACTGCAGAAATAAGAATAGCAGCATCTTTTGTAATTCTGACTGGATATACATAGACAAAAGTGGTATCAGTTGAAAGATAATTTCATTAGCAAAAAGATGACTGCTAAAAGAAACAAATCCGTGTTGTAATAATCGATTTATTACAAGTCTTCTACTTGGGGCAAGATTTTGCATTGCGTCTGATTGTAACATTTGACTGCACGTATATTCCTTCATGTAAATTGAGCACAACACACTTTATTATTATAATTATGCACAAATAATTACCTTTTTATTTAATTTGCAATAATTAATTCACTTTTCACTGCACTTGACTGCTGCATCTGCGGTCTGCTGTCACAAATAACGCAAAAGCTAAATTTTTGACAAGTCGCGTCACTTTTTCAAGTGATAATCGTTTGCTGTAAATGATAAGTTGCTTATGATATAATACAAGTAAAATAACTTTGTAAAATAAATTGTTGGCTTAAGGTTAGGGAAGCCTAGCTAATTTTCTTTTACCTGATGTAGCAATTATAACCCATTTTGCTATTTTAATACCTTTTTTTATTAGAAAATAAAAAAATTAACCCAACTTAAATTCCAAAATTTTCACTGAAATATTTTTATGATTTGTCGCAAGCAATAAAAAGATTTGTGTGCAACAATTCATGAAATGTTTGAAAA
Organism: Calliopum simillimum; assembly: GCA_951812925.1. NCBI lineage: Eukaryota > Metazoa > Arthropoda > Insecta > Diptera > Lauxaniidae > Calliopum > Calliopum simillimum. The sequence goes on from OX638368.1 coordinate 147,263,888, forward strand.
ATTTTTCGTCGATCTAACAGAAAAATTTGCGGCGACTTATTTTTTATTTGTATCACTGATGTATTTTTTCTAATATGTGCTGCAAACATTTATAGCTTGGGATAAAAGATTAATATTTGTTTTGAATACTAGGTGTTTATTATAAATATTCGCTAATTTGTCGCAAATGCTTTCCAAACTATATTTTTTCTGAGTGTATGTAGTAAGTGCAATGTAAAAAATGAGATTTACATTTACATTTATCACCAGCAGATCGTTTATTATAACACATTTTCATTGGATTTTGTGATTAGCTTGCTTCTAGAATGTCTCGCGTTAGGCCGAGCATATCAAAAATAGGAACGGACTGGCACAACATAAAACAATGAGCCTTGTGCTTCTAAAGAGTTACAGTTTATTAGTTGTGGTAGGTAGTATGTACATAATTGCTAATTAGATACTGACAAGTCTAGGTTTGGACAGACATTGGGGGCGGTTATCCTTGATCATTATGAAATTATCCCAAAAACGATCGTTATAACAAGAAACACGTGAATTGGAGAAATGCTTGATAGTATTGACAACACTTCTTAGTCACTATACAGTAACTGCAGTCAGAAGTGTTTTTTTCGCCAAAACAACAGAACAACGAATAAGATTTGTGTAACATAAAATGTTCAAAAAGTTCTGATAAAGTGATCAAACGATTAAAAGTTCTGCGCGCTTGTATTGGCTCTGTATGTATAATTTATCAGCAACACAAAGAAGGAAAGTACGCCTGTTCAAAACCGACAGTTTATTATGGAAGCAAATGCTATATAAGGAACATACACTGCATTTAGTGCTACAAACAAATGTCCACCGCTCTGTCCATAACCATAAGCTGCCATATTAGAAAATGCCAGTAGGAAATTTATTTGAAGCTGTGATAAATATCAGTTTTTGAAAAAACATTTCAATTAATATCCGAATATGACTAAGTTAATTATAAGACGCATTACCTTTTCATTATTTCAATGTAAAAAATGCAAGCTAACGTTAGGGGCCGTTCAAGTATTACGAAAGAATTTTTAGAGCGGGAGGAGTCTAAAATCATTGATAATCTGCTTGGATGTAAGCCCTAAGCAAGCTAAAACCTTTTATGTTGCAGCAATACCATATCAAAAAAAAAAAAAACTGAAAAAAAATACTACAAACAAAAATAAAAATAGTAACTTTCGATCAATTTTACGATGCTGAATTCGAATCCAACATCAGAATCGCTCTATTTCTTATGGTTTTTGAGATAAACGTACCTAATAGTCAAAAAACACTGTTATTTGCTATATTTGAGGTTATCTAACAAGACAACGTAATTTCTTTGCATAACAACAACATGATTGATGACAAAGGAGTATAGAGAATACAACCTCACTACATGAATAGAGGCACTTAAGCAATTTTTCTGAGGGCACACAGCGCAGTCCGTTGATAAATGCGCTATGTCGAGAGATTATAGTTCAAACCCGGCCTCAGACAAAAAGTTCAATTTTTCAACTGGTATTTCGTTTGATTTAAAATAAATTTAATTAAAAATATAAATTGGTCTGATGATGGTTACGTGGCGGTAACCGAAACATATGTCACCATAGCCATGTTAAGTAGTTTTTTTCTCTTCTCCTCATTGCCATAATTTTCTAAATTGAAAAATGCATAGAATTTTTGAATCTTACAAATAATGGCTAAAGATCATAAAATAAGTGTAATTTTCATATAGTCAACAAAAACCATTTTGACATATTACTTTCATTTTTTTCGTTCCTATAAAAATGAAAAACACCAATTAAGTTTCTTTTAGTTTTGAGTTATTTGGTATTTCTGGTCGAAAATACTATAGTTGACTGAAGAGATCCATTGAGCCATGTCTCTGCTAAAAAGTGGTTATATTTATCATGAAAAAAAAAAACAAAACATCAATTTCCTACGCTCTTCCAGTATATGGACAATGCGCTAAAACTCACCTGCGTGTCTTATCTCCTCTTTATCATGCAGCCATTCGCCGTAGCCTTCGTGCCTTTCCTACAATACCCATAACAAATATATTAACTGAAGCTGGTGTGTACTCCATCTAGGAAAGAGTTGAAATTTTGACTGCTCGTCTAATACTGAAACTGTATTTATGTACAAATAAATTAATCCAAGATGATGTTACCAAAACACTTTCTCACAAAAGAGCTCAAAAAAAAACCTTCCAGTATTTATACATGCATTCAAATTGCCAAATCTTTAGATCTTCGTTCCAATACGTTACGAAACTTCCAAAAGAATTCTCTCCAGTCTGGGCTATAGATCAAGACAATTTCATCCTTAATTTTACTAGATTGCGTAAAAATTCTACTTACACGGAAACATAGACATCTATTTTTAGATATTAGTAACCAACATAAATCTAATGGGTGGAAATTTATTTATTCTGATGGTTCAAAACACGCTAATTGTACTTCTTTTGCCGTTGTAGATGAAAATGGAAGATTAATCAAAATTGGAATTCTTGAACCATATTGCTATATTTTTACCGCTGAGTTTTCAGCTATTAGCTGTGCTGTTTGCCATGTTCTATTTACAAAATCGAAGACAGTTATTTGCACTGATAGTCAAGCTTGTATTAATTCTATTCTATACTCATGCAGACCTAATCATCTTTCAATCTCAATTACAAACAATGTTATTGCTTTCCACAATATTGTTAAAATCATGTGGGTCCCTGGTCATACAGGAATTCATGGCAAACAAATCGCAGACAATATTGCTAAGCTAACATATGAGGAGTTATTTTTCAAAAGGGCGTAAAACCATGTTAAACAAATTTTCAGTAATGAGAAAAAACTTTTATAGGCTGTTTACAATAACATATTTTTTTTTTAATGTCTCCTGTATTATGGTGAGTTGAGCAAAGATTCTAATCCCCTTAACATTTTTGTTGTAACATATTTGCAGTAATTGCAAAAAGTAAAAAATATTTGGTAATAGGCCCTTTTGTTCTGAAACGTTTGAAAATTAGCCCTATTGTTTCAAAAGCACTCTTATTTGTTTTGATGTCTATAGGCATGGTATGTAAGCACCTATATAGCCTGGGTTATATAAAAAATACTAAAAGTTTTTTTGGCCACTATTCAAAATACGTCTTTTTGTATCAAACTCTAAAAATTTCTATGAAATTATATGGAAATAAGCCCTTTTGTTCTGAAATGCGACTTTTGATCACGATTTTACCTTAGAAAAATGCATTTTTTGTGATGAATTTTGGACTAGAGGATGCATTTTAGCATGGTAATGGCGATGGCATCCTTTGGTTTGTTCGAGGTTGGAAGTGGTTTTTCGCATTTTTGAAAAATCACTCCTCATATAGAATGCCTACTTTTGTTTTCCCATCTACATTAAAACAAGCGTCTCGTCTTCAAACATTTTACAGCCAAATGGGAAACAAACTGGCAACCATATAACCATCAGTATAAAGTAATCAATCCCATTGGCTTAAAACCTTATATCTACCCTAAAGCTTCATGTGCAGCTTTGAGATGTTTCATAAGACTTAGACTTGGACACATTTCTATTACTCACAGTCACTTATTCACAGGCGAAAACAGTCCCAACTGCAATAATACTACATCAACAAAACATTAACGTGACAACTGTCCATCATTTACTAATTTTCGTATTAATATTTTTGGAAATTTAATTCCTTCCGATTTTCTTATAGATTTTTCATTATCAAATATTAATATGATTTTCGACTACATAAAGAAATGTAATATGTTAAATTTTATTTAAATTAACCTTTTATTTATCCTATTTTTCTTTTAATTATTCAGTTAATTTCATAGATTAGAGAGCTGAAGGCCTTTGCCGCCAGTGCTCCTTTTATATTGTATTATAATTTGTTATTATATAATTTATTTTAAATAAATAAAACAAATACGTTTTAAATTTTCTAAAAGTGTTCACTTCCTACTGGGGCTAATACGGATGCGCGTATATTGTTGGTTCATGTCCATATCCAACAGTGGCAGTAACGACATCAAACTGAATAGCAACAGCAACAACAAAAAAGTGTAAAATTTATGCCTGCTTAGGTGAAGGTGACTCCTAATGGGGGTCACACCCTATGTTTTAAATTTTTAAATAGGTGCGCCGGATAATGAAAATAAGTACCCAACATGGGAGTTAAATTGTAAATGGACGAATGTAGAAGTGTGTGTATTTTTTATATTCTCATTCCATTTTTTTTATTTTGCTTTTTTTTTAGTTAGTAGGTAGTTGTTGCTGTTGTCACATTCACTTCAGTGGCAAAGGCAATGCTGGTGCTGGTGGAGGTTCCGATTTTACTGGTTGCTGCAGTGCGGCAATAGCAAACAAATTTTTTTTTTTTCTGTTGCGGCGAATTCGGCTTCTTATTTTACTTCCATATCTACTACAACATACGTACATATGTACGTACTGTTTCTTCTCATTTTGCGACGACGATGGTAAACGATAATTTGCTTGGCAACGGCTGTTCGTAATGAATTTTTAGGTCGTTTTAATATTGTAACCAAGCTCAGTTATTTGGACCATAATAAGAGGTTCTTTTTCGTTTACGTGAAAGTCATTTAGAGTGAATTCCTCAAGAGAAAATTACAATTAATGGTTTATATAGTGGGTGGATTTTTTGGGCCCGACCTGACGATGCCATCGCGTAGTGTTTACAACATCGTAAATATTATTTTAAGGAATAACATCTTCAAAATATTTTTTATTAAGATCTAAAGTGATAAAACGAATAATTTTGTTTTTCTACTTTAATGGAAAAGAGGCTGACACGTGCACAAAAGAGTATGTGCAGAAGATAAAGTGGACTTTGGAAAAGAATAAACTCAAAGAGAGTGGACGTTATGCTTTAATATATCTATATATATATATGTATGAAAATGTAGTGTGCGTGTGTTTGATACTTTATAACTTTGAACAGCTTATCCGATCGTAACCATTTTTACACTATGTATTTGTTTTGTACTGCAGGTGGTTCACAGCTATGTTAAAGAAGGTTTGGGTGAGGGGGAGTTGTAGTCCCCATATAAAAAAAAAAAAAAAAAAAAAAAAAAAAAACACTTAAAATGCTATATCTCTGCAGGTATAGCAGATTTTGTTATAAAACTTGGTACGTGGATAGATATTTTTACTACCAATCAACGTACAAAAATTGGATCAGATTAAGGAAGGGGTTGTTGCAGTCAATCAAAAAATTAACTTTAAATGCTAAATCTCTGTAGAAATAGCAGCTTTTGTTACAAAACTTGATATATAAATACAAATAGCGTCAGCAATAAGCCCTGCAAAAAAATAGCAAGGATCGGACATGAGGTTGTTGCGCACGTTATATAAAACTAGTTTAAATGACAATTCTCTGCATCTACAGCAGCTTTCGTTCAAATGGAGCTCATCGCGCCACCTACAGAAAAAGGGTAGAACAAAGTTTGCAGGGACCGCTAGTATCATATAATATTACATAAAGATTGAACAGTAGAAAAATTTATAAATATAAATCAATAAAAAATCAAAAAAAAAAAAAAAAAAAAATGCATATACTTTTTAAGAGACTTAATAGATATTGTAGGTTGCGTGGAGTATTAATTTTTCTATACTTAAATATGGTAATACACCTTCAAAATCTTTAGTTACTCTTGAAAACCTGTATTGGGTGTTTTTCCCACTGCAAAATTTGTATCTCGTATATTTCTTAACTGATATTGGAATATTTTACGGCCATGAAAAGTATGTTACATAGGTCACTTATAAATTACATTACTGGGGATGAGTGGCCTATGATATTTATTTTGTTTTGGTGCACAACCTGATCCAACCAGAGCCTAATCTGCGTAGTTATAAGCAAAAAAGAAAACTATAAAAGTCGTAAATCAGTGTAAGTTCGTACTTCCAAAAGTCTTAAAATTGAGGTATCTCAAAATTAGAAAATTGGAATAACTTAGTTGTAGTATTGAGGTGAAGATATCAGCTCGGATGTTTTATTATTTTTTCTAGTCGAAAATTCATTTTTTCGAGGACATAGCTTCATGCACATCAAAATATTTGAAAAACACCAAGTCTGATAGATTCTATTTTCCAAAATCGCTTCTAACGAGTACACCAATGATTATGCTCTGTACAAATTTAACTGAGTTAGAGCGGGAAAATTTGATATTTCGCAAATATTTTCCAATTTTTCATATCAACATCGTATTAACCACAAATTAGAGAAACATCAAACTTTTTCCTACTATAAGTCAGTCATGTTTTTTCGAACCATTATCATTGATAAACTTGTTAGATTAGTTTTCTTCAAAAACGTGAAAAATTTTTATCCGACTTGGCGTTTTTCAAATATTTTTATAAACATGAAGCTATGACCTCGAAAACATAAATTTTCGACCTATTCGGGAACGGCCTCTTACCAATCAATCAACCAACTCAAAATTTACAATATTTTCCGACATTTTTGGACTTTTACCGATGTTTTTCAATACTTTTGAACTTTTTCCGAAAAATTGGATGTTTTGGATCTATTTAGTTTTTACCGATTTCTTCGATGTTTTCCAATAGTTTTGTACTTTTACCGATATCTGGGATGCTTTTCAAAATTTTTGCACTTTTACCAATATCTAAGATGTTTCCCAATATTTTTCGATGCTTTTGGACTTTTCCTACATTTTAAATGTTTTTCGATAAACTTGGACCTTGACCGTATTTCTTAAATGTATGTATTTCATTATTTTTCTCCGACTTTTTTCAATGTATCGATACATCCAAAGTATACGTTGGCAACTCTGTGAGGACTCAAATCGGATCCCTCATTTGCGTCCACATCCAGTGACAGTTCTTCTACTCAGTATTAATAAAATTAATATAAGTTACTTTTAAGAATAAACTTGAATTACTATTGAAATAAGACTAGAATTAATTTAAAACCTAAGGATTTTTTAGTTAGTAGATAGTTTTAGGATAATCGCATCAAACGTGATCACCAGACAATCATGCAACTGTTTGGTAAACAGTTGTGCGAGAATTGTAAGATTATCGCGCGCAGCAGCAACCCTGGTCCCAAAACAGTGAGTGCCAACTGTCAAATGATGTCGATGAAAAGGAAACAGCTGATCGTGGATGTAAATGGAATGGTGGAATGTAAGTTCCGGTGATGGTATCGCTCTCTTGTTACTTAGCCGGCATCGAGGTAAGACCTGTTCCGGGAATATTTCAACCATCCGTTGACTATACGACAATTTTCAAGTAAAATCTGATACAGACGTATCAGTGGACTTGGACTGAGACTGTAAGCTTGTACCTTTCGGAAATAATTTCCAGACCGGTCGCGAGAAAATAGTGGTGTCACGGGTTCTCGCGAGACCATCAGACGGACAGGTACGGTTTACCAAGGGATAATCAGAGGCAGCGGTGTCGCGACTCGACAAGTCCACAGGGAGGCAGTGGTGGCACGACTCCTGGATTGGTTGATCTATTCTCCCACTATATTCATCTCATCCATTTACCATCCATCCATCACCCGTAGTCCTAAGTGTGTTTATCCTAGGTATTTTAACAGTGTTTCCAGGTTAAAGTGAATTGAAGAGAATAAAATAAACCAGTGCAAAGTGTGAAAAGTGTTTTACTCGGCGGTGGGGAATAAATATTTGTATTCGAACCCTGGGCACCGACGGCTATACCCCGGATATTGACAAAAAGGTTCGTTACAACTCGAAAATCGTAGTTTATAGTTGGAGGTACCAAAATTTGGCACAAGCTGGAGTCTAATGCACAGATTTCGAAAAACACTGCACCTTAAGAAGTTGGTATCTTGAGTTACCAACTTATACGTTTGATGTGTCGATATGTTTTGGATGTTATTCGATACACTTGGACTTTTACCGATTTCTTCGATGTATTGCATATATTTCAAAACTTTTGGATTTTTTGTCGATATATTGGATGTTTTTCGATATACATGGACTTCTACTGATTTCTTTGATGTTTTCCAATACTTTCCAAAAATATCGAAAAACATCCAAAACATCGAAAAATATTGAAAAACATCGGTAAAGGTCCAAAAATGTCGAAAAACATCCTAAAATCGGTAAAAGTTTAACTTTTACTTATATTTTAGATGATTTTCGATACTTTTAAACTTTCACCGATATTTTTCGATACATTTGGACTTTTTCCGATTTCTTCCTTAAATTTCAATATTTTTCAATACTCTTGGAATTTTACCGATATATTTCGATATTTTTGTACTTTTGGATTTTCACCGAAGAAATCGGTGTATTTTAATATTTTTCGATACATTTGAACTTTTGACGATATTTGAGATGTGATAATTTTATGGAAATAAATAAAGTTAATATATTTGAGCATCTGTTTGTGGCAAATTATTAGCTTTTTTGGTACTTTCTTGCTTTTTATAGCAGCGAAAAAAAACTTAAAAAAAATAAAATATAAAATGGCGACATGGCGATAATTTCACAAGAAAGTGCTAACTTTTGTACAATTATCTGTCAAAATTTATGTGCCGTTAAAAATATACCGTGTAGTTTGACATTTTGCTTCGTGAAAAATACCGGGCCTCAGAAATATTGCCCTTGAGAAAAAAAAATTATTAATTTTTTTGAAATTTCTTAGGAGCTGACGTCATGTCGTAGTCGGCCATCTTGTATCGTGTAAAACTCGTTAGGAAGAGTTGTTGGTTATTCGTGAAGAAGTTCGATTTCAAACCATCTTCCAGGAGAGCCTTATGCGAATCTGTTTTAATTCGTTTTGGGCTCTTTTTGGTGAATTTTTGTTTTTGCTCCAAGCGATGGGGAAAGGTCGAAAATATATTTTGGTCATAACCAGAGGTGTCTCCGACCCCTCTAAGTGACCGATTTGGGCCCATTTTGGTGAAAAATTTTTATTGCACCAATCGATGGAGAAAGGTCGAAAATTTCCACGGGGTCGAAGACATCTGTGGTCATGTCCGAAAACTATTTTTGAACTTTTCGCATCGATTGGAGCAAAAATTTTATTTTCAACAATGGGCCCAAAATGGTCACTTAGAGGGGTCACTGACACCTCTGGCCATGTCAAAAATCTATTTTCGACCTTTCCCCATAGATTGGTGCAATAAAAATTGTTCATTAAAATGGGCCCAAATCGGTCACTTAGAGGGGTCGGAGACACCCGTGGATATTTCCAAAATCAATTTTCGACCTTTCCCCATCGATTGGTGCAATAAAAATTTTTCACCAAAATGGGCCAAAATCGGTCACTTAGAGGGGTCGGAGAAACCCGTTGGGTCCTAAGAGTCCAGAAGGGTGTAAGGAGAAAAACTCGACTGGAAGAGTTGTGTATTCATCGCGAAGATGTTTGATTTGCAATGATCTTCCAGAAGAGTGTCAGGAGGAATCTTCTTTTACTCGCGGAAAATTTTTATCGCGGAAAGCTCGCGTAGAAGAGCTTTAAATGCATTTCCAAGAAGTTGGAAGATTGTCCGCGATTGAAAATGTTTGCTGGGAACATTCGAATAAAGAAATTTGATTGTAGTAGTCATTGATGGAAATGAAGATTGTCAAACATTTCTTAGCTGAGCGACTGCAGACTTCGATTTGCTATTTCTACCATCATCAAAATATTTTCGATCCTTAAGCCAGTTTTGGCTTGTATTGCTTAATACTTATTTTATTATAGACAATACATCTAAAATATTTTGAGTTTTAAGACTTTTTTTACAACGCCTTTAAAAAAATTCCAAATATTTTTATGCTTCTTCGGATTTCAGCCAACGATCTGTTTACAAAAATTTTATTATGGATCTGATGAAACAAGAAATTTATTGGTACCTATCAGTCTTATAGCTAAGAATATTTTTTTATTTATTTTATTTTATTTAAGAAATATTAGCATGTGAGAAAACAATGTTCTTTTAAATGCAACTATCAAACTTAATTAAAAAAAGGTCAAACGAGCTACTTAAAATATTTAAAGCTAAAAAATATCTTATCTTCTCTTCTTATACGAGCTAAAATTGTATGTTTTTTTTTTTGTTTTTTTGTTTCTTTGTACTTATTTCTGTGCCAATATTTTTTCTCGAAACTTGGAATAGTGTTAGATATTAGCAAACAATGAAGAATGAGCTAGGTTTGAACTTTGTAAATGCTCACCAGAGGGCGTGGCTCTGCACTAAATTAATTTGATTAAGTCATAACTCACAAACCATGCAAGGTATTTAGACGAAATTTGGTGAGCGGGTACGGCTTAATATTGCCTTGTTACAGACAAAAAGTGAGAGGGATCGAACAAGTGCCACGCCCACTTTTCAGCCCTTGAAAATTTTGATTCAATATTACTCGAAAACGGCTCCAACAATTTTTATTAAAATTTAGGAGATATTACCCCTGAAAACAAGGATTCATATGTAATTCGCCGTTATATTGGGAAAACTCGTTGAAGGGCGTGGCACCGCCCACAAAAATATAAAACGGTATAAAAAAAAAAACTAATAAAGCAAACATTCTGAAATTGACTGTGAGATGCGTAATTGCTAAAAGGTATCTCTGTTCTGAAAGTGGGCGAAATATTTCCGTTGCGCGTGGAACCTCCCATACAAGCAAAATACGTTAAATGCTATTTCTCGCAAATGTTACAAGATATTTTAATGAACTTTGGTATGTAGGTACTGCTTATTAATGCCTTGTAATAACCGAAAAGTGGACGGTATCAAAGAAGTACCACGCCCCCTTTTTAACCGTTGAAAATTTTGATTCAATATTACTCGAAAATGACTCCAACAATTTTAATGAAAATTTAAGAGATTGTACCCTTGAAAACAAGTGTTAATATGTGATATGGCGTTATATTGGAAAAACTCGATGAAGTGCGTGGCACCGCCCACAAAAATATAATACGCTATAAAAAGAAAACTACTAAAGCAATCTTTCTGAATTTAAATATAGGGAGTCTGCTTGCTATTAGACACATGCGACCTGAAAGTGGGCAAAATATCGAGTGTGCGCGTGGAACCTCCCATACAAGTAAAACACATTAAATGCTATTTCTCGCAAATGGTACAATATATTTTGATAAAATTTGGATCATGAGTAACTAAAGCATAACGAAAAGTGGGCGTTGTTCAATAATTGCCACTCCCACTTTTTATCAAAATAAAAACTTTAGTTAATAACTCAGGCACAAAAAAAAATGGAATGAACTTTTTATTTCTTATATGCAGACTTATGTACTTTTTGACGCAAAACTGTCATTATACCTGTAGGATTTTCAAATATCCTTGTTTGAAGTTGAAGAAAACGCTGTGTTCAGTCTTACAGCATAGCTACAAGAAAAGGTGAAATTCTTTTTTATCAACGGCATGAAATAGCCAATCTCTTCCTTATTAAAATATCCTTTCGAATTTTTCCAATGAGACTTTTTTTCCGAGTTATGATCCTTTGAAGATAAGATTTTTCAGCCTCCATACAAAAGACGAAATATTGTGGGTGTGTGGCACAAACCATTTATTTATTTTAGGGCATTCTATTTCATCGAAAAAAATTTTGAGTTTTTGATATTTTTCTATACTACTAGAGTTCGCCTTGTGGCCGAAATTCGACCATTTCGATTTGACCATAAAATAAAGGAAAAAGTTTTTATAACCTTCCTTGGTCGATAAAACACAAAAAGCTTTTAATATTCTTCCTTAGGGTTCGGGTTATCTGCATCGGTTTAGCAGCTAGGTTGCAATATCGTACTTTCCATTTAGAGCCGTGTAACTCTTACTAAAGAGCAAACAGTTTTTGATATCTTTCTATACCAAAATTCATAAAAATCAATAATGCTATCGTGCTATATAGTGCTAACCATATCTCCATACCGAATTTCGTAAAAATCGATGCAGCGGTCTAGCTGTGAGAGCGTTTTTTCCATTTAGGGGCGTGGCACCGCCCACTGAAAAATATTATGTTCATATTATCGTTTCTTAGTGCTAACCCTATCTTCATACCAAACTTCGTTAAAATCGATGCAGCGGTCTAGCTGTGAGAGCGTTTTTTCCATTTAGGGGCGTGGCACTGCCCACTAAAAAACATAATGGTCATATTTTCGTTCCTTTGTGCCAATTCTATCTCCGAACCAAATTTCGTTGGAACCGATGCAGCGGTTTAGCCGTTAGAGCGTTTTTTCCATTTAGAGGCGTGGCACCGCCCACTGAAAAACATTATGTTCATATTATCGTTTCTTAGTGCTAACCCTATATCCATACTAAATTTCGTTAAACTCGATGTAGCGGCTTAGCCGTGAGAGCGTTTTTTCTATTTAGGGGCGTGGCACCGCCCACTTTAAAAAAAATATAGTCCTATGCACTGCTCCTCCTCACAACCTTTCCGACAAAAAAAAAATCAAGCAAATCGGTTGGGATTTAGGTATAGAAACAGGGACTGAACCGATTTCGTTTGCCTATTTATATATAGATTTGTTACTTTCCGAGTTTTTTCTTACTATTGTTCTCATCGGCAAATTTATCATTTTGAAAGCATGAAAATTGGAGGAGAAAAGATACGAATTTCTTCACAAAATATGAATAAAAAATTATCAGATCAGATTTTTGACCGAGCAGGGATCGGTCTCCAGGTACTAAGTAATAATATAGGAAGAAAAGAAAAATGAGAAGGGGGAAAAATTAGGAGAGATGATGAAAGATTAATTGCTTAAATTTTTTACAATTGGACACACTTTTTAATTCACGGGGTAAATTGTTCCATAAACATATAGTGCTAACAAAAAATGATCGGGAAGACATTAAACAGTTATAAGAGGGGATATTAAAATTTAAGTTCCTAGTTAATTGACTGAATTGCAACTTTTCATATAAATAAAATGGCGTTCTTGTTTGTACCAATTTATGTAAGAATATAAGGTTTCTTGCTACGAGATAATCAGATATATTACAGTTAAGGATGAGTCCGCTATATTCGGATATGTGATCATACCTTTTTAGGCCAAACACATACCGGGTTACATAGTTAAATGCAACATGCAGCTTATGAAGGGATCGAGAATCCAGTTTTGAAAAAACTACCTCAGAGTATGATACTATAGGAACTATCAGTTGCAATGCAAGGCGCTTTTTAGTTTCAACAGGAACAATGGGAGCAGTTAATCTAAGGTTACGCAACGTATAGTAAATTCTACTCACGACCGAGTTTATATGGTCATCACATATCATATGACTATTTAAAAAAACCTAAATTACGAGCCTTGCTAACAACTTTTAATTTGTTACCATTAAGGTAGATGTCTGGTAAAGCCTCAATAGGATATCTATTTCTCAATATCGGTAGTACCATAGACTTTGTTGGATTTAAACTTAACTTATTTTTAGCAGTCCAATCAGATAATTTTTCTAGGTCTTCATTAATCCTGCAACATAAGTCTTCAATTAAGCCAATGGGACGACTAAGATACAATTGTACATCATCCGCATACGCATGCATACATACGTTCTTGCACATCGTAAAAATGCCATTTAAAAACAAAGTAAATAAAAGGGGACCAAGGACAGAGCCTTGGGGAACTTCACTGCTCAAGCCTTTATAGTTTGAATGCAAATTTTCAATTTTTACTCTTTGAGTTCTGTCATCAAGGTAGCTTTTGATAAACGCGACTGCAGTCTCTGAGAAACCAAAGAACAATTTTAGTTTTCTACACAGCAAGATATGATCTACACTATCAAATGCTTTCGAGAAATCTAGTAGACATAACAAAGTTAAATGATCTTTATCAAAAGCTAATCTTATATCATCAGTTACCTTTAAAATTGCACTCGAGCAACTATGTCCTGGGCGAAAACCAGACTGAAACGGAGAAATGAGGTTATGCCTGTTTAAATAGTTTGAGATTTGGTCGGCCATTAAAGACTCACATACTTTAGAAAGGGATGAGAGAATACTAATCGGTCTAAAATCTCCAGGTACACTAGCATTTGAAGACTTCGCTACTGGCGTAATTGTAGCCACTTTCCACAATTTAGGAAAGCAAGAACTGGTGATACAATGATTTAATATGTGAGTCAGAGGGCTCAAAACAAAGGGCAACACCAATTTTATAAATTTAAGTGATACACCATCTTCGCCAATGGCATAGAATAGAATAGAATATTCTTACACCGAAAAAATTAACAACCAATGTGAACGATAGAAATGGCGCCAACCTGTAGAAACGGTTAAATTGACTGTGATATTGTTAATTTACAGTACTTTTTAGTATCCGAAACTTACAAAATTTCTCTGTAAATTAATCATTTTTATGAGTTGGTGCAACTTAAACCATTTTTGTTGTTTAGGTTAGGCTAGAGCGGTGGCAAGCAAAATATGCTTAAAACCTTAAGTAGCACTAGTTGTGCCGTTTCAATGCCAACTAAGTGATTGCGCTGGTTAATAGGGGTTAAGTGGATAAGGGGTTTTCGGGAACTAAATAAGCTATATAACTGTGAAATCTGTTAGAGATATTTAATCTAGTTTAGGTAATTAAGCAAGGGGCTGCGTTTCAATATCGGCTAATTCTCTGAAGTCAGTGAAAAAAAGTTTCCCTAGCACGGCATTAACAAGGGCCGTGTTCAAGATATTTTTTCTCGTTAACCTCAATGCAACTGCAACCGAATGGATTGAAGGGAATGCCCAGTTTTCAGTTCACCTGCCAATGGTGGAGTGACCAGTGCAAGCCGGTGGTTCTTGCAATATCAACTAGGTACGTTACTTGGATAACAAGCCTGAGGTTCCAGAGCTGTTGAGAGAAGACCAGATTCCAGTAGGTTAAATTGAGTTTTTTTTCTGTGTACAAAGTTGTTTTACTTAAATTTATACGTTTAACTTGGGAAATGCAGTATTTTCTATTGAAATAGTTTTTCAATTTCAAACTCCGGTAAATATGGAAATACTTACTTACATCACATATTTAGTTCGTATTACTTATCCCCGAAAAGCATAATTTCTCATGAAACTTATATAGTCTGTATATTTGTGTAGAGAACAGGAAAAAAAAATCATTAAAAATTTGAATTTCTGTCAGTAGGATAAAACGAAATTTCTTCCGCCGTAAGATACCCGTACTTAAGATCGAAGAATTTCTATGTATATAATGCGATTTTATTTTTAAGAAATAACTCGCTGCTCGTTAAATACTTAGTTGTTTATAAAATATTAACAAGAAGCAACTTGTGTCGAAGAAGAATGCTTCATTGGTAAAAAAAAATGGAGAAAAAATAACCTTCTTAAGAGTATAGAGCACAAAAATACAAGCGTAACAGGATAAAACGAATAAATGAACACAAAAACGAACGAACTCAAAAACAAGTCAACCACGATGTCATGTTTTACTTAAATTATAATCAAAAGATTTTTTTTTTTTGTGACTTGTAACCTTATTTCTCCCTTAGGTCCTTCAGTTCCACTCCACTCACGAAAGCACTAGCAAGCCACATGGCAGCAAGCAGGCTCTTCGTAAAAAACTTTCTTTCTATTCCCTTCGACAGCTCCAATGGAACGTTGCGACACACACACATTTGCGTTGTAGTTGTTTCTTTTGTTGTATGTAGTTGGTGTTGTTGGTTAAGTTGTTGTTGTTGTTAAGTCACCGGCTCCTTACAATCAGTAGAAACCTACTTACCGCTCGGAAATGGGATCATCAGCCGCCATTTCCTCTTACAACCTTGCTGCTGTACTGCTGCCATTATCAGTAGTTCAGTGTATGTGTGTGTTAATATGCGTTTGTATTGCATAATTCCACTGTGAAAAAATTAATTTTACTTGTATTAATAATTGTGACTGAATTTTTTAAATTATTTTGACAACGGACTAGTTAGCCTCTTGGTGCTCTCATCAAAAGTTCAAGGGAAAAAATGCGCTCACGTGTAATGCCCGCTAGCTAAAAAATGATAATCATATTGTCGACCTAATTCTCATACGATGTAAGTCAAAATTTGAGGAAATTAAGTTTATTAGCGATTTACATACGTAGAATGATGAAAACTACATTTATGCCCATTTTTTGAAATAGTACATCATATCTGAAAATTTAACGGTTCTTTGTCATTTTCGGTCCATCGATTTTTTTTCTAATTAGTCTTGTTCTCTTCAGAGTATAAGACTTTCATAATATGTATGGGTTGTTAAAAAGGAAAAGTAACTTTCGTTACTACATTATTATATTTTCTTTCTATAAAAATTCGTTGTTCTTCGTTTTCTGAACCGTAGATTAAAATATTTATTTTGACATAAGTCGTATTAAAATTAGGCCAACGATATAATTTAACGGACCAAGTCCAATTTATTGGAAATTAATTAAGACACACAAGTAAAGCTGGTTAATGTGCGCTTCTACAAATTTTGGAGCACACGAGCAGAAAACTAATAAAACTTTGGAACGCACTAGCAAGAGCAAATACGTAAATTGTTGCCGTTTAGCTTTTGGTACACGCAAAGGTGTACCAAAGGATTCGAAAATCCTTATTGGATGGTGGTATTTTTATTAATTTTAATAACTGCGAAAGCAAAAATTATATACAATATTTTTTTATACCCTACATCCAGGGTATATTCACTTTGTCCTTCCGTTTGTAACGCAGAGAAGGAGGCGTGGCAGATAAGGAAAAGTATATATATTCTTGATCAGCGTTACCTCTTGAGTCGATATAGCCATGTCCGTCTGTCTGTCTGGCTGGCTGCCTGCGCGTTGAAATATTTTTTACGAAAGTCATTAAACTTAGCTCGTGGGATTGAAAATTAGCGAAATCGTTTAACGGACACGAATACCGCCCATACAAAAAAAATGTTCAAAATTCAGCTTTAAGAATATTATTCACGACAATTCAACCAAAATTCACATAAATACTACGAATTACTAGCGCAAGCTCCAAGCAAAAACTTGGCGGATTCGAACAAGAGGGCGTGGCACCTCCTATATACGCAAAATCTTCAAAACGCTATACTGATAGCTTTTTTTGAGATAATCGAACTAAATTTTACACAGACACGAAGGACTGTAAATGCAAGCTCTGAGCAAAAACTGGGTAAAATCATACAAAAGGGCGTCGCACCTCCCATATAAACGTATATTTCAAAATGCTATACTCAAAGAGTTTTTTGAGATAATCCAACAAAGTTTCACTCGAATACTATGGACAATGAGTGCACACTGTGAGCTAAAACTAGACGAACACTGACAAGAGGTAGTGGTACCACCCATATAAGCATATGTAAAATGTTTGCTATGATTATTGCGTTCAATAATGTTTTTGCAACATTTTAGCACTCTCACGGATGACATCCTCAAGTCAAATTTATTCCTTGAGAATGCTTCTCTTCTTGGAAAATGTTGTTTATTAAATAACACATAAGACTTCTTGAACTAATTTCCCTATTTATGATTAGGACGCTTAAATAAACTGTTTGAAAATCCAACAAATTTAAATTTTTGGGGTAGTCACTTCTGAAAATTCTGATAAATATTTTCAAAATTGTACAAAAGCTTTCGAGGCTACCACCTGGTTTTGTTTTGTATATTTGGCTTAAGCTATATATTATGAAAAAGTAAGATTTAAACAAAATTTTGGAAAACAACCAGGCAACCATAAAAAATTTATGGTGGGTTCTCAAAAAGATTATTTAATCGATTTAAAGCTAATATTTCATATATTTTAAATACTCGTATATGGTTTTAGCAAAACTTTTAAGAAAGTTCCAGTAATTAAGGCCATCAAATTTTATATCTTCAATTAATAAAAAATTTACATATATATGTAAGTGAGGACAAAAATGCCATTTTTTGGTACACTTTTCGGAAATTCACCCACGTGTGTCAACATTATCCACGAAGATGGTTAACTTTAAAAAAATTTCAGAAGCATCATAAATGGTAAAAAGCAAACTAAAATTGTATTGATAGAAAAAAACATTTTTTTTCTCTGTGTAGTATGCGTGTTAGTGCTGTTTTCAGTTGAACATTGATTGTGTACATATTTAATATATGATATGTCTGCAGACATTTCACTTCATTTTGCTTGGAACTCTCGTATTGCATTAAATCTGATCCTTGGATTCTGATTTCGTTGTCGATTTCATTTTGCCTATGCATTGGTAAATACAAACGTTTTGAACTCCCTTCCTCCCTTTGACTTTTTTGGCTTGCGCTTCTTGTCTTCAACTTTTGCCACTTTCTTTTATTTTACAGTACCCCATGGAATTTGTTGCTGCTATTTTGTCGTTATGCTTGCTAGATAAGGTTACGGCCGACTATTTTTAGTTAAGAGCTTAACTGATTTAATGTTTTTTCGTTCGTCGTACTTATTAAAGCAGAAGAAGAAGAAGAAAAATGCATAAAAATCTTTGAAAAATACATATACTGACTGTATCTAGTAAAATGAATTGCCCAGTTACTAAACTTGCTATATATTTACATATGTACGAGTATATGTATCTGTGTTGAGCATGAAGAAGGAATTTGAAAAAACGGTCTTTTAGTGACATCTAAAAGTACCGATCGAGCACGCACAAAACAAAACAACGAGAAACGCAAAAGAAGAATCACGCCTTTATAACTCTGAAACCAAATATTTCTTTTTAGAAACGTTACGTTTTTATTCGAAACATAATGTATATTAATGTATTGAACATTAAAAAATCTCTTTTTGCATAGTCAAAACAAATACAACTTATGTTATCCAAAATCTCATAATGATAGCACAGCAAGAACGACATAGAACCAAGAAAACTTAATTAACTGCAGGTGCTGTAAAATATTAGTACACGAAACAGTAGCAAAAGTCGAAACAACCAGGACTACATACTATTTTGTTAGGCGGTAGTAGTTGCATTTAATTACACTTAAACATTTCCATTGTCAAGCTAAAAATAATTAGTTGCGTTTTAAGCAGAGCTACATGAGCAGTAGTACCTACAAGGATATATTTTGCCGAAAACTTCTTACTGCATCCAGGGTAACAGAAATAAGTTGGATTAAAAAAAAAAAAAAAAAAACAATTTGCAAGCGAACTTATATAATCTTGAAATGTATATATTTTGTGAAAAGGCTATGTTGCATGATAAAAGTCTTGCAAATGAAGACAAAGCAAATTTTGTTGAAACTTACTCTAAAGAAACAAAACTATGCAACGAAAATAGGTATATATGGGTGGATCTTTTAATTCCACAAAAAACTAGTAAGGGTGTTACCTTTGGCCTGACCAAATATTAAATACCCTACGCTGCTGTATTTGAAAAATTTTACTTGTACGGCAGATACCACGCCCTCTTGTCCGAGTGCACCTACTTTTTGCTCAGATCTTGTGTCTAGTGTTTGATTCAATAGAGCATTTTGAAACTTTTGCTTATAACGCTTTTGTTCAAATTCACCTAGTTTTTGAACTGAGCTTGTGCCCACCGTCTATAGTGTTTATGTGTATTTTGGTTGCGTTATAGTAAATAGTGTTCATAAAGTTGTGTTTTAATTTTTTGTTTTTTTTTTTTAAAGGGAGATAGGCGTGTACGTCGATCGATTTACCTTTGACGACGGAGCCAGTGTTAAAATTTTCATCAAATTATCTTGCTCCCAAAAAATATTAAAATGATTTCAACGGACAGATATGCATCCAGACAGACGACCGGATATGGCTTCATTGATTTAGGAGGTGATGGTGATCAAGAATATATACACTTTTCTATACCTGCCACTCCTCTTTCTCTGCGCTACAAACCGAAGGACAAAGTGAATATACCCTGGGTGCAGGGCATAAAAAAACTAATGAACTTTAATAAAAAAAAAGAGAAAAAATAACAGAAATTAACTCTATGTCGAAACTAGTTCTTTCGATATTTTAAATTTTGATATTACATATTAGACGGAGAGCCAGCGCTTGGCTGACCCTCCTCATAGTATCAAAGCTGAATTTTTTTGTGAGTGTTCTTCGAATAGTAGGTATAAACTTTTGTTCTAGTGAAATCCTGACAGGGGGTGCCTACGTGAGATATCGGGTGCAAAAGGTCGAGAAAAACAGTTTTTTGCAAATATCTCGCTAACGGTTCAGATCGAAAAATGACGCTAATTGTTTTCGTACGACCCATAGTTTAGGAGATGTGGTCCAGTGAAATTGGACTTTTCAATCCAACATATAAAATCAATAATTTTTTTCCTTTAGTCGGTCTATTTTATAGTTTCAAAGTATGCACCAAAACTCGAGACCAATTTCACTGTCGTACAAAAAGTTATTCAGGCCCAAAGGTCGAGAAAATTAGAATCTCGTTAACGCTTATTTCTACAAAAAATGGTGCTCCACAATTTTGTAGCTCAGAAAATTTCATATCAAAAAGTGGTGCAAATTGTTTTCGTAGCTTAGGAGATATCCTATTTTAAGGTATTTTCCGCATACAAGTGCTCATAGTAAATGAATGTTGATTTTCAAAGTACTCTAACTACGCCTACGTCATAGAATCATGGCTGAATTTTTTTTGTGGGTATAGTAAGTTCGGGTAATGTGATATAGGCATTTTTGTTTTTTAAATAACACGTAGTTTTCAAAGCATAGCTGCTATCACTTTATATATTATGTTTTATTGATGTATTGTGCAGTATATTTTGATTTTGGAGTTCTTAAGCGTGAGCCAATCTTAAGCTATTTCAACCAAAATTGAAAAAAGGCAACAAAAGTTAAAAAATAAAATTGGCGGGTAATGTGATATACTATATCCCATATCCCAACAAATTACATTTTCGGCAAAAAAATCATCGTGTTATAAAGAAAGTTTAGTTGTGGAACTTTTACTTCAGGTAAGGAGTGATAAACATTAGTAAGCTGAGCTTTAGCTCATTTTTCTGAAAAACTGTGACCTTTATATAAAAATGTTGGACCAACAAATTGTTTATAAGGAAAAACGGTTTAGATTTGGGCCAAAAGACCATCGTGCCAAACATTTTGCATTGCAAGTGGAACATCAAATATTTTCGGTGCCAGAAGTGCACTATATCACATTACCCGAATTTCAGTTTTAAAACAATCAGGTTATTTTTGAAAAACACACGCCAGCAAATAAAAAATTCAATTGATTTATGGTTAGGTATATTCACCCACTAGCAGAATTTAATACTGCGGCTATGATATCAATTTTAATTTAGGCTAGATCCTAGCATAAATCACACACAAATAAAGTTTTTATTCACTGCTTAAATCGATTTTACCACACAGAAGGCAGAATAAATAAAGATGGGCACTCAAAAACTTGCAGCACGTTTCTTTTTCAGTTACTGTGGTGTTGGCGAAAAAATCATAATCGAGAGTTGTTTATTTAAGGAAATATGCTGGTATATCACACTACCCGCCTATATCACATTTCCCGAAGTTATTCTATTTTTCTAATAAGGAATTCTAACTTTTGTTTTAGTTAAATCGTGAGAGGAGGTGCCTTCGCGAGACATCGGTTGCAAAAGGTATAGAAAATCAGTTTTTTGAAAGTTGATTTTGAAATAACTATAGCTATGCCTACGTCATAGAAGTAAGCATTAGGGTGATACCAATTTTCTCGTCCTTTGTGCCTGAATAACTTTTTGTGAAATTGGTCTCGAATTTTGGTGCATACTTTGAAACTATAAAATAGACCGACTAAAGGAAAAAAAATTATAGATTTTATATGTTGGATCGGAAGGTCCAATTTCACTGGACCATGTCTCTTAAACTATAGGTCGTACGAAAACAATTAGCGTAATTTTTCGATATGAAATTTGCTGAGCTACAAAATTGTGGCACTTAATTTTTTTGTAGATGTATCCGTTTTTCTCGACCTTTTGCAACCGATGTATCACGTAAGCACCACCTCTCAGGATTTCACTAGAACAAATGTTCATACCTACTACTGGAAGAACACTCACAAAAAAATTCAGCTTTGATACTATGAGGAGGGTCAGCCAAGCGCTGGCTCTTAGTCTATATGTATGGGGCAGAAGAAATTTTTCTGTTTATTTTCTAGGACCTCGTAGTCATTTGATTAGATCCTAAAAATCATGGCAAAAAAGAACTAAGACGTTTAGGGATTTTTATTAAAGAAATCGGTAAATGGATCATTGAAGAAGAAAAAACTACGGAGTGCTGCTAAATTAGAGGCTGGAAATGGGAGAGGGTGACAAAAATGCATTCTTTAAAATTTTTTCAATATATCTAGTAGGATGGCCCGTATTCCTATGGAAAATATTTTTTTTTTCTTTAATATCAAGGGACACCACATAAGTAATTTGATTATATACCATGAGAAAGTATTTCAGTGATTTTTTCAAATTTTTTAAATGACATTCAAGGGTCGCTGCAAGATCCAGATCCAACCCTGAGCCGCACAGTGAGACATAAAAATTCTTTACGACAATCGTCAGATATTACTTGGGGAAAAAAAATAAACTATTAAAGTTTCGAATATTCTTTGGGTTAAAAAATACAGTATGCTCAAATTTGAGCACCAAAGAGCTTTTTTTTTTTTGATACTAGCATGATGTGAAAATTTCTTTAAAACCTTTGAGACCGATGGGCTCACATATGACCCTAAGCATTTTTTATTAAATACTGCTTTGATTTAAATTAGTTAAATTTGCTTGAAAAAACTAACAGCTGAAAATAATTTTTTGTCGTGAAAAGTAAAGTTTTTATAGAGCTTAAGTATTTTGCCAATAAACTGATAGAAATTAAAAACATTTCGATACAAATATCAATTTTGTATGGGTGCGCCCTTAAGTGGTGGAAAAAAGGAGGTAGTATATGCGAGAGAAATGTTGAAGAGCAAAAATTAAAGGGAGTCGGAGAGGAAAATTTAATGGGGGTCGGTGAACGATTTTTCTCTCTCCCAGAAACAAGAAAGTTTTTAGTTCTCTTTCAAACTTTTTAGTTAATTTAGAAATTCAAAAAAAAAAAAAAAAAAAAATAGATTCCATTTTTGATTATTTTATAAAAATTCTCTTAAAAAAACAAAAGATTTAAAATTACTTACATGATTTAGCCAACTATTGGCGAAGTCATGAGCATTTGGAAAAACTATTTAATGTTGTTTTTTTGGCTTTCCAGTTTTTAAAAAACTCTATCTCTTGAACGGCTTGATAAAAAAAATTGGAAAAAATTAGGATGCTAGTACTGTACAAAAAGAGTTTCAATAAAATCGAAGACGCAAAGGCCATATGCTATCTGGTTACGTATGAAAGGACCCATATATATACTTGTGTAACACCTTTTCTTAAAAGTACAATATATACTTAGTATAACTGATGTATTTTACACTAACATTGTCAAAAAGTTTTTACACTGCCGAAATAATGTGCATCATTGAGTGGAAAATGCACAAAAAATATAGTACACCTATGTATGTATGTGTACGCTTGTTAAAAGTTGAATTAAAAAAAAAACAACACATACACATTGCACACTTGCAGATGCGTGTGTACCCTAAGCTTGTCGAAATTTGTATGTGCTGCAGGATAAACGTCAGGATGTTATTTAAACAAGATATTAGTTAGCTTAACACGATGCCAAAGTTGGCGTAGTGAGAATGAATTAAATTAAGGTTGAACAGATACTTACCTATGGAGTTAAGTAAAAAAAAAATGCATGCATCCAAAATGAAAGTGTCACTATAATGTTATATCCTGGTTGAGACGAAAAATAAAAACACTATAACACTGGCGTACTAATATGCATTTAACTAGGAAAATATGACAAAATGTGATACATCAAAAGTTTCTTATTCCTTGCCAGCTTTACCAGAAGCCATGAAATTTTTAATTAAAAATGTTTGCCACCATATTTTAGTAATTTTTTTTTTTTTGTTTTAACGGAATCACTTTTCTTCGCTAAATTTATGTTGTTAAAATTTTTAATTTTTTCTTATGCTTAAGTGTTTCTTTAAAAATCTTGAACGAACAAGTGATGAATTTGAAAAAAGTATTCGCCCGTGACATACTTCGCTTGCTTGGAAAGTACATTTTGCTAATAAGTTTTCTCTTAAAATTTTCACTGCTCTTTGGAAAGAGATCGATCACTGAATTGTGGTATAAAAAAAAAAAAAAAAAAAAAAAAAAATCGCAGCTTATTTTTTAATTTTTCGTTTTGGTCAAAATTAACAAATTTATGATTTTTTAAAGCTTCTTGGTTTTGCAAAACACTTATGTATTTATCTCAGAGACTATAAATATTTGGAAACAATTTTTGAAGTTGGTTTTCTTAATGTTGGTGTTGGTGTTGGTGCTGAATAACTTCTTCAACCAGTGGTCCGTGGGCCGGCATCGGTCTGCGGCGATTTGCTGCCGGTCCGCGGAAGATGCAAAAATGTATGAAGCCAGTCTGCAAAATTATGTTGCAGATCCGCAGCTGTATAGAGGTTAAAGAATACTGCTTTAAAGCTTGCTAATTACATTCGAGTACTCCTTGATACCGTTTGTTGTGCCTCAAAATCATCAATTTCTCGAAAAATTAATTAAAAAACTTTTTACATTCGAAGTGAATTTTCAAATAAGGAAAAAGATTTTCGTAGATGTGAAGGCACAAAATGGTATCAAGGAGTACTCGAATGCTATTGGTATGCGCTAAAAAGTTGCTCAGTTTAGTCACAACTATAATTTTGTTGTAAATGTTCTTCGAAATACGGAACGTTTTTGTAGCTATGACCAAAAACGGTATAACTTTTCGGAATTTTTGTGATTTTGAAGCCCAAGGCCCGATTTTTCGGGTTAGTTTTTTGAACGCTTTCTTTCGATTAGTCTATATCTACAACTTTGTTGAAGATAGGAAAACAAAATCTCAAACGGTTTGGGACTACAGTTTTGAACCCAATTTACAATATATAGTACTAAAAAATTTGACCTGGAGCCAAATCCGAATGGGGTTTAGTTAGTATCATCATGTACTTTCAGAAACAGCATTCAAAAAAACTTTTGGATTTTTCCTGTTGCACTCTGTTATAAGAGAAGACTTTTTCAGCATATTTATCTCAATTCCGCTCAGCTCATATTTCATAACACTAGAAAACAGCCAAAACAAAACGTAATGCAAACCAAAAATCGAAATTTTCAAATATCTCGTGAACGGCTCCAAGGAAAAAAAAAATTTCGATTTTCATGAGCGACCTCGAATAATTTAAGAAAATATGGTTTGTAAAATGCTTCAAACACTTACTAACACAGGCTCACAAAAACAAAAAAAAGTGTAAGCAAAATTTTGTATAAAAAACAGCCTGGTGGCACAATTAGTCCTCCAATGAGCAAAATATTTATTTAAAAATCTCGTGATATCTTACATTGAATTCATACAAAAAAGAGGTCTCGAGATCTTGGGATGAACTGGACATAAACCTTCAGAAAAAGGGCGGAAGAAATAAGCTTTTTATTATGCAAAATACAATTGGTTAAATGAACTGAAAGAGAAAAAAAATCTTAAAATAAAATCGAGTACGAAATTCTAATATATACCTCCGCTCTTTTGCTTACCTGCCAAATGTCAGGACAAACTCTCGGCCACTGCAAATGCTGGTGTCTGGTTTTAACACAGTTGCAAAGTATACACTTGCAAGTCATAAGCTTTTTATAATATTAAACTAAGTAAGTTTTTTTTTGTTTTTGTAACGACCACTTTTGTACTAAATAGTTTTTGCTACCCTTCTACTTTCCAATTGCCTCTTTTTTCTTTCAATGCTGCCATGTTGCATTTTTTTGATCTTTGAAACTTTTCAATTTTAAAGTCAAGAAAGAATTTTTTTGCATAGAATATTTTAAAATTCGTTTAAGGATTAAATGTATGTGGGTAAGTGCTTGCACTTATATGCGTGTGTGTATGTGTGTGTTTGTGTCTACAAGGTGCTCGGATCGATTCGCTTCGGGCCACTTGTAAGAATAAAGTGATGTTGCACTCAGTCAATGGTCAATTTGTGGAATGTTTGTAAATTTTTGAGAAAAGCATTAAAGTTAAAAGCATTACATGGTGTATGCTCTCATTGTAAAGGGTGAGCCATCTTATAGTTTCTTTTTTAAATAAATTATATGGGCTTGAAAATTTCCAACTTTTTCTTTAACTTTCGAACTTTATACCTGATTCTGGGAATCTATTTGGAGTCTACTATAGTTTTATCTATATCATCAGGGTTCTAAGATGTTTTTTTTTAAGTGCAGAAAACGCTGTTTTCTGGCACATGGCTTACTTATAGAAATAGCATAATTCGATTTGCAATTATTAACCTCAATATTAACCTCAATTGGAACCTTAATTTCAAATGATTACTTTGAAATTAAGGTTTTGAAATAAAGATAACTTATAATTAAAAATTAGTCCTTTGTATTAACACGTGTTAACACGCATTAACACAGTTCTTCTAAAACGATTTTGTGTGCTATCTCATTCACCTCTCGATAAAAATGTGTGGCCACTATGTTAAAGAAAGCAGCAAAGAGCTCACCCTTTGTATACACCATATGCGTAGATGTAATGTCCAGCCTTCAGTGCGTATGTTTGTATGAGTTTACTAAGCTCATGCAAGTGTATTTGAACTTTTGTTATCGAAAGTCCTTTCTCACCGCAAAACCTCCTTAGCACATTTTCTCCTTTAAGAAAAAAAGTCTTCTTGTAGGTTCTTATATTATTGATTTATGAAACTTTAAGTCAAGTGTGTTAATTAAAATTCAAACTAAAACAAATATTCTTGGTCAAGAGTCAAGGATTACATTTCTTTCTCTTTTTAGCATGAAATTTGTTTGCCACTTGAGAGTGGGCGTTATTTTTTTATAAGCCTTAGTAAAATATATTTTACTGCAACAATAAAATGCATATTTTATAAGATGATACTTGAAATGCATTACAAAATAAATAAAATTGCAGGAAGAGTTGAGAATTCGTATTAATTTCACAACTTTTGGAGAATACAGACACCTTTTATTAAACATTTTAATGTGTTCACCGCAACACTTAACCTATACAATAGTGTGCAAAGTTGGGAATTTGTTTGCTCCCCGTCCATTTCCTGAAATTAGAGGTCAAAAAATTAAGATCTCAAAAAAAAATTTTGAATCGATAGTGGAAAAAACCCAGCCGGTTTTCGATCAAAGGTCGAAAAATTGACTAAAAAAGGGAAGTCGCTTTGACTGCCCGTTACTTCAAAACTGTTCATTTTTTCAGAATATTTTCAAGACAACTTTTGTAGAGCATGATTAGGTCAACATTATCTTCTTAGAAAGTTTTGGTCCAAAAATTAAACTTGTTGCTGTTTCGGTACAAAAATTTAAATTTTTTAGGAAAATTTTCATGTTTTTTTTGCTATAAATTGGTTTTTTGTAATTTCTAAAGGGCGGAATATTTGTTATGGAAATCTTATGTTAAAGGAAATTAAATGTTAATTAATTTAAAAAGAAAAATTTTACAAAAATATTAAATTTTAAGGTATGGAGCCGGTCTCAAAGTTTGGAAAAAAATTAAGTATTTTAATTTTTTTCTTTTAATCGCTTTTTTATTGGATGCAAGAAAAAGTATTGCTAGTTTTTATTAAATGCATCATTTAGAACTGCTTTTTGCCTTCAAAATGAGCTATGAATAGGCTTGTGCGACATTTTTTCAAAAAGTTATGATCATTTTAAAATGACATCATGAAAGTTAAAAATCATGTATGGATTTTCTATAGCAATTGCCATATTACTATATCTTTTATAATGTTATTTTAAAATGGTCATAACTTTTTAAAGAAAAATCATACAAGGCTATTCTGTAACTCATTTTGAAGAAGAAGAACAGTACTAAATGACACATTTAATAGAAAAGACCAAAACGATTTTGTGCGCATTCTACACAACCTCAAAAATCGTGTTTTTTGAACATTAGGGGTAAGATATCTCACAACCATAAGTGATACAGCGATTTCGCGTCCAATTTCGAATTCAGTATTAATAACTACATTCAAAATTACTATTTTGGTTTTGATTTGTAGTCGTTTTTTTTAAATACCGTTTTTCGACCTCATTTTAAAAACCATGCCGTGACCAATTTTCAAAACTTTTTTTTCTTATTCAGTAAATGCTCAGGTGCAATTTCACAGCTTTGTGCAGTTCTCGAAAACTTGATTGAAATTTTTTCCTGAACTGCTTGCACGAATTTGGAAATTTTCGATTATCTCTACTGGAACAGCCCAAAAACGCACTAAAACGAAAATAAATGCTATTTTCGTGTTTAGCAATCCCAAATTAGTTTAAGAAATATGTCTACTGAAATGGTTTCTTACCAGATTAAAAATTAAGAAGAAAAAATAAAAAAAAAAAATTTTTTTTTAACTTTGAAATGGGGTCCATTTCTTAAAAACTAAAATTTTTTAGTAATTTTTCTTTTAAATTAATCAACGTTTAATTCCCTGTTTTTGTACCGAAACAACAACAAATTTAATTTTTGGACCAAAATTTTTTGAGAAGATAATGTAGACCAAGTCATGCTTTACAAAAATTGTCTAGGAAATATTATGAAAAAATGAACAGTTTTGAAGTAACGGGCAGTCAAAGCGACTTGCCTTTTTTTAGTCAATTTTTCGACCTTTGATCGAAAACCGGCTGGGTTTTTTCCACTACCGATTCCAAATTTATTTTTGAGATCTTATTTTTTTAACCTTTAATTTCAGGAAATGGACGGGGAGCAAACAAAATCAGAATTTCGCACATATGGGCGCTCTACTATACAACTCTAGGAAATTTCACTTATTTATTTGAAAAATCATAAAGCGCTTAAGGTGAAAGTGCCTTGTTGTGTCTTGTGGTTTTTTCCAATATATGTAGACAATTCAACGAAAATTGAATATGAATTAGTTTCTGTTTTTGCAAAGTACACCAATTTCAACCTAAATTTTGTAGAAAACAAATTAAATACTTATTTCAAAATTGAAATTTTAAACCTCGTTTTTCATAAATTTAATTTTAATCCAGGAAAATTGGATTTTGTATGGCGACAAGTGCTGGTTTAGAAGCTCTCGAAATTTTTCACCTTTGGGATGTATATCCTACGTATGTGGATAAGCTCTTGCTTCTATATATGTTTGTTTGCGTACTCAGCTTTGCAATATTTTCTTAAAAATAAACTTGTGTTATACCATGAAAGCTATCATACATGTAAATATATATGCATGTATGTATGTATGTATGTGTACATGTCTGTCCAATTACACTTGATATGTTTGTTGCTCTAAATGTGTTAAGTAAGTGGAAAATATTCCGTGAAACACAAATGCAGGCCAAGTCTCAACAAGAACAAGTCTCATCACATCGCATCAGCATCACATCAATGGAAAATTTCTTCAAAAACATTTTTTTAATTGTTGTATTTCATCCAGGGCCGTACAGTGAGTTTTCAGAATAGAAGCTAGGTGGGTGTAGAATCTTGAACATAATAAATAATTTTTTAACTGTTTTTTGAACAAATAGGCTAACTGATGCTATTGTGGTATAGTTTTTCAATGTGGTATGGTTGCATATCTTCGATTTGGGAAAGAACCTGCGAACGTCACTGCTTTTATCCTGTCAGAAAACATGAAAAACCAGGGATGTGTTGCAGTCATGGACCAAACAAAATTTTACCGATGTCAGTTGAACGAAACTTAAATTGTGTGTGGTCGATTTTTTTTCCGCATTTTTCGCAAAAAAATTTTGTTAAAAAAATGTTTTTTTCTGTGGAAGTTTTATTTATATTCAATTAAGGTAAGTGAAAAATATTGCGAAGTAAGTGTTTAACTGCGTAAATTCATAAAGTTTCTAATATTGTATAATTTTTACAATTTTGTAATTTCTAAAAATAGGCCAGTGTGGTATAGTCGGGCTTCGCTAATGTGGTATACGAACATTTCTTGATATTCTTCAAATTATTTGTTGGCTGTTTCTTATAATAAGAACTATGAGTTTGAGAACCAATGTGAATGTTATTATGAACTTATTTCATACCTTTCAAACTTTATATTTGGTTGTATGATTAAGTATACTAATTTGTACCACATTACCAGTCCACTTTACAAGTACTTATCAGCATATATACTACAATGCGCCATGATATGTACCACATTACCTCCCAAATTTTTGAAAACAGCTTTTTTGACTTTTTTCAGATTTTGCTCAATAACTTTCTTTAATGAAATTGCACACATTTTATTGAAATATATTCTGTAGCCAATACTTCAATGATCAGAATAAAAAAATTTGGTTGAAATTGATCTAACGGTTTTCTTCCAAATTCCACCTAAACATTAGCTATACCACAATAGCATCAGTTCCCCTAGTGATACACATTGTTGGCTAGCAAACAAGCATGTATCAGATGAGCTGTTGGTTTGAGTTTACTGTTTTGTTGTGAATATCAATAACGATTTCGGTTATTCTGTGCAATAAGGCATGGTCGCTTTTCAAGGTTATTGTTAATTGAGGAGTGGCCGTACCAAAGGGCCTAAGTACCATTTCGAGGCAAAAGTAGTGTCATTATATGAAACGGGTGACATTTTGTTAGAAGTTAATAAAATTGTTTTCTGTTTTCACTAAAAACTTACTTAATAGTGTGAAATTCATGTCATTATGTTTAAAAAATTATAACACTCAAATAACCGATTATAAAGCACATAAAAATTATGACATTACTTTTGCCTCTAAATGGTACTTAGGCCCTTTGGTACGGCCACTCCTCAATTGTTAAAATGGCCCTTAATAGTATAGTAAGAAAATGGAAAGTAATGAATTTTAAAGTCGAAAGGAAAAAATAAGTTTGGAAAGGGTTTAATCTATGCTAAAAGTTAATTAATAGTAAGCTTGAAAAGTTCTTTTGGATGTTGGCAAATGCGCTTAATGAGTAATTGACCTTTAGTGGGTACCGAAAATAGTAACGGAAACCAGACTGCCAAATATTTTTATTTATTTTTTTGTCATTTTAAGACAACAAACTTTTCATATCAAAATTACTGAATTTTAAACAACTCTTGCAGCTGTATTTGTAGAGGAGAGTCGTTGGTTGTGGGATACCTCCGGGTATGGGAGAGTCGATTTTTTCTATCATGCAAAATTAATATTGCCAATCTCACTAATGTCGAATTGTCGTCTTGATATGACCAAGTTTTTAAGCCAACACCGAAATGATAAGATCTAGTGCTTATTAAAGTTTCACACCTCGCATCGTAATTTGACTGTTCATAGTTTTATATTATCTGTTTCAAAGTCTTATATTTTTGATTTAGTCAATTGAAAAATGAAAGTGTCACGCGTTAACATTTAGCGTTTTATGCCTAATTTATGGTACGACACGGGTTTGTGCAAATATAAATGGTTAAAACATTAATTTTTT
The DNA here is from genome assembly GCA_951812925.1 of Calliopum simillimum. Classification (NCBI taxonomy): domain Eukaryota; kingdom Metazoa; phylum Arthropoda; class Insecta; order Diptera; family Lauxaniidae; genus Calliopum; species Calliopum simillimum. The sequence continues at coordinate 147,295,248 of OX638368.1, forward strand.
TGGCATTGCTGAAAAAATGTCATGTGGTGGGTGTGGGACACTTTTTTAGAATCCAAGTTGGTGTTACATAAAGTTATTGTGTTTTTTATTTCTAATTTCTATTTCAAATTTTTAAATCATTTTTCCAGGTGAACTATACCCGGATGCAAAAATTTTTTTTTTTTTTTATAATTGACCATAACTTTTGCGTTTGATGAAATAATAACTCGTTCTTTGGTTGAATGTTGTATACGTTTCTTACCTTTTGAACGACATATTTAAAACCCAAAACGATTAAGCAAGTAACAAGTTATGGCCAAAAAGCAAATCCTGTTCCATACCCGGTGACTCTCCCCTATATCTTATGGTGTCAGTCAGTTCCCAGTTTTTTTATTCTAGTTCCCGTATATAAGTAATTTTCGTTGCGGTTGTCTCACTTACATCCGTTTTTCTGCAATGCGATGAGATGCGATGTGATGCGTTGCAACGCGTTGAGTTGAGTCGAGATGTGTTCATTTTAATGAGCGGCATAAAGCGTTGAATTAAATGTTTATTTTTATGTATGTGTATGTTAATGTATACATATACATGAAGTATAGAAATGTATATGTCTGTATAAATTTGTAACGGTATGGGTTTCTTTACGTTCATCTACATATGATGTACCTGTATGTGCGTTATTTTACACTGAAAATAAAAATACACGGAGCTGTTAAATTTACTCATGCGTCAAATAGAAATTTAATTTTAAGTTGGTTTTTGTTTTGACAATTACAAATGGATTAAGTCAAATACATAGTCAAAACAATATCCACGTAAAAATATAATTTGAAATTATGGTATACGTATGTATCGTTCAAAAATTTCCATTTAAAAGTTTATTAAAAAACCTCAGCTAAAATAACTTTAAGCAGAAAGCCTTTCAAACTTTCACAAAACACATTGGTTTGTTGAAAGGCAGTTGTAGGGTAATAGATAGATTAGCCATATTGAATTTCAAATCTGCAAAGAACAACATGTGCAAACAACACAAAAAACTGTTAGTAATGTGAGCAAAATACGAATTTAATTCGACTAGGTAATACATACACTAACCTGAAAAAAAAAAAATTTTATATAAATGCATATGGTTAAACAATTCTCTCAGTGCATGTTTGTTGCAATTTTGCAAATGTAATGAGTTGCTGGTGGTGATGGTGCCGGTACCACTGCAGTCATATGGGTTTATTTTCGAGTGTTTGGTTTTTAATGTGGACTCATTTAAATGATTCTGATGTGCAAAATAAAAGCATCACAAGTGTTTTCGGAAATATACATACGATGTGTTGCATTACGATTGTGAAATCATTTTTGCTCCAAGCTGAAATATTTAAGGAGAATACGAATTTTTATAAAAACTTTTTATTTTCACGAAAACATTCTCTTTTGGTTGCACCCTTTAATTTTCTAAAATTCATTTTAATTTATTTATCTAAGAGAATTCTTATTCATGATATTACAAAATTTCTTTCAAAATTTTACAGATTTGAAAGAGCGGCTTTCATAATACTAAAATCGCATATTTGTAACGTTGCACTCGTTTCTATTATACTCCTATTCTCAATCAAAAGTAAGTTTCATCCTAACGAAACGGTTCGGAGCGCAATATTCCAGCTATTTCTAAGTCTCGAAACCTGTTTCGAAAGAAATCCTAGCTGATCGTTTTTTAAAATCTGGTTGAAAAATGGTACATTTGAAAAAAAAAATAACACCACAAACCAAAACTAATATAGTCATTTTCGATGCACTTGTCGATGCTTAATCCAAATAAAGTATCGGTATTGCTCTGTCATGTATGAATTTTGACATATTCAAATCTAAAAGTTTAAACACGATTTTTGAGAATATATGGAGAATGCATGAAACTGCCTAGTACCATTCTTCTTTTTCAAAACACGCTATCAATTGGTCTTGTCATCTATATAACCTCAAAAGTCGTGTTTGTGAACATTTATGGTAGAATGTCTCAAAACCATGCGTGAAGAGAAAATACACCGAAAATGATTATTTTCATTTTAGGTTGTTGTTTTTTTTTTAAGTATAAGATTTCACTAAATTTTACTCAGATTCTGAGAACTATAATTGCAAGCTCTGAGCTAAAACTGCGTGATATCGGACAAGAGGGCGTGGCACCTCCCATATAAGCAAAAGTTTCAAAATGCTATAGTGAAAGAGTTTTTTAAGATAATCCAACAAAATTTCACTCAAATACTAAGGACTATAAATGCACACTCTGAGCCAAAACAAGAAGAAATCGGACAAAAAGCCACGCCTCACCTCCCAAACAAGCAATAGATTTAAAACGCTATACTGAAAACATTTATTGAGATAATCCAACCAGACACCAAGAACTGTAAATGCAAGCTCTGAGCAAAAACTGGATAAACTCGGACAAGAGGATGTAGCACCTCCCATATAAGCAAAATTTTCAAAATACTGCAGTGTAGGGTATGTAATGTTAAGCAAGGCCAAAGCTTACACCCTTACTAGTTTTTTCTTATAATCTTTTGACGCTTAATCCGACTGCATCCTCAGAATTCTCAATATACCTGCAGGATTTAATATTTATTAGCCTGGATTATGGCGTAGCCACTGGAAAAGTTTAAATTCTTTTTGTTTTAATGGCATCGAATAGCCACACTCCTCTTTATCAAAATATATGTACTTTAAAATTTTTGAAATAAGTTTTTTCCAAATAATACTCTTTTTTGTTAAATTGCAATTGGTTATTTAATTTTTTCGATATTTCGAACTCCTTCGGCATTCATCTTCAGGAAATAATTACACAATGAGTCACAATTTTTACACCGCTTTTAGTGAGTGTGGTTATCAAATGTGTTTTATTTGGAATTGAATGAAATTGACCTCTAGCCTGAAAAAAATTATTTAAAAATTTAAAAATCAAAGGTCGAACAAAATATCAACATAAAATATACTTTTCAAAATTTTTTCAATAGGACTCTTACTTTCAAAATTATGATCATTTGAAGAGAAGGTATTTCAGCCCCCATACAAAGGCTATTTGATGCCATTAAAAAAAAAAAATTTTAATTTTCCTGTAGCAACGCCATAACCCAGAAAAATACGTTTTCTCAAACTGCATGGATATAGTTCGAAATCCTTCATCCTTGACAATTCTGAGTATGAAGTCGGATTCAGCGTTAAAATGTACATAAAACAGCATATACAAAATAAAAAGTACACTATTACATACATTTTTGCGTTTTTTGTTATTATGTGTTATTGATATATGTATGTAATTAAGATTTCTTAAGTCGCTATATAATCTTACTACTGAAATTTACGTAGGGCCTAACAAAAGTTCGCTTAGTTGGTGTCATGTTATAAATTTTTAGTAAATCAAAAAATTGCGTATTATTTGTTATAGTCTTACGATATATCATTTCAATTTTCAGAAAGATTGGTCAAAATTGAGAGAAGAAATCGTAAAATTCGTGAAACAATGTCAGCAGATTTTCCAGTGCCAACGCAGCAAGAGATTCGGTTTGCTATTCTTTTCGGATTTCGACGTAAGCTTAAGCCTGTGGAAACATTTAGTGAATGCCAAATAGCATTTGAAGTTAATGCGCCATCTCTCGTGACTATTTCAAAGTGGTCCCGAAGATTCCAGACAGGTCATTTTTCTGTGGAGGACGAACCTCGAGAAGGCCGCCCAAAATCTTCGACTGATTATGAATGTGTAGCGCTGGTTAAGTCTAAAATTGACGAAGATCCAAGATTGATCCCGAAAATCATTGCTGAGGAACTGGGCTTGAATGCCATGGCTGTATCGCAAATATTAAAAAATGATCTTGGATACGCGTAGAAATCTGCACGATGGGTTCTTAGAATTTTAAGTGATGCTCAAAAAAAGGCATGTGTGCATTTTCTTGAAAAATTCATAAACAGTGGGTCTAACACCTTCAAAAAAATTGTAACAGGTGATGAAGCATGGTTTTAGAAGTACGACCCTGAAACCAAACAACAATCCATGGTATAGATCCCAGAAAGTGTATGTCCAACTGTTAAAGTAAAGCAAAAAACAGTCAGCAACAAAAGTAATGATGTCAGTTTACTTCACCAGAGAGAAAGTTGTAGCTGCTATTCCTTTGGAAAAAGGCCAGACAGTTACTGCTAAGTGATATACTGAAACCTTCCAAAATTTATTGGGAAACGCCAAAAAAAAGGAGCTACGCCGCTACTTTCTACATCGCGATAATGCGCCAGCGCACACTACTGAAAAAACGACCGATTTAATTGTGCTTTCAGGCATCGAAGAAATTCGTCTCGCACCTTATTCTCCAGATCTAGCGCCTTGTAACTTCTGGTTGTTTCCAAAAATAAAAAATAATTTGAGAGGGAGAGTCTTCAACAGCAATGAGGAGATAATAAATGCGGTTAATGATGAAATTGCAAAACTGCAAAAAGCCGATTTTGAAGACTGTTTTTCAAGATGGATTTGTCGACTTCAAAAATGTATCAAAATAAATGGCGATTACGTTGAAAACATACAAATAGATGAAGAATAATGTTATAAATTTAAAAAATTAAATTTAAAAGTTTTTTCAATTCAACTAAGCGAACTTTTGTTAGGCCCCTCGTATCACAATTTTATATCTTTCACACAGCATTGTCTCAATTAAAAGAAAGGGAGGTTACCACCAAAATCTTTCTTAATTGAATGGATTCTCTCGGCTAATATTTTTGAATTTTTTTATGTTTTGTTATAGTCGAACGCGTAAATCTATTTAGAACTTTAGCAACAATTGTATATGTATATAATAAATTATTCACGACACTTGCAATTTGCTGAAGAAAAAAAAAATGTTTAAAAGCACTCAAGCAACAAAGTGTCCGAAATGAAAATAGTGACGCCTAAAGAATGTTACTTGAATACATAAAATACAAAAGATCATAAATATGTGTTGTTTTTATTTGCATGTTCAGTGTGTCAAAAAAATCAAATAATTTAAATAAAAACTAAACAAACTTCACGAAGCAGAAACTAAGTGACAAATATAATCCCCTAGCTGCTGCAAAAAAACAGGGTCCATCATGAAATAAAAAAAAAACACACACACAGATGACGACGCTATTAGCATTAAAAGGACTTTTAAATGTTTGTTCCTCTTGCTGGCGCTGATTACATGGTAAATCCATGCAGAGCCTTTTGCAAACATGAGTTACATACATACATATGTATATACGCACCGCATAAGTAGGTAGTTCTGTCTGTCATTTTAGTCAAAAACAAAAGTTAAATACAAAAACCCAAATAGTAGGAAAAAAGTATGGATAAAAATCCTAACCCAAATAACTCTTAAAACTATTCAAAACATTTACTTAATATTCTCACATCTTTGCCGCAAAATACTAAGTTGCTTACGTGTATGCATCACCATCAGTGATGCACTGTATTTTTTACGCGATTTTTCGACATTTATATAAAGGACTAAATTCTTTACTTTAATTGAAAACTATAGATGCTATGCCAAGTGTCAGAATTTTTACTCCACTTGAGTAGTAAAAAAAAATAATGTAATTAGCACTAAGTTCTTGTTTGCCGTAAATGCCAAAACACGCATTTTCAATTAAGGATGCAGATATTTGAGGAATTTCGTCTCCATTTTAAATGGATTTATTAATTTTCGAAATATTCTCCATGATGATCAATAAACTTTTGCATGCGTTTTAACCAATTCGAAAAGCATTTATGCCACTCTTTAGGTCAAAGCATGCTCTTGGAACGCATTGTAGCATATACATGTTAAAAACTCGTGCCTGCAGTAGTGCGTTAGGCAAATTCAGCATATTCGGCAAAAAACTATTGAAGATAACAAAGCGAACTTAATGTTGTCCAAAAATTTAAATTCCTGTCATGGAATCTTAAAACAAATATGTACCCATTTCAGCTCTGAAATATGAAATAAGCAATTTGAGGCACAATTTACAAGACTTGTCTTTGAACATTTCGAGAATTTGGTAGCGCTGAATCATCTCCAATGCCTGATTTTTGTTCAGAAGTGAGATGCTTAAAAGGGCCAGTCATAAATTGCTATCTTCATTCAGTCCATATAAATAGGTTGGCCATACATTGCGGCCGTTTTAAAGAATTGAAGCTGCTGATTATCGTGGACGATGGAAAAGTTTGTTGAGCCTTTATGACTACCTAAATTTTATATATCTCTCATGTTCTAAAATAATTAAAATGTCATAAAATCGGTTTAAAAACAAAATTGAAACAAACGGTTTTGCACAACCCTGCGAAGCACAAAATTACAACACTACTCAAAGTCACACCCCATCAACTCCCCCGAACAAGACAAATAAAAGCATTTTGTAATCCTTTGTTATCTTGATCTCTCTTTTATACAATTTTTTTTATATCTGCGTACATTTTATACATACACAAGCGAGCACACACATACACACACACACAAACACATGTGTATTGCATGCATTATATTAAATCATATTAAAATATTCAAAGGCCTTTTTACGCAGAGCATTTATAAACATTAGCACGAAAACATTATGAGCAACAACCCAAAAACACGTTAGAAACACGACCTCAAACACACCCTCTTTGACATCTTCAGACGAGAAACGAAATACACAATCCGCCAACAAAAGCAACAGCAGCAGCTCTAGCCGCCGCACACTGCGTTGGCTAGTGGGCAAAAATCAAAATTTTTTGTGACTCGAAACCTAATAATATTGGTATCAATCGACAGGTAATTGTATCAATAAAATAAAAACAAAATATTTAGGGGAAAAACTCAGTTTTGGCTACGCTGTGACACTTCAAAGTTGAGATATTTTTCAAAAAAAATCATGTTTTATTCACTTCGTTTTGGGTTCTCTTAAACAAATAATTATCAAAAATTTGTCTTTTGATTAAACTAAGCGAAGTAAAGTTTTTCATTATAAATAATATTTGAGTAAATAAATAAAACTAAAAAATTTTGGAAAATATATAATTTGATGTATATTGTAGTGATTTTAATACACGATATTATCAAATGAAAAACTTCAGAAATTGACAAATTTCGATGAAAAAAAAAAAAAACAAATCTTATAAAAATAAGTGCCGTTTTTTTTCTTAATCTACATGTTCAAATTCTATATAATCAAGAACTGCAAATAACTTTTCCTACTTCGTCCTACAAATATTTTTTTCTTTTTTTAAAAAATGCTTAAAACGAAAAATTTGTATGAAATATAAAATTTATGTTGAAAATTTTTTTTTGGTTTTTATGAACACAAATGGTCTCACAAGTACAAAAAACATTATTTCTATTACGTAGATTTCATTTGTTAACATTAAACATTACTTTTTCATCATCGTTATACGTGGACCTTAAGAAAATCGTCCTAAATACCTGGTTTTTAGCAAAACTATAAAGTTTACAACAAATCTGAGATCATTTTTGAGCTCAGCGACCCCAAATTACTTATAGTACCAAATTTCATCGATATCCAACCACTCCTTCTATTTTTGACCATTGCTTGTATGGGCTCAACGCACTGTGCGCCGCAGCCTTCTATTCTACGCAACATTGGCGGTGTGTTTTTTCTTCTCTTTCCCTGGATTAGGGGCGTTCCAAGAATGATTTGACTCTATGATGTCGACATCGCATTCATGGTACTGCTGCCCCTCACCACACCGCAGCAACAGCACAACCTTTCGTAAATTGAATGTAAAATTTTTGAATAATTTCAGGCAACTATGCGAAGAAAATGAGAAAATCGAGCGGAAAGTCATGAGAATCCTTAGAAACTGTTTAGAGGATGCTTAAAAATTTATTAGTAAAGGAAATAGTTTCGGATGCCCGAAACATTTTAGTATGCAGTGTGTAGTTGTAGGCAGTGGGGTATGGGCACAAGGTTAAAGGTTAAAAATTGTTAAAACTTTTTTTTAAAGATTTTTGCTGTTTATTTTACAATATGGCATATGAGTATGTATTTATGTAAGAGTATGTATGCATACTAAAGTTTGTTACCAAGAACATAGGGCTCTACGGATATGCTTAAAATTCGCAAATTTACTTCAATAGAAATAAATATTATCCTTATACAAATAAATAGAAAATTCACGGTTTCTATCACTTCGAATTCTAATTTGTATGTAAGTAAGTATTAGATATACTATACAGTATATTCTCAGTAACGCTCCACGCAGTAAGTCATAAACTTAAAGTTCTATGTAGCCATCGCTGCCATTTCAGTCAGGAGCGTAGTTAGGATTTTACTTCGAAAGCAGGGTGCGACTAGCAGTTTTGTTCAAAATCACGAAATAAATGTTACTGAAACACGTTTTTGCTTGGAGCGGTCCAGAAAACCGCTCGTTAATACGCCCCTGATTTCAGTGATCAGAAAAGCATACGCGTTTTGTAGCCGTTCACTATGTGTACAGACCATTGATGACATTCAGTGCTCTTCTGCAATTCTATATGGAGTAGATAAAGGAATATTTTTTTAAAGGTTGTTTGATATTCTGGAATGTACTTTTTGGATGTCGAATGGAATTTTTCAATTACCCGTAATATTTGACAATCAAACAATAATAAAGTACACCTAATCATGCGAATCTTTTATTGCATGATTTTAGGCATTTTTTAAATACATATTTCATAGTCATTGACTTAAATAAAATTTCCCAATTCAGGGTCCAAAAAATTCTAAAACATCAAAAACAAGATAAATAGTGAGTTAAGCATCAAAAAAGCTAATTAGAATTCCTTGGACCCTGAATTGAGAAATTTTCTTTTAGTCAATGTATATGAAATATGTATTAAAAAAATGCCTAAAATCATGCACTAAAAAGGTTAAATTTATTACTTCTATCATCTAGATTTAAGCTATCGACTGTCTGCGGCATAACTCTTATACAAAGTTATTTTTATAGTAACTACAAAGAACTGATTCCACAGTTCTTAAACCGAAAAAATTGTACAGATATAATGACTGCAATTATATGTTCAAATTGTTTTGGACGCAAATCTACAAATACACAAACACTTGCTTAGTATTTGAATGTATACTAATTTGAGTCTGTATCTGAGTCTGTGCGATTATTTATATGTGTGTGGCCACTAACCATGGTTTGGTGTTTTCATTTCCAGCATATTTTTTGGTCGACTTCTTTTTTTACGTTTTAATGCCTTCAGTTATGCGTGATCGTATACGTATTGTAGCCACCATCAATGAACTCTAAATAACCACACGGAATTTAGAGGTTAATTTGATGGGGCATTTAATGAAGTAATATTAAATTAAATAGGAGTGCTTGTTTGTTGCATAAGTGGCTACAAGCTGCAATGAGCTATGCATAAATATTAAGTTTGTTTTATTGCTTACGAGCACTGAAAAACAGCTGAGATATTACAAGTAACCTAAGACTGGTTGTTTGAAAACTCTGCTTAAAGAAATTAAGATTTTGCAAAGATCAATACTAAGCTAACTTTCGAATCAGTGACGATAGATTTTTAAACACCTTATAGGCAAATACAGCTGAAAAGAGGAAAACTTCCACGACACACTTTTATCCACATCTTATTCTTCATTAAAAGATACGTAGGAAAACATTGAAATTAATTGTAGCTTAGCTGACACAGCACAGAGTTAGAGATAGTATTGTAATGACAATAAACCAAGAGCCTTTTTCTTCTTAAAACTACACCGTCTTGAACGTGCCGCTAGAGGTGATGGTCCCCATCGACCTTCCAAGCTACGCCACACAGTGGATCGAAAGTATACTATACGTATGAGGGGACTTAGGAACTTTTTTGACCGATCTTTTTTTAAAATATGTCAATCGATGGAACTCATTACTACGTATACCATAATTTTTTGTTTGATGACATTTTTTCCTAAAACCATAAGTTTAGTAAAAAAAAGAAATTTCCTTTTTTTTGCATGTTTATGCTAGGGAAAAACTGATAAAATTTCCTTAACTTGTCTTTAAAATTATTCGCATATCATTTGATTTCACGTATATTAAACAGCAATTAGAAAAAAGCTCCAACCTACTAGAAAAAACTATAAAAAATGCTACAAAGTTAAAAAAAATGCGTATTTTCAAAATTTCATCCCCGTGTGAAACTCTAAAACTTCATTTTGGATAAATTTTGTTCACACAAGGTTATAAAAAAATCACGCAAGAAACATTTTTTAAAATAAATTAACCCATTATATCCTATTTATGTGGGTCTGTTTGACCCTTATATTATTATTATATTTTTTCTTTTGAAAAACTAGGTTATAATGGGTTAAAATGTGTACAAATATATTTTAGAAAAAATTTCGTTATGGGTCATCGAAGACCAGAAATGCTTAAAACTTAAGAATAATGCGTTAGAAGTGAAGTCTTCATTGGTTTTGACTATTTTGTGGCTTTCACGATGAATTTTCGACCTTTAAGTGTTCAGCGACTAGAAGTTAAGTTTTATAGCAAATATTTCTGTGATATATACTGACTCCATTTTCCCCTGTTTTAGGTGTAATTTTTGTGGGATGGGCAAAGAGACCGCCATATTTTTTATTGGAAGTCCTTTTTTTTTTTGGTAAGGGACAGAAGCTTGGGATCCATTCTTCCTCTAAAAGTACCGCTAGTATTGTAACCATGATGTTTTATATTGACACATCCATAAAAAGATAATCAATATGTAGGCGATAGGTAAGATCATAATAGATTTTACCCCCTATTTGTGTCATGAGTGCCATATGGCACTTTTATTTTATTTGTTCGAGTATTTACCTCAACATTTTTTAATAGTGTTTTAGAAGTATAACAGGACAAAAGTCTGCGCATATTCGTTCCAATGATCTATAATTGTTAAATGAATGATTTACTTATTATATAAAATTTTATGACTTTTTCTTGAATGCCATCGAAAAGGCGAATTAGCTAAACTGCACTCTCTCACTGATCGCTTTTGTTCGCAATAGGAAAGCCAAATGCTAATTTTCAGTACATGACCAGTTAGAAGAAAGGAATTTAAGTGAATATAAAAAAGAAAATTTTCAAAAACTCGAGCAGTGATGCATTTTGAATCAAAAGTAGAAAACACGGTTTCGAGTGCCATATGGCACTCATTACACGTAATTGGTTAACGCTAAAAACCCGTTTTTTAACTTTGCGTCATTTTTTATAGATTTTTCTAGCAGGTTGGTACTTTTTAAAATTTTTTTCTTTTTACTGTTTAATTAAAAGTAATCAACAAATTTTTTTTTTATTCTAATGAACAATACATGGCATTAACATTTGAAAAGGATTTCGGGCGATGGATGTGCGCCAAAATAAACACTAATAATAATTTAGTTGCGTTGCTCAAACGTGAGTATTTTCAGAATGATTTGCCAGAGTAAGTATACTGAAACAAATAAAAAAATGTTCATCAAAATTTGATCTTTTGTGTTGTTTTTTACAATTTTAAGTTCTATTGGGCTTTAAAAGATAGATACTCTTTGTGTACAAGTATATTCTTTTCACAGTTGCCCAAAAATAGTTATAACATGTAATGAATTAAAATGGTTAATCGTTACTTACGTTTACTTAATTTTTATGTTCGATTTTTGAATAAAAATACAAAGACCCCACATAAACAATTTTTTATTTTTTTTGATTATTTGCCCAAAGCGGCCTTTTGGGACGCTATCTTCAACACCCCTACCACGACTCCTACAGATCCAAAAATTTTTTTCTTGAACAAACATTGTTTCTACACCCTAAAACAAGAGATAGTGTAATTTTTTTGACTAAAAAATAAAATTTGGAAACTAGAGGGTTAAAACTATGTATCATTTGGGCCTGTCTTATATTTGCCTTTGCCAACAAAATCAAAATCAATGCAATAAGACTGTGCTTTATATTACTATTGATATACGAGTATGTATGTAGGTCCTGCAGCCTGTAAAACCAATAAGAACATCAGAAACAAACACCATCTAACCAGTCAGGCAGGCATACCAACACTACCACAGCTGGACAGCTTCATTTCGCGACGATGCATGTCAAAGTGAAATATTGGCTGGAGACAAGTAATAAATTTAACAGTTTTTTTTTTAATTTGTATTGCTGTTGTTGTTTGTTTTGTTGCTTCGTACATACATATGTATATAGCTCATGCCGCATATGCAATGAGAATGCATATACCGTAAATCAGGGATTTAGCTATATGTGTTTACTTTGCATGTATTGTGTGTGCCCGGGTGGCCAGGTCGTAAGTATTTCTGTCATCTGACGCTATTTTAAGAAAAAATTTAACAAACAAAAACTCAAAATTGTATGGACGTAAGTCGCCAACCCCTCGTGTACGTCCACATCACGTAAGAAACATGAATTTCCTGGTGCAGTTTTATTTTATTATTTACATTATATTTGTATTCAATATCATCTTTCTATTAGAATTGTAACTATGATAGTTTTAAGTAAATTAAGTTATTTAAGTTAAAGGCGATGGAGTTGTGTGCAACGCATCATCGGGCAATCAAAGATTGGTCGTGCAAACACGGCATAAGTATCCTTTGTTTCACATAATTTAAAATAGAAATCTGAATTCATATTAATTAAATAAATTTCAAAAATTAAAATTTAAAAACCACTACTCATTATTCCATGAGAGTAGGCATTTTCCATATCAAAGTAGCTAGGCCATTCGCTGAGGAAAATGGGTGAGCAATTTCACTTACTCCTTTTCCCTAGCGATTTCGTCAATCCCTTTTCACCGATAGTTAATGCATTGTTTCGCCAGTCGGTCACTTTCAATGACATCGCTGTGCTAATTTTTACGGTCCAACACATTGGCGGTAGATAGGAAAGGGACTAGTACTAGCTACCGGTAGCTAGCGAAATAGCTAGTTCAGTACTAGTGCTGCCGAACTACAGGGTATTTTTTGAACGAAAAAATTTTGAGATAAGTCAAAAAGCTTTAAAAAACGCAGTTATATTTTTGTTTAGACCTGCATTCAAGTCCCGGGCGAGCCATCTTATCGGAGGTTTTGATTCAAACCAAGTATGCCATATTTGTTATAAGTCCTGCTCCTAAGATAATCTTCGATGCTTCCTTTGATTTTCCCATTATTTCGAAAAAGGGCTGCACACTATTAAATATATCGATACGTCCAACATAAAAGTTGGTAACTCGAAAATCGTAGTTTTTAGTTATGATCATTTTTGTATTGTTTTAGTCAAAACAAGAAAACCAAAAACAAAAATTGAATAAATACTTTGGAAATCTGTAGTCCAAATAAAGGTTTTTCGACTATTAAATCGTTGTCAATATTCCAAATTGATTTACAGAGATATTCACAATTTCAACTTATGATTTGGATAAATTTGGATAAAATGAATACATATGAGTTGTAACTCTAGTTACCAACTTATGTTCTCTTTCAGCAACCAATTGTTCCATGAGAAAAGTTGGTAATTTAACTGACCAACTACATACTATTAAAAAATATTCTACGGACATTACGTTGGCAGGGGAACTGATGCTATTGTGGTATAGTTTTTCAATGTGGTATGGTCGCATATCTCCGATTTGGGAAAGAACCTGCGAACGTCACTGCTTTTATCCTGTCAGAAAACATGAAAAACCAGGGATTTGTTGCTGTCATGGACCAAACAAAATTTTTCCGATGTCAGTTGTACGAAACGTTAATCGCGTGGAGTCGATGTAATTTTGCGCATTTTTTGTAAAAAAAATTTGTAAAGAAAAACTTGCTTTTTGGTGAAGTTCAATTTATATTCAATTAAGGTAAGTGAAAAATATTGCGAAGTAAGGGTTTAACTATATAAATTCACAAAGTTTCCAATTTGATTTTTACAATTTTGTAATTTCTAAAAATTGGTCAGTGTGGTATAGTCGGGCTTCGCTAATGTGGTATATGAACATTTCTTGATATTCTTAACATTATTCGATGGCTGTTTATTTTTAATAAGAACTATGAGTTTGAGAACCAATGTGAATGTTAGGTATTATGAACTTTTTTCATACCTTTCAAACTTTATATTTGGTTGTATGGTTAAGTATATCACATTACCCTACTAATATATACCACATTACTAGCCCACTTCACAAGTACTGATCAGTATATATACCACATTGAGCTACCATATATACCACATTACCTGCCAACTTTTTGAAAACAGCTTTTTTGACTTTTTTTCAGATTTTGCTCAATAACTTTTTTTAATGAAATTGCACACATTTTATTGAAATACATTCTGTAGCTAATACTTCAATGATCAGAATAAAAAAAATTTGGCTGAAATTGATCGAACAGTTCTCTTTCAAATTCCACCTAAACATTAGGTATACCACAATAGCATCAGTTCCCCTATGTAGGTAACCATTGATTTTTAAAGAAAAATTAATTAATAACTTTGTAAGTTAATTTACCAACGCAATTTGTTATTTTTGTCCCGTGCATAAGTTATTAACTTAAGTTGGCAAGTTCTTGCATGGAGACCTCACTAAAATATACTTAGGTTGTATATTCAAAAATTGTTCCCAGCCCTTCAAATTTCAAGCTAGAGGTACCAAAATTTGACACAAGATAGAGTCTTATACTCAAGTTTCGAAAATCATTGTCCCGTAAAAATTTTGTTAGCTTGAGTTACAAACTTTTATGTTGGATGTATCGATATGTATAATAAATATATAAAAGTGCGAACAGTGTTATGATTTGGATAACAACATACCAACATGACAGTGGGAACGGTGATCTACGTGTTTCCGTAGCGCCTCACCATAGTCAAATTCAAAGTTGATTAAGTAAAAAGATCCACACAGCCGATAAAATCATAAAAATATGAGGGAATTGACATTATTTCCTTTAAAATTATTTCAAATATTTATTAATCTGGTAACTTTAAAATTATACCCGCGTATGTGTGATTATTTGTATATATATTCAACTGTATGAGTGTTTGTTGCCATCCAGCTGATGGCTTGACATATTGATTTGATGTCGTGTTATGCAAAGCAGTCGAGTAAAAAAGATTTAAAATGTGATTTGTTGTTGTTACTCGTTGTGTTGTTTTTGCCCATACATATAAACATTTCAAATACTGGGATTATGCCAATACTAATTAGAATATTTTGTTTTTGTAATTTTTATTGCTTTTACTCATATTTATTTAGTGGAAACTTTTGTTTCAATTGTTTCGTTTCATAATTTTATCGAATCAACAAAACAAGAGATGAAAAGTACCTCATTTTATTCGAACTTTTGTCCAAAAAATTTTTTAAACTTTAACATCGACAAATTCAAAACGGACCAGGCATTGTGAAAAAGTGCATTATCTTAGTTTTTCTTCTTCAGGAAATCGGGCTTTTTTGCACAAATCCACGAACAAAATTCGTTTTGCATCCCAAAAAACTGATGCTAACACCTTCTTTGCCAATGTCAGAGCACAAACTCGCAATGGTTCATGTTCATGTTCAATATATTCTTTCGCTACCCTAATTCATTTTTCATTTCATTTTTCGCGTCATTAGTCTTTGAAATAAAAAACGAATGAAACCGCAAATATGAAGCAAATCGAGTATCGCGCTGTTTTAAGTTTCCTCACCAATTAAGGAAAATCAGTTCAAACCATACTGGATGAGATGTCATCTGTTTTTCGGGGACTCTTGTCCAAGTTAGACTGTGGTTGACGGCGGCAACACCTCTTTAAGCAAGGCACGAACACACTTGAAGGCGACCAATGTCCAAGAGAGCAAAAATTAATATATGACGATGCCCGAATAAAGCAGAAATAGCTCGCAAAAAGGGCACAATTATTTTTATAAATTTTTCGTCAATATTTTGAGACCGATTTTCTACGATTTCTTTTTTTATTGATTATTTTGAAAAAAGTTTTTGCAAAAGTGTAATAATTTTGTCGGGAAATTGAAATAAACACTTATTTTGTAGATCCCATTTTTTTGATTAAAAGCAGCACTATTAGAAGATTACTCTATTATAGTCCTTAGTATGTACGATTACTTTTGAAAAAATCGGTCCATTTACCACTGTTTTTGAGCTAGCAGATTCACTAAACATATAAAGTACCTATTTCGGAATGAATTTGCATTTCCTTTAATCCTTTTTTTTAAGAATTTAATTACTGCATGATAATACAATTTTTCCATTGCTCAAAAATGTGCTGACATCTCAAGTTTAAATAAAAAAAAAAAACAGAATAGATAGAACAGAATGACAAGTGAAAGCTGAAATATTAAAAACGGCGCGCGGCGTCGATAAATTTTTAGTTCTACTATATGCTGCGTGAAATTATTGATCAACGCCTCTTATTTTGTATTCCAGTAAACTACAATTTCTTCCACTAACTTAATGCTATATTTCACTCCAACGATTTCTACAATTACTATAAATGTTTACTTTTGTTTAAGATTTCAACATAGTTAAGTTAACTTAATGGTAGCATATGTATGTATGTACATTGTACAAAATAAATACTTGACTTACTCCTTTTTTCTTGTTGTACATATTGTGTTTCCTACACACTACTGTTTACAACCCTTTCACAATTTAATCTTCTCACATGCGTCACTCATAAATCTTGACCGCGTATCTCAGCCGTCGTTGTGTTGTGGTGACGCCGCTTTAACAATCACACACATACACCCCTTCTGCAATATGTGCTGTCAAATGCTGACACAGCAACAACATGAAAGACACAGCGACACAATCAAAAATTTCACGCACTAATACTAAGTAAGGCACATGCACACACACGAATACAATTTGATTTCAAACTAACGTTCACATATACATACAAACATATGTACATACGTATATAAACAATCAACTGTGTCCACCCACTTTGCTCTGACCGACCAATTCATTCATTTTTGCCAAGTCTGCACTGTGTTCTGGGGATACGAAAAAAACTTCTGAAATAATCGGAGCTTCTGATGGGTATTTTCAAAATCGGTATTTAAGGACCTCTAAGTAAGGTTATAAGACCGCCTTACCAGTAAACAAGACATTACGTACATAAAAAAAACCAAAGGTGTTTCAATAAAGTCCCAAAATAAATTTCAAACAGACATTTCCGCCGCTCAAAACCACGTTTATTCTTAAATTAATAGGAAGTGGTTGCGAATCTTTTTGTTGACTAAGTCACTCATATTGTTGAGAAAATAAACCACTAACCATAGAAATATGATCCAAAAGAATATTGAAGAAGGTGCTACACACGACGCCTGAATTATTGGTGAATGTTGGTGACAACACCCGTTGTGTACCATACTGCATTAAAAGCCTTCATATTGTGCACGTACTAAGTTTATACCTCTTCGCTGCAGTAAAACCCAAATGTTTTCTCGGGAGACCCTGTCGAACGCATTGCTATAGTCTACGAAGACAGGTTGGAGCGTAACACGCCACGCGCACGATTGTTTGACAATTATCTTAAGGATGTTGATTTGATCTACGCATGATCGGATTCGCAGAAATTGCATATATATAGGTAACATTAAAACTTATGAGGTACTTATTACATTTCAGAAAACACCTTATATATTTTAATCTATTTGAAACTTTGATTCCTTCCACTGTGAGTTGAGCTTGTGCCCATTACCATTTTTCGTCAAATCTCTCCGTCCCCCTCGTTTTGACGCCACTGACAAGGCCTATGCAAATATTTAGTAAATGAATCAGCGTTTTGCGACTCTTATCATTTATGTCCATTCTGACAATTCCGACAATACAGACAATCATTCTGTGTATGGTCAACGTTCTATCTGTTTGTTTGTTCTTCACTCGCTCTCTGGCTCGTTCGCTCATTCGTTCGTTGGGTTGGCTCGGTTTGCTTGTAGGTTTTGTTTGTATTATTCGCATTCATCAGCCGCGTCGTATTTACAGCACTGTGGCGTATAGCATTTGTCATTTTGCAGCGTCATATATCTTTGCTGTAGATATGGTAACCAACTGCTCTTGTTGTTGTTGTTATTGCTTTCGGCGCTGCTCAGAGGTTCTTTTCAAAATTTATGTTATTTGTCTGTAAATGGACTCCGTCGTCATTGCCGCTATGCACAAATGATACTCTCTGGTGATTATTTCAGCCAAAAACGTACGCTTGTATTAATAAACCCAAAGGCATATAACTATGTGAATAGCATTGTGTGCACCCAATAGGTAAAATCACGAGTTTAGGAAAAAGGATTTTCTAAAATGTGCCATACTTCCTAGCTTCATTGTGCGAAGGCTCGTTCCTCATAGCTAAGAAGCCTATTTGTTGAAGTCACATTAAGAACAAAAAACACTGCTCTTAAGAAGACACAATGTAGCTAAGTCCTTATGAATTTCGCAATGCTGCGATGCTTAATTTCCTACTTGGATATATATTGCAAATCACTCTGCAATAATTATTATCTACCACCACATGTGTAATTTTTGATAGTTTGTTTGTTTTAAATGAAAGATTTTTAGATTACGACCTACAGCGGCTGTAACGGATGTCAAATTAAGTTTTCGCTTGCTGTTGTAGGTCAGGCATCCAATAAACTTTTAACGCATGTTCCTATGAGAGCAAAAGTGAATACGAAAAGAATTTTGGGTTTTGAGTGGCATGAGTTATTGTGTCATTTCAAGTAGGACAACACAATCACATATTTACTTCCGAAATGCAACTTTATATATTTTTCAAAAATTAATCTAAATAGTCATTTATCGATAAGCTAGAGCTGGTTTAATTGGGTAGTATTTTGTAAACTTGTACATTCGCACGGATTTTTCAAGTTTTAAACTTTTTCAATGGGTCCTTTTTCGAGTCATCATCCTTTGAAGAGAGGATATGTATCTTAGCTTCATACAAAAACAATTATGTTGATAACTCGAAAGCTAGCAACCCAACCGGAAAACGAAGAAGACTACACTCTAATTAAAACTGTGAAATTCAACATATTCTGCACGAAAAGATGGCCATGCAGTACTGTGTAAAAATTAAACTCAGCACTTTGTCCTTCCGTTTGTAACGCAGAGAAGGAGGCGTGGCAGATATGGAAAAGTATATATATTCTTGATCAGCGTCACCTCCTGAGTCGATATAGCCATGTCCGTCTGGCTGGCTGGCTGGCTGGCTGGCTGGGTAACGGCTGTGTGTGGGAATACATTTTTTGGGAAAACTAAGCAAGATAAATCAATAAAATTTGGCACACAGCCTTCGTCGTCAAAGTTAGCTCGGGGAATTGAAAATTAGCGAAATCGGTCAACGGACACGCCTACCGCGTTTGGAGTATATTTCACAACAATGCAACCAAAATACACATAAATACTACGAATTGTCAGCGCAAGCACTGAGAAAAAGCTGGTCGAATTCGGACAAGAGGGCGTGGCACCTATAATATAAGCAAAAGCTTTAAAACGCTGTACTGAAAGCGTTTGTTGAGATAATCAAACAAGATTTGACTCGGACACTAAAAGCTATAAATGCAAGCTTTAAGAAAAATTTGGATAAAATCGGACAAGAGGGCGTGGCTCCTCCCATATAAGCAAAAGCTTCAAAACGCTATTCTGAAAATATTTGTTCAGATAATCCAACCAAATATCACTTAAATACTAAGAACTATAAATGCAAACTTTGAGAAAAAACTGGGTGAATTTAGAGGGCGTGGCACCTCCCACATTAGCAAAATTTTCAAAATACTGCTGTGTAGGGTATTTAATGTTTGGCCAGGCAAAAGGTAACACCCTTACTAGTTTAACATACGGTTTTGTACTGAAATTTTACATTCGCTATAACTTCATCAATTTCAACAACTTAAGGAAACTTTGTGGAGATGAATTGAATGATTTTTGATGGACTTTAATTTTATGAACTGTCCTTGGCGCCTTAGGGTTGTAAAAATAGAGGTACATTAAGCTAGCAGAGCGAAAATGGCAGAACTGAAAAAAAAATATGGCAGAATTATAGGCTAACTATAGGCTAATATGGGCCCAAACGCCGAATTTTAGGCTCTTCATTTAAAAAAAAAAAAAAATAGCTCTGCCAGCTTAAGTGTAAGCCAGCAGAGCTGTTTCGAGAAAACACATACGGGACGTATATTGAACTAAAGTAAGTAGTCAATAATTATAGGCTAATTATAGGCTATTTAAATACCCAATCGCCAAATAAAAAGCTTTCCATTAAAAAAAAAAGATTCTGCTAGGTTAAGTTTAAGCTAGCAGAGCGATTTCGAAAAAAAAACATTTTGTACTAAAGAAAGTATTCAATAATTATAGGCTAATTATAGGCTATTTAAATACCCAATCGCCAAATAAAAAGCTTTCCATTAAAAAAAAAAGATTCTGCTAGGTTAAGTTTAAGCTAGCAGAGCGATTTCGAAAAAAAAAAACATTTTGTACTAAAGAAAGTATTCAATAATTATAGGCTAATTATAGGCTATTTAAATACCCAATCGCCAAATAAAAAGCTTTCCATTAAAAAAAAAAAGATTCTGCTAGGTTAAGTTTAAGCTAGCAGAGCGATTTCGAAAAAAAAACATTTTGTACTAAAGAAAGTATTCAATAATTATCGCCAAAAGAAAAGCTTTTCATTAAAAAAAAAAGATTCTGCTAGGTTAAGTTTAAGCTAGCAGAGCGATTTCGAAAAAAAAACATTTTGTACTAAAGAAAGTATTCAATAATTATAGGCTAATTATAGGCTATTTAAATACCCAATCGCCAAATAAAAAGCTTTCCATTAAAAAAAAAAGATTCTGCTAGGTTAAGTTTAAGCTAGCAGAGCGATTTCGAAAAAAAAAAACATTTTGTACTAAAGAAAGTATTCAATAATTATAGGCTAATTATAGGCTATTTAAATACCCAATCGCCAAATAAAAAGCTTTCCATTAAAAAAAAAAAGATTCTGCTAGGTTAAGTTTAAGCTAGCAGAGCGATTTCGAAAAAAAAACATTTTGTACTAAAGAAAGTATTCAATAATTATCGCCAAAAGAAAAGCTTTTCATTAAAAAAAAAAGATTCTGCTAGGTTAAGTTTAAGCTAGCAGAGCGATTTCGAAAAAAAAACATTTTGTACTAAAGAAAGTATTCAATAATTATAGGCTAAATATAGGTTATTTAAATGCCCCATAGCCAAAAGAAAAGCTTTTCATTAAAAAAAAAAAGATTCTGCTAGGTTAAGTTTAAGCTAGCAGAGCGATTTCGAAAAAAAAACATTTTGTACTAAAGAAAGTATTCAATAATTATAGGCTAATTA
The DNA here is from genome assembly GCA_951812925.1 of Calliopum simillimum. Classification (NCBI taxonomy): domain Eukaryota; kingdom Metazoa; phylum Arthropoda; class Insecta; order Diptera; family Lauxaniidae; genus Calliopum; species Calliopum simillimum. The sequence goes on from OX638368.1 coordinate 147,316,479, forward strand.
TAGGTTATTCAAATGCCCCATCGCCAAAAGAAAAGCTGTTCATTAAAAAAAAAAGATTCTGCTAGGTTAAGTTTAAGCTAGCACAGCGATTTCGAAAAAAAAAACACATTTTGTACTAAAGAAAGTATTTAATAATTATAGGCTAATTATAGGCTATTTAAATGCCCCATCGCCAAAAGAAAAGCTTTTCATTTATAAAAAATGGACCAACTCAATTTTCTTGATATAAGAAACTTCGAAAAACAACAATTCCAGAGAAAAAAAAAAAACAACAACAACAAAGCTACTACAACAACAAAAAATTTACTACTACTACAACAACAGTAATTTTACATAAAAGTAGGGGTAAGTGGGGGGCCTGCGGCCGCTGCTCAAGATTTAAACCCGTCAGACATCCAACACCGGCTTCGCAGCGGCCTTCGGCCGCGGATCAGTCTTATGCAAGCGCAGTAGCTACTTATAATTTAAAAAAATTTGACTAGCAAAACTGTTGGATATATTATAGGCTGATCCGCGGCCGAAGGCCGCCGCGAAGCCGGTGTTGGAGCAGCGGCCGCGGGCCGCCCACTTACCCCTACTTTTATGTAAAATTACTGTTGTTGTAGTAGTAGTAAATTTGTTGTTGTTGTAGTAGCTTTGTTGTTGTTGTTTTTTTTTTCTCTGGAATTGTTGTTATTCGAAGTTTCTTATTTCAAGAAAATTTATGTGGTCCATTTTTTTTAAATGAAAAGCTTTTCTTTTGGCGATGGGGCATTTAAATAGTTTATAATTAGCCTATAATAATTGAATACTTTCTTTAGTACAAAATGTTCTTTTTTTCGAAATCGCTCTGCTAGCTTAAACTTAACCTAGCAGAATCTTCTTTTTTTTTAAATGGAAAGCTTTTTATTTGGCGATTGGGCATTTAAATAACCTATAATTAGCCTATAATTTTTGACTACTTACTTTAGTTCAATATACGTCCCGTATGTGTTTTCTCGAAACAGCTCTGCTGGCTTACACTTAAGCTGGCAGAGCCATTTTTTTTTTTTTAAATGAAGAGCCTAAAATTCGGCGTTTGGGCCCAAAATTAGCCTATAATTCTGCCATATTTTTTTTTCAGTTCTGCCATTTTCGCTCTGCTAGCTTAATGTACCTTAGAGTACAACTAGTCAAGGAAAGCGTTTGAAATAAATTACTTCAATGAATGAAATATACCCCACATTGTAACATTTACAACGGTATACTACATATTCTTGACGATCGGCTGTCAAATCGCATATTATTCAGAGGTCAAAAAAAAAAATTAATTTTTTTTTCCTTAAAAATCAAAACCGATAAGCTTTCAAAATGGGCGGTTTTTTTTGTGATACTATCTAATGGACATTTCAAGAATGCATTTGCTAAATATAAGGAATGCTCGAAAACGGTAACGCTGGATCGTGGATTTCGGAGCGACTAGTCACATTGTGGGACATAAGAATCAATTTATTGATTTCAATGAGCAACATCGTGAAAAACTTTGTGTTGCTAATGGTCAAGAAGTTACAGCTACAGGAAAAGGAACGTTTTTTATGTTCTGGGAAACAAAGGAAATTGATTTCGGTAAAGAAAAAGGATTCTCACTTGAGTTTACGAAAGATTGGTGTAAAATTTATAAGGGTGAAAACCATGTGGCGATTGCAGATATTGATGATAATTTGTATAAGCTTAGGAAATTCAATCGGATTTGTATGACCAAAAATGATGAGTTAGATTCTACCAATTATTGCCTACACAAATGGCATCAAAGACTTGGACCCAGGGACTTTGATATAGTGAAATCGTTGTCATCTGGAAGTCTCGTGGAAGCTGTCAAGTTCCTAAACTGCAGTAACTATTGCAACAATATTTTAAATTGTGGAGTGTGCGTGAAAGGGAAAATGACTCGGATAAAATTTTCTCAAAAATTGCTTAATCGTTTAACCGCTGTAATGGACTTGGTGCATTCCGATGTTTGCGGCCCAATGCAAAATATGACTTCATCAGATAAAAGATATACTATATACTCACTTTGATCATTTGAAGATGAATGAAAGATTTTAAGGTTTGTCGTTGCAATAGAATTTTTTCAGAGTATACTAGCTTGTACTACTCTTAAGCCTTAATTTTTATTGTGGTGCTATATTTCGAATATTAAAGTGCATTTCTCATTTATAATTAAGTTAAAACACTAAAATGGATATGATTGATAATTACTTTCATAATAAATGTTATGTGTAGAAATAATTCAAACTGATATTTTAAGTTAATACGCTTTCAATAATTTTCTCCGTCAATTCACTTTCTGTATCACATACATAGGCACACATATGTCTGCGTCACTTTAAATCGATGTATTAGACAATTACCAGCTAGTTGAGCTGCCAAAGGATGAACGCAGCAGCGAAATCACAAAATAAAGTCGCTCGAAAGACAAAGATGCGAATCAGAAGCACTCGGTATGTTTGAGTTTGTGCGTTTGTGTTAATGCTCCACTTGGACATGCATCAAGAAAAACTTTAAACGGAAGTTGTCACACGTATACAAACACTAACACTTATGTAAGTATGTGTATGTGCGAACTGATGCAGAGCAATAAAATATAAAACAATAAAAGAATGCGGCACCAATAACAATAACAACGACAACAACAAGAGCACACGACAAAATGCTCACTCGCTAGAAAGAAATTCATGCTGCTCCTGATGGCGCTTCTACTTCTGCTGGCAGCTTCCGCTTGCAATGAAACTCGCTGCCAAATGTTGCATTTATTTTGTGAGTTTCCGCAAAAGGCTGCTGCTGATGTTGATGGTTTGTCAAGCGGTGCGGCGGCAGCAAGGGTGGCGCTATGAGCTTGCGAAAGGGACAAAAAGGCACCAAACAATGTAGCTGAGTAGCGAATGGCCATATGTTACTTACACTAACAGAGACACATACAATCCAATATGTATACATACATATATACAAACGCACTTACCCATTAGGAAATTTTGAATAAATGTTTAAGAAGTTATGTTACTAAGAAAACATATCATGCCTACTTAAACTAAGGATCCATATCCGTAATGTGTGCAGTCAGTGAAAAGCCTAATTTTCCAAAATTTGATTCAATAAAATAGAAGGCATCTAATGGTTTGGTAGGACATGCTCGAATTTGGGTCTGAATTTAATTTATACAGAAAGTCTTATGTCAAATGTACCGAATCGCTAGCAATCACAAATTGAAGTAATTGTTTTCATTTGCCATAAAAAAATTGACAATTGACATTCTAAAAAATTAATGAGTTATGGCGGTTAGACATCCTGGAATGAAAAACTCAACTTTATAGGTAACGAAGTTCAAAGTTTGTCAATTTTTCTTCAAGGGGGTAGGAGTTTTATAAAATCGCTTTTAATGATATTTGCAATTAGATTATCGACCTCAAATAAATTGTAAAATTTTAAGAATATGTCTAAGCACTAAATTCCGGCATAAACTGAAAACCGGAAAAAAATTCACCCTAGCTCTTATTTTTGGCTGCAAAATTTTGTCCCTGAAGATAAGATCCCTTCTCCACTGGGTAGTATCAGTTTGGGAATAACGTCAGCAAACTTATAATTTTTTAAGGAAGATATGTAGCCTTTTGGAGGAGATTCCTTACCCGAAACCACATACATATGTCTAAATGTTACCTTAAACAAAGTAAAGAAGAGAATTGACTGTCTCAAAATTTTTAAGCTGTTCCCTTTCAGATGTTCAGAACTTTGGTTAATTAATTGTATCTGCCAATATGAGGATATCTAAGGATTTGTCCGCACCACAGACAAAACTCAATATCGGCTGAACTATTTACTCTCCTGCTCCAATAAAACTGTCAATAATGGCTTCCATGTTTTTCCGCCAAACAGAATCAAAAAATAACCGATATTGAAGTATTTGAAGTTAATTTATACCTTAGGTTTGACTTTTCTGCTAATAATAGACACAATAAAAAGAGGTTTTTGTACCCAAAACTGGTAGCAACTTCAAGAAACAGACATATCAGCTTAATATAGTGAATATTTTCACATTTCCTGCTGGGTATGTTCACTTGTATAAGTGTATATGTATATGAAATTGCTACTTTAAGAACATTTTATTTCTATTTTTTATGTTTTATTTTTGCTTACACTCATTGTATTTGGGCGAATAAAAAGGATATGCGAACAGATGCCCCGCTATGCAGAAACATTTGCGCCAATACACACAAGCTAACAAGTATAAACACAAATACACTTTTACTCACATATCATTAAGAAGTTTCTTACGAACAAAATAAAAAACGGCACTAGTGGCCTGCGTACACTTTAAGTTGTGCTGTGTTGTGTTCTCTGAAAGCAGCAGGATGGGAATATGGCAGGAGGCGTAGCTGGAGCTGGTTGATGCGTTGGCAATAAGGCGGATGTGGAAAAGGAAATTTCAAGTAGAACACATTTTCACAAAAACCAAACGTATCGGAACAGAAAAAGTAAAGAAATTGTTTATTTACAAATTTATTGCCGTTGGCGCTTTCCGAAAATTAAGTTGAAGTTTTATTTAAGAGACCATTGACGCACACACATACACACACACACGTGTACATACATATATGAAGGCGAAATGTTCACTTGACAGCAGTAATTGCAGAAACAATTCCCAACGGGAAAACTAATCGTTTTATTTTTGTTTCTTTCGGATAAAAGGATCGTTGCATTTTTGATCTAATTCCATTTAAGTAAATACAAACGTTGCATATCACATCACAGAATTCACAATTAACCAGTGCATAGTTTTTCATTGGAATAGTGAATGAAATCCTGGCCTTCAGTGCAAAAAGTCGTGGATTCAAATTCAGCTGAAATCATCACTAAAAAACTATGCGCTACATTTTAGCTCCGTTTCGCATCGGTGCTAAATTTTCCCGTAGGGTTTGTACTCCATCTTACATGTAGATGTATGAGTGTCAATGCTTGCTCGTATGTGTTTGTTTTGATATATTGCTGTGTGCGTAATAAAACTTGAGCAATATATTTGCAAGCCCAGCGAACATTTTCAAAAATGGAAGAGTCATATGCTATTAAGTAACAGGATTGATCGCGCGGCGAGTTGTAAGTATCATGCTGTATAGTAAAGAAGTTGCTTATTCAATACGAACTTTCCATCAGTAGCGGCTCGAAATTTGTGAAGCATAACATTCACATTTTTTATTAAATATCAAGATAAGACCTTGAATAAGGAAGCAAAGAATAAAGAAAGTAATGTTGTTTATTAAATATCAAGATAAGAACTTGAATAAGGAAGCTAAGAATAAAGAAAGTAATGTTGAGACAACAAATTAATTGCAAGAGAATGCATTCGGTGCAGATGATTCATTCCAGTCCAGCGGTGATAAAATGTAAAAGGAAGCTTTTGGTTGTTTTGTTAGAATAGATAATGATTTACATTATTAGCTACCAAATAAGCATGCTTAGAGCTTGCATTTATAATTCTTAGTGTTTGAGTGTAACTTAGTGGGATTATCTTGAAAAACGTTTTCAATATAGCATTTTGAAACTTTTGCTTATATGGGAGGTGCCACGCTCACTTTTCCGAGTTTATCTAATTTTGCACTGAGCTTGCTTGTGTATTTCGATTTCATTATTGTGAAAAATACTCCTACAGTTTAATTTTGAATATATTTTTTGTATGGGCGATAGGCGTGTTCATCGACCGATTTTGCTCATTTTCCATAAGTCAGGCTAGCTGATGACAGAATTTACTCGATTTATTCTGCTCCAAAAATATATTAAAATGATTTCAACAAGCAGACTCTTATATGTAAATACTCTTCTTGTAGTACTGTTCATATATGAAAAAGAATTATCAAATCTTAAAGTCTGGAGATATTTGAAATTTAAGAAATCACTAAAAGTATGTAATTTAAGGATTGTCTACAATTGAGCTCTTCTAGAAAAATCATAGAAGATGAATGGTCATCTCTAAAATGTTAACTGGGAGTGAATAAGTTCGTGCATTTGTATGTTTTTACGTATTTTTGTTTGTGTGAGTACTTGAGTGTACAATGGCAATAAACAAAATTATGTGCAAACATCAATGACAGCTAAAATTCAACACTTGACAAATGTCACATGTGACAAGCAAGATGGCGTCAAATGTCGTCATTCTTAAGAATAATTGAAGTGCTTGCCAAGCAAAGAGCGATAGAGTTTTTAATAAATTTTTTTATTTTTAATTTATTTAAATTGATAACTAACTTCGGTCCTAAATTAAATATCCGAAATCGTTCAAAGTAAAGTTTTCGAGTAACTCTGTCAATACTCGTAGAAGAGATAAAATTCATTAAGTACATAGAGCACTTAATAAGTTTTACCCTTTAACCGACGATATATTCACTTTCATTCTACAAATGACTGCAATTTATTGGTCAGTTATGCTCAGTAAATGCGAGCTCATTCATGATTATCGCTGAAACTTGGTTTTTTCTTCGCAAGTATTCAATACTAGGATTGTTAAAGTAAGTACGAGCTTCTCCAAAAGACACTTTTAGTTCGAATGAATGTCGTCGAAATATTCAAAATTCAACAAAATCAAGTTGGGCTTCTTCTAGTTCGTCAGGTCATTTAGAACAGAAAGTGTCATCCTCATCGTTTAATTGAATGTGGTGGGTTTTTCAAACATTTATTTCCACTAAGTAGCTACATATGTAAAATGGTAAGTCAATGAACTTTAAACATCAGTTCAACTAAATCCAAAAAATCTACTAACAAATACAAGAATAATCATTTTCAAAGTTTTTTGCGATGCTGATTACCAATCTATTTAGATAGAAATCACGTCTGCTTTTCGAGATATGCTATTTTGCTATTTTTGAAGCTTTACAACAATACTTTGCAGTTTTAAGCCACAAAACCTCATAGGAAAGTTAAAAGAACTAATCTGTACTTTATTTTTAGAAAAAAACTGTTTTTGCAAAATATTCCGAAACGATCTGCCGTAGAAAAATGTTTTTTCCTGGATTTTGCAGAGCATGCAATTCTGTATGAATGTCTCTACGAGCACTTTTTTCGTCCAACCAACCGTTCATGGTTATAAAGGTTTCAGTGCAAATTAATATTTTTGATACAATCCGCCATGTTCTTCTGCAGAAGATGATGGGAAGTTTTCTAGGGCATCTTCAAAATGTTCAATGAGTGTAGAGTGGCCGATCTGGATGCTGATCTGTTGACTTAGACCAAACATTTTGAAAATGCTCTAGAAAATTTCTCATCATCCTTATTGCACTTAAACCCTAATTAATATCTTCAGGAAAAAAAATTTTGTGGAATTTCAAACTTTTTCAATTTTGTTCGAAGCATTACACAGGCCCACAAAAAAAAAAGTACCATGCGCGAAAGATCAGACCACCTGATCTTTATGTTTTCGGGGTCGCTGAATCCGAATATGGTGCTAGAATATCGAAGTTGGTTCGGGTTTTTTCAGAAATCAGCAATTATGCTGAAAAATTTGAGATTTTTTTCAGCATTTTTTCTGATTTCTGAAAAAGCTCGAGCCAACTCCGCTATTCTGACACCATATTCGAACTCAGCGACCCTGAAAACATAAAGTTCAGGTGGTCTGATCCTTCGCGCAGGGTATTTTTTTTTTTTGTAGTCCTGTGCACAGGCCAAAAAAAAAAAAGTACCATGCGCCAAAGATCAGACCACCTGAACTTTATGTTTTCGGGGTCGCTGAATCCGAATATGGTGCCAGAGTAGCGAAAGTGGTCGCGTTTTTTCAGAAACCAGCAAAAATCAGTAATTTTCAGCATTATTGTTGATTTCTGAAAAAACGCGAACCAACTTCGATATTCTAGCACCATATTCGGATTCAGCGACCCCGAAAACATAAAGTTCAGGTGGTCTGATCTTTCGCGCATGGTACTTTTTTTTTTTTGTAGGCCTGTGTTATCATTGTTATACTTGTGAGAAGCGCCATAAATCACTTTTTGTAAACATGGAAAAATAAAACCGTTCGGACTTGGCGTTATACAAATATATTGATCTATATGAAGCTATAACCTCGAAAATTGAAATTTTCTAATAACTCGGGAACAACCCAAAAAAAAAAAAAACTAGTAAGGGTGTAAAATTTGGCCTGGCCAAACATTAAATACCCTACACTGCAGCATTTTTAAAATTTTGCTCATATGGGAGGTGCTACGCTCTCTTGTCCGAGTTCACCCAGTTTTTGTCCAGATCTTGGATTTATAGTTTTTAATGTCTGAGTGAAAAACGTTTTCAGTACAGTGTTTTGAAGCTTTTGCTTATATAGGAGGTGCCACGCCCTCTTGTCCGAGTTCGTCTAGTTTTAGCTTAGAGCGTGCATTTATAGTCTTTAGTCTTTGAGTGAAGTTTGGTTGGATTATCTCAAAAAACTCTTTCAGTGTAGCATTTTGAAACTTCTGCTTATACGGGAGGTGCCAAGCCCCCTTGTCCGATTGCACCCAATTTTTGTTGAGAGCTTTCATTTATGATAATTAGTGTCTGAGTCGAATTTGGTTCAAATATCTCAAAAAACGCTTTCAGTATAGCGTTTTGAAGCTTTTGCTTATATGGGAGGTGCCACGCCCTCTTGTCTGAATTCGTTATATTTTTCCTCAGAGCTTGCTCTTACAATTCTTAGTATTTGTACGTATTTTGGTTGCATTGTCGTGAAAAATACTTCTAAAATTGCATTTTGAATACATTTTTTGTATGGGCGGTAGGCGTGTCCGTTGACCGATTTCGCTCACTTTCAATCCCCCGAGCTATCTTTGGCGACGGAGGTAGTGTACCAAATTTCATTGAAATATCTTGCTCAGTTTTCCCAAAAAGTGTATTTCAACACAAAGCCAGCCACCCAGCCAGCCACCCAGCCAGCCAGCCACCCAGCCAGCCAGCCAGACAGACGGACATGGCTATATCGACTCAGGAGGTGACGCTGATCAAGAATATATATACTTTTCTGTATCTACCACGCCTCCTTCTCTGCGTTACAAATGGAAGGACAAAGTGAATATACCCTGGGTGTAGGGTATAAAAATAACAATTGCGTTAAGAAAAAATCGTTTGCAAAATGTTACAATTATTATTTATGAGTGTTGTATTAACTTTTAATATTTAATATACAAATCAAAAGCACATGTTGGGTAAACTTTTCTTTTTATAGCATAAAAAACACAATCCCACCTCAACCATATAAATTCATTCGGTCTTACAGAAATCCTAGGTTAAAAGCCCTAGGCACTCCACTACTAATCTTTTCTACAATCATGCAGAAGTCGAAAAACTTTCAAAGTGCTTGAAATTGTCAAAATAACCTCAGCTTTCAATACCATGTGGGAGAGTTGATCCTCAATGCGCCATCATAGAAAGCATTTCATAAAGTAGTACAGAGTACCGTACCCTGTGGTATATCTCGGGAGACTCTGGACTAGTGGGTGTGTTTACTCAAATAATAACCATAGTGGTAATATTGCTCTCCACAACATACAGAGACTGAGATTGTTCGCAATAACATACAGAGGTGTAAAGAATAGTGAAGGACACCGCGAAATCAATCCAAAACTGAAACGCATTCACGTTAAGCCACTTTGGTATAGAAGTGCCATCATAAGTACTATCTGGAATGGGTATATCGACAGCATTACATGGCATGCATTGGACACTGACTGTAGTAGCTTTCAGCTACTTCTTAGATCAAACACTACATATGAAGGTCGGATAATGTGCAACCCAACTATTCAGTGCATAAATGTTATCCAAAATCGGTGCTCCAGTCGATGCGGAAATCATGAACACATTTTCCCACATAAACGAAATATTCCATTCCACGAAACAAACTATCGTTTCTTCAATTAATTATAACCAGTTAAATGGTCCTCAAAATTGCCAAAAACGGACTTTATTTTTAGTAAAATTTTTACTTATTTTGAGCTTTGACCAAATAGAATTTTATTAATTTTTATCGTTTCAAAAAGAACGAAAAAAAGTTCGGTTCAACAAGAAGAACATCATATTAAAATCACTTAAGTTTTTGTGTTGGAACTCGACACAATAAATTTTTATTGTAATTAGAACACTTTGCAAAGTTTGCATAGCAAAAGCGCCTTAAAATATACTATTTTATTACAACAATTCAGTTTGTCTTTCATTTTTTGAAACCGCAAAATATTTGCTGGCAACAAAGCAACTAACTAACAAACTCTTAACCAAAAGAAAACTTTTGCAACATTCTAAGAAAATTTTGAAAGAAAATGCGAATCTTTGGCATTATATACGAAGGAATTCTCTGACTTAATGTTACAGAGTATATGTTAGAGTAGTAGAGTTGACACTTAGACTGAGACTCCCGGCCAGACCAACCGATAAAACAAACAACCGAAGAACAACCACACAGAGACTGACACAAATACAAAGTGAATTCAGTTATGGCAGCATTAAAGTAAAGTGACAGTATTGTGCACAAAACCATAGGGGAGACTTCTGTCTGTAGTAGTAGTGGAAGAAGTAGCAGCAAATCGGAAATGAAAATGGATGTAGATGCGGGCTGATGGTAAAGAAAATTGTGTTTCTTCAACGTTTAACAAAGTCATTTGAAACAACTGCTGCCAGCTGAGTAACTGCAGTGGCAACGCATGTGGCCAAGAAAATTACTACTGATTCTGAGACAAAAGGACGGCACCACCACAAAAGGAGTAGGAAAAAGGTAATAAAAATACAATGAAAGTAGTAAAAGCATTTTGTAGTTTATAGGTATGAGTAAGTTTCATACAAGTTTTGGTCATTTTGCAAATTACTTTGGACTTCACTCTATGTAAATGTTAGAGTTGAAGCTTATTCTCAAGCAAATAAATTGGTTCTTAAGCGCAGTATTAAGTGTATCAGTCATAGCATTTAGGATAATTAAGAGAATTCAATGCCGTAACAAATTAACTTAAAAGCACTGTATTTTCTGATAAAGACTACTCAAAGAATCGGCAAAAAAACAAAATGTTAGCATATGGCCCATAAAATCATATACTGCTTTGGATATTCTGCGATTTTGATTTTCCAATTGAGCACTACACCTGCGTCTTTATTGCACAATTTTAAAATTCGTATCCCAGTAGTTGTTTAAATCTGACTTGGCGCATTGCTGACAGTTTATGCTTCGTACTAATGTCTTGGAGCTCTGCTTGAAGAGTTGCTTCACATTTTCATCACTTTTTAGTCACCTGCATGTGGCGGCTATATTCCGAATATAGACAGTAAGTTTTATGACTGATTATTATAAATTATAAAGCTTGCTGGCGTAGGTCGGGGCTAAATGATTAAATGACAAATGACGAGCTGGTAATCAGCCAACTAATGAACAGCCGTGCCTTGTGTTTAAAACTTAATTAAATGTAAAAAAATCTTTATAAAAACTTAAGAAAATCAAAAAAATCCATAACAACAAACTATGTAGCATCCTTGTCAAATATGATTTTAATATTCCAACACTCAAATGTCCGATTTCTTTTTTTTTTGGAAAATTTCACTACAGCTGTAAGCGAAACTCCTGCTGTCAAGGCTTTCAAAGTCCTGCTGTTTAATTATTTCTTTGGGAGCCAATCAAGTTCTCATTATGTCCTTTATTACATTCTCGCACTCTGCACTTAGTAGCAAACTGTTCGCTAGCTTGGCATTACGTTATTCAAACTCTACACTTCGCTCACTCTTTCGTCTTTTTCTTGCACTAGCAATCAGCTCTTCACATGCGCGTAACACGGTGCGCTTTCATTTAAATTTTTTCGGTTTTTTAGAAACTGTACTTGTTTTCTGTGCACACATACGAAATATTTAAACCTTAACTCTCTAGCCGGCCAATTTCTTTTCACATAAAAAAATTATGGACGGGTGACTTTGGATCAGGAATGTCAAAAATGAAGTTATATTTTTCCAACCGATTGGATAATTGAGCTTCCAGTAAGAAATAAAGATACTCCGCATGTAGGCGGACCTGCCAGCTTGGAAGGTGAAAATTAATGTCTTTTATCGGGCAGCAAGATAAGTTTCATCAGCAAATTTATGAGTAAGTTAAAAAAAATCTAAAGCAGCCGTAAGGTTTTTTAAGGTATTGGAGTTTTCTGAAAGATTTATTGCTCCAAATTTTTCTTTCTCCATAAAAAATTGGTAAATTCTTATAACTTTTGATTTCACAACTTTTAACCTGGCGTGGTCTGGCGGTCATGGTCAAAGTGCACTCATTTATGGTTTCACCATTACCACACTTTTATGAAAGCAAGCATTGTGCTATGAACACTTTTATCTACTCACCAATAGTTTTTTCACTTTTATTTGATGTCACAAAGTATTTTTTTAATAAATTTTTTTAAAATCATCAATTTTCAAAAATAATTTTTAGTAAGTATTTAATTTCAGTTTTGAATTGTCGTGGCGTTAAAAATATAGATATTTCGATAACCTGACGTTTTTCTGTAATTGCACCGTACATTTTGTCGAAGCCCTGACCTAATAGCCAAAAGGTCGAATAAAATAAACATATTTAAACTACTTAAAGAATTTATGCAAAAAAGTTTAGTTTTGAGTTTGAAGGTCACTAAATCATAAATGACCTATAAATTGAGTCGTGTTTTCGGTACTAAAGAATAACACATTCCATGTTCCGTCAATTATGTTTTAATTTAAGACCACAAATTCATCTCAAGAGCATCCTATTTTGTAGGAACACATAGGTCGCAACTTTAGAACAAAGTATTTTTAGTGCGCCTGTGGAATTAGAAAACTTCAAAGCTGTAAGTGAATCAGAACAGTTCAATTTAACGGAATCATCCCAATAATTTATTTAGATTCACATAAGATCGGAATGTAATCTTTTATTTTATTTTACACTTTTTTTGGAAATATGATTATTGAAAATCTAATTACTTTCGTCAAAAGCGCACCGTAGCTGTTATATTTCTACGGTATGTTGAATGGCGATGATGCGCTCCTTGGCTTTTGGAATTTTTACTAAAACTTTTCTTACTTTTTCGTTAATTTTCTTGCGTTTGAAGTAGTTTTTCCCTTTATTTTGAAGCTTTTGTTCGTTTTTATTATGTAATTTCCTGTACCTTGTTGTTGGTAATTTTGAGCACGGCAACTTACGAAAAAACAAATAACAAGTAAGGGAGCTGTTTCCGGCTTTGCAAAAAAAATTAGTACCCTACACTGCATAAACACAAAAATAGCACAAGATTACTCATGATTTTTGAGTAAAAATTCCGATACCTAACTACTTATCATTGTCTATCACAAATTATAACATCTCAAAGCTTCTATTTGATTGTGTGGGTGGTGCCACGCCTTTCAATCAAATTTGCCTGTATAACTAATACTGTTAAAGTGAGCCATTCGTAACAAACAAAGGACTCGGACAATTTCAAATAGGTCCTGTGCCTAGGGTATAAAAATTTACATTTCATGTTGAGTTACATTTTTAATTCTATAATAGTTTGAACAAATGCCGTTTTCGTGTTGCATTTAAATGGTTTATCAACAATAGTTATGGAGCAACCAATACATGTGGACATAGTTGGCGCTGCCGGACATGCAGCCAATACGCTACTCTACATCCAGGGTGCCTGAACGGCCGTTAAAGATAAGAGTTATTCAGAAAAAAAATATGTTGAAGTGATAATACAACGTGAAAGCAAATTACTAGCAGCTCGAAAGCAAACATTGCTTCTGTCCGGTCTCGCTTTGTCATAAAAATTTTGCTATCGTTAGGGATTTAAGGTACATTAAGCTAGCAGAGCGAAAATGGCAGAACTGAAAAAAAAAATGCCATAATTATAGGCTAATTTTGGGCCCAAACGCTAAATTTTAGGCTCTTCATTTTTAAAAAAAAAAAGTTAGCCTAGCTTAAACTTAATCTAGCAGAGCTATTTCGAGAAAAAACACATACGGGACGTATATTGAACTAAAGTAAGTAGTCAATAATTATAGGCTATCACCAAATAAAAAGCTTTCCATTTAAAAAAAAAAAAAGATTCTGCTATGTTAAGTTTAAGCTAGCAGAGAGCTTTCGAAAAAAAAACATTTTGAACTAAAGAAAGTATTCAATTATTATAGGCTAATTATAAACTATTTAAATGCCCCATCGCCAAAAGAAAAGCTTTTCATTTAAAAAAAAAAAAAATGGACCCAATCAATTTTCTTGAAATTAGGAACATCGAATAACAACAATTCCAGACGAAGAAAAAAACAACAACAACAACAACAACTTTACAACAACAACAAATTTACTACTACTACATACAACAACAGAAATTTTACATAAAAGTAGGGGTAAGTGGGCGGCCTGCGGCCGCTGCCCAGTAAATTTGTTGTTGATGTAGTAGTTTTTGTTATTGTTGTTGTTTTTTTTTTCTGGAATTGTTGTTATTCGATGTTCCTAATTTCAAGAAAATTGATTTGGTCCATTTTTTTTTAAATGAAAAGCTTTTCTTTTGGCGATGGGGCATTTAAATAGCCTATAATCTATATATATAAAAATGAAATGGTGTCCGTATGTAGCATATGAACGCGGAAACTACAAGGCCGATTTACATAATTTTTTTTTTAATTGTTTGTTATGGTCTGCAGAGGGTTCTTAAGGGGGTGGGATGCCACTGAGGGGAACGGGGGTTCTACCCCCCCATACGAAAAAAATACAAAAAATGCTATATCTCTACAGTTATACAAGCTATGATTATGAAAGTTGATGAACTTACGCATAATGTACATATATCTACCGTTCACCATGCAAAACTTGGGGGATATTGGGTGTAGGAGAATTGCATCCACTTTTCAAAAATACACAAAATGCATTTTTTCAGAAACCAGCAAATATCAGTAATTTTCAGCATTATTTCTGATTTCTGAAAAAACGCGAACCAACTTCGCTATTCTGGCACCATATTCGGATTCAGCAACCCCGAAAATATAAAGTTCAGGTGGTTTGATCTTTCGCGCAGGGTACTTTTTTTTTTGTTGGCCTGTGTAATTGTTCGTAAGTTAGGTTAGATTAGGGTGGCGGTAATTGCGTGAGCAAAAACCTCACATGGACCAACTAGGTCCATCGCGTTACCACAAACTCCTTTCTGTTAGGAGAACAGCAGTGTTCTGGCTTCATGATTTTCATCTACATATATCGAAGGTTCCAGTTTTTAAGGCGAAATTCATTAGTTTCGATAATGCTGTTCCAGCTATCTCATTTATGGAGCCGAACATAGCCTGCCCAAAAGTAGCCATTCTGCGTCTAGTAAGCGCCGGGCAATAGCACAAGACGTGCTCTACTGTTTCTTCCTCCTCGGGTTCGGAACAGTTTATGCACCAGTTGTTTGAAATTAATCCCGTCCTGTATGCATGGTGTCCAATTAGGCAGTGTCCAGTTGTAACACCAATCAACAGTCTGCAATTAATTTTGCTAAGAGAGAGTACATATGTAGTTTTGTTAATTGTTCGTTACTGAATTTTAAAAAAAATGAATACTTTAGATTTATGCGGTTTTTGAAAAAGGTCGAAAAATGTTTTTTGAAAAGAAAATTAAAAACATGAAAACAAATCAAAAAAAAAAAAAAAATATAGTGGTATTCGATGTATTTGTTAGCGCTGAATTCACACCATACCACTGTGCGCTGCATGCGTCAGCTTCGTTAACGTCAGCATCGAATAGAAACCTAATGCAGTCGAAATAAAAGCTTAATTTAAAATAAAAAAAATTAAAAATATTTTATAAAAAAAAAAATTTAAATAAAATATGTTGAGAAAAGCCAGACAAAAACTCAAAAAAAAAAAAAATGCAGCAACACATTGACTCTGCTCCATTTTGGTTCCCTTTCTTTAGCAATTTGTATTTTTTTTTTATTTATTTAATACTTTTTCCTATAATTTCTGCATTTGTTTATAATAACGTTTGTATGTGTTGTTGCGAAAATGTTGCAATGTTTTTGCCATTATGTGCTGTGTGTGTGCGCTGCGCTGCCATCTTTTGTATGCGTTGCGTACTAAACGGAAAATTGAACAACTTCTGCTCGTTTTGGTGCTTGAATAAGCGGAAGCTGAGAACAGTAGCAACAACAGCAGCAATGGCAGCTGCTGCTGTTGTTTTCCCTTTATTTGTTTTTTTTTTTGTGCTCGACTGCCAACACACCGTCAAATTGCAAGGTTAAACAATAATGAAACTAAAATGATGAACCAAATGTTGATGGCGGATTTTTGTGTGTGTGTATGTGTGTGCATGTTGTTGTTGCTGCTGCTACCAATGTTTTTGTTGCTGCCACCACGTTGGAAATGCTGTTACTTTTGTTATTTTCTTGCCATTTGCCATTTTCTGGGAAATTGCAAATGCATTGCATGTTGCTTACGATGTTGATGTTGTTGAAGTTTCTGCTGCTGTTGCTGGTGCTGCTGCTGGTGCATGTGCTTAACTGTTGGTGCTGGCTGTTGCTACTGTTGCTGCTGCTGTTGTAGCGTGGCTTACAAACGTTAACGTTTGGGTTGCTTTTGTAAATTAATTATGTGGAACATTTTGTGGTCTTTTTTTTTTGTTGCTCTGTTTTGTTTTATTATTTTTGTACATTGGCCTTATTCATAGTGCATAGTGCCCGTTTTCAAATTTCTTCATCTACCTATCTTTTTTTGAAAATGCTTTTTGGAATAAAATGTAATCTGGAGTTGCAACACTTTTGTTTTCTTCCTTGAAGATTCAACCCTCTTTTAATTTTCTAAAGTGCATTTTCATTTTAATGCATACATTTTTGGCAATTTGTATTTTATTTTAAGTTGTGCGGTGTTCAAATTAAAATTTTCTGAATTCTTAAAACATAGACCTGTGAGTCCCCTCTTTTAAAATAAATGAATTGATGAGACTAACTCATTAATGAGTATTTCCACAAGTGATGCAAAAATCTTGAAAATTTATTAATGACAATTTAAAATTTTAACCTGCATTGAAAATTTTAATTAAGTGTTACCCTATTGGGTAAGAAACCAAATTTTGAACCGAATTAGACCAAATTAATAAAAAAATTGTTAAAGTTATGTCATTTTTAAAAATGTTTCATTGATTAACGAGTAAATAGTACAGGGAAAATAGGTAAGCATATCTAATTTTGTTGAACATGCACCGATTTTGATCGGACATTGCTCATTTTCTTCGTAATTAAATTTAAACCAACACTTTGGATCTATGTGATTCCTAAAAAAGGTCGATAAACAGTTTTTCAATAAAAAAAAAAACAAATCAAAAAAATTGCTATTTTGAATGTGTTTCTCAATGCTGAATCCAAATCCACCCTCAGAATTGCTCTACCTTGTATGGTTTTGGAAATGCTCTAACCTAAAAGTTAAAAAAGAACGTTATTTTAGTACCTGGAGTCCGAATCTTGCTCGGTCGAGAATCTGATCTTATTATTTCAGTCGATTTTTTCTATTCATATTCATATTGTTGTGATGAAATTCGTATCTTTTCGCCTCCAATTCTCATGTTTTCACAATGATAAATTTACTGATGAAAATAATCATAAAAAAACTCGGAAAGTATCGAATGATATCGAAAACAATGGAAACTATCAAAAATTCAAAATTGAAGGGTTTTGGTGAAATAGAAAAACGTAACAATATCCGATTTCCTGATGCGAAATTTCAATAAAATTCAATTTCGAGATATCCTTGCCTGGAGTTGGAGAAAACGCTGTTTTCAGGCTTGTGGCGTAGCTACAGATATCTCAAAAACCATATAAGATACACCAATTCCAAGGACGGATTCAGATTCAGCATTGCAAAATACATTTAAAATTAATACTTTTATATTTGTTTGTTGTGTTTCTTTTTCTCATTTTTTTATTTATTTTATATGGGATATGTATTTTTGCGATATTTCGCGAAAATAAGCAGCTACGATTTCGGGGTTTGCATTTTTTATGCCACTTAGCTAGTGCAAATGAAACCCCATTCACAGATTTTGTCTACACTTTCATCACACCTATCGACTGTTCAAGCCCAGTTTGCCGAGTGGAGTAAAAATTATGATGCGTATTTTTCTCCGTGTGGCTATTCGATGCCATTTATAAAAAAGAATTTCACTTATTCTTATAGCTACGCTATAAGACTGAAAACAGCGTTTTCTTCAACTTCAAACAAGGATATTTCGAAATGCTGCAGATATAATGACAATTCTGCTGATGAAGACGGGTTCAGCGTCATATAAGGAATACGAGTAAAATGTTTATGCCATTTTTCTCTGTTTTCATTGGGCGTGGCCAATATTTAACAACGCCCACATTTCTTTATGCTTTAGATATTTATGAAACATACCTGCATACCAAATTTCATCAAAATATTGTACGTTGTTCTATTTGCGAGAAATAACATTTAATGTGTATTACTTGTATGGGAGGTTCCACGCGCAACGGCGATATTTCGCCTATATTCAGTTCGCAGGTGCCTTATAGCAATTAGACTACAGTAAAATTCAGAAAGATTGCCTTAGTTAATTTTTTTTACAGCGGCTTAAATTTTTGTAGGCGAGTTTTCCAATATAACGGAATATTACATTTTAGTCTTTGTTTCTACGGGTCACATCTCCTAAATTTTCATTAAAATTGTTGTAGTCAATTTCGAGTAATATTAAATCAAAATTTGCAATGGTTAAAAAGTGGGCGTGACACTTTCTCAACACACTGAAAAAAAAAAGTACTGCAAATAAAAATAAAAATAATCATTTTACCTCTAATGGTTTTTGAGATATATCTACGTACCTAAAAGTTGAAAAACACTGTTTTTGCTATATTTGAGTTTATATACGTATAACAAGACAAAGTAATTTCTTTGAGAAAAATACTAGTACCTTTGACTACTTTATTAAGTTTTATGTTAAGAAATTACCTTGTCTTGTTATAACCACAAATATAGCAAAAAACAGTGTTTTTTCAAGTAAGTATAACTTGAAAACCATTAGAGGTGGAGCAATTCTGATGCCCAATTCAAATTCAGCATCGTAAAATACATCGAAAGTTACTATTTTTATTTTTGTCTTATTTTTTTTTTTTTAATTTTTTTATACATGGAGTTAATGCCGCAACATAAAAGATATAGAAAAACGCAAGGAGAATATGATACGATTTTGTAAATTTTATATTCTGATTATACATGGTCTAGAGAGTCAAAGTACGCACTTGATTTTTACCGGAATCGGGGAACGCCTTTTTTTTCTTTTAAGACAATTGTGCTAAATCGAACAACGATATTTTTTTCAATGTTAATTACTCTATCACTTATGATTTTTAAGATATCCTACCCTGAACATTCAAAAACAGGATTTTCTGGAGTCATAAAGAAGACTTACGAAATTGGTTTGCTATATTCTATTAAAAGTGTCACTGAGTACTATTTTTTTCCTTCAAAATAAGTTCAAAAGAAGTGTTGCTTGCTATTTTTTTAAAAACTATGACCATATTGAGACGACGTTATAAAAAATTTGGGAATCGGGTTTTGTACCAAAACAGTAGTAAATTTAATTTTTTTTAAGAATATAAAGTTGTTACAGTCATTCTCTACAAAATTTGACTTGATGACAATACCGAAAAAATCAAAAGTTTAGAAGTCACGGGCAGTTAAATCGAGTTGCCTTTTTTAACCCCATTTTTCAACATTCAATCGAAAACCGGCAGGGTTTTTTCCACAACAGATGGCTAATTTTTTTTTTAAATCTTATTTTTTGACATCTTTTTTACGAAAATGGACGGGGAGCAAACAAAATCACAACTTTATACATACATAGATGTAAAACTTTCTGAAAACATTTGTTTGTTTCCGAATGTGTGTGTGTGGACTTACATAAAATATCCGTATGCGAATGAGGCACTCTGAGATACATTGAATCATGGCAAATGTAAAACAAAAGAAAAATGAATTGTTAATGCCGTCAAAAAAAATACAGCAAATGGAGAACAGGTTAAAAAACGCAACCGAGATGCCTGCACAAACAAAATCACTCGCCACAAATACGCAGCGAAGCGTCAACCGGCAACGTAAACAAAAAATAAAATTAGCTTCAGCTTCAGTGCTAACTGCAAGCAAATATTAGCAAACGTTGTAACGACGATGACGACGTAACATGGCGAATTCGTTAACGTTACACTGGAAAAAAAAAAAAAAAAAATCAACGGCATTACACGTAGCATACGGCAGGCTCAGCAACATAACTCCTTCACTCTGCATATGCACATACATACATATGTACGTATGTATGTATATCGAAGTAGAGAGCAAACCCAATAGGAAACGATAGAGCATACTGACAATCATCACGAAACTTTTTTTTTAAAGACTAGAGTTTTACGTCCGCTGTAGACTACAAAAAACAAGCGGAAACCATTGTAAAATTGCAGAATAACAATGTCGATGCTGACAAAATCTTTAATAATACTTCGTCTGAATCAATAAATCTCCTAGTAGAAGTATATGTGTGAGTCTCCAAAAACGTACCATTCAATGTATCGGGGCTCAATACTATGCTTAAATTGCTTGAAAAAAAAAACTATTTTACTATGAAATTATAACATAAAGTGTTAAAAAGCCATATTCCGTCCTGTCCCTAACCGCTTCTTAGTGCACTTAATTTCCCCGTTTCGCGTCGATTAAGCGGGTCCTGTTGTACTTTACTTTAGTGATCGAAAACTTTAGTGAAACGATAAATTTAAAGTTTCAATTAGAAAAAAGTTTGCTCAGATTTGTAAGTAAGAGGCCCGAACCTACATAATTGACTTTAAAAAGCAAGAAAGAAAATATTGCAGAGAAGTTGAACCATGATGAAACTGTGAAATGAAATCGTTGTAGCTATCATATAGGATTTTGTGTTGTTATCTTTAAATTGCCAAAGCTTTTGAAGGAAACATCGTTTGATACTTTTCAAGTGGTCATTTCGAAGGAAAGGAACAGTTCTACATGACAAAGTTAAAAGAAATCGACAAAAATTTTGTACAGCCTGTATCTAACCACAAATATTGGCGAAATGTCCATTTTTGTATAGGTACTCTCTAATAACTCAAAATCCTGACGAAAAGGTACAATTCTGGGCTCATGTATACTTTCTACGCGCATACGGAGAAACTTCCTTTGGAAATGATCCAGCTATTTGCAGGTCTGTCTTTTTAGTTATTTTCCTACAGGGTATAAAACACCTAACTTCTATACGACATCACATAAATGTACACACACATGTATGTACTTGAAAGCAAAAAATATAAACAAACATTTTACTGCTGTTGTTGTGCATTTTCATCGCGTTTCTGATTTTTTTTTTTCTTCTTCCCCTCACAAACATTTCGGTCCAATTCTTGTTTCTTGTCACCAACACACTTTTAGGTTCACGTGCGACACTGAGACCGGGTATCGTAGTGCATCGTGTCGCGTTTCCCTGCAACGGAAATTGCCCAAAATTACCGTTAAATATGAGTACTCCTTTTCCATCTAGAATGCGCTCGAAAGGAAACAAAGTGAAAAGGAGAAAAAAAAAAACAAAACAACACTGAAAAAAACCAGAAATCAACCAAAATGCAAAAAATGCGAATCACGTGGTTGCGTGTGCTCAACAACGTTCACGGTTGCGTTCGTGTTGCTTTTGTGTTATATCGCGCGCCGCCATCATTATTTTCATGGATGTCGTCGTCGTTTGCCACTTTCAAAAGGAAATCGTTCTCATTGTGAGCATAATATGGAAAATCAGATTGAAAATCGATGAGAAAGTCAGTAGGGAAGGAATTCTTGTCGGCATTAGCTGGAACGTTTAAAAAAAATATATTAAAACGGTCTCTAAATCTTAACCCCGAGCTATTTATTAACAGTTTTTGAATTTTTATTGTATATTTTAGCCAGTTGTAAAATTTTAAAGAAAATTTTCCATGCTAGAAATAACTTTAAGATAATTTTCCAACTGCATAGTTCAGGGTTCAGCTCTTTATCTGGTCACTGAATCATTTTTGGATATAAAAGGCATATTGGTTACAATTTTAAAGCAGCATTGTCACATCAATGCATGAAATTTCATCGAAACTGGTGTTGGAAATGGTGAAGAGATTGGATAAATCGACTCATATCCGAACCAATAAAGTTTTATTCTATATTTATAACAACGTAAGATAACGCAACCATTGCAAGTTATAAATAAAATTCGTTTATACCAATAGTTATAAATGGTAGTTCCCTGCACATTGAAAACACAAGATTTTAAATATTTAAGTAGCTACTTCTTATTCAAGCTTTGCGAGACAACCTAATGTAGTTTGTAGTACGTTCCGGTATATTTTGTATCCGTCAAAGTGTCTACCATTTTACGATACTTTTGGATTTTTCTAGCAAACACAACCGGCTTTGGTTTTATTTTTGTTTATTTAAGCTATAGTTCTTCTTCTAGACTTATATTCTTTACTTCATCAAAATAGCCTCATTGTAGGGTATCTGAAAAAAGGCTCCTTCCTATGTTTTGAAAAGAAATCTCAATGGTTGTGTTGTTGTGTTCAATCGAATGTAACGTTATGTAACGCCATAGTATAAAGCAAAACGAAAAGAAAAAACACCTCACGATACCGTTTAAATGTAATAGGAAACATCTAAGCCAAATGTCAAATAAAAAGCGTAAAAAAACGCGACAATAATTGGGTCATATCGCGCATGTTGGGTTCCAAGAGTGAAAACAAAAAAACAAGTTGTAAACCTTTTAGCTACCAACTACCTTTTGTTTTGATTCGCGTGGTAAAAATGTTAATTGAGTCATTTACCTTGCATTACTACTTGAGTCAAAAGCTTTTTTTTAAGTATGTATTCATTCGACTGTTAGAAAGTTAGGATTGGAATCACATGCATGGGTTGTGGAATGCTAATACAAGTTTACAATAAAGAATGGAACGATGTTACAAATATTGTTTTCACAACTAGATTTTGGTAGATTTTTATCATATCTTTGAATGTTTTCAACCTATTTCGGTATTAGATTATCTTTGTCTTGTTAATTATAAGGCAAATTGCATAGCAAAAAATAAGTTTAGTGGAATGCTGGTTTTCGTTACTTTTCAAGGTTCACCGCCATCAGATGAATTTGCCGATACCTAAAAAAACTTACATGCATACTATATTTATTTTTTCTGAAAACCAAATAAAGGGTTTAACCAAATAAAGGGTTTTTCAATAGGGATGATATGATTTTAAAGTGACGTTTCGGCCATTTGTAATTAGTGATGAGCAAACCAAGACCAAGACCAAGACCATAACAGTCTTGGTCTTGGTCTTGCTCTTGCACATTGAGTCTTGGTCTTGGTTTTGATATTGAGTCTTGGTCTTGGTCTTGATCTTGCTCATTAAGTCTTGATCTCGGTTTTCGTCTTGGTCTTGCAAAAATTTTTAGAGACATTGAGTATTCAAAACCATATTTTTCCAAAGCAATTGGGTTTTTAAGATGCCAAAATTCAAATCCAGAGATGATTTTATCTTTAAAATGGGCGTGAAACAACTTTTAACTATAAATTAGCAAGACTGAAAAGCAGTCTTGGTCTTGAAAATTATCGTGAGCAAGACCAAGACCAAGACCATAGCAGTCTTGGTCTTGGTCTTGCAAAAATATCAGCATCTTGGTCTTGGTCTTGGTCTCGCAAAATTTGCAAGACCAAGAACAAGACGCAAGACCAAGACTAATTTTGCTCATCACTATTTGTAATATGTCATGATCTGTAATTTTTTTTTTTTTTCATTGTATTCAGTGATGTTTACAATTTCATCATGGAGAGATATACGCGAGAACAACGCTTACAGATTATTTAGTCTTATTATCAAAAAAATCGATCTCAAATTGCAACTTTTCGTGCGCTTTTGCCATTTTGTCGTCGGAATAATCTTTCAAGTGTTCTCGCTATTCGTCGAATTGTTGAAAATTTCGAGCGTACATTTTCTTTACATAATGTTCAAGTGCCAATAAAATGAAGAACCGCTCGAAGTAATGAAAATATTGCTGCCGTTCAGGCAAGTGTTGCTGAAGACCGCAATTTGTCGATTCCAAGACGTTCTCAAGAATTGGGACTGTCTCAAACCACAACATGGCAGATTTTAAGAAAGGATTTGGGCTTGCATCCATATAAAATTGTTCTCACACAAGAACTGAAGCCAAGACGGGGCTACGTGCCACACAGCAACTGCATCAATTCAATATTGCGAGAAAAGTTTGGAGATTCGATTATTTCAAGAAACTGTGACATTGAATGGCCTCCAAGAAAATGCGATTTAACACCATTAGACTATTTTTTGTGCGGTTATTTAAGGTCATTAGTCTTTGGCAATAAACCCGACTCTCTTCAAGCTTTACAAGTCAATATTGAACTTGTTATTCATGACATATGACTTGATTTAGTGGAAAAAGTGCTCAAAAATAAGGTTCATCGAACTCGTTCATGCAGAAGAAATCGTGGTGGCCATTTAAATGACGTTTTATTCAGAACTTAATTGTATCGATTGTACTTTACATTAAATAAAAAACATTTGAATTTCTTTAACAATTAGTGTGTATTTTTTTTAAAGAAATCATATCGCTCTTATTGGAAAACCCTTTATTTAAAAAAAAAAAAAAACATTCATAACATAAGCAATTTAAAAATCGAAATGAGAGAATTTTTTTTTTTTTTTTTGATAAATATTTCAAATGGAATACTAGAAAATTGTTAGTAGTTTTAAGAATAATTGAGAACACATTCAAAAATGCAATTTCTTTAAGTCGTCATCATTCGATAATGGTACCATTTTAACAGGAGCCGCAAAAACAAAAAAATACAGCCGTTGACGTTAGCTATCTCATATTAAAATATTTGTAAAACATTTCCAGACTTACACTATTTTTTTTATAAAGAATAAAAGAGGTGACACTATGATATTAGAGAATAATAAATCTAAAAGAGAGGCAGAAATAAAAGAAGAGAATAAGGAAGGAAAGTGATTCCTGTAACGTACTAAAATTTGAATTCAAGCCCTTCTGTAAGATGGCTGCACATTTGAAGAAACACATATTACAGAGGTTTAACTATTGAAAATGCCCCTCCAACTTGAAACTTAATTATTCATATGGCATTTTAAGACATAAATTTTTACACAAGTTTGCTCCAGGCCCATTAAATTAACTGGAACGAGCATTTATGTACTTTAAAATTCTGGATAAATTAAGCCGCTACTTTTATTACGAAAGGGCCATTGGTCACATAATGGCAAAGTTTTAAAATTGCTTGGCATTTTCAAAAATAATAAAATTGACCATTGATACCTACATTTTTTTAAATAGAAAAAGTAAAAATAAAACAGCTGGTAGCAGTACCATATCCAGTAACGTTGAGAAAGAAAAAGGCTATGAAAACGTTGGATTTTTTTTTTTTGTTGTTTTGAAGTAAAATTCCATTTTTTATTGCCCAGCGGAAAAAAAAGAAGAAGAAATTTTAAGTGTCTCAATGAAATGAGACGACGATTGCATACAGCAGCAAACGCTGACCAAACATCAAGACAGCGCCAAGCAGCCAGCGGACACTGCCAAAAACTTCTAAAAAAAAAAATATTGAGAGTGGAGAAAAAAGGATATGCGCTGTCTTTAACCATCCTTTTTTTCACTTGCCCTGTGAATTTTTTACGATGAACACTAAAAATCCAATTTAATGAACATTTAAGAGACACATATACACACATGTACGCACACAAACAAATACACTTCCATATACATATGAAATTCACACTGCTCCATATCTTTTTAATGTAATTGCTTTTTTAAGGAACACTTACACATAATCACACAGATGCACATCAGGGTGTACCTCTATTGATTAAAACTATTTGTTATCAGCAATTATTTACTAATTGTTTCAAAGAGGATGCGCTCGAGCTTAAAAATTTTGTTCCAAGGTCATTTTTTACAGAATTCTTCATTTATTTCACAATTTTACGTTTTCATAAAATACACAAAGCACATCAAAGCGAAATAAAATAATCCACCCTTATATCTACAAACAGAATGTGACATACAAACAAACAAACACACAAACAGACCGACACGATAATGGAATGAATTGCACTAAAAAATAAAGGCAGCATCAGTGGCACCCAGCAAACAAAATGTGGTCTTATTTTAGGTCAGAAGCAACAGCAGCGTCTCGGCCACGCAGTTAGCATCTGTTCCGGCGGAAAAAAGGAGATTTTCTTATTGTTGAAGTGGTGGTGTCATGCCGGTTGCTTGAGCATAGCACCCGTATAAGAAAAAGAAAAATAATGTCCTTGATTATATTGAAGTGGTGGTGGTTGCAGCACTAGAACGGAAATCGACGATTAAGAAGTAAAATTTATTAAAATTAAACAGAAATTAGTTTAATTGAGATAATTTTCAAAATTACCACAAAAAAGTGTAAAGACAACTGTTAAAATATTAAATTAACTCTATAAGTTGCCTAACAACTAATGTCATTGTTTGCTTAAACTTTCACTTCCATGTTTTTTAATAAAAAACCCAACATTATTACACTGAGAAAACAGTATAATTATATACATCAAAATTTGGTCATAATTAACAAATAATACATATATTTGATATTGGCGAATCAAATATTTGATATTATTTAAGGAGCGGCATATTTGAAGAATTTTCTTGGCTCCATCTTATATTTGTTAATAATTACCAAACATATGTTTGAATCTAAAGACCTTTATTATTTTTTATTTAGACCTTTATTATTATTAATATTTTTATGAATTAGGAACTAACATGGCAATATTTAATAGGATCACGGCGAATATAATATTTGTTATAAATAAATAAAAAAAATCCTCTCTGAAATTTGAATGCACTCGCCAAGTTGCAGAAAAAATTTAAAAAAAAATAAAAAA
Organism: Calliopum simillimum; assembly: GCA_951812925.1. Taxonomy (NCBI): domain Eukaryota; kingdom Metazoa; phylum Arthropoda; class Insecta; order Diptera; family Lauxaniidae; genus Calliopum; species Calliopum simillimum. The sequence continues at coordinate 147,343,401 of OX638368.1, forward strand.
TCTTGTCTGTGTGGGGATCGAACTTATTTTGCCAGGGCATTTTGTTCTTTGTTAAATGCTACCATATATTTACCAGCTATATTTGCAAGCTTGTAACTCTATATATAGCGAGTTGGAACCATGCTGCGTATTGAATTCTTTACACCTCTGGACGCAATGAACGAATGTAAATTATTGAATCTTACAGCTTAACAGTCAGAAATATATTATAACTAAAGATAATCTACATATGAAACAAAACACGCCAAGCGTACCAGCTGAAAATTTTGTTGTCTTCGATTTCGCTCAAACTTGGCAACATGATAGATCCGATGTGCAAAACAATAATCAGGAAGGATTTGGTCCAAGTACCAACTGTTGATAAAATACAGGGTGTTGAAGTTGGCGTTTCGTTGAAAAAAGCGTTTTGCCAAAAATATATAGCTTACACCAAAGTTTGTAAATTGATATATCTAAGTAATTGGTCCCATTCATTTTTAAGTGTTCTTTTTATAAAAAAATATTACTTTAAACTTAAAAATACTTTTGAATTTTTTTTAAAAAAAACCCCCCTTAAATTTTTTTTAAAGTACTTTAAATTAAAGCATAATTTATAAGCTTTAAGATGATGTACGACTGAAGATGGGACTCGGTCGCTAGATGAGAGTTTTTGGCTTTTGAAAGACCGCGGCAGGCAAAACTTTTTTTTTACTCAAGAGGAACGCATCTTACGAAAAAAGTGTACTAGGCATAAAATACTTAGAATCGTTTAAGAAATACGTGTGAACTTTTTTGGAATTTTTTTAAACTTTTTTGAAAAAATTTTTTGTTTCTTTGAATAAATTTTGAAAAAATTAAAAAAAAAAATTGTCATGATCATTACACGATAGTGAGGAGTGGGAACCTAGGTAGACAGTTTTATTAACAAATTTAATTGAATGGTCACCAATGAAAACAAGAAGAACAGTAACTAGTTCGAGATGTGTTCTCGATATCGGTAAAACATATGATTTTTCCAGATTTAAAGAGAGATTGTTCGATTCAGCCCAGCTTAAAATACAAGCCAAATCTTCATTAACTCTACATAAAAGATCATCAACAAGTCCCAATCGACAAAATAAATACAATTGTATGTCATCAGCATGCATTTTAACATTTTTGGTAACTGAAAAGATATTGTGACGAAAAATAAGAACAACTGAAAAGAAACTTCACGAAAATACTTGACAGTTCGAGATGTCAATAAAGGGAATCAACGAGATGTTGCCAGATGTTTCGCTAATGCAATTCTAGAACGTTCATATGGGTATAAAAGGAGCTGTTCATGAGAGCTGAACCCAGTTGATTTTAAGCAATAAAGCGAAAAGGTTGTACACACAGTGCCAGTGAAAGTAAATAAAGTGCTAATTGCAATATTACATTTTGAATGTAATAAATAGTGAAATAAACAATTGTACCGTCTGAAAATAAACATTTGTGATTTAAATAAACCATTTTAACTAAATAAAGTGTGTATTTTTGATTGCTACACAATCCAGTGATCGAACTCAGAAAATAGTAAGAGATTGAAATTATCGTCATAGGGACAGGAAATTTCGTAACAACATCATTTAAAAATATGCTAAACAAGAGTGGCCTTAAAATAGAGCCTTGTGTTACCCCAGAAGTAGACTGCTTGTAATAAGAGTATTTACTCTTACTTTTTGAAATCTATCCAGAAGAAAGCTTCTTATTAACTAGACTGAGCTTTCACAATGGTTTTCGAAATGGTTTTTTGTTTATTTTTTTTTATGGTGTAAAGTTCGGTAAAATTGTTCACATATTTGAAAAGAGGAAAGATTAAGCTTCTGTTTGGTTTATATTTTTTTTTTTAGGTTATATGATTAGAACGGATGCTATACCAGTTTTTTGCAAAAAAAAAAGAAAGAAAACATGCTGATAGTTTTGCTTCTCACTGTAAGTAGTATAAATCACACAATGTGCGTATCTCGTTCAGGTTTCTCAATTACTGGAGATCTTTGTAGGAGTTGTAAATATCCTTAAACTGTTTTCACTTCTTTTGCGAGTGTCCAGCGCTTGTTCTTAGGATTAGACGAAACTTTGGCCATTTTAATTTTGAATCGCTTGACTAACTATCTGAATTGTGACTTAAATTAAATTTCGAGGCACAAGTTAATGATGACATCATCTCCCGGATCGCACCTATCCTATTCCAACGAAACCTGATGTTTCGTGATAGTGATAATTGAACGACGAGTTACAGGAGAATACGTACAAAGAATTTATTTCAGAAAACCAATCTATTGCAAAAGCCAAAAAAAAAAAAAAAAACATATATTTCTTGTTTTGTTTCTGAAATTAAAATCATAAATTACTATACGAATAAATGTGATATTTCAGGATACCTTGATTACGTGTTACGTCAACATTTTACATTCTCACCACATTCATTGCATGATTTTTATCCTTTTGGAGAATTTTTTCATTTCAAATTATTCGTCACCTGGTTTGAATTACTGTTAGACATCACATGAAGGTGCAAACGAATGCTTGTTTCAACGAACGACACATCCCATCTTCACTCGTTTGTTATCTACCACCTCCCACGTACTCATTTCATCTCATCATCAACGAAAATTTTTATCTTTGTATCGCTTTAGTCATTCAAACGTGTGCTACTAACGTCAGTTGGTTGGTCAGTTGGTCTGACAGTTGTTGATTTGTTTAACACTTTTTGTATCTTTGTGCGCTAGAAAACACGATGTGTCCGTCCATTTAACGTTCTATTTGTTTATGTGGTTGTTGTTTTCTTTTTTTTTTACTTTTGTACTGAATGAGGAGACTACTGACGAACTGAGTGACTGACCATAGAACCAACCAACATCAACGTCAGCTGCAACTCTGTTACACATTTTTGGTTGCAGTGATGATGATGTTGTTGCATTTGTATTTTTGTTGCTGCTGTTTGTTGGTTTTGCTGACTGACCGTTATACAGCCAAGTTTCGCGGTTTCAAGTGGTCACTCATGAAAGCAGTTTTGGCCGTTGTTGTTGCTGTTGTCGCTATTACATTTTTTATAGCAGTACAATAATTTTCAACAGCTTTTGAGTTGTTGATATAAAATGCTTTCTTTTTGTTTATTTTGAACTTTCTATTCGAATGTCAACGTTTAATTTCTAGTTTTGTGCCACCTCCACTGTAATGGGAAATAAAAGTTTGATTTATCTATATCCTGATTTAAGCAGAAAAGTGCGGTTGATAAAATTAATGAAATTCCTGAAAATGATAAAACACTTCAAAACCAGCATTTTGTGGGTAGGGAAATGGTTTTTGTTTGAATAGTGCTACGCGAAGCTGATACTCTTTGAATTTAAATTTGGTTTTGTAATAAAACAAATCTTTTTATTCCAAAGTTTATACGTTTTATCTAAAGAAGTTATTATCTAGTATTGTTAAAACTAATAACTGTCTTTCGTCGCTGGAAAGTTTATTAGCTAAGTCTCTACGTTGATAAGCTATGAATTTTCATTCAAACAAATCATGAATAAATATAAATTTGGAATTGGCAGCTGACATTCGCTTTTTTTGTTTTTGAATTACTCTTTTTACGCGCCCGCATTTAATGTTGAGAAATCGAACACTGCAAATTTTTCCTCCAAAATATCAGAACCAAGTTTTAGTCATTTTTATCCAGCAAAGAGAATTTATCATCACCATCATCATAGGCGTTTTAAATTGTAAAGACTTAGACCTATCGCACATCTGTTCTCCATTGAATTTAGATTTCAATTTATGCTTTTCCTTTGCCATTGTATGCCCGAAAGATCACTGCACTTGCCCGTCTCTTTTGGCTTAACGCGTTTACTAAAATTTCGAAGATCATCTTAGATAGGGTCCCGCCCGATTTTGTCCGTTTTTTTTTTTTTAATGAATTTTTTTGTCAGGTAACTTATTCTTCCGCAATACCGATTTATTCGAAGTCTGGTTGCAAAACCCAGACAAAAGAGAAAAATAAGAATCTGTTTTTATAACCTACATCCAGGGTATATCCACCTTGTCCTTCCGATTGTAACGCAGAGAAGGAGGCGTGGCAGGTATGGAAAAGTATATGACGCAAAACATGACAAGCGTACCAGCTGAAAATTTTTTTGTCTCCGATTTCGCTCAAATTTGGCAATATGGTAAATCCTATGTGCAAAATCAATAATCCGGGGGAATTTGGTTCTAGTACCATTTGTTGTTACAATACAGGGTGTTGAAGTTGGCGTTTTTAGTCATTTTCATGAAAAGGGTGCTTTTTCAAAAATTTATAGCTTACACCAAAGTTTGTGAGTTGATATATGTTAGTAACTGGTGCAATTAATTTTTAAGTTTTCTTTTTATAAAAAAATATAACTTGGTGGAAACAAATTTTTTTCACAAGATTTTTTAAACTTACACACAGAAAAAAAAATTGTAATTGTATTGTACAATATGTTTTGATTCAAGAATTTATGTTGGTTAAAATCTTCCCAACAACTTTTGCTCTTGTTTTAAATATAAAATTGTTATGTATTATGCATAACGACAAATTGTTGAATCAAGTAAAAAGTTGTTGAAGTTTTAAGAACGAAAATTGTTGCATTAAAAGCGAAAAAATGTTGGAAATTTATGAATGGAAATTGTTGTTTCAAAAGCGAAACTGTTAACAATATTTAAAAGCGAAATAGTTGAACGAAGAACAAATGATTGTTGAAATGTTTGTTCTTATATCAGTCTTTATTAGCAATCTATCTTACGGCAATAAAAAAGCATGAACATTGGTTGCAGTATGAGCCTAAGAAGTCAAACGGCGTTTTCATACGTGTAACTGCTGCTTCAACGGCAGCATTTTGCATTTTATTCTGACTGGCGATAGAAAGAGGACATAGTACGATAATCAGAAGCGAAGTGGATCGTGAGCGAAGTCAGGTTTACATCATCCGCGAATCCAAGTATCCATGTTACGATCAATAAAGCGTAATTTATTATGGAATTCATACGCTACCAGAAAGATGGGAGAAATTAGTGTTTAGTGTTTAGTTTATATGAAATGTTTCTTACCCTTAATCGTTATATAAAGCTTTTTAAATAAAACAGAACTTAATCACGAATTTAAAAGTTTTTTTTTTTGCTTACAAAAAAGAGTGTTTGAAGTTTTGTATTTAAAATTATTTTTTATATTTTTTATCACAAATGCGTAAACAAATTAAGTATCAAGAACAAAGTTGTAGATTTAAGAATAAAATATGAATTTCAACAATTAAAAATAACAATTTTTTAAGAATGAAAAATTGTTGTTTTAAGAATTTTTTTTTTTTCTGAGTGTAAAAATACTTTTGCATTTTTTAGAAAAAACTCCCTTTAAATTTTTTTAAAAGTTCTTTAAATTATAGCATAATTTATAAGCTTTAAAATGATGTGTGACTCAAGATGGGATTTGGTCGCTAGATGAGAGTTTTTGGCTTTTGAACGCCCGCGGCAGGCAAAACTCTTTGTTTACCCAAGAGGAAGGGAGGAAGGCATCTTGCGAAAAAAGTGTACTAGGCATAAAATGCTTAGAATCGTCCAATAAATACGTGTAAAATTTTTTGGAAAGTTAAAAAATTTTTTTTTTTTTCTTTGAATAATTTTTGAAAAAAATTGTGAAAAAAAAATTTTCAGAAATTATTAAAAAAAAAGTTAAAAAAATTCCAAAAAAATGCACACTTATTTCTTGAACGATTCTAAGCATTTTATGCCCAGTACACTTTTTTCGTAAGATACCTTCCTCTTGGGTAAACAAAGAGGGAAATGGTTGGTATACATTTTGGCTCGCATACATCAATATTTTTCAAATTTCGCGGAACTACAACAATCACATTAAATATTTTTGCTTAATTTTTTAAGTTTGTCAAAATTTTTACGGGATTCAAACACTCATAAAAAATTGTTTTTGTTGTTTCGCATCAAAAAAAAAGAAAAAAAAAAAAACAATTTTGTTGCCCCAAGGGATAAAAGCACAAATGTGTTTTTTATATTTTCCAGGAGAGCAATTTTAAACTAAAAATTGGTATGGGAAAAAAGTGTTTTGAACACGAAGCAGAATTTTTTTACAAATAAAAAGCACTTTTCATTAATAAACTAAGATTTTTACATTTTTCTCCTTGTTTTCATACACTGGGCGTAAATTTGATTTTTTGCTCCACTTCTCTTTCGCACAATCAATAGGGTCACGTTAACTATTCTATGGCACCTACCACAATGAGCAAACATTTAATCTTTATGAGTAACTTCTTTGACTGACTGTAAAATGTATTTGAAAACAGTTATGTTGACTTGGTGAATGTATAAAATCGTATTTAAAAAAAACAGTTCAGAAATTGTCGTACACTTTATTGCCTACACACCAGTATCATATGCTCGAGTGTAAAAACAGTTTCGTCAGCCATTTCCGACACGTGCACCATCGACATCATTATTGTGTGTTTGACTGACTGGTTTCGTTTTACGAGGCTGGTGAGCGGTGAAATTTAAATCCATGTTTGTTTGTATTTGAAACCAGTGTCAACATGGCAACCCTAAATACATATACACATACACTTTGATTCAAAAATTTTAAGTACCGTTACCAACACAGACAAGTAAACAAAAGCAAAGAAGGTAAGCAAAATGCTAAGAATTTTCCTGTTTTTTTTTTTTTTTTTTTGGTAACTTGACACCGCGGAAATTTACACTATTCCCTGTTTTTGCCATGTTGGCATCACTGTATTTAAACTCCGTTCGTACTATACGCGCAAGTGGAGCAAACAAACAAAAAAAAGGATCACCTTGTAAATTTATTGTGGTGTCTATTGTTTAGTAGTGATTCCTTTTGTTGTTTTTCTTAACGTTGTTGTTGTTGTTGTACATAGTTGCTGATGTTATTGTAATTGCTGCGCCTTGACGCGTTTCATGTCACATGGGCTAAAACAAATAAATACCCCATGTAGAAAAATTGTATGGTTTTATTCCACAAGGCACAGACTTATTACTCGTAAGATACGAAACTTCAATACAAAAATCTCTTGAAGGCAAAATTGCCAATATTTTTCTTATGACATTGAAAATGTATATGTTGAAAATTTGACAATTTCGACCACGTTCCTGCAGAATCTGTATAAGTTTTTGGATATAATTTATTTATAACAATTTTCGGCAAAAGTTGCATAAAATGCGAAGGACGACTAATACATAAGACACACATAGAGGCAGGGATTAACATAAGAAATTTTAAAATGATCCCAAAATTGGTGAAAATAACTTTAAGAAAATCCCAAAAACAATTTCGCACATCGATTTTCTACGTAGAAAATCCCACTATTTTAATCCCTTCTGAATGGTATGTACATTTTGAGATTTTACGTAACGCTTTGCCACAAAATATGCGGAATCAATTCTAATAATTTGTTTTTAGAACCAATATATTTGTGCTTAAATGATTTTTGAAAGAAAAACGAAGGCAAGGATATACAATTTTCGTTAATATTTTTATCTTAAATGCTTAAATGTTGCCTCTTGAAAACTACTTTAAAAAAAAATATATATATTTAATATATATATTTTATAAAAAGTATTGACGACAAAAACTGTTTGATAATTCTAGTTGGAAAGAAGTGGTTGAGGAGATATGTGCGATTTCGAAAATCGTGTTTGTTCCATTACTTTTGATAGTCTACTGCTGTCGTTGGAAGATTTTTCTCCTATCACTTTGTTTGGCCAGTTTTGTTTTTCTGCCGAATTTCAGATGATATGGTTAAACTACTTGTGGTCTTTAGCTGATGTCGCTCTCTAGATAGTCATTATCATATTTTTCAGTATCATTAAATAACTTTCTTATTATTTATTTGTAGCAGGAAGGAAAAACTGCTCGAGTCAACTTAAGCAAAATAGGTTTAACCTCCTATTGCCGTCAAATCTTTTGTCGGTAGGTCAGAACTCTTAAATTCAATTACACGCGTTTATTCAGTAATTTCAAATTTATGCGTGAAGCGCCAAATGAAAATAAAACTTATTTAATAAGAAAATTAATGCAAGGTTATTATAAAGAAAGAAAGAACTTTAAGATTTGTTTTCTTGATACCCGCTCTCGTTGTTAACTCTTTTTCAACTGTACTGTCAAGCAAAATATTCTGCAGCCGCCACCTGCATTCCCTTTTGTTAATGTTGTTGTTGTCGTGATTGCGGTATTGTCATCAGTTGCTACCGTTTTAAAAAGTACATACCTATGTAAACATGTTAATATGACCATGAATATACGGTTAATTTTAGTACAAATATTATAAAGTAAAATTAACAACTATCGGCGGCAACACCTTCATTTTCCATTCGTTCTGGGTGCAGTTGTACTTTCGTTTTCGAGCGTTTTGTTAGTGCTTATTTTGAACTTAATAGGTAATCTTCAAAAACGAAAGAGTAATCTCACCTAGAATTAATGGGGGTTATCGTGAATCAAGATTCCCGGGGAATTTTCTTAAGCTGCAATAGAGAATGCACTGCAGTCTGAGAAAATTCCCCGGGAATCTTGATTCACGATAACCCCCAATATTTATTTTTATTTTATATTTAATAATTCTGTTGTCTTTTGTTAAAGTGAACCTGAAACCAAGTTTCAAGTTGCTTAAGTTCATTTATTTTCCACCAGGCGATATTTATTTGTAATATTCCTACTGAGGATATGTAGTCATTTTATTTGACACATCAGCTGAGTGAGTGTTGCCGTGCGAAATCTTTGAAATTTAAGACTTTTGTTGCCTTTGGCGGTATTGCTTTATTTTTCTTCAGTCGTCGTACCACCACGCGTTGTTGAAGTTTTTTTATTTTTTGTAAAGTAATACGTTCGCACAATTTTTGTTGTTACTATTTCTCTGTTATAAAATATTATTTCGCCTTTCGGGGATATAGTTGCCAACATTTAGATGTATGTTTATGCTGCTTGTATTTAACTTTGATCTCAGAAAGTGGTTTCTTTTAAGCGAAGAATTTGATGATTTTTTTTTTTATTTACCTCTGCATATAAAGGAATGTCGGTTTCATATTTTCATTATTTGAAATTTTTAAAATTTGGTGAGGTTCGTGTACTGCAAAATTTAAAAATATGTGTAACTATTTAGGTGTTAAGCATCATGAATTGGTATTTCACAATTATTAGTAGTTGACAATACAACAAGAATTTCATTCAGGCTTGAAAGTAAATTTATTTGACAAAATTTGAACAACTACAACGTGTAGCAACTACAGCTGATGCTACATTGCAGTACTACTTACTACCTATATATATCTTCTCTATGAAAATACGTTATAGGGCTTTTCGTGTCTACTACAAACATTACAAAGAATGAGAGATGAACTTTTCCACTTGTTCAAAATTTCATTACAACAAAAAAAAAAAACTGAATTCTGTTTGTTTAATTTTTGTTATTCCTGTGTGTTTTGGTAAGGGTTGCCAGTATAAATTTTTATTTTTTTTTTTTCTTCAAAAAATATTGTCACAGGCTGTGCTTAAAATTCGAAAAACAACATTAATGTTAACGAAAATATTCGCGTAAGGTAAGTGTACCGAATTACGGCATGTTAAGGTACTCTCTACTTCTAAAAGGACTCCAAGGCTTACAACTCAATTTTCAGATCGGATATATGATTTTTCATAAGGATTGATTTATCCGGAGTCGATTAGTGCTTAATTTGAGCATCATAACCCCTATATTATGATAATTCTTTATACTTTTAGCAACACTTCATTTGTCTCTTTTCTTTTCTTAAAGAAATATTAGTAAATACATATTACGAATTAAGGAGTAAACTAAATAAAAATAGTCACGTAATTAGGTTCACTTAGACAAATTTATGTACGTTATTCCGGTAGTAAAAAATGTATAGCATTTCTGAAAATTGTTGAGAATTGTTCACATTGTACACAATTATTTATAGTTTTGAATCACTCCATTCAGAAAAGTTTACTTATTACGGACAATAAAAATGTTTAGTACATTTGCAAACTATCAACGATTTATTTTCGAAAATTGAAACTCCTTTATTTTCCTGATTACGTAATAGTCACAAAATGACGTTCACTCGTAAAAAATTATGCACCTAATTACGGTAAAAATAAAATCCTAGTTTTCTTTATAAAAAATAGTTTATTTTGCTTTAAAACTATTTGAAAACTATTTTTCAGTTAACATAAATTGTTAATTTAACAAATTTTAATTAAATATGCAAACATGCAATCCTGGAAACCCTTACAAAAATTCGTATGCTACAGCATTTAGCATTGACTAATCACTTCAAAAATAACAAAAACGGTCTTATTTCAACTCATAGTCACGATATCTCAAAAGCCATAATCAATATAGCAATTCTGATTCCGGATACGTCGGAATACATAGGTTTAGTTAAAAGAACTGAACTGTTATATATGTGTGCTAATAAAAGTCCTAAATAAAAAAATACGATAAAAAATCAAATAAAAAACGAAGTGCTGAAAGAATTTTGAAATTTTTTGTTAAAAACATATAAAAAGATGTTTACCAAAATCCCGTAAAAAATTTGGGGTACTCGAAACTTTCGTTCCATTTTTTTATATTGGTTATTTTTCATAAAAATTTTGGTCGCCAAAGAAAAAATGTTGGTGTGGCAACCGAGCATAAAATAAACTGCTTAAGTTGAAGATTTTAAAATAAAACTACAATTAAAAGACATTTTTGATATAATATTTAAAAGTAAGGTGCACCATTAAAAAAACCAGTAAAAAACTATTATGGAATTCATAACTTTGTAAAAATTAACCAAATGAGCAACTCTGGATGTGTCTACTACTATACTGTGGTTACTGCAAATTTACTTTGTTGCATACCACGTGCTGTAGCACAGAAATGTTGCTGCATGCACCGTGGTGCTGCTGCTGCCGTATCGACGACAACGACAACGCATATCCTTGGGTAGCTACAGCAAAAAGTAACAAAAAGTTGAGTTGTTACGAAAGTAACAATTTCCAATTTACTTATAGTCGTAGTTGCCATCGTAGTAGTTGGTGGTGTTTTTATTGTTGCTGGTGTTGTCTTTGTATTTGTGTAACATGCGTTTGTTAGTTTTGACATAGTTATGGTTCTTGTAAGTCAGTTTTTTTTTTTTATTAGTTAAGCATTGTCTGTTTTTATGTTCAGAGTTACCCTGTGTATAAAGAATTCTTCTTTGGATTGGATGCTGAAACCTTATCTTATCTCATACAAATAGTGTTGGAAGTTATACATTACAATCCATCAATATAATTTGAATAGATAAAGTCCAGAAGCTCAATGGCAATTCAAATTGATAAAACTTTGATGAAATCTGTGATTGAGTCTTGAAGACATTCGTACTACCAGTTGGTTGACGAGTTGTATTTATTTTTGGAAAATAAAGAAAAAAAGCCTTAAGCTAAAATAATAATTTTTGGGGACGAGCTCTGAATCATTTGCTGAAAATATTAATTTAACATAAAAAACAGCCTCAATCAGGGATGTTTTTCGGGACCGTCCAATTGAAAACAAGGTATGTAGTCTTTTACTCCCAATCCTTCTAATTTCGAAATGTTATGTTATAAAAGTTTTAAATTTCGATTTTGGTGAGAAAATAGGGCATATTTTCCTTTAGTGCATTAGCTTAACGGCTTTTTTTTTAATTTTTAATGTCCATTATAAACCGTACAATAATTTTGATTTTTACTTATTTCCATTGCATACATAAATAAAGAAAAAAGGACATAATATTTCTTAATATCCTACCAATTAAGCCATTGTAAAAATTCTATTATGAAAAATTACAACAATTATTTCAATTATTTTGTAAAATTGTTGAAAATTTAAAATCATATTGGCTATAAATTGCTTACTCAAATGGAAATGCAAGTACATACAAAATGTGTTAATTGTCTTTGACATCTTTGGGAGCCATTTGATCCAGCAAATATGCCATTTTAAAGCAAACGATTAAAAATCCTTTGTAATTATTGTGGTGTCAAATATCAAATTACTTTATAATAATAAACTGTAATCAACAGTATAATATACATTTGGAAAAGTGTGAGTGTTTGAAGAACAATTTTCTTGAGGTCGAAGCATACCACAATGGTTCCGTTTGTATGGGAACGGTGACCATACATAGTCATAATACAGCTAGCCTCTTGAAATTTTTTTTTTTTTAATGCTTGAATTCATTTATTGAATCTTCTCATCTTAGGAGACTACCAATAAGTTTAAAAATCTTAAGCCTAAATAACATTATTATACATAATTAATCTTATATATAATTAAGTGTTCAATGTGTCTCCAGAGTTATTAGGGACTTGCACATCCTAGGAGTTCGATAAGCGCGTAGAAGAACGCAGTTGTTGTACGTTCAGTCTTCTCATAAACATGCCGCCCACCTAGCAGGACGTTTGAATGAAAAGAACTCCTTACAAATTTGCGCCAGTAGTTCCGGCTGCATGTGTAGCAGGAACAAGAAATATAAGAAAGAGACACCGGCTGCATAGAGAAAGTATGCGCCCGATACCGGCTGCATAGAGAAAGAATGCGCCTAATACCGGCTGCATAGAAAAAAGTACGCGCCAGATACCCGCTGCATATTAAATTTAGAATTCAGTCAGCTTAACATAGCTAATTGCTAACGATATTCATAGCAGGACGATCCTTTCTTTTTAGTCTGGAGAAATTTTCAAAATTTTTTAACCTCCGTGCCAATGGATTAGGATGATACAGCAATCTTGCAACGTAACTTTGCTTGTATTGGTTGATTTCGTCTTTGACCAAGGGGATGCAAAGGTCCCGATGTATGTTTTCGTTCCGTATATACCATGGAGCACCTGTCATGATTATTAGAATTTTTGACTGAGTCCGTTGTATTAGTTCTATGTTCGAGGAGCTGGCGTTACCCCATAACTGTATACCATATAACCAAATTGGCGTAATGATGGATTGATATAAAAGAATTTTATATTCAAGTTTCAGACGGCACCGATGATTTATGAACCAGTGTAGACTGGAGGCTTTTAGCTTAGCCTGCGTTTTTTTATGCTTCAATGTGCTTTCGCCAAGTTAGCCATTTGTCTAAATGAATACCTAAATATGTGACGTTTTTGCATTGAGGGATTGATTTATTAATTAATGTGATAGCCGGGCATTCACCTCGTCTAAGAGTAAAAGTAACCTGCTTACATTTTTGTTCATTTACTTTTATGCGCCATAATAGCAACCATTCTTCGATTGAATTTAAATGAAGTTGGAGTTTTCGGGCCGCTTCTAGGGGACAACGGCTACAACTTATAACTGCCGTATCGTCTGCGAAAGTAGATAATGTTGTGCCTGTGATAATAGGTAAATCAGAGGCATACAGTAAGAACAGAAAAGGACCTAGAACGCTTCCTTGAGGAACACCTGCATTTGTTTTTAAAGCAGATGAAATAAAACTGTTATTTTTTATTCTAATATGCCTGCTTACCAGGTAAGAGATAAATGTTTTGTGAACTTTAGAAGGCAATACGTGTTTAATTTTATTGACTAGACCTTTATGCCATACTTTATCAAATGCTTGGGCTACGTCTAGAAAACTGCCGTACAATATTCCGTTTGCTCAAAAGCCTTCTTTATTTCATTTGTTATTCTATGTATTTACCTGCTCGAGTGTTCCGTGTTCTTTCCTGAAACCGAATCGGTGGACCGGGAATAATTTTTTATCGGTTGCAACCGGTTTTAGCTTTGACAGAATTAATTTTTCAAAAAGCTTGGATAAGCATGGTAGAAGACTGATGGGTCTATATGAAGAAGGTAATGTACGCTCTTTTCCAGGTTTTGGAATCATGGTGATTAATCAGATTTTCTATGCTGTTGGGTAATGCCCATACTGAATGATAGCATTAAAAAGTCTAGTCAAAAAGACTAAAGCTGCGTTTGGCAGTCCCTTTATCATTTTTGGAGTTATATAATCGTACCTAGGAGCTTTTGTAGGACACATTTCTTGAACTAAAACCTTTAAATTGCTAGTTTTAAAACTCATTTGCATAACATCGCTGTTAATTGACAAAATAGGAGGTATAATACCTTGAATAGGAGGATTTGGCTGAAAAACTGCGCTCAAGTGAATCGCAAAAGCATCAGCTTTTTCTTCATCACTTCGAGCACAGCTTCCAAGAGAGGCTCTAATCGGCAGATCACTTTCGATTGGAGTCCTAATTTTTCTACTAGCTTTCCACAAATACTGTTTCGCATTTTTATTGGGGTCTAGCTTCGAGACAATTTTTTCCTGGTCTAAATATTCTTTACTGTTTAAGATCTTGAAATTAAGTACAAATGATTCAAGGGTAAACATAATGATAATGTGTGATTTTGAACAAAATCGATCAACGGACACGCCTACCTCCCATACAAAGTTGGGGAGTGAAAGCTGAAATCTTTAAAATTTTGCGTTATCTTTCAAAGTTTTCAAGTTATTACAAAAAAGTGTAATATGGACCATAGAGTCCAAATATTTAATAATTTTATTTGTTTGGTACCGAAGTTGCATATAAAAAAGTCACTTCCACACTAGGCATATTCTCCCTGACTCCAAGAAACGCCAGATTACAAACTCAACCCAAACTTCGCCACGGCGATCTTCTGAGTAAAGTGTATTACAGTATATGAGTGTTTCTTTGCGTAATCGATTAAGATTTGTGTTGACATCTCCAATTTTTAAGAAAATTGGTGAAAAGTTAGTAATTAACATACGAAAAACTGTGGTAAAATGATTTTTCCAAAAATTCCGAAAAAACCCAAAATGGCGGCCATGTGAATTCCGATCCAACTTTTAGATACTCACATGTTTGAAAATTCATAGCCCTTCAGATTTCAATCTGATTTTAATGAAATTTTCAGCGTTAGTGCAGAAAAATATGAGCTTTTGAAAAAAAAAAATACACTAAAAAAAAATATTTAAAGTGGAAAAAAAGCTTTTTTTCTTTTTTAAAGTCAGGGGCTTGGTGCTCCCTTTTTATTTTATTTTTTTTAATATTTTCATTTAAAAGTAAATTTTATTATAATTATTTACCAATCTTTGAAATTGTAGTATTTTTTATGGTTGTCAGGTTATGAATTTTCGAATTTATTTAATGTTGTGTTTATCACGAGTCGTTTTTAAAAATTTTAAAATGTTTTTTTTTGAGATATTTGATTTGCAACTTTTTGATGCTAAAAAATGACCTTTGACCTAGACAAAAATACATATTTTTTTAAGCATTTTAAAGTCTGTACAATTTCCTTTGAAGCAGTTTTTATTTTTTAGAAATATGGCTGACTTCCAAAACTAAAGTTGTAATGCAACCATGTTTTCACATGCGCAACATTTACACGGCAACATTGTTACAAATGTTGCTTTGTCAAATCTTTGACGTTGCATTTTTCAGTAATAAAGGAACACAAAAATTGCTCGAGGTGGTTATTGTGTTGTTAAAATGAAATGTTGAAACATTATTTAAAAACATGCTTAAAATATTATAAAACTAACATAATTGTTAATTAAATTCACTGCTTACTTTATTTCATCCATATTGCTTCGCGCCAAATTTTAAGCAACAATATTAAAATTGATGCGCAAGTTGCGCAGCTGTTGTGTAGTAAAAAGAGTTGCCGTTCAAAAAGGAACATATGACATTGTCAAAAATGTTGCTTTTTTATTTAGGAACCGAATGCATTGCAGTGTTGCATTGCAACCTTAGTTTAGGAAGTCAGCCTATGTTGATTGTTGCCAAGTTACAGCCTCTTAATGTTAGTCACTTTAACAGATTTTTGATACTTTTTTCGATCTTTAGGACCCTGTATTTTGAGAACCACTTCAGTTTGGAGTCCAAAATTTTGCACGACCATTAGTTTGAAAAGAGAACCCAATTTTACTAATTTTTAACAAAATCCCAGCCAATTAATTTTATGTCATTACTTTTGGCACAAAATGGACTTAGCACCTTTTCTCATTAAGCACGGTGTGCCTTAACCCGTTCTAAGTCGGACGTCGTAGCACATCAAAAATTTTCACTCGTGACTCCTCGACTAAATTTTGAGATAATCGCTTTTCCAATTGGGGCATTTTCCCATACAAAAAGAAAAAAAAAATTTTTTTAACTATATTAAACAAAAATTAAAATAATCACAATCGATGTGTTTTGCGATGTTAAACGCGAATCCAACCTCAGAATTGCTCTATCGTGTATAGTTTGTGAGATACGTATATTGTAACCTAAAGTCCAAAAAAAGTTGTTTTTTGCCATTTTTTGAAGCTGTATAATAGAGTGGCCCATAATGAAAAATTGTGGAAAAGTCAAAGTTTCCGCACGGAAAAATATGTAGTTTGGGTTAAAAATAATTATGAAATTTTTTGATCCGAGATCCGGTCATTCTAAATCGACCCCTGCTGAGCTTCTTTATGAGAAAAAAATGCAAAAAACTGACTTTTTTTACATATTTTTATGTAAAACAACCACAAAACTGAATTTAATACATTTTAATTGTCTTTAATCGTAAAGTACATACATTTACCTTTCCAAAGAATCCAAGATTTCTGAAATCGGTGGAAAAAGCTTGTCCTACAAGAACATCAAACCCTTAGAAGTAAGGAAAAAATTTAAAAATCACAAAAAATTTTAAAATCAAAAAAAATTTTATAACCATAGAATATGCTTTTCTCCCTTTTCTTCTTGTATTAAATATAGGTATTCTACATAATGAGCCTTAATCTACCTCTCCAATCTATTTTTCAAATGCTTCTTTACCCAGAAAAATTCCGGAATCGGTACATTTTTGTTTTTTTAATATATACTGTTTGCGACCACAAAACTCAATCACAACTATCTTTTATCAAAAACTGCATACAATCACCTTTTCAATGAGTTCATAAAGTCTAAAATCGGGTGAAATAGCACGACACACGATGAAATCGAATCCCTTAGAAACACGAAAGGCCAAAATTTCATTAAAATTTTGCCAACAATTTATGCAACTTGGTAGCCGATTATTTCAAATAAATTTTAATATCATGCCATATAAATGCAATCGTGAACCCATAATTTCAGTCGAAGTGAAGCAATGAAAGAATATAGTGGCAATTATTTAGATAATTTTTTTTGTTTTAATTGAGAAAATGGCTTCGACATCAGGTTCATCTCAGAAAAAAACTCCGATCTGATGATACAATATTTTTGGTGGGAAAATGTGAAAGTTCTATAAACAACTGCGTGAAAAAATTGGAGAGACTGTACGCAGAGTTGCAAAAATTGTCGAAGGAAAGACATGGTTCTACCAAAAGTAGCGGCAAAACAAAAAAGAATTCTCTGAAAAGATTGAAATCTTTATATTTGATATCGTTGTCCCGGATGGACTGAAAACGATGAAAATTCAAGAGAACAAGGATTTTCTTTCGCTGCAAAGAGAAAAGGGCCGACCAGGAAGCATGTGTGGTGTCGATATTACGCTGGCTCGAAAACAAGAACGCAAAGCAAATCTTCTAGAAATAATAGAAAACCGAAAGCGAAAATATCGCGACGAACCGAATGCTCAAGGTAATATTCAATGTTCAAAATTTTTTTACTACGCGAGCAATTTAAAATGACAGCACCAGTACTGAAAAGCATTCGAAGCACTTGTGTTTTCTTGACGCGTATTTTTGTTCGTTATTGGTTCGGTTGCATGAGCGATGTGAATGCTCCACGACAAGATTTACGTTTCATCCAAGACGCGTTTGCATGTTTGGATCCAAACGTTTCAAAAGCCTTATTGTGCAAAGTGAGAAACCATTTATGGTACTTGTCAAAGGAGGCAGTTGCTTTAGGATTTTTCAATGAAAATTTCCCACTCGAATTAAAAAGGAAAATGGTTCAAGCTCCTGGCAATCTTGATGATAAAGATGAAGAAATTGATATTCCGAAACGATTAAGTGCAACAGTAGAGTGAAGTCATATCCGAATAAAGACTAAAGTGATTTTGTCACACAAAGCACGAAACGATTCTTCTATCGTCTGCAAATCAATATTGATTTTTTAACTTTGGATCCATCGAAATGACAAGATAAAGAAGAATATAAGAGCTGTGAAATCTATTACTGATTTCAATCGGGCGTTGACATATGACTAAGAGGACAAGCAATATTTGCTACAAGTTGTTGAGCACTACCGACAAAACTACCCATTTCATACAAAATCATCTCTCATGGGAGGAGAAGCTTAAGTAGTTTAATTTTCATAAAATAAGATGCATTAGTTTATAAGAGTAATGTTTAATCTTGCACATGCACTTTGTAGTACAAAATTTTTTAATTTTAATAGAATAAAAAAATAAAAAAAAAAATTTTTTTTCGTAAGAAAAAAGGTCCTATTTCGGAATTTTTTCTTGCTTAGAACCATTTGAAAAACATTGGATAGGTCGTTAAGACACATTAAATACAGTTACTACACTTGTTTAATAAAATAAATAAATTGAAAAAGCATATGTAATCTTATTCCAATTTTTTATGACTCATAAAATTTTTGTAATTTTCAAATTTTTTCCGTACTCCTTAGATTTTAGTGTTATCATATATCGTACTTTTTCAACCGATTTCACACGTCTTGGGTTCTTTGGAAAGGTAATTGTATGTAGTTTTTAATTGAAGACAGCTTAAATGTACTAAATTGAGTTTGGGGGTTGTTTTATATTAAAATATAGAAAAAAAAGTAAGATTTTTGCATTTTTTCTAATAAAGAAGCTCAACCCGGGTCGATTTAGAATAACCGGATATCGGATCCAAAAATTGCATAATTATTTTTAGTCCAAACTGCATATTTTTCCGTGCGGAAACATTGGAATTTACGATTTTAAAATTTTTCATACAACTTTTGGGCCAGTCTACTGTATAACTATGGAACATATCATCTATTCGTCAAATACTTGAAAGTCCCAATCTTTTTCTTTAAAACCTAATTTAAATTATATTTATATCTTCATGCTTCTAAGAGATATCGTAGACCAAAATATTGTCAAAACGGGTTTTTTGCACTTTTGTGTCTTTTTAGGTTAGGATATCTTTGAGGAAAAAAAATATATCAACACAATTTAAATTAGATTTTAAAGGCAAAGATTAGGACTTTAAAGATGCTTACCAGATTTAACTAAACTAAAATTTCTTTCACATTTCAAACATGTTCAACGAACCGACTACTTCTAAATTCAGCCGTTTGACACCCCGAGTGTTGTTGTTAAGTGTATGGCATTATTTTAATTTTTGTTTAATGTTACATAAAAAAATTTTCTTTGTCTTTTTGTATGGGAAAATGCCCCAATTGGAAAAGCGATTATCTCAAAATTTAGTCGAGGAGTCACGAGTGAAAATCTTTCTATGCATCATTTGAACGATAAGTAAACAGAATCTGGAAAAAATTTGATGTGCTACGACGTTCGATTTAGAACGGGTTAAGGCACGCCGTGTAAGGCGACATTGTGATAAATTTTGCTTTGATTAAAAAAAAATGGTTCAACTTATGCATGTCTTCATAAGCTTTTTAAAATGAGTAGCTCCTCCCTTGGGGGGGGGGCGCCTCACCAGTTAAGAACCCCTGCTCTACACTTTAAATTTCAAACGTAAAGTATCACTTTGCACCCCTCACACTTTACAATACACACTTCCCATTTCACTCTTTACAATTCGCTTTTCATACTTCGTACTTGACACTTTACACTTAAAACATAACACTTTGAAATTTACACTTTACACTTCACACTTAATACTTTACACGTAACACTTCACGCCTCATACTTCATACTTAACATTTTACACATAATGTTTCACACTTCATATTTTACACTTTCCACACTTCACACTTTACACTTCACACTTTAAACTTTACACATCACACTTTACACACTTCTCTTGAACTACATAAATTCAGTTCGCCTCAAATCGAATAGTTCACTGCGTGAGCCGTATTGTTTCCGAATGTAGGTAACCCTGCTACCACTATTGTTGCTGCACTTGCGGTATAAGATAAAAAAAACTACTAATACAATTCTACATCTTTTAGGTGTAGGTTTTTGTTCATGTATTTTCTTACATATATTTTTTTTTTTTTGTAAAAATAAGAAAACTTTTTATATGAACATAGTTTCACTTTAATTGCAAAAGAAAATTGGATTTTCTATTTTAGCGAATGCGAATCCTCTAGATTTGAAAAAAAAAGAAAAAAATAACCCTGCCACCAGAATTTGGTTGAGCCAGTTGCGACCTTAAAAATGCAACAGCGGCAGTATCCAGAAGATTTTTTCGCTAACTTATGTCTCGTCTCGTAAAAAACTTCTTTGGCTGCAAAATTTATAAATTTTTATTTTGGTTTCGTTTTTTGTCTCGTTTTCTTCGTCCTTCTGTCCTTTTCTTTTAATGCGTTTGCGGATGCCTTTTTTCGTTCATTTTCCATTGTTACAATTGCTTAAAGTAAAAGTTTTTCACATCAAAAAGTTTATGGAAAAAGGATTTAGAGTTGCATTGTTGAGCATTGTTTGGTACACAACCGCCAAGTTCGAGTTCCTGTTTTCTATTTTTGTACTTACGATGTTTTCCTTTTTTTTTCGTAAATTTTGTATTGCATTGACTTTTGACTGCCTTTGAGTAGTTTCTTTTCGCATTGAGAAATGCGGCACATTCACATACAGTACAAGTATTTCAGGTTACGTGAGGGGATTGACACTTTAAGTTTTTCCAGCTTTTGTTCATTATTGCCCTTAAGTCGATCATAAATAATTGCCCTTAAGTCGATCATAAATAATTGCCAAGTATGCTTAACTTGAAAAAGTTATTTTAGTTTTCTATAGATGTACAATGTCAAAGAAAGCACACCTCTTTAGAAGTTTTTAGATTAACAAGTTGTTATCTGTTTAATCTTTTGGGTGATATACCCGAGAATTATTGGGTAAATATTATAAGATGTTGTTTACCTATCGAATTAAATTGAAGGGAACATTAATTTAAATTGTGTGCTTGAAATGGTACTGTCGTGATAGCAAATCGGTGCGTCTAAAGTAGGAGTAGGTTTCTTATCTAGACATAACATTCAGCTAAGAATACTTTACTGTCACTATCGTCCAAACATTTAGACATGCGAAATAAACTAAAAAGATAAAAAAAAACCTTGATACCTTGAAATTATAAAAGGCCGATTCAAAAATTAGTGCATCCAAGACCAAAATTGAAACATGTCATCACTTAAGAGGTCAGCAATGACAACATTGAAAGCTTTGGCAGCTTGAACTATATAGTAAGCGTCATCTACATGGAGGATGAGGCAGAAGAGTACAATAGCTCTGCTCAAATAAACTTCGAAAATGTTCGGGGTAAATGTAGTATTTTTCAAGTTAATCGCACCAAATGTCTTTTGCAGCAAGAACGTTGTAACTCGAAGGAAAATCAGCTTCTAATGTGTTAAGTAGTTTAGAGTTCCAGCCAAGGTTAGTTCATACATTTTTAGTATATTATAAGTAAAGCGTTTTTCTCAAAATTTTAATTTTTTTAAGCTATGTCAGTCCTCCAAATTGTCAATAGCAGCAACCAATACGTATTAAGTGCTCCGAAATGCAAAATTACTTTTAAGAAGCACTTGCTCAAATTACTACCCCGTTTCAAGCTTCCTTTCCTGTTGTCCCGAAAGACTTCAGAAATGTACCGCTTTCAAAAATTTTTTTGGAATTTTACTTCGAGCGCATAATAAAGTTCTACATTGGATGCGACTCATAATCTCTGTTAAAAATAACATTCATAAAATATTTCTACGAATGCGAACTGATTTTAAAAGAAAACCTTTAATTTTAAAGAAATTTGCTCCTCCGAAAAATACAGCCGCATAATTTACATTAGATACTTTTTATTAATATAATTTCACGTTAGACGTGTTGCATCATTGATGTCACAATTTACCAACACAATCAATTAAAGATGCATACACTTACACGCACAAGTACATAGCCAACCCCAGCATACATTTTCAATCGGAGAATAATCACATTTTTATCGCCAAAGTGATCAAAGGATTTGTCAGTTTGATCTTATTTTTATCTCAGATGATGATTCGTGCGAGTGAAACTCTTCGGTAGTTTCAAATCATTAAGAAGAATAGGCAAATAACTCCCCAAAATAAATTCCCCAAAAAGAATCTCCGAACGAGTCCCCATAATAATTCAGCAAATAATTCACAAAAAGAATTTTTTATGTGTATATTTTCATTTTTACATTTTCAGGCCTGTTCAGTAATGCGTTCGGTTTCAAGAACTTTTCATTGCGGAAGTTTTTTGATGAAAATGGTGAGTCACGCGATAAACACTAGCAGAATCTCTTTTGTGAAGAATTATAGGTTCTACAAATAAAATTGATTTGTATTTACGAAAAAGTAACCATTTAGGAAATATTTGAAAATATAACAGGCCTCAGAAATATTGTTTTGTTTTAGAATAGACATTTTTTAAATTTCTTTTAAATTTCTTAGGAGCTGATGCCACCACGGTGCTGTCGACCATATTGCATCGCGTAAAACTCGTCTTGTTAACTCATCCTGAAAATGTTTGATTTTTATTAGCGCTGAAAGCTACCGTGGAAGAATGTTGAATTCATTAAAAAATGTTGAATATTAAAATGTCTTCCAAATGCTTGCTGGGATATTTCAACTTAAACATTTGTGGTCGAAGTTTTGTCATTAGAAGTGAAACCATTTGAAACACTAAGACACATTTAACACAAAAAAACAAAACTCACTCACACAAATGAAATGAAATCAGAACTGTTCCACCGTGGCACATTTGCGAATGGTTACCCCAACTTTGTTGAATGCGGCTGCGTAAGAGCAAAAGAAAACACACACACGCACACAATAGTTTTAATTATCTTCACCACAGGAATGCAATTTGTGCGATAAACAAAGAAACAAATTTCGGAAGCTTTGTTCGCTGACGAAGCAGCCGCCAGTGGCCTCACCTTCTTGACAGCACCGAAGAAGCAAAAAGCAAAAAAGCGAGAAATGCGCGTTAAGTGCGTTTGTGGTTTTTCCTCATGGCTTTTGTTGGATTGAGTTTTGTTTGCTTTTTCTTGCCACCATTTAATGCTAGCAATCTCCGATATCTTGGCAAAAAGTTAGTACAAATAACGTGAAGGAGGATTTTTGTTCATGTTATTTATTTCCTTTGTATTAAGTAAATCAGTTTTTGATGTGCATATGTACTTACATAAGTCATACACACAAAAACAAAATTCCATCATTATACCATTTCACAGAGAGAAAAACATGTACGTCCGGCTTAATGTACCAAATGATATGATAAATAAGAGCCATTCTAAGCTTTGACTTTTGGCGGACCTTCACCCTGGAAAATTTGTATTTTTTTTTTTTTTTTTTGCAGATTCGTGTTAAGCGATATAACATTTCTATTCAAATATGTTTTCAAAACTTAATTTTTTTAATTCCAAGTGTGAAAAAATGATGAGACACATATCTGTGGACTTTTGACAAAACAACCTAAGTCGAGATAAGACAATTCTCCAGGATTTTAGTCCAAAATACAAAATGTATTTACTTTTGTATTGGTACAATCGGCATGTCTCTATGATTTCTTGTTCCAGAGATATAAGGGTGTCCCATAGTTCACGCAAGATTTGAACTTAGCACCATTCGTGCGGTGAAGAGTTATGAACCAAAACAAAAAAATAATTTGACAGCTGACACTTTTAAATTAGTATAAATGAGTAGAAAGAGGAGATTCAACGCTGCATCAACGAAACTAACCCACAATATTGAAAAGTAGTTAATCAGTTTTTAGGCTCTCCTGAAAAGTTGCCAATTTCGAGTTAGGTTGTTTTGTCAAAAGTCCACAGATATATCCCATTGGTAGTGAAGGGCAAAAAAAGGTAACATTTTTTTTGGGTGGCGCGCCAGAAGGGAGTGCGGGAGGGCATTTCCAAAATTTTATATGGAAACTCATTTTTATTACGAATTCGGATTCTATGTTTTGAAGAATATTTCGATTGTTTTTTTTTTTAAATTTTTTTTTTTTTTAAATATTAAATCCCGGTTTTCCCTGGAATCTCGTTAACATTTTTAAAATATTCTCGTTTTCCGGTATTTGGTATTTGTCGGAAAATAAGAAACCCTACGCTTAATGCATATGAACATTTAAATAGAGAAAAAAAAAAAAAAAAACAACAATACTTAAAACACAAATTCAATAAATACACAGTAAAAATTTTAGTTTAATTTTAAAACCAAAAAAAGTATTTATATAGAACAATGCCAAAAAAAGTTTTAATTTTAAACTATTTTGGAATAAATAATAAGAGAGAGAAAAATGAAAAAAAAAAAAAAATTTAAATTTAATTGGAAAAAAAACAACAAGCCATCCATACTGAGATTCGAACCAAGGGTACAACATCTTGTGTACATAAATTACTAAGTCTTTAGCTCACTCGGCTATCAAACGTATTGACGTAGTTGTGTGAAATTTGTGTTTAAACAATTGAAAAAGAAAATTTTTTTTTTGTTATTTTGTTCTCGTTCTTTTTTTAATGCTCTTTTGATAAATAAAGTTTTTCAAATTTTGAAACTAAAAAGTCTCTCCAAGCTAATTTAAAACTTTGATGGCATTAGTTTCAAACCAAAAGTATTAAAATTGGCGCAGAGAATATTTTAATACTTTTCTTGGATTTATTTTAAAACTAAAAATGATTAGTTTTTTGAATTTAAAGCTATTTTAGGATTGTTTTTAAGCCACTTTGGTATTAAAAATTTTAAAAAACTAAATGGTTTAAAAGTAAATATTTTTTGTGATAAAATTTAAACCTACCGGAATAAATTTCAACCTTTTTGGAATAAATTTTGAATTTAATACCAAAGCAGTTTAAAATCAATACCGAATGGAATCAAAAGTAAACTATCACTTTTTACTGTGTAGCTCCCACAATTGCTTGCGCAATACATTTTTCGTGAGCAATATGCTTATAGCACGCCTTCTCACGGGTTAAGTGTATAGATCGTTACTCTTAATATGTACAGAATTTAATATCTCGATTAGATAAATAAAAAAACCTTAGAACCAGTGGCGGATCCAAGGGGGGGCGATGGGTCCGATCAGCCCCCTCTCAAGCCAAGTGATTAAATTTTTTTTTAAATTATTTGAAAAGATTTTAAAAACATTCTGTTATTATCTAGAAATGTAGTCAATCGGCCCCCCTCCCCTCTTGACAATGCTGGATCCGCCATTGCTTAGAACATAAAAAATAATAAGTAATATGTAATAAGTAATAGGTTTTGAGTTTAGACATCTGAGTGCACAGATGCAAGTCTTTTCAACACTCTCGAATTGAATGTTCTTTTAACGTTTTTTGCATTGCAACCAAACGCACCCTCAAGCAAATATATACGCAAAAGTTAAGCGCTATTAGTCCGAATATATTCTTCATAATCGTCGGATTCTTGGATCAGTCAGTCCACATAAGTCAGGCACCTACAAGTGATTGAAAATTTTATGTGATTCTGGACTTTCATGTAGAGATTGACGAACAAAAACCAGCTTTTGTGGTTTGGGAGCGAACGCCTTCTTTGGCTCTTACTTCAGAGCGATTAGAGTATATGCAAATAGTCAAACAAAACCACTTTTTTTACATAAATTTTGTCTACTAAGTTTTTAAAAAGAATATTTTTATGTATAAAGGTTACATTTTATACACGCATGCTATTCTGCAAAAATCAATCGAAGGCCAAATACAAAAAACAAAAAAGAAACACACCACATTCGCTTTTGCTGTAAAAATGTCAACCTTAATTTATGTGTCGAACGTTGTATCGATAACTTCTTATTGAAAGAGTTTAAAGCGCTATTATTTTGTCACACTTTTAAGCAATTGCCTTTCAAAATGTGCGCTTGTGTCTGCGTGTGTCCTCTATAAATATTATCTGGCATAGCAAAATAATTTACTTTTCACTCGGTTGACGGTACATTTAAAATCTACACTCAACCCTCAATGGCAAACCCTATACCATATTTTATACACAAAATGGCATAGCATGCAAGCTCATATTTTT
Source organism: Calliopum simillimum (assembly GCA_951812925.1). Taxonomy (NCBI): domain Eukaryota; kingdom Metazoa; phylum Arthropoda; class Insecta; order Diptera; family Lauxaniidae; genus Calliopum; species Calliopum simillimum. The sequence continues at coordinate 147,369,502 of OX638368.1, forward strand.
GCCAGTTTTTGCCTTTCTACGCCATTTCGACAGCCATTTTTCGTCCCTTTTTTTGAGTGCTTTTGGCCATTTTGGCAGCGAGCATCAACATTTGTATCAATTTGCAGCCAGGCTACGAGAATTGAAGGGTATATTAAATGTGATGCTGTATGTGTTGTTGTTGTTGCTGTTGTTGTACGGTAGGCTATGCCAACACTAATGCTACGGCAGTAGTAGCAGCAGCAATAAAAAGGATAACCGTAACTTTTGGATATTTGACGGTATATCCTTAAATTGTTGACTTCATAATGAGTTATTCGTTTTAATCTTTATCTAAACGATTTTATCAGCTTCAAATTGAATTGAAGTTTCCATTTTTTTTCATCGCTCCCACACCGTCTTTTTTATAGTTGTTCGTATGCTCCTTCCAGCTTGCTTCTTTTTTTTTTGGCAGGATAACGTGTATAAATATTTATTTAATGTTTGTCCTTTTCAGTCAAGCTGCTTGAAGTTTTTATAAACTGTTTCAATCATGGAGCACCTTCTTGGTATCCCACATTAGAGGCGGTGAAATAAATATAATTGAATATCTTTATATTATTCTCGATGTAAATTTCTTTTTTGTTTTTTTTTTGCTTGAAGTTTTTTAGAATTATAACAACTGAAATGCAGTATTTCCCATATGACTTTTAATTTTTTTCATACATAATTTCTAATAATTTTCACTTGTAATGTCCGTAGTTTTAACAAATTAGTCAAAATAACATCAGAAATTTTGGAGTGCAGACTTTAAATCCATGCCAGAAATCTAAAGTAGGGTTTCTCATTTCTTGACAAATAACGAGTATAGGAAAATGAGAATATTTCGAAGATGCCCGGAAAAAACGAGTTTTAATATTTAGGGTAAGGGAGGGAAATATGGACTACGTGGGTAATATGGACCACACGGTTATTTTCCACTGCGTACATAGGATAAACCGTTATTCTTGTTCAAACTTAACGCTAATGCCTAAAGCTTATAATAGTGCAATTTTAGCGTTCGGTGAGGTCGCATGTTTCTGTAAAGTTGTTTTTTCTAAAAAAAAAGATCAGTGATAATTTTTTTCTATTGAGTATATTTTATTATTTCACTTTACAGACATCGCGTTTTTAAATAAATGGTTAATTATATAAAGTCAGTGAATACCATTTATTATTTAGGAGCACAAATTAGTTCATTAACCACAAGACTTTTTGATGAAAAACCACTTATTTCACACTTTTTTTTTTCTTCATTTTGAGTATTTTCAGTTTTTAATTTTTTTTCTTTATCCTGATGAGATATTTATCTAAAAGTGAATCAGAATAAAGGTAAATTGTTTCCTTTAATGAATGGCATAAAATTAATTGTTTTATTTTATGTTTTTTGAGTTTTATTTAAAAAAGAAAGATTGGTGGTCCATATTTCCCTCCCTTACCCTACTAATTAAAAAAAAAAAATTTTATTTAAAAATACGTCCAAAATACTCATTTCTTTCTTCATTAAATAGAAATACAGTAGAACAAAAATAAAAAAGTTTTTTATCAGAAGAGTTCTTGAAATAAGTTCTGAGACAAACTGGCACAGTAATTGAATTGTCGTTGAGTCGTGTCCTAATTTTGGTGACAAAAAAGGTCAGCCATCGAAAATATTTTTCACTTTTCACTGAGGTTGATCTCATGCAAAAGGGTATGGTACAATACTTTAGATTTCTGGCATTTCTGCACTCCAAAATTTCTGGAGTTATTTTGCCTAATTTGTTAAAACTTCGGACAATACCAGTGAAAATTATTACAAAATATGTATTAAAAGTCCTATGGGAAATACTGATACATTTCAATTGTTATAATTCTGGAAAACTTTAAGCAAAAAATTAAAAAAGAAATTTACATCGAGAATAATATAAAGATATTCAATTATATTTATTTCACCGCCTCTAATGTGGGATACCAAGAAGGTATAGTATAGTATAGTATAGTATAGTATAGTATAGTATAGTAGTTCGAGTAGTTCGAGTAGTGCAGTATAACCTTTAAATTTCAGAAGAATTTGTCTGAACTGTGGGTCAGTCGAAAACACGGCTTGGTTAATTTCAAGAAGTTTTTTAAAATCTGCATAAAATTAAACACTACGTACCAGAATTCTTCGATCAATGATTTTCAAGCGCAGTATCTGGAAAAATCTTTTCTCCAATTTTTTAAGTCAATTTACTTACCAGTATTCATAATTGAAATTCGACAAAAAGCCATTTAATGGTCACCCTGTAAAGATGTATAGAACATATCAATAATTGCTGTACGAAGTACTTATAATGTTGCCAAATCTATTACTTACTATCGATATATTTTACACATCTTTACACATACTCTATAGTACATGCAGCTTTGTTTCTTGGATATGGTCCAAAATTGTTAGAATACGTTTGAATTTGTTCTTCTGAAATCTTTTTTTTTGTTTTTTCAGCAATTAAAAGGAATTTTAATTCTGGTATTAAAACTTTTTTTTGTTTTATTTGTTTCAATTTTATAACTACAAAATTATGATAATTTTATGGAAATTCCAAATTAATTTAACTGCAGTAAAAAGTTTATGGTATTCTATTGCTGCATTGCCTTTTTTATGTTAACGCCAATTTTAATTAAATGCTAAGCATGTGAAGCACCATAAATATTAATTGCATAGCTCGGCAAAGTATAAAAGTTATATACTTTTTTTCTATTAGTAAAATAGCCAACCTCAAAAGGCATTTCTTTTAGGTTTTTGAATTTTCATTGAAACTTTTAAATTACCTTTATTCGTTAAGTTCTTTTGCTGTTTCTTCTACGCATTATATTTTCATTTGGCCAACATAGCAGTTCTCGCATAACAAATACCATTAAACATTAAAAGAACACAACTTTTGCACTGTGGTTAAAGAAAATATCACCTATCTTCCACTTAATTTCAGCATGTTCATGAAGGATTTCATTTAATGCCCAGTTATAATTTTCACATATAAGTATGAAAAAGGGGTTGTAACGGAGGTCATGGACGAGGAAGCGGATGCTGATGCAGAGTTCCAAGACTTGACCTCTGCGAAAACAGAGTTTTAACAGTGATCTTTGATCTTTGTTTACTTCCGCCATTTTAATAGTTAGCTCATTTATTTAATAGGAAGCACTTTTCGGTTTTTAGATTGATATATCAAATCTTCCAAAATTTAAATGGTGCTTATTTAAACCAAAAGGAAACTTTTGGTGTCCTGAGAACGAAATTCCAAGTAACTTTAATTTTAATTTTTAAGCCACCCTAGTTAATTCGTGTTTTTAGGATTTATAGCAACTTTTTCCACTTTTAAATGGATGTTACCACCATCGTTATACTTCCGTTTTACCGCGTCAAAATTTGCGGAAGCTAAGGCGGAGTTACGATTTTGTGCGGAAGTTCCACACTTGCGGATGCGAAGAAATATTACGACCATAGTATGAAGTTAATAGATATGTACATGATGTTTTCTTTTAAGTTATAAAAAAGACAAAACACGTATTTTTTATCTATTTCAATAAGGGGATACCTTTAATCTCGTAAACTCGTAAACCATGAAAAACTCGAAAGTTTACGAGCTTGTTTTCAGGAACACACATTTCTAAAAACGTGTAAACAACGTATCAGCTGTCATATAATTTGAATAATATTCAATTCAAATTCAATTTTCAAAACAAAAAATATTTTTTCAATACATTTATTTGACAACAATCGCTCTCGTACTTTTTCGATGCTATTTACGCATCGAATTTGCCTCGTAAGTTTTCGAGGCCTGGTAAACTTTTTCTTCATACAAATTTTTAAATTTTGTTTACGAGACTCGAAAGTTTTCGAGGTTTACGTGCTTTTCGAGGCTTTTACGAGTTTAAAGGAATCCCCTTAATATTTTATTAACAGTTCGATAAAATTTTTTAATTTACAAAAATTTTTTTTTCACTTTTTCTAACTTATTGAATATTTATGATCATAGAAACTGCAGGAAGGTGTTAAAAAGAAGATTGTTTTTAAATGTTGATTATACATATGTTTATTACTCGACATGTTGTGTATGCTTTAATGGGTAATTATAGTCGACTACAAATTTTGAAAATATTACCATAATTTGTCAATTTGTTCACCATTTCAAAGACTGAACCTTATTATTTTGTGCAAAATGACATTTTTTATTCATCGGGCATTCTTTGTAAAATATGTCAAACATACACGTAGCAAATTATTGAACTTGAATATCTCAAAAAACTGATCAAAATCGTAAATGTTATGCTTTGACCCGAAAATATCTTAATATTCGACAAGTAAAATGTATTTTATAGCTTTGGAATTTACTTAATAGAAATCAATTCTGCACCACACTGCAAAATAAATATGTATTTGCACCTTAGGACAGAGACCATGCGCTTACACAGAAACATTTTTATTCTGCAGTGAGTTCGTTAGATCGACGTACAACATGAATCCTCTTAGGTTACTACTGATGGGGAGGGTTGCTTATAGCGAGGATTTGTGCCGCCAACGGGAGCAAGAAGACTCATGATAGTTCGTTAGGTTACCTCGATTCATTGGTAGTGCAACTTATTTTGGTGCTGCTGCTGCTGTTGCATTTTGCTTGCAGCTGCACTTAAGTCATCGATTGAAGCGTTCATAAAATTTCCATTTCGTTGATTTTCAATTGAAATTTCGCTTGCGTTACGATGCAAATCGTTTAAAAGCTTGGAAGCTGTTGGCTGTTGTTGTTAGTTTGTTTGTTAATTCATTTGTGTATGTGTGTGTGTTTGTTTCACTTTGTAAAGGTGTTTGTGCACAGTAGCATTGGGTCAAGTACCTACCTTTCTATGCTCCTCTGCGCTTCATATTTAAAATGCACTGGAATGCCAGACGAAAGAGTGAAATCACCATTTCTTTTGTTTTATGTTAAGTTTCTTGTGCGCACAGCAACTTTTTAAACGCGCCAAAAGCAAAAGTATTTCCAAAGCTTCATCGAATGGTTATCATAATCGTAAGCTTCTTAACAATCCTTACATTTTTATACTTTAATGAAAAGCGATGTTTTAATGCTGCTTTCTTCTAAGTAAGCCTTTGTAAACTTTCTTCAATGAATTGACCTTAATTCAATAAAATTGTTTTGATATTATGCAGCTTTTGCATATTGGCCATGATTATTCGTTTTTCTTTATAGTCCAGTCAAATAGCGATTTAACTTTCCAATTAAAGCTAAAAGATTTCCAAAATTTTTCCACTGGAGCTTACAACATTTAGAACTTAGGCTCTGTCAGTTGCTAAGCCCTCTATTTTCTGCTAAAGTTTTGAGATGTTTGGTCTTTTACGCATAGTAAAACTAAATGGTACTTCTACAATCAAGGTGGTATACGTACTTCTACATTGAGTGACGGAACATCTTGTTAAGCAATCTCGTAAGCCCTTTCATTTCCCACAATATTGCAGAGTCCAGATACCCACAGTAATCGTACTGAGTTCCTATTGCTCAGACTTTGCAAAAACTCGTAACAGTTCGATACCGTTTAAGAATTCATAGTGTTGCTTTTAAGCAATTTAAGAGCTGCTTGACTATCAATGTAAATATAAGAAATATTTCGTACCAAAAAATCTGCGGCTTTTTGAGTCACAACTACCACTGCCTGAAAGATGCTACAGTCAGTAGGTAGCTTATAGGATTCCCATGTATTGGAGTGTGATACATAAAATCCAGCGCCAACCCCCTCATTTTGCTTAGAGCCATCTGTGCATATATATTTTCATTTGGTGGGTCTAGGTGAGGTTATGTCCAGTAGTCCCTGGACGGAAATTTAACTACTTCCTGTCGAACCGCGTTGTTGGTGATAAATAATCTGTTGTGATATTTTTAATACCATCTACATTGCTATGTTCACAAATTTCGTGTTTGAAATGGTTTGGTTTTTTCAGTCTAAAAACTTTTCTTAACAGTACACTTTTGGCAAAGAGATCGATTGGTAGTAAATTTAGAATTAAGTTGAGTGAATTTGTTGATGTTGCTTTATGCGCTTCTGTAATGCCAAGTTTTCGTTATCATAAAGAGCTTCCACCAAATCATCACCCCATATAATAAGATAGGTTTTACAATAGACCCAGATCTTGGGTTCAGTCCCCAAGTACAGCCAAAAATTTTTTTGCATGCATAGAAGGCATTATTAGCTTTCTTTCATCGTTCTCCTATTTTGGTTTTCCAAGTCAATTTCTTATCGAGAATTATTCCCAGAAATTTAGCTTGATTTATTATTTAAGCATACATCCCTAAACGTGGGTATTTTATATTTTCTTGTAAAAAGGACTAGCTTCGTTTTTTTAGCTTAAATTTTGAGTTCTTTACTTTAAGCCCATCCACACATGATTGTGAGTGCAATTTTAAGTAGCTCACTTAGTTCATTTAGGAAACGACCTCTTGCTAAAATAACAACATCATATGCGTAGGCCACTCCTTTGACCCCCCTGCATTGAAGAGTTTTAAGCAAGGGATCTAAAAGGAATATCCATAGTATCCCCTTGTTGAAAATTTCTGAGTACTTGTTTGTCCCCATTCGGCTTGATTATGCGGTTGCTGAGCATGGAAACAATCCATCTACCCCCGCACTCAAAACGGCATTTGTTTGTGCTTCTTTTGTTAAATAATTGAAGGTTCCTTCGATATCGTGGAAAGCCGCTAATGTAAATTCTTTATACTGCAGGGAAGATTCGATCGATTGAACAACTGTGTGTAAAGCCGTTTCTTCGGATTTCCTTTTTTGATATGCAAGCTGTGACATACATAAAATGCTTTTAGGAAGCTTTACTCTGATGTGTGATTCTAATATACGTTCTATTAATTTGAGCAAAAAAGTTGTTATGCTAATAGATCCGTAGTCCTTGGGCTTAGCGTCGCTACTCTTACCACCTTTCGGTATTAAGATCACACGTGCTAGGCACCAGGACTTTGGGGTCACATTTAGCCTTAAACATCTTTCAAAAATATTAATAAGCCATTGTAGAAAATTTTCCATTATGTTTTGCAGCATAGCTGGAAAGATCCCATCAGACCCTGGCGATTTGATCAGCTTAAAAGGATGATTTGTCCATTTCACTCTGGTTTTAGAAAAGATGTCTAGGATGTTGTCTGTGCGGAGTTTGTATTAATATGAGACTCGCTTTTACAGCCATGAAAGTGAGTGTTGAGTAGTAGCTCAACTCAAAAGTCTCTTGCTGGTGCTGCGTTCAGATGCCGTTTTCTTTTTGTAATAGAAGAGAAGATATCTCTTTTTTGGAAAGAATTTTTCTCCATGGAGCTTCTTTTTTGATTTTCGAATAGGACAAGCGTTTTGCAAGGCTTAAACCATTATGGTTACAAGCTGCTCATTCGCTCGCTCAATGTTTTCAATACTTTCTAGCGGACCTGGTTTTTAATTACATAGCTAGTCATTTACAATACTTATGTATTTATTCCAGCCGGTTTTTTTCGCATCTCTGAAACATTTTTTAACTATGGTTGTGTCAGAACTCACTTCGAAACTTATGCACTTATAATTTGACAAAGAAACCTTATTCAGGACACGCCTACACTAGAGCATTATTAAAGTTTAGCTTGCATGGAAGGTACTATGCTCTCTTATCTTAATTTGTATGAGTGAAATTGGGTAAGATTATCTCTGAAAACGCTTTCAGTATATCTTTTTGAAACTTTTGTTGATATCCGAACTTTTTTGTCCGATTACACATAGTTTTTGCACAGAGCTTATACTTACTGTCCTTAGTAAATATATATGTACGTTATGCCTCTTAGTTGACTTATCGCGAATAATAATGTTAATAGTGCGATTTGACTATTTTTATTCTGGGCGGTAGGCGTTTCTGTTGTCCGATTTCGCTTACTTTCAATCACACGAGCTAGCTTTAACGACAAATTATTACAATGATTTAAGGAGTTATTTTTCAAAAGGGCATAAAACCATGTTAAACAAATTTTCAGTAATGAGAAAAAACTTTTATGGGCTGTTTACAATGACATATTTTTTTTTAATATCTCCTGTATTATAGTGAGTTGACCAAAGATTCTAATCCCCTTAACATTTTTGTTGTAACATATTTGCAGTAATTGCAAAAAGTAAAAAACATTTGGAAATAAGCCCTTTTGTTCTGAAACGTTTGGAAATAAGCCTTTTTGTTTCAAAATCACTCTTATTTCACCATTTGGAAGTTTATTTTGATGTCTATAGGCATGGTATGTAAGCACCTATATAGCCTGGGGTATATAAAAAATACTAAAAGTTTTTTTGGCCACTATTCAAAATACGTCTTTTTGTATCAAACTCTAAAAATTTCTTTGAAATTATATGAAAACAAGCCCTTTCGTTCTGAAATGCGACTTTTGATGAAAATTTTATCTTAGAAAAATGCATTTTTTGTGATGAAATTTGGACTAGAGGATGCATTTTAGCATGGTAATGGCGATGGCATCCTTAGGTTTGTTCGAGGTTGGAAGTAGTTTTACGCCCTTTTGAAAAATCACTCCTCATTTCCACAGTCAGACAAACGAACATAGCTTTATCAACTCAAGACCTGCCGCGAATCAAGAATATATTTATTTTTCAATACCTGAAACGCCTCCTTCTCTACATTACAAACTGAAGGGCAAAGTGAGTATATCCTGGGTGAAGGGTATAGAAAGATATAAATTTTATAGTCTCCGAATCCATAATAGCCAAACGGACAAACATACATGTGGAATTCCGCTATTTGTATGACACATTCGACGGCGAACCAGACAGCATTTCCTGTGCAGTAAAGTCATTGCTGCATTATCTCTGGGGCATGTGACACTTTTCGTAACTAATTCATTCCTGCTTGTAAATTCCTCAGAAAAATTATGAATAAAACTGTTTGAGCTCTCGTTTACATTTCCACGTAGGCCAATAATGCTTTCGACTGAATTGCCTGTGTGAGCATGCTCTGATGATTCCGCATCTGCTATTTACCCAACTTTTTGGAATTTGGATATTTTTTTCTATGCTCTAAGATTATTCAGTAACACTAATCCTGTTTCACTAAAGTTCTTTAATAAAAGAGTACATTTTCTGCATCTCAAGCAAGGATATAAAGGGAACTAGAGCCAATTCGGCGAACCCTGTATTATTTTCGTTCAATAAAAAAACCGTGATTACCCGCAATAAATTCCAAAAGCGCACGTCGAAAATTTTTTATTTTTTCAAATTATTGTCATGAGAATAACCCATTAATGACCGTCTTGATTGATGCGTTAACGAATTAATCTTCAATCTGCATTTCTGTTTAAGTGAAATTTTTGCCCGAAATTTTTTCTTCTAATAACCTTTATTTAATAATCAACCAACTGAGCGTACAAATTTTAGTTTGGCTCAAAAATTCCACGAAATTGAATCGAATGTAAATACGAAATTATCAGAGCGTGGTCGTACAGGCGTTCAGTTTAAAACATTATTGCACTATGTGGAAATTGTAATGGGTGATCTCAATCGGTTTGAAGATTTGATTTAGGCAACATTTTTTTTCGTTTTAGTGAATTTTGGAAATTAAAATTTGGCATCACTGCATGTGTGCATTGCTAAAATTTTCAATTTTAAAAACTACACGTATATAATAAAATAAAGCGCTGTCGATGGATGAATTTATCTAAATAGACTACATTGCAAAAGGTTAATAGTAACATGGCTCTGTGTAAATAAAATTATAGGCATTGAAGACAAAAGAAATTGACTACGTTAAACGCACGAGGTGTATTATACACGCCCACAATTGGCAGTGCATTAAAGCACACAGAGGAAGTATTTTATTTAATGACACGTCGTCCTTGTGTGTTTTGTTGTAATTTTTGTTTATTGTGAATATCCTTAGAAGCAACTACATAACTGACACCAAAAGTAATAGAATTTCTGTTGTTCTTTGCATTTAGGGGCACTTTGGGGATTTTGAGAATCTCATGACGATGTTGTGGGTAAAAAGTTATCCCTTTTTTTTCAACCACAACCGTATTCACCTGTTTGTTCGGGGTAGCTCATCCTTAGGGTTGATGTACTTACTGATATACATAGTTTAATTACACTGTAATATTTAAGTTTCACATTTTCTTAACAATATCTTAGGCATTTATTTGAACATTCTTATGTTTGGTGTAAAGCACAGTATGACAATTGCAACTTAAGTATTACTTTTTTTAAGGTATGTTGTTGTGATATGTTTTTATGAGTTTTTATTCCATACACATAGGATGTTTTGTGCTTCTATGTGTAACACACAGTTGGAAAAATAACTAGTATTGAACCTTTGTTTATTTGAATTTATGTACTTACAATTCTAAAGTTGCGGAATACTGCAAGACCTTTATGGGCATTTTTATGTATTTTTCATGTGTTATGAATTTTCTTTTTCGGCATGACCACAGATAACACCTTTACTTGTTTTCATTTTTGTATATACTATATAGAATGACACCACTTAAACAGCATTTGATATCGATGGTACATATAAATCATATAAAAACTATCAGATGATATTTTTTCTGAGAATGATTAGAAAACATAAAGTAGCGCAACAAATTGGAAGAAAAAATTTTGCATGAGATCCTGACTCTTTTTAATGGGTAAATTTGCGGTCGCTAATTTCGAATTTGGCAACCGTTTTTCTCTACAAGAAATGTAAGTACTTGTCGTATTGTCTTCATCTCATTGATGGCTGCTGTAAGCAAATGAGCAACTTTGAATGATCTTTGCCTGAATCGATTATTTTACCAATTTCACGAACTATCCCAGAACATAATCAAATTCAATACCACTTGTCTTCGGTTTCAACTAAATCGCACATTTATTTGCTTTCATTACATCAACCTTATTGTCAGACAAATATATGTGGCACTGCAATATCTGCGTATCTCGACTAAGTTTACGCCAGTTAAAGCCAAGCGAAAGCTAATGATATAACTTATAGTCCCGTTTATAAGCAACTGAAGTGCTTCCACTTTATAATGTCAACATTTTTTTATAACTATGTAAACTTGAATTTTAAAAATCAAATTATTATTAGGGTAAGCGAGAGATATATTTACTACTACGCAGCTAATATGGACCTCACGAGCACAATAAGTAAATCAGAATAAAGGTGAATTGTTTCCTTAAATGAATGAAGTAAAATTAATTGTTTTGTTTCATGTATTTTGGGTTTTATTTAAAAAAGAAAGATTGGTGGTCCATATTTCCCTTCCTTACCCTACTACTGAAAAATTTGTTAAAGCAAACTGAATTTTATTATTATTTCCAAAATAAATTAAATAAACAGCTGCAAAATATAATTTTAAGCACGCAAAATTTAATTAAATACCACATCACCACATATCTATAGCAAATTGGACTGTAGGTCGATGCATAACTTGCAAATTGCTTTTAACAACGCTTCTCGCTCTGTGTATGGGATTTGCAGATATGACCATGTCTTTTCATGGTTAAGAGCTTGGAAACTGTTGACATATTACCAAAAAACAAAATTTAAGAACCTAACCAACTTTAAGCATTTAATACTTAGTACCTGGATACCGATCCCTGCTCGGTCAACAATCTAATCTTATTATTTTAGTCGATGTTTTTATTCATAGCTATTTTTGTTATGAAACTTGTATCTTTTCACTTCTAACGGTCATGCTTTCAAAATGATAAATAAACCGATGAGAATAATAGCAAGACAAAGTCGAAAAGCATCGAATGGTATAGAAAAATATCAAAAACTAAAATTTTTTATGGTGAAATAGAATGCCTCAAAATATTTCGTATTTTGTATGGCGGCTGAAATATCTTATCTTCAAAGGATCATAACTCGGAAAATAAGAATCCTATTAGAAAAATCCGAAAGGATGCTATTAATAAAAAATAATTTTACCTTTTCTTGTAGCTACGCTGTAAGACTGAACACAGCGTTTTCTTCAACTTCAAGCAAGGATATTTCAAAATCCTGCAGGTATAATGTCAGTTCTACTGATGAAGACGGATTCAGCGTCAAAAAGTACCTAAGACTGACTGCATATAAGAATTAAACAGTTCATTCCATTTTTATTTTTTTTTTTTGTTGTGCCTGAGTTATTAAACAAAATTTTTATTTTGATAAAAAAATGGGCGAGGCATAGCCTTCTTTTTGTTATGCTTTAGATACTCCTGATCCAGATCCGCATACCAAATTTCATCAAAATATGTTGTACCTTTTGCGAGAAATAGCATTTAATGGGTTTTGCTTGTATGGGAGGTTCCACGCGCACTTTCGATATTTTGCCTAATTTCAGGTCGTAGGTGCCTAATAGCAAGTAGACTCCCTACGGTTAAATTCAGAAAGATTTCTTTAGTAGTTTTCTTTTTAAAGCGCATTATATTTTTGTGGGTGGTGCCACACCCTTCAACGAGTTTTCCCAATATAACGGCATATCACATATTAATACCTGTTTACAGACGTAACAGCTCCTAAATTTTCATCAAAATTGTTGAAGTCATATTTAGTAATATTGAATCAAAATTTTCAAGGGTAAAAAAGTGGGCGTGGCACTTCTTCGATCCCGCCCACTTTTCGTTTGTTACAAGGTATTATAAAGCAGTACCTACATACCAAATTTCATTAAAATACCTTGTAAAATTTGCGAGAAATAGCATTTAACGTATTTTGCTTGTATGGGAGGTTCCACGCGCAACTGCGATATTTTGCCCACTTTCAGATCAGAGATGCTATATAGCAAGTAGGCTCCCCACAGTTAATTTAAGAATGATAACTTCATTAGTTTTCTTTTTATACCGTATTATATTTTTGTGGGCGGTGCAACGCCCTTCACCGAGTTTTTCCAATATAACGGCATATTACATATTAATACCTGTTTACAGAGGTAACATCCCCAGAATTTTCATCAAAATTGTTGGAGTCGTTTTCGAGTAATATTGAATCAAAATTTTCAAAGGCTAAAAAGTGGGCGTGGCACTTCTTTGATCCCGCCCATTGTTTGTTTGTCACAAGGTATTACTGAGCCGTACCCGCTCACCAAATATCATTCAAATACCTTGTATGGTTTGCGAGTTATGACCATATCAAATTTAAAATTAAATGCGATGCCACGCCCCCTGGTGAGCTTTTACAAAGTTCAAACCTAGCTCATTCTTCATTGTATTCTGAAATCTAACATTGTCAAAAGTTTCATTAAATTCGCTGCAGCCGTTTTCGAGAAAAAGTTTTGCCCGTTCCAAACATACATAAGTACATAGGTACATAAGTACATAAGTACATACAATTTTATCTCGTATAAGAAGAGAAGATACCTTTTTCAAATAAATATTTTTTTTTTCTTTTTTTGTAAGTAAAAACCAATATTATGTATTTTGTGTAAGCTAAGTCGGTAGCAATGTATACTTTTATTTATTTAATATTGTTTAAATTAATAAATTTTTTATCTTATTTTACGTTAAAATGTTTGTAAATTACCCTGTCATTTTTACTCTAAGTTTATCTTTAGAACTCATACATTCCAATGTGTTATTGAACAATTAAATTTCCTGTATAACAAAAAGATTGTAATCTTATTGTACTATTGTTAGAATAAATTAATTTGAAAATGAAATATTGTCGATTCAATTAATGTTATCTCAACTTCATACAAAGTTAAAATAAAGAAAAGAGTAAGTTCGTATAGCCCAGGAAAATTTGAATTTTTCTGCGAAATAATTCCAAGTGAATTTTTTTCACCGGAATTATCTTTATTTATGCATGATAAATAAAGTGTGAAAAGTCCATTGCAAAGTCGTGTGCGCATAAAAAGTAATTAAGGCTCAAATGTCGCTAAAATCAGCTTTTGCAAATATCTCGCTAATGCTAACTTTTACAGAAAAATGTTGGTCTTCAATTTTGCAGCACAGGAAATGTCCAACAAAAGTACGTTTTTTCTTACGACTTATAGTTTAGAAGAAAACCCAATTTTAAAAGTAGTAAACAGTTATGGTATGAAATGCTACCTATGAGTTCATATTTTAAATTGCGATAACTCTTCAATCAGAAGTCGCAAAAATAAAATTGGAACACCGTTTAAAAGATAATTTGATTTTCTATATAGCGTACTAATTTTTTCGAACGACTCATGGTCTTAAAGGTATTCGTGAAAAACCATTAAGGCTTCGAAAATGCTGGTTTTTGAAGGATAATTTTCTGATAGCTTGTGCACTGTGTATGGTAACTCTGCTTTTAACGGCGTCGGCTAGTCATAAAATATCTGCAACAAATCTCACCACTCGTTTGGCTCGAAAGCTAAATAACAAACAAATTAACATCTTCACGAAAAATATTGTTGTGAAGTTTCTTATGAAAAGTGCTATGTGCTTCCTAAAGGTGTTAGCCTCATTTGTCTAAGTTTCTATTTCACGAGATATATACAAAATCGTTTAAGGAAAGTACTTTTTACCGTAAAAGTTATACTAAAAACAAAGAAAAGGATGCGCCACCGGTAAATATTATGGGCTCTCCTTGCACCAGAAATATTGTTTTCTATCACTGCAACTATTAAACCTGTTTGAAAGCAAAAAAGAAACTAAAAATAAATTTGAAGCAGTCTAATACACTCGAACCATTACATCGTTTCCATATGCTCTGGTTACGTACTGTACTGTTTGTAATGATTTTGTCATTGGTGTTTGCCTGATGTAATAATTGTAGTTAATATTTTAACTACTAAGAATACATTTTAGTATATTCCATTATTCTTGTAACCAAAAGTCGTTTTTGTTAATTAATTTGCTTAAGAGATACAAACGACATCAAGCGAACATTTCACTTAAATAACTGCAGCCTGCAAAAGTATTTAATTTGTTAATAAAAACGTAACACCCTTTAATGTGATATACTTAGGCTTGCAGGGGTTTTCCTGCGGCAAAAAAGTAGAAACTCATTACTTTTGGGGATTATAACTTTTTCCAGTGGTTTTTTTTTTTTTGGGTTCAACTTTTTTTTTGGTTAAGAGCCAGTCAACACGTTTCTTCACTTTTAATTTTCACTCATTTAATTTAGTACAACAACAATAGCAAAAACAACAGTAGCAACCAACCAACCAGCACAAATGAAGTAAAAAGTTAACTTATTAATTTTCATAAGTGTAATTCAGTGTATTACTTTGACTAATAAAATTGTGGCAACAGCAGCAACAACAACAGGAGCAACAACAACAACAGCAACAACAACAACAGCAGCAACAACAACAGCAGCAACAACAACAGCAGCAGCAACAACAAATAGCATTAACCAAATTACTTTTTGTTGTTCACATGTAAAGCGTGCGTTAGCTCATTTGTTTACACACACACATAAGTACTCACACATATGCAACATATATACGTATGTATATATGCCATCTAGTATGTACGTAATTATTTTTATGGGCCAACCTTAGCTGCTACATTGCTGCAACGAATGCCTCACCTCTGCGGTAAGTGACTACCTACATCCGTGCGGCCTTATGACAATGCAATGCTGTTTATTGCTAACAACATTTCTTACTTATTACACTCTGCAAAATAGACAAATCTTCTGAATGAAGTTATTACAAATCAGTTATGAGCTTGTCAAATGAAAATATTGCGTTCGATACATTTCTGAAGTAAACCTGAGCAACAAAATTTAAATATTTACTTAGTATCTGGTAAAAAAATTTTCAAGGGAGCCACCTATGAACTTAAAAGTAAACTAGTAAGGGTGTTACCTTTGGCCTGGCCTAAACATTAAATACCCTACACTACCGTATTTTGAAAATTTTGCTTATACTGGAGTTGCCACGACCTCTTTTCCGAATCACATAGCTTTTGCTTAGAGCTTGCACTTACTATTCCCAGTGAATGAGTGGAATTTCGTTGAATTATCCGAGCTTGTCTGGATTTTGCTCAGAGTTTGTATTTAATGTTTAAACTGCCTGAGTGAAATTTAGTTGGATTATCTGAAAAAAATGTTGTCAGTATAGGATTTTGAAGATTCTGTTTATGAGGGAGGTGCCACGCTCTCTTGTCCGAGGTTTCATAGTTTTTACTCAGAGCTTGCCTTTACTGTTTTTACTGCCTGAATGAAATTTAGTTGAATTATGTCAAAAAATGTTTTCATTATAGCACTCTGAACCTTTTGCTTATATATATGGTAGACGCCACGCCCTCTTGTGCAAGCTCGCCTAGTTTTGCGCCTACTGTCCTTAGTATTTATTTGTATTTTGGTTGCATTGTTGTAAAAATACTACTTAAATTGAATTTTGAATATATTTTTTGTATGGGCGGTAGGTCTGTCCGTTGACCGATTTCACTCATTTTCAATCCCAGTGTATCAAATTTCATTGAGTTATCTTGCTCAGCTTTCCTAAAAAATGTATTTTCACGCACAGCCAGCCACCCAGCCAGACGGACGGACATGGCTATATCGACTTAGGAGGTAACACTGATCAAGAATGTATATACTTTTCTATATCTGACACGTCTCCTTCTCTGCGTTTCACACGGAAGGACAAAGTGAATATACCCTGGGTATGTATGTATGTATGTATTCTCCTTTAACTCCTAGGAGGAGCATAGGGCCAATATGAAATCTCTCCATTTGTCAAGATCCCTTGCGATGACTTTGATCTCTTGCCACGATTTTCCCGATTCTTGGATTTCCTTTTCCAACGACCTTTTCCAGTTGGTTTTGGGTCTACCACGTCCTCTACTGCCTTGTGGATTCCACTCAAGGGCCTGGCGACAAACTTCGCTGTGTGGTTTTCGGAGAGTGTGACCAATCCATCCCCATTTGCGCAGCTTGATCTCGTTTGCTATAGCCTTCTGTTTGCATTTGTGATGTAGCTCGGCATTTGATATAGCGCGAGGCCACCAAACCTTTATTATACGCCTTAAGCATTTGTTGACGAATACTTGCAGCTTGTTCGTTAGTTGTTCAGTAACAAGCCATGTTTCGCACCCATATAACAAAACCGATTTCACGTTTGAATCAAAAATGCGCACTCTCGTTTTGGTGGATATAAGGGATGTAAAGATAAAACCGACTACCTTCTCTCTTTATCTCGTAAAACATGTAGAACTGTTGTGGGAGCCATCACTGGACACTGTCTTATTGGTTATCACGCTCATAGAATGGGCATTCTAGTGGATAGTAGGTGTCGGTGGTGTAATGAAGACGAAGAATAGAATTTGGAACATCTACTGTATTTTTGTCCAGCGCTTTGCAGAACCAGATTTAAAACCCTTGGACAAATGTTTTTTAACAATCTTGAAGAACTTTCAGATACTAGTCTAAAACCAATAAAAAACTTCGCAATGGCTTCTAAAGCCTTCACGCTCAAGCCTGAAGAGAGCTGAAACCCCATTATTACATCTAATTAATTACATCTACGCGACTCAACGTCCGGGATGATGTGGTATTACTATGGACCTTTTTGGTCTATGTGTGGCTAATTTGCCGCCACTTAAACCTAACCTAACCTAACGGATGAAGACCATGTTTTGTTCAGTTGAGCAAACGTGCCTTTTGCTTTTCCATCCATGGAGATAATGCTGCCTAAATACGTGAAGCTTTCGACGTTTTCGATGTCATCGTTGCCAGCTCTAAACGTGATGTCATTCCGGTTTGCCTTTAGCTTCATGCTTTTAGTCTTGGATACGTTGATTTTCAGGCCGGCCTTTTGTGATTCCAAGACAAAGTCTTCAAATTTGTTTTGCATATCTGAATGTTTGGACGATAAGAGCCAGATGTCGTCAGCATAGTCGAGGTCTTCTAGATGTTCAGTAAAGTTCCATTGGATACCCCTTTTGGCCTTATTAAGAGCTTTATCTAGAATATCGTCAAGAACGATAAAGAAGAGAGATGGTGATAGTAAACACCCCTGCCGTACGCCTGAATTAGTGGTGAATGTCGGTGACAACAACCCGTTGTGTAACACACTGCGTTTAAAGCCTTCATATTGTGCACGTACTAAGTTTATGGCCTTTGCGGCAATACCTCTTCGTTGCAGTGACGCCCAGATGTTTTCTCGGGAGACACTGTCGAAGGCAGTGCTATATGTAGACAAATATACCCTGGGTAAGATATAATAATTATTTTTTTCGGCATCCAATAGAAATACCGTCAAAACTTCTAAGGCGATTGCCTTCCCCACAGCGTCAAACGACGTTATCGAAGTGATTGTAGGAATGGTAACAGTAGATTTTCTGACATGTGAACTGCAACGCACATACCTCGCAGGCACAAAAGCATCCTAGGCTGAGAAGAGAATGCGCAGCATCAAATAGTTGCAGCGAATATGTGAAACATCGGAGAAGACGAGATGGACACTTGCTCAATTCCCAAATACTGGAGCATGGATCGACCGTAAACATGGAGAGGTTAATTTTTACTTAGCCCAGCAACTCAGTGGACATGAATGTGTTAAAAATAACTTCATTCTTTTAAATATGATGATGACCCCCCTATCTTGACTTCCCTTGCAAATTTGAAGATATCCAAAACTCTTTGTTGAACTGCCCACTTTTCAGAGACATTCGTCGACAAATATAAGAAGCTTTTGCTGGGCTTATCACAGTGTCAAATCTCGTACCAAATATGTATGTGTGAAATTACAACCAAATGGTAGTCAGTTTATTAATTTGAAATGAAAATGATGTAAGAACTCCGGCATATTGAACGTCGAAGAGCTTCCAAACCGAAAGTACCAGCAATCCAATTACATTGAAGACACAGGTTCGATCAGCGACCTGATAGATAATGGAGCAGGTTTTTGGAGGATTTCACTTTTCGTTAAAAAAATCACGAGGATGTGTAAAAAATCCCGTAACTGTTCGTGCTTCTTTTCTGTTCAATTAATTAACCAGTTTGTTCTCTTTTTAGAAACAGTGGACATGAATGATTAAGCATGTCTTTTGCCTATGGTGTCGTTCCAGCCTTCTTTGATTTTTCTGTCTAGCCAACTATTTAGATTAAGTTTAATTAAACTCAAAGGTTGGCCGGAGAATGAAGTACGAGTATGTGCAACAAGTGGTGCTGATGATTTTTTTCTAGCGAGGTTATCTTCATTGCCCATATTCTAGATATCTAAATAAGATGAACCTTATATTGAGAAGCCAGGTTGATAAATTGTTGAAGGCACCCACAAAATAACATCGACGTAATAAAGGAGGAGTTCAAGGCTACTGGAGTCGCTTTGGTATCTAACAGAACATATGCATCTGTTTGTTCTATACGGAAGTGTCTTCCGTATTCTGTTAGACAAAGCACGATTGCGTGCACTTCCGTCTGGAGCACTGAGTTTTTTGCTCATGCATGCATATATTTTATGTCTCAGTCTGACCCATATACATCAGCGTCAACTCCCTCAATTGTTTTGGAGTCATCTGTGTATCAAAGGTGGTAATCACCAACAAAACGCGTTGTTCCTTTTCCCAAGCATTACAGCTGGGGAATGTTACTTGGTGGTAATATAACTCTTTTGGGAGATTAACTTTCAGACCAGAGTTTTTGTACTATCCGGCAAAATTTTGTCTTCATATTTACCTCGAATAAGGATTGCAAAATCATCAACATATCAACTCAAAACCATTTGAACTGTTTTCCTGCGAACAAAAGCTGTTCAACCATTATGGGACCAAATGAGAGGAGATATTAGTCCACAATGATGGCAGCACCTTTTCAGACAACCTTGTTTATGTCTTATAAAAGGTTTAACAAAGTGATAATGAACTATAAAAAAGGAACTACGAGAATTGTCTGCCGAATATCATGTTAAGAATTTGTGGCACCTGATTTTGCAGTTTACCTACAAGAAATTATAAAACAGCTGGCAGTATTTGGAAGTTTTGGATTGATTGGGAGCTGCCACAGCTCTTGTCAAATTGATTATACTTAAAATATAGCAATACCATTAATCAAATGCTACAAATGTCACTCCAATATATTGGTTTTAAAATAATTAAAATATTTACCACTTATTTGCGAACGAAATTTTTCCATTGCACAGTGGCAACAAATAGTGTGGCCCAATTGTTTCAATATTTTGCTTAAACTACTCATATTTTTATTATCTTAGGAAATGTATTGGAACCAAGAAATACACTTTTCTATATTGTGAGATGTCACGCTAAACCTAAAGATGCACAATTGAAACTTGAAAAAAAAAAGTCAATATAACCATACATCTAGATGTATCCAAATAGTCGATTAACTGAACAAATCCAACATTTCACTTTTGGTTAGTCCAGCTTATTTATTGTCCTTATTACCACTTGCTGTAATTTATCATTTTGCCATATGAACGCTACTGAATGTAGCACTCTTTCTAACGCCAACTCTGACATTCAGAATGTTATCGTTCTCACACTTTCAACAAGCCTTTGCAAATGCTACAAAAGCTTTGTGGTATTTAGAAAATGGCATTCATTATTTGCTTACGTATTCACTTTACATTTAAAAAAGGACACTTTCGCGCATCCTTTTACGCTTCATACATTTGCAATGAGGCGGACTACTGTGCTGCATGATCCACAAAATTGCCGTCTCGTTGCCTGTGGCATCTTGTCGTGAAAGGGGTACTTACAATTTCATAGTACGAGTTGGTTAAATGTATTTTAGTGACCGCGTTAGAGTTGGCCGCGGCGTTTTAGCATATTTAAGAGGTTGCCTCTTTTGTGGCGAAGAGTTAACTGCTGCTCGCCTAGTTATGCAAAGCAAAAACAAACAAAAAAGTACGACAAGTCAAGCGAATGTCTAATTAACTGGAACATACGCATAGGCTTTGTATTTATTTAGAGAGAAAGGTTGAAAGTCAGATGTTCACCAGTTTTTTCTCATTACCATGAATAGACATAATTATATGAAGACTGACTAACTTGACCAAGAAGCACCTTAAACAATACTTAGATCAAGACAATATGAATTCTGGTCTTGGACATGGACTCAAGTAATGATCTTGACTAAAAAAAAAAGTTTTTGAAATAAGTTGAGCATACGAAATTTCTGTAATGAATTTTTTCATATCAGAGTTTTTTTCAGGTACCAAATTTCATGATGTGAGAGAGAAGATCCATAGGATATAGAAAAAAAAAAATGGAGATAGAAAGGAATATGAGAGCACGTTTGAGCTATGGAGTGCCAATCACTGCCCTAAAACATGCAATTTTAAAATTAAGCAATCACTGAATAAGAAACGCTCCATAAAGACTTCTAAGCCCCATTTTTTCCCTTTGGGTAGTTATTTAGCAAAGACTAACACCAGCAATGTAAAGACCAAAGAGAAAGATGAAAATTTATTGAGCACAAAAGGCTTTTGTTGATAAGTTGAAAATACCTGGGCTTACTTGAGCACACACAGAAGAAAGGCCAAGCGGCGAAGCGCCGCAAAACTGAAACGCGCAGAAGTCGCCTGAAAATATGATTAATGCACTTTAACACATTCCTGAAGACTTCGAGAGAGTTATAACACCCCGTTATGATGCGACTATACGACGCATTGTTGTAATTGTGTTAGTGTCGCCTAGCCACCAGCCAGCCAGCCAGCATACTTTATCGCATGCTTCACTGCTTCATTATTGATAAATGCAATGCGGCCGCTAAATGAACCAACAACACAAGAACGTGCAAACGGGTGACAACAACACCGCACAGCAGAAGCGGCAGCGACGCGTGGACTATGAGCGGCCGCGTTCCTATTTGTCAGACAGGAATTTACGCGTGGCAATTCATGTGTTTATATCGCATTGTGTAGGTGTCTGTACATTTATCTGTAAAGTGTTTGTATTTTATAAGGTGTATCAAAAATAAAAATTAAATACATTTTTGCTGAAAATTTAATATAAGAACTGTCCCAGAAAACTTTGATACTTTTGTTTCTTAAGATAATGATTTACCTGATGATCATACAGGTCGAAATATGGGTGCTATTTTTTCTGATATATAACATGTCGATTATAACACTTGAAGAACAAACTTCAAACGATAAAGATGTCTAGCAATCGAGAAAAAAGGCGCGAAGTCATTTTGTCCACTTAAATGAAATAACAAGAATTAAAATATTCAGCTACAGCTAAAAAAAGGTGCATCAAAAAACACTGTCCAAAGGTTAATTTTGATTTATAGAAAGGGTCAATTTATTGTGCGAAAAAAGGCTGCAAGTCGGTATTGACCCACAGGTTTAGAAAAAAGCAAAGAACATTTTTAAACAGAATTCCAACAAATCAGTTCGAAATAAGGCCACTGGCATGTACCTTAAAAACTTCTATACAATGACTGAAGAAAAAAGTAAGCTGAAGATCTACAGAGTTCAAAAGTACTAGACTGTTCCGATGAAAAGCAATTGGAGGCTCAAAAGCGAGTTCGAAAGTTATATGAAGGTTACCTGACTAAATTTGACTGCAGCATAATGGACGAAGAAAAATACGTTGAGACAGGTGCAGAGCAAATGTAAAGAGAGCAAAATCACAAAATTTTCCAAGCAATATATGGTTTGGCAGTCCATATGCACCTGTTGTCAGAGAAGCAGTTTTTTGTAACACAGGGCGCAATTAACTCAAAAATTTATGTTGATGAATGAACTGAAAACCGTATTTTGCCATTTATTCGTGCGTACGGGGGTAATGTAATAATGTGGCCTGATTTAGCAATCTCTCACTATTCTGGAGCCACCATAAAATGCTAGAATAGCAATAATGTTAACTTTAATTCTAAAAATGCAAATCCACCTAACTGCCCAGAGCTTAAACCTGTTGGGGGTTATCGTGAATAAACATTCCCGGTGAATTTTTTTCAGACTTTAGTTTAGAATTCACGGCAGTTTGAGAAATATTCCTCAGGAATATTTATTTTCGATAACCCCCATTGAGAGATATTGGGGCTCTAATGAATAATATTCGGAAGAGTAAAAATACTGCAAAAAAATTTGTGGAGAAGGTCGTAAAATACTGTCGACAAACGAAACAACTGTACAAAACTAAACGAAGAGTCTTAAGAAAAAAGTTAAATATTTTTATAGAAAATAAATATTTTTAATAGTTTTAACGTTATTTATATTCGTTAATCTACTCATTAATAAAACAAATTCATTGTTAAGTTTTTTATTGATGAAAGTATCAAATTTTTCTGGGACAGTCCTTATATCACACGATCCCGTTGAAATTTTTTTGTGAATTTAAGAACACAGGATAATTTGGATCTTATCTAGAAAAAACCGATGATGTTATTTTCACAAGCGTTTTCGATTTACGGTTGAGGTAGTTTTCTACCACTTGGGCCGATAGATATAATGGATTTGGAACAAAACTGATTTTTGTAAAGTTTTTGCCAGTTTATTTGAAAAACTGAGAAAGTTTCATTGATATGTCGTTTCGAAATTTATTCTATGACCAATGTAAATCAGAATATGTGACCAAGTATTGGAAAAGGGACCTTATCTTCACTCACAAAATTTTGCAGTACAGTTAAAAATAAGAGATAGGGTTAATTTTACCGGTTTTCAGTTTAAAGTGAAATAAAGTGCTTAGACATGTACTGAACATTTTAAAACTGATTTGAAGTGGATTATCAAATTACAATTGCCAATAAAAGCTGTCTTAATGAACCTCTACTCTGTAAAAATTGATAATTGAGAAACTTTGAACTTCGATATCCACAAACTTGAGTTTTTCATTTTACGATTTCAAAATGCCATAGCTCATTCAATTTTTTGAATTTTACAGTGATCAATGTGTCATTTTATTCAGAATTGTATGTGTTTTTAGAAAATGTAAAGAAACCGGTTTAGGATTTTGTGAAGGTAAGGTCCATTTTTTAATACACGGTAACATACGTATATACACATTGGACCCAGTAATGGAAAACTGCCACAGAAATTTTAACATTAGATACCGCTGAAGTGATAATCGCTAGGTGAATTATTTTTAAGAGTGCTGAAACTACCATCCTTTGGTAATATGAAACGATTGCTGATCCTTCATGTTTAAAAAATTTAAATTTTTATTTCAAAAATGGTCTTTTTGAAGAATTTCAGTTACTTGGAGTGGGCGGTAGGGGCGTGGTAGAGCCAAGGTCATCGCGATAACGATTTAACAATTTTTTGGGTTACGGGACAAAATTTTTACTTTTAAGTGTTCTGCAATTAGTAGGGTAAGGGAGGGAAATATGGACCACCCATCTTTCTTTTTTAAATAAAACCCAAAATACATAAAACAAAACAATTAATTTTATGTCATTCATTAAAGGAAACAATTTACCTTTATTCTGATCCACTTTTAGATAAATATCTCATCAGGATAAGGAAAAAAAATTAAAAAACTGAAAATACTCAAAATGAAGATAAAAAAAAAGTGTAGTGTTATATGGACTATATAGTCCATATTGCCCCACATGTTTATTTGGTACAGTAGTTGCATATAAAAATGTCACTTCCACATCCGGCACATTTTTCATGACCCCAAGAACGTAAGATTACACATTCAACCCAAAATTCGCCACGGCGGTCTTCTGAGTAAAGGGTATTACATTATATGCATTTTTCATCTTTTTTTCCTTTGTAGTTAATGAATTACAAATAATGACCATCAGAATCGTCATGAAATCTGCAGCTAGATTCCCCATCTGAAAAAGATGATAAATAGATTTGTTTTTGAGGCTTTTTTCTTTGGTGGTCCATATTACCCACAGCACGTTTTGGTGAAATAAATGGTTTTTTATCAAAAACTCTTTTGGTTAATGAACTTATTTGTGCTAATAAATTATAAATGGTATTCATTGACTTTATATAATTAACCATTTATTTAAAAACGCGATGCCTTAAATGTGAAATAATGCAATATACTCAATAGAAAAAAATTATCACTGATCTTTTTTTTAGAAAAATCAACTTTACAGAAACATGCGACCTCACCGAACGCTAAAATCGCCCTATTATAAGCTTTAGGTATTAGCGTTAAGTTTGAACATGAATAACGGTAAATCCTATGCATGTAGTGGGAAATAACCGTGTGGTCCATATTACCCGCGTAGTCCATATTTCCCTCCCTAACCCTAGTAAAATTTTATAGCAAATATTTCTGTAGTCAATTCTAACTCAATATTCCCGTTTTAGGTGTCATTTTTGTACCTTTTTAAGTTCACTGAACACCTCAGATGTAAGGATCATATAGTTAAAATCATCGATTTACCACAATAATGTGGTATTTTTTTTTTTTTTTTTTTCATGTAAAGTGTATAAAAAAACGATTGAAAAAAAAATCTGACGTGCTGGAGAAAAACGACGAAACTCGTGGATTTTCTTATGTGTTTTACAAAAAGTTTAAAATTGTCGAACAGTGTATTGAGTCGATCTTCCCCATCTACTCATCATCTCCAGTATGACATGACATGACATGAGGAGTTTCTCACAAAAGAAAGATCTCAACACATTTTCAACCCGACCAACGAAGGATAGTGGATGTGGCACTCTTGTTTAGAATCAGGTTATATTTTGAACTTAACTGTCTTGAATGCCGAGTTGGAAAAAACTGCGTGAATGAAATTATTTTCGCAATCACCCTAATGTTAATGTGTTTTTGTAGAGATTTGTATTTTGGGCAGAGGTTTAAATACGGTTGCAGCAGTAGCGACGGTTTTAACAGCAGATTAAACAAAACGCATACTTTTCACGCAGTTAATTTGCAGTATAATGGTGCTGATGCTGCTGGCGCACTAAAGCACTTTTGGCGACAAGGACATGACAAGGAATAAATTACAATACCAATGATTTTAGGTGGTAGCGTGGTGGTGTTGCTTTGTTTGCCTATTTAGACAATTGTTTGTGTGTATGTGTGTATGCTGGTGTGATAAGATGAATTTAAAGTAGGTTATTTCAAAAACTAAAAGGATATATGAGTGAGTGAGTGTGTCTCTGTATAAGTGTGTGTGTATGCTAAAACAATGCATATAAAACAAGAACAAAACCAAAATTGCAAAAACAAAAGAATGATCATATGAAACCAAAGCAAAGTCGTCTGTCAAAAGACTCAACACGAAAATTCTGCTGCATTTCCTACTTAACTTTTATGCCAGTCTGACGCGGCATATCCTGCATTCACCATCCTGTATTCTGTATTCGTTCGTATGTATGTGTTACAGCATCATCATAACTTTTCTATTCAAAACAATTGCCAAATTTTAAATTTTGGCGCCTCATTCGAGCGTACATGTGCTAACACATGCACAAACTCATTTACACATTCACATTAGTATGTATATGTGTATGTATGCTTGGATGTTGCTGTTGTTGGACAAAAATTTAAACATTTGATATTCCAACAAACACAAAGTAAATATACCGGAAATATGTGGAAATACATTGTTCTGATCAACATCACAGGAGGTGTCCATACAGGGTTGCCAACATAATGGGCTAAGATTCCATTAGTAGTGCCATCGATGCAATTAAATTCACAAAAAATTCGAATTTCTTTATATGTTAAAAAGAATTATATAAACAAGAAAAACAAATTTTTAATGGGAAATGCTGATGTCACCTTTTACTTTGATATATGCAAGTTTTATATGTCGTTAGTATCATGTTCATTTCGTAAAGCTGGCAGCTCTAGTTGATGTCGTTGGGAACCAAGTTCCCAAAAGCGCGTTCGAATAAATGGTTACAAAGGAAACGCCTCATTCACAGCTGACGTTTGTGTGCAAGCGGTAAAAATCATCAACTGATGTCATGCTGTGGAACTAAAATGATTTAAGTCAACGAAAACACCGCCAACACTAAAACCAACAGCAGAAGCAATGGCAACGGCAACAAAAATCAGCAACATCATGAAAAAGCAACCAAAGTTGAACAAATTGCAGAGTCCGCCTTTGCCACGAATCGCTAGTGCGCTTAGTCCACAAAATGTGGAACCATTTAATAAAATAGGGCACAGTTCAGTAAAATGTTCTCGTAATTGAAATATGTTTTTTTGTGTTGCTTTTATTGTTGGATTTTGAATACCCAACAAAAGTTTTTCATAAAGTCATAATAAAATTTTTAGCTTTGTTGTTCGCCAATTGATGGTTAGTAGTTAAATTAAATTTTGTGATTCTCTGAATTTCTGAAAAAAAAAAAAGTTTTAAAATAAAGTTGTGTCCTACAAATGGGGATATTTGACCAAATGACCAAGTGATGAGATAAAATTAATGAGAACAAAATAATTTTCAAATAAATAATGATGTAAATATTACAACTCTGCAAATACCATATAACTTCGAATAACAACACTCAAATATAGTTTAGTAAAAAACTTACCATTTATTCTGTATCCCGAAACGAGTGATTGACTGAAAATTACTCAAAATTAATAGACGATTGAAGCTTTTGATCAAGATCTGGCTTCGACTTAAGCATTCAATCCAACTTATATAGCCATGTTTATAAACAAAACTCTTAATTCATTTCTTAAGTTTTAAGGAATAATCAGTTAAGAATCAGTCACTCATCTATTTCCATACACAGAATTATGGGGTTATTTTTAACAGCAGTATGGTTGAATACGAGCAGTGATATGCATTTTCTTGATGATTCTCGCTTTTTACATACACATACACATTTTGCGTTAGATGACTGCCCCACGATTGGCTATAAATATTTCCATTTGTTGTTTCAGCGTTACTTTTGAATATTCGTACATGCAACATTTGTTATCATTTAGGTCGTAATGCCGAATATTCATCTTGTTGGCTTGGAGTTGGCAAAGTATTCTGGAACCGAACAAGTTACTTTAGAGCAGTCTTTTAGTTCCTTATTGAAAAGTGTGGAACCAATTGCATTGCTTAAACAAAGTAAAACTTAAAGTGCGGTATCATCATAATCGTTCTCAAAAAAAGTACACCTTCCTATGCTAAAGCTGCTGTTCAAAATGCTGCTGAAGATAGGTATCAGGCTATAACTTCCGCTACTAATGCTAATGTAAATTTTTGCTACTGTTGCTGACGTGTCATCGTTTGTTTGCTGAAACAACTGGAGTTCAATCGAATGATTGGTCTACGGTTCGCAGGAAAAATGATTTGGTTGTTGGAAATTGTGTGGATGCTGAGCTTGATGTTGCTGAATCTCCTCTTTCTCTTGACTTTCAGTTCTCTATTTACTCAATATCTTAAAAATTTACAATTAGAACAAGAAAAACTGAGCGGAGATAGCCTTAATTGTGAGACCAACATCCATGGTTGTCAATTCTATATAAAAAAAATTTTCGAAGAGTTAAGACAGAAAAACAGTAGCTCAAATATATATGCAAGCAATGTCGTATTAAGTGCACTAAGAAGCGGTTAGGAACAAGACGGAGAGTGATGCTTTAACCCTTTATGTTATAATTTCATAGTAAAATATTAAAAATTTATTTTTTTAAGCAATTCGTATAGAAACTCTGGTTAAGCATCTGTTTTAAATAGTTAAAACATCGAATTTTAAATTTTTGATAACATGGGTTTGAGCCTTGGGGCATTGAATGGCACATTTTTTGGAGAACCACCATTATACAAAATTTGTGTGGGATGAAACTCTAAACGCATTTAGTATACACTTTTGTTGTTTTTATTTTTTACTTATATATGCAATATAAGAAAATGATGTAGAAACACTATCCTTGCAACAAAAACAATTTCAAGATCTGTAACATAGTAGAATTTAATTACATTTCCTATAAATCACTTGCAAAGAACAAATACTAAGTATCTACTCGAAAACTACAAAGGTAACCGTTAAAATGATTAATGGCACAAATAAAACTGCAGCAAAGTTGATACATTTACACAACTTTATAGATATATATGTATGTATGCTATATATACATACAAACATATAAGTATTATTTAATGATAAGAGTTTACAGTTTTTGAAAAAGCATAAACAAAAGGTACGAAGTAAATACAAAAATCATCAATTCCTTCTTACAATAAGCAGTAACGAATTTAAAACTTACGACCCCCCTCTCGTTCCCATTTATTATGTAATAGACAAGCAAAGGCTTACAAGACAATAAGATAAAAATCCTCTAAATTGATACATTTGAGCTAAAAGGAAACAAATTAAAGGATAAAATACTTAAAACGTCAGTCTATTGCGAACAAAAGGAAGAAAAATATTGTCAAGACAAAAAGCAAAGGCGAAACCTTTTTCAATATGGTCGTCGAATACACCAGAATACACTTACAAACAAAAGAGCTAACCAACACGTAGACAGCGTGATCAACTGGTGAGAACATCAACAAAACTATTTTCAATTCCCCTTTCAGAATGTTTTATTTTACTTTTTTCTTTTTATCTATTTAAGTCAATTCTTTTACTCGCTGATATGATGTGACACGCACAGTGGTAAAAGCACTAACTTGGGTTGCTAAAAGTTGTCTTGAATAAATTATTGGGTGCTGTTATTGATTCCTTTCGATAAGGAAATTTTCGCGGAAAGAAATATCGTTCGATTTGAAAACTTCTATTAGAGAGTAATATCGAACGAGAATATTGGAAACCCTGAAATAAGAATATCTCTAACATTTTGACGGATGACAAAGGATAAAAAAAAATTAGAAGTGTCAACAAAGAAAAATTAGGCATCTTTGATAACACAGGCCTGCAAATTCGACACTTTTTTTTCCTCTCTTGATTTTTGAAGCCAATTATGGTGGTTTGGGACCTCCTAATCACGAATCTGAGCTTGGTTTCTTTCCATCACGTCAGAGTTTTGAAATATTGAAGTTTTCATAACCTCAAAAATAATGGAAAATCATGTGTTTTTTACTGTTATTTAAAATTTTCTCAAAATTCGGACGTGATAGAGCAATTCTGTAAACGGATTTGGGCTCAGCATCAAAAAATACATTAAAAAGCACTCTCGTAATTTTAAGAGGGGTACCCTTGTTCGTCTGTGCAGCATTTGAAAACTGGTTGATTCAATCGTTTGTGCTTACGTTCTCTTCAATATCACGCCTAAAATACTCAACATATTTAAAACATTCTTGCACCATATATTTTCTTGGTGCTCCCCGTACAATCAAGATAAATGTTATGCATAATATTCATCCAGATATCAAGTTTCATAATGCAGGTCAAGTAAGTAGATATGCGTTTTTTTTTTTTTTTTTTTGTTTTTGGTATCTTTTCTTTGCATACCGAGCGCACCATACTTTCATTCGATTACCCCCATTGTCAAGATAAATCTGTTGGAATATCAGGCGGATATATGCTGTAAATATGGTTTCAATATACTTACTGGTATAGGCGTAGGAGCGACGCAAATAAAATTTTCAATTATTTTGAGTTTTTTTTTTGGTATGAGGGGTACAACACCTCCTTGTCCAATCGATCCTATATTTCTTATAAATGTGTTGGAGCACCAAAAAAACATCTGGTGCAAATATGGTTTTGATGCGTTCAGTAGTATAGTCGTGGTAGTCTTGTATATGCAAAAAAGGCACTTAAGTAAAACTTAAATTACTGACAATTGTGACGTGCTGGAATTTTTTCACTATTTTTCTCGTAATCAACACACTTAAATCTATAGAAATCGTTTTTTAAAACTTAGAGAGGAAAACCCATGCAGGACTGTGTAATTTTTTGTAAATATCATGTGGATAAAATAGCTTTTATAGTGCGATTTAAGGATTAATTATCTAAACATTTTAGAGTTCGGTGAAGACGCGCGAAAAGTGTTTGTTGATCATTTTTTTCCAAGTGATTACATATCTTCGTTTGATCACCGCAGCGAGGGTTGGATGTGAAAGTGACTTTTTCTATATGAGTTGTATATCTAATCAAAATAAATATGAATTGTTTCCTTTATTTAATAAAATAAAATCAAATGTATTGTTTGATGAATTTTGAGTTTTATTTTAAAAATAAATCTTGTAATTTTTAATTAAACCGACATTTTTAACTTATTACTGTCGTTCTGTCACAAAAATTTCGCGGATGGAAAATACTGAAATATATCTATCCATCGGAATCAAGAATACACAAAAATGAACGTCACTTCGATGTCAGGGTTGTTAAATTTGTCAAATTATTTGCGGAAACAGTAATGCCAAATTTATCTGTTTTGCGAAATAGTGATGACAGATGTATCTACTTTTCGGAATCAAGAATAGCAAAATTTGCTTCCGCGCGGAAAATGCTTTCCGACGGAATCAAGAATAGCACCCATTATTTTTTTTTTTTATTTTGATATATTTGTTTGTTTCCAATTGTTCTACTCGAACGTAAGAAGACGACCGAAAAAGGACAAGGAAAATGTAAATTACTTTTTATCTCATGCAAGCAGTCTTATGAACTGTTCGATGTTGAATAGGAATCCGTTGCCAGAATTGTAAACGTACTTGCATGATTTCGAGATTTCCTTGCTTGAAGTTGGAGAAGACGCTGTTTTTAGGCTTATGGCGTAGCTACAGGAAAAGATGAAATGCTCTTTTTTAATGACATCGGATAGCCACACCATCCTTGTTAAAATATAACTTTTTAGTGTTCCAATAGGTTTCTTACTTTCCGAGTTATGACGTTTTGAAGAGATGGTATTTCAGCTCCATACAAAGGATGAAATACTTTAAGGGCGTGGCATAATTATTTGCTGTTCTAGATTTTAAAACTAAAACAGAAACTAATACTAACATAAAGTGCGCGGAAAGTGAGATACTTCGACGTCTAACATCTCTAATTTTTATTGAGATTTTTTGTACCGTACGCCCAGGGTTTATTTACATACTTTGTCCTTCCGTTTCTAATGCAGAGAAATGGGCATAGCAGGTGTACCGAAAGTATCGGCGTCAGCTCCGGAGTCTTTATGGGTCATTCTTACATAACTGTGTTTTCTGGCGAATTCATCTATACAGTAGGCTTTTTTACACAAAAAATGGTATTATAAATTAGAAATTATGTTTTTTTGTTAAAGTGGAACGATATTGTAACCAAGTAACTATTTGTCTAACGTGAAAGTGTATTAATATACCCCAAGTGTAACAAACGTGGCATTCAAAAAACAACCAAAAACAGAAATGAAGCAGGAAAATAAATTATTACACACATAAAGTATATCGTTATGGCTACAATATTGCGAGCTCATCTCTAGTTTTAAGTAATTTTTTCAAATCGAAACTTCGAATTGGTTTAACTGTACCAGTCAGTATGCTGAGATAGACATGCGTTAATTTTGATCACTATTCATCATGCTCAGAACATGAAGCCGGATTTTTTTTAGATTTTGACTTCTGGAAGACCAAAACTTTTGTCAGTCTGGCAACATAACTCCAGTTAAGGTTTTGAAAATTTAAAAGCAAGACACGGAATAACAGCACAAGTCCAGATATGCAATCAGTTTGAAAGTAAGACAATTTGGAATAATAATACAATTTAGATGTGTTGTTATTCATTTAGAAACAAAAATAGTTATAAATTAAAGAACTGTTTAGCTTGCCTACATGTTGAGGTTATCCAAAATTTAGTCCACTGTGCGTTGTCGTTCGAAGAGTTCTTCATAAATTTCTACTTGACCTTTTCTCAATCAATTATGAATAAGATTTATTTATATATTGAGACATTGAAACCGTAGACGCAAATCTTCTACTTTTACAAACTGTGGACGAACGGGAAATGGGACGGAAAAAACATATATAAAGGAAGAAAGAAAATTGATGCCTGCAATAAAATTTCAACACAACAAGAAGAAGTAGAATAGCTACAGAACGAAGAAATAGAAAACATAAAGGAAAAGTTTTGTTTTGGTGATGGCACTGGTGTTGTCGGGTTGCTGTTGCGTTTTGTTGTTAATCATTGATAAACATCAGATGTTGAAAATGAGCAACAACTTTAGGGTGGCGTGGAAGTTGGGTTTTATTAAAAGCATCTGATGTGAGGTGACAGAATATTTGTCCTTTCTAAAACAGGTGGATGTTAGCAAAAACAAAAATCAATTTAATAAATTTGTAGATTCACAAAAGTTATAGAACTTCGATTATTACATAGCTACTAAAAATAAATTCAAATACATATAAAAAAAAATTTGCTAGCAAAAGTTAGTTTCGGAAATAATTAATGCTCCTCGACCAAGTGAGCAATGCTTGTAAAATGAAAAGCAGATAAAAGCCTACATAACTATTTAGTTTTTATATATTTTTTAACTAAAGTTATTTAGAAATTATAAGAGAAATGTTTTAAAAATAAAAAACCGGAAAAAGCTAGTTTTGTTTAAAGTTCTGTTTTTGTAAAGCAGAGAATGAAGAGTTTGTAAAGGGCATGCTTGTACCAGTTTAGCGGTAATTTGATCGATGCCAGCGGCCTTATTGTTTTTTATGCCTTGGATAGCTTTCGCTATTTCATCTATCATAGGCGGCTGTGTTTATATCCGACAACTACTGCGAGTCGCTGCAGCAGTTTTAGCTGGCGATTCTAGTTGAGGCGATATTCCGCGGATATTAAGAGGTTTCCGTTTTTCGACGGGTTTTTTGGAGTTTTCTGCCAGAGAGGCTGCATGTGGTGTTGTAATGCTGCCCAAGATTTTGAGCATTTGTAGCGTTTTCCGCTTTGCTCGCGTGGTCGTTGTACATTCTTCTTTTGTCTTGTTTGCACGATCGCCTGACTTCTTTATTAAGAGACTTTTTCGGCGTCGTGCTTTTGTCTTCTAGTTAAAGTGTCATCTCTCAGTTTTTTCCCGCTTCCTCTTTTCTCAACAAGACACCACGTTTCCTCTTTAGGTCGGAACCCTAATATTTGTTCAGTGTGCAGCTAAATATAATTGAAAGAGATTTTATTGTTTTGAATTCCGCAGCCTACTACCATACTGTGCTGCTAAGACTTCTGCATTCCTTTAGCGGATATAAATTAAGTCCCCATATTGCTCTTAATTGGAATTTTAATAAAGCTCGATAAGGACTTTTACTTCTGCGGCAGAGTTTGCTTACATTGTAAGATGCTACTACTATAAAATGTTCTCGACATTCTAAGCGGGTCACTTCCAGAAATCAATACATGATGCATTTTTAACATGCGCATTAAAATAGAACAACTTGTTAAAGCGATTTTTAAACAATTTTTACTTTAACTTTTCAAAAGAAAATAAATCATAATGTGGCTTCTCCACTTAATGACAGTTTATCCGCTTATTGCTATTAAACCTAATGACATAAAACCATGACATATGACATCAAATGCTTGACACTATGTTAATATGATTGATGTTATTTACTTACGCTAATTGCAATCCAAGCATAATTAATACTAATTTTTTGCTATTAAAGGAAACCCAAAAAGTATGCTCTTTATTTTTATTTTATTATACACCCGATTACGGTCACAAAAAATAAAACAACAACAAAGCCAGTGTAACAAGAAAAGAGAAACAAAAAACCATGACCATAACCATAACAGTTATAAGGAGTAAAAATCAATGAATTTCTTGAATGTTGTTGCCATAAAACCGAAAAATTACCGAAATCAGCCATAATTATGACCAAAAACTGAAACACACAGACACAATAATACACACACACACATTTGTAACAATTCAGAAAACAAAACTTCTAAACTAATCTAATTACTCACACAGATATACACATACACGTAGACGTAATGCTTTTGTTCTTTATTAGGTATGCAACAAATATCGACTTGTTCGAAACGAATATAAACATAAATGTTATTTCTAACAAAATAAAATTCAGCACCCATTGTCACTCATCACTTCTGCGGAATTCTCTAAAAATTATAATCAGAATTAGCAGCCAAAGATTCCATTTTCAGTCAAATCAAGGCCATTATATTTTATTTCAAGTAATTTTATTTTATGAAGTTATCTTACAGACCAATTAAACAATTTTTAAGAGAAGTTAACAAAAAATAAAATATAATCTAATTATAAACGGATAATGCTTTGTAACAAATAGAACTATGCTATAAGTTAAATAAGATACCAATAAATTTAAAATTCACTACTTGGAATAGAAAAGTCGACTACATGATTTGACGAAAGATTATTAAATTTAGCAGTAGCCCTTACAAAAGGACCATTAGAAAAATAATTTGTTCTAAAACTGGTAAAAAAAACGAAAAAATTGCAATGGCGTAGAAATCTAGACTTTAAAATGGATTCGCTCTAGTTAATAAAAGCAGTCGATAATAAAATTTAAGAAACTTTTTCTGGACTCTCTCGAGCCTATTACGGTGCACTGAACATGATGGATACCAAATTGCGGACGCGTATTCTATTTATGACCTAACGTAAGCAGTATACAGAATTTTTCGCGTATACGTATCATTGAAATCAGTGCTATGACGTCTAACGAAAGCCAGCATTGAGTAATAGTACAGTAAAACTAGCTATAGTATCAATGGAAAAAGGAAAAAAATACTATAAATATCCAAAAAAAAACATCTAAAAAAAACATCCAAAAAAAACCATCTAAAAATAAAAACGCCACAAATTTTTCTCTAAATATTTGTAAAAAACTGATTTTGGACGTAATTTTTCTAATATGGCGGCGCAAGTCATCACGATTCGAGGTAGCAAAGTTAAAATTCTGAAAGAGCACATCGAAATCTATAAAATAACTGATTTGCAAAAATCCCGCAAAACTTTTCAGGTAAAACTACAAAATAAATGTAGGGGAATGGTACCGGGTGTGGGAACCGTTTTGTTTTCCACTCATAACTTTTGACCGAATGTATATTATGCAAACATATAGGTGTCAATGGAAAGCTAAAAACCTTAGCTAACTATTGTTGAAGAATGTAAATTGATTTCGTCAGTTGGAAAAATTATATCAAAAAAATAGTGAAGTGATCATTTTTGACAAAAAAAAATTTTAGGTCCGGTTGTGGGTCCGGTTCGGCTAAAAATGGGAAAATATCAAATTAACAGCAATCAAATGGAGAAGAAAGCAAAATTAACTTATTTCGGAGACATTGACTCACAAAAATTTAACAAATTGTACTCAACGGCTTTAACAAAATCAGCGTCACTGAAAACACCTGGATCGAATGGCATCATACCTGTTGCCCCGAAACTATACTTGATTATCTTCGGCTGATGACAGATCAATTTTTTTGCAAATTAAGCTAGCTAGGTGACGTAATCTCTGGCCCTTGTTGACATTGCTCTTTTGCAAACCATAATTTTTTTTGTTCCAATCCATGCCCGCATCTGCTCCTCGGTCTACTTGACTGGAAACTCAATACTGAGATTTTTTGCAAAGTGTTATGCCACCTCAACACCCACACTAAATTAAAATAACTTTTTTTCTACGATATCTTTAAAGAGCCTATTGGTTCTTTCCTTTCCACTAATAAAGCCTAAAATGGTAAAAGAATACCATTAATATTAGTAATGTTGGCATCCACGACGATATTTCAGTAAACCACACGCCTTAAATAAAAAAAGAGGGGTGCCCGCACCCGGACCTATTCGGGGCCCATACTCGGTTTTGATAGCCACTTTGAAAAGCAATAAGCAAATTGTGTTGTCTGAACATTTTGGTTGCATTTGGTCTTGAATCACAAAATATAATAAATTTACTAGGGGAAAGTGGGGTAAAGTGGGGTAAAGTGGGAAACTTTTTTTCGAAGCTCCATAAAATGAACAAAACTTCTTATTTTTTCATGTTTCAACTTCCTATAATAAAGAAAATTAAATTAGCTATATTTTTGCCGAAGAAACGAACCGAAAATATGGATTTTCTGTTGAGTACGACGCCTTGATCGAGGATGCCCAAAATGGCAAAAATTAAAAATCGTGGGGTAAAGTTGGAAACTTTCAAAACTCATAAAAACTAATACAAATGTTGGAAAAAAGTTCTAATATCTTTATTGTAAGTCAAAAAAGGTTCAAGAAACACACCCATAGGAGTAAATATGAAAAGAAATAATGATTTTGCTGGAAAAAAATATATGAAAAAATGTGTTCAAAAAAATTTCTGAAATAGCAGCTTATTCGTCGTTCTCTGATGAAACATCAAAGCCCGAGTCACAGTGTTAGTAATAAAATAAGCTTGTAGTAAAACTAACGCATTTCAAGTGAAATGGGCGTTGACAATCCTTTAGGTTGCATTTGATGGTATTGTGTCTGGTCATGATTTCGGGCATGAGATCCATGCAAATGGTGCAAAAATCAAGATCTTCATCTGAGCTAGAGCTTCTTTGTTTCTTCTTTGACGCTTTCTTTGCTGGTGGTGCTTTTTTGCTCCTGGTACTGTATTTTTTGTGATTCGTTTCCCTCTTTCTTCCGTTTATTTGCTAAACGTTTTTTCTCAGCTGCTTTTTGCAACTCGCTTAGCTTTTCCGGAGTGTTTACTCCCAATATAAATGTACAACACTTATTTGGATCATGAAATAGTATAATACGTTGACAAGTGGGAACTAGCAATCGTGAAATAACATTTCCCACTTTACCCCATAAAAAATTTCCCACTTTACCCCGATACCACATTTTGCAAAAAATGTGAGCTTCATTCTTTCACTCTATGAATTACACGGAATCCTTTTGCGTTATCAAAATTAAGGCTACAAAGAATATTTTTGTGTACTTACAATCGGTTTATCTCCAGAAATAGTAAAAATATCGATGCTTAAAAATTTCAAAATTAAATTTCAAAATCACTTTAAAACTTTGCATGATTCCAGAGATCACAAAAATAATTATGCACGTAGCGATACGTAGCGATACCATAAAGATTTGCTTACGGTCATTGCAAGTACATGTCAGAAGCGCATGATAGCTAAACTTTGCTAGTTTGCTCGAAAAGGAGCATTTCCCACTTTACCCCACTTCCCACTTTACCCCACTTTCCCCTACATAAATATAGATTGCACCCAGCTTTTCGATTGATTCACTTCGTTTTATCGCACTTGGAAAATTATTGAAAAAAACTTTTGTGTTGACTTTTACTCATTCAAAAATTATTTTCTTCTCAGCATCAAGCAAATGCGTCTGTTTGCTCCGGTAAATGCACAAAAACTTCATGCTGTCATTACACGCGCTTAACATTTGTCAGAACAGCCGCATTTGTTTCCTGTCAAAAGTTACGGGGGCTGCCCACACCCGGACCCAGCCCGCAGGCGGTGCCCTTCCCCTACTAATTGTGTTCTATTTCCTTTGGTGATGCAAACAAAATATCAGTAATCAGTAAAATTTTTACTGGTAAAATCTATGGTTTTACCCAATTCCTTACAGTATTATTTTAGAAATTTTTTTACTTCCTAAATCAAGACCAAAACAATGCCCGAGACAAAAACTCAACATCAAAACCAAGCCCAAGACAAGTTTGTTTTCAGGGTTATCCAACATAAACCCGTCTTTGCTTTTTCCATCGGTCACATAAAAGAAAATTTGATGTTCTACACATACACATACTTACTTGCTGTATATTCGTTGCATCCCTATATTTTTTACTTATACGCAACTATCTGAGCCAATAGTCATTGTAGATATGTATATGTGTGCGTGCGTCAAGAGGGTGTTTGTGTAATAAAATTAATTTTATGACAATGCATAAAAATGTTAAGCTCAATTAATGGGCTAAAATTGAAATAAAAATATAATATGTATGTATGTATTTGTCCGTTTCCACCATCCATCTAACCATTGATACATGTGTAAGGAGGCCTATCGGTCGCTTGGTTTTTCAGAAATTGCGTTTAAATGCGTCAGTTTATAAGTTGGTCTATCTGTCTGTATGCGTTACTCTTCATTAAACCATCCACTCCCTCGTATGCAGGTTCTTATTAGTTTTCTATGAAGCAACGAAGCGCACACACTGATGGTTCCGGGGGAATAAAATTGCAATAACAATAATGGTAATAATAATAATACAATATTATTTGTTAGGTCATCGAATTGAAGTGCAATTAATACGATTTACGAGTATTGGGAACAGCGCTGCGTAATAATGTAAAATTGCATGATGGGTATAAAAATCGTTATTGAAGTAATATGGCATTTTAAATTAATGAAAAGTTTGAAGGGCATTTACAAATAAGTATCTACAAAGTATTGGTAAACACAATATTGAATGACTCAGATTCCCCAGGACAGACAGGACAGACAGAACAGACAGGACAGACAGGACAGACAGGACAGACAGGACAGACAGGACAGACAGAACAGACAGGACAGACAGGACAGACAGGACAGACAGGACAGACAGGACAGACAGGACAGACAGGACAGACAGGACAGACAGGACAGACAGGACAGACAGGACAGACAGGACAGACAGGACAGACAGGACAGACAGGACAGACAGGACAGACAGGACAGACAGGACAGACAGGACAGACAGGACAGACAGGACAGACAGGACAGACAGGACAGACAGGACAGACAGGACAGATAGGACAGACAGGACAGACAGGACAGACAGGACAGACAGGACAGACAGGACAGACAGGACAGACAGGACAGACAGGACAGACAGGACAGACAGGACAGACAGGACAGACAGGACAGACAGGACAGACAGGACAGACAGGACAGACAGGACAGACAGGACAGACAGGACAGACAGGACAGACAGGACAGACAGGACAGACAGGACAGACAGGACAGACAGGACAGACAGGACAGACAGGACAGACAGGACAGACAGGACAAACAGGAAAGACACGACAGACAGGACATACAGGACAGACAGGACATACAGGACAGACAGGACAGAAAGGACAGTTTGGACAGACCGAAAAGATAGGACAGTTTGGACAGACAAGACTGGTCACATAAAAATTTTCTATGGCTTCTATATTTTCGTTCTAGTTTTTGTTGCTGAATTCGAATCTGATTGCAGAACTGCATTCCGTTTCTGTAACTTGGGACGTTTCATACCACCGGATCACCTGTATACCCAAAATTTGGGCTGATGCATCTTGACGTTTGAAATATCAAAATGTTTGTCTGGAAAAGAGCTTTCCAAAAATTGCCGGCTAAATTTAAAACTCAATATGCCGGCTTCAGTATGGCGGCCGGAAGGTGGAAAAAATCATGTGTAAGGCAGAAAAAGGATTGGTTAGTTTTTTTTGGCTCAAACCGAACTGGTGTGATAGGATTACAAAACTCAACATGGCCGTTCTAACATGGCTGTAAGAAATTCAATATGGTGGACTTTTTATAAAAATAAACTAATTTGTATCACGAATTTATATGCGAACAGTTAAATTTTTCAAGATATACATAGGTGATGAAATATAAAGACAAAATTTTTTTTTATATAATTTGATATGATTAATTTAATTTACACGAATCCGCTGTTGGATTTACAAAATGGCGAATCCAAGAGAGCCGACGTTATTTTCAAAACTCAACCGTTTTTTTTTTGAAATTTGGTATATGAGAGTTTTGGAGTTGCTGATTACGAATCCTTAGTCGGATTTACAACATTTTAGATGGCAGATCGAAGATGGCGCATAAAATTTTCAAAAATCAACCGAACAACAATTTTGGATCTGCCATTTTTATTTTCAAATTTGTCTTCGTATTCGTAATCATTAGTTCCAAAAAGCTCTGTTTGATTTATACAAAATTTTTTGAGCATTGTAACATTTATCACTAAAACATATAGTGGATGGATTTTTATCTCAATAGCACTCATAGTAAATGAATTTGAAATTTGATATACCTAATCCCCAATCTAATCTTAACGTGCTACTCACGCAAAGATAACAAATTATTATTTACTTAAATCCTACCTTCAATAACACTAGTTTACAGCCAAAATTCCCAGCGAATGCCGTTACTCATTTTATATGGAAAATGGGCTGCTGATTCCGAAAATCGCATTTTTTTTTTTTATTTCGTGTCGTTTTCGAGATATCGGTCATTTTCGGTTTTTGGACCAAAAAAAAAAGATAGTTCCATTAAAATACAAATATCTCAAGAACCAATATTTGTATTTAAACAAATAATATGTCATATTAAAGGTGATTAAATTACCTACAAATGATATCCACATCACTTTTTGGTTGGCTCGTTAGTTTCGGTGAAATAAATTAATTTCTAAAAAAAAAAATTTTTTTTTTCGAAAAAATTAAGAAAAAA
Source organism: Calliopum simillimum (assembly GCA_951812925.1). Taxonomy (NCBI): domain Eukaryota; kingdom Metazoa; phylum Arthropoda; class Insecta; order Diptera; family Lauxaniidae; genus Calliopum; species Calliopum simillimum. The sequence goes on from OX638368.1 coordinate 147,410,575, forward strand.
TCAAATTCAACTTCAAATTTATACAAGAAGACATAACTTTTTTATAATATTTTTTTTTTGTATCATAGAATATATATTTGTGAAGAAAATAAGATATCATTTAAGAAAATCGATGGAAAAATGCAAAAGTTGTATACAATTCATTGATAAGTTACCAAAATGCGTTTTTCCCTATTTTTCCGTTTTTTTGTAATAAACCGTTCGAAAATTTGAAACTTTTTGTAAAAGAAATTAGAAAATCCAAAAAATTCTTAAAGAAGGCATTAAACGGAAATACCCGTGCCTCGCCGTTTTTCTCTAGCACGTCAGATTTTTTTTTAATCGATTTTTGAAGTTTTTTAATCCACTGTACATGAAAAAACAGAAATAACGCATTCTTGTGTTAAATCGATGAATTTAACTATATGATCCTTACATCTGAGGTGTATCATGTCTTCAGTAAACTTATGCAGGATACTGCGAGGAATATTTTTGTAGAAAATTTTAACCCTCTAAAACCCTCACATGTGGGTCATTTTGACCCCCACATGAAGGTCATTTTGACCTACATGTGGGGGTTAGAGAGGGTTAAAATTGTTTACAAAAATATTCCGCGTAGTATCCTGCATAAGTTTGCTGAAGACATGATACACCTCAGATGTAAGGATCATATAGTTAAATTCATCGATTTAACACAAGAATGCGTTATTTCTGTTTTTTCATGTACAGTGGATTAAAAAACTTAAAAAATCGATTAAAAAAAAATCTGACGTGCTAGAGAAAAACGGCGAGGCACGGGTATTTCCTTTTAATGCCTTCTTTAAGAATTTTTTGGATTTTCTAATTTCTTTTACAAAAAGTTTCAAATTTTCGAACGGTTTATTACAAAAAAACGGAAAAATAGGGAAAAACGCATTTTGGTAACTTATCAATGAATTGTATACAACTTTTGCATTTTTCCATCGATTTTCTTAAATAGTATTTTATTTGCCTAACAAATTTATAGACTATGATATAAAAATACAAAATGATTTTTAAAATTTTTTTTTCTTGTAAAAATATGCAGTTGATTTAGACATTTTTGTAATTTTTTCGGAAAAATATACTCTTTTTTTCAGAAATCAATTTATTTCATCGAAACTAACGAACCAACCAAAAAGTGATGTGGATATCATTTGTAGGTAATTTAATTACCTTTAATATGGCATATTATTTGTTTGAATATAAACATTGGTTCTTGAGATATTTGTATTTAAGTGGAACTATCTTTTTTTTTCGGTCCAAAAACCGAAAATGACCGATATCTCGAAAACGACACGAAATAAAAAAAAAAAATGCGATTTTCGGAATCAGCAGCCCATTTTCCATATAAAACGAGTAACGGCATTCGCTGGGAAAAAAAATTTTAATCATTTGTAAACTAGTGTAATTGACAGATGTTGACCCAATAAAGTTGTCTTCAAAACTAAAGAGGGAAAAAATTGCAAAATAAAAATAAAAACCTTTGCACTTATCTTGTCCGCATTCATCTTAATATACTTTGACCCCTTTCGTCTAGAATTCTCTTGTATATCTTTTCTTTGATTTTCTTGATTTTTTTCCCTCTTTCCTGAACTTGCTGGTATATCAAGGGATATGTTAGTGCAATCAATTAATTATTTATCGCTTAAACTTTGCTCCACTTGTCATTATGTCATTGTTTGCAATGCCGCAGGCTTCGATGAACAAAAAGCATGCCGCCGCCATCAATGTTACCAACTTCATCAATACAACAACAACAAGAGATACCATAAGAATAACAACTTACAGTCATTTCTCAGCTGACCTCTTTAATGTTGTAAGCTTAACTTTTTTTTTGTTGTTATTTCTTTTTCGTGTTACTTTTATACAACACTTGGATTTTGGCATTTTTATTTTTTGCTGTTGTTGTTGTTGTAAGTATGTCGCCTGCGCTTATTCACAGAACTTCGTTATGTATTCTCATTTAAGTCCTCTAGCAGAGAATCGATCGAACGAACGAATGAACTTATTTTCCTTTCCGAACAATCGAAATCCCCAAATGACACAAAAGAAAACCAATTTACTAGACAACGACGACATCTTGAAACATACGCCAGATAAATTCATCAGGTGAATTCCGAAAGGATACATTTTCAAAAAGTAACAAAGCAACCACCAAGAGCCTTATACCTTATACTTTAGTAAAGCATTTCCTTGCCACGTTTTGTTTTGCTATGGCATAGCTTTGGATTGGATTGGATTGGATCAAACGACAATTGAATTTGCCATGTTGGAGTTTATATCGACAGGCCAACATTTCAATAGAGACAGAGAAAAAGAAAAAAAAAAAAGTAAAGAAAGTGAAAGAACATAAGCTATATGGAACACAAAATACACTGAGGAAAAACTACTAGAGTGATAAAAATGTTCGAATCAATCCAAAGCAAAAATGGCTATTTTCAGGTCCTTGGAAACCTCTTGATTCCCTTCATAAAAAACTTGAAAAAATACCTCATAGTCTCATTACACCAATTACATGTCAATCGAAAGTCTCATAAAATTCAAAAAATTTTTCCGATGGCTTATCTTTGGCGTGCATTCGAAATCATATGCATGTGCTAAATCTTTGGTTTACATTTCCTTGACCAGATCCCGCCCAATGTGAGATATGATATCAAATTTTATTATCGTATTTTAAATATTCTCGAAGCTACTTATGTCACTTTAAATAGTTTTGATTTTGCCTTCATAACGGCTCATCTGCCAAAAAAAAGCTAACAGTGTACTATATATTGCAACACAGTGCATAAGAGGACACTAAAAGAGTAAAGAGAAAAATTTGTACCAATTGCTCAGAAGTTCGTTTGCGGCAATATGTCTTCGTTTTTCTGCTCATTTTATGAATTTTCTACAATTTCATTTTTGTTCCTTTTCATGTTGCTGTTTGTTTGCCCCAACATTCACACACACACACACACTTATACACTCCAGCGTATACTCATGTTATTTATTTAGTTTTCTTGCCGTTGGAATTTCTTCAATTAATGTCAATTCGTTTCAGAGATATACGAGACATCGATAGTCAACAACAACATCATGTGCCGCACCCAAACCCCAGCAACAAACTAAATGGTAAAGGCGCCAGGTTCAGAGGTGATTTCCAAGTCTACTCATCTCATAAAACGGTTTGTCAAATAGGCAACTGATAACAAAAGCTCTATCGGTATGGTGCCTGCTGATGTACCGATGAAGCAAAACGAGGAAAAAAAGGTTTTTGTATCATTGCGGTACCTCATGGAATGCCGACATCTTCTTTTATCAGCTAACACCATCTGTAGGGAACGACGGCATTTTGAGCTCTAAAGCAGCTGGTGCGGAGAGATGCCAACATTGCGAACATAATTCCCTCGAGTAGTTGTGGCATGTGGCATGCCAGGAATACCTTAAGCACTAATAGTAGTAAGTAGGCTGGATAGGGTGGGCAGTACCACCAATGGCAACAGAAGTGGCAATAAAATTAAAGAAAAGTGAAATAAATAAAAGTTAAGGTTCGTTTTTCCTTCTTGGCTTTTTTTCTTCCTCTTTTTTGTATAGATACTATGTATGTTATGTCTTTATTGGAGAAATAGTTTATTTATAAATGTTCTAACATTCATCTGTCCAAAAGTGAATAACTGTATTTGTGTATAAATTACCATCTCTTTAGATGCAACTAGGCGGTAGAATTTGTAATATAGATTTATTGCAAGGATATTCTTGTTATCTATTTGCATTGGTGGCAGTTGTTCAGATAAGAAAAAAATTTGAACTGTAATCTTTGGCACAATTTTCTTAAGGTTACATTTTGTCTTTTAAATTTTTATTAATTGAAGCAGTTGGAAAAAAAAAAAAAAAAATAAAACAAAAACTAAAATAGTCATTTTCGATGTATTCGTTGACGATGATTCTATCTCCATAATCGAGATTTCCGAAGTTAAGTTAAGATATGTCGAAAACTATACGAGATACAGCACTTTTGGTACCACGTCGTCCCATAAAGAAAGGTTTCTTACAAACCGGTATCTACATTCATTCGCAATCTGCGATCGACTGCACACATGTCTATCATGCGTTGCCATATGGACACACCAGTGCGATTCGTGTTAAAAAGACAAAGAAGGATAACTAGTAAGGGTGTTATCTTTAGCCTGGCTAAACACAAAATCCCCTATTTAGCATTTTTAAAATCTTGTGACCATCAAGCTCAATGAAACAAATTGATGCAAAAAAACTCATACTACACTGCAGCATTTTGGATATTTTGGATATTTGGATTGTACGGAAGGTTTCACGGCCACTTGAATCTTTTGCTTATAAGGGGGTGCCACGCCCTTTCGTCCGATTTTGTCTTGTTTTTGTTCAGAGCTTGAATTTATAGTTCCTAGTGTCAGAGTGAAATTTAGTTGGAGTATCTCAAAAAAAGTTTTCAGTATAACATTTTGAAACTTTTGCTTATATGGGAGATACCACATTTTCTTGTCCAAGTTCGCATAGTTTTTGCTCAGAGTTTGCGCTTATCGTCTTCAGTATTTTTGTGTGTTTGGTTGCATTGTCGTGAAAGTACTCCTAAAGTTACATTTTGAATATATTTTTTTGTATGAGCGGTAGGCGTGTCTGTTGACCGATTTTGATCATTTTCAATAAGTCAAGCTAACTTTGAAGATAAAAGCAGTGTATCAAATTTCATCGAATTATCTTGGTATCAAAAAATATTTAAATGATTTCAACGGACAGACATGCAGACAGACGCACATGGCTATATCGACTCAGGAAGTAACGCTGATCTAGAATATATATGGGCTTTTCCATGGTGTCGCATGAAGCCAATGAACACATTTGAAGTTAAAAAAATTCAAAATAAGAAAGATTTTTATTTTGACAAAAGGCTTAGCTTATAGCTCGTAAATAGCTCTATAATTGGTGGTAAGTTTGATTTTGGACAGTTTTTTGATTATAAGATAATTGCAAAAAAACTAAGGCGGTTGCACGGGTCTAAAACAAAAGTAGTTTTAGTGGCAAACAATTCAAACGACAATTTCAGGGAAACCTGTGGCAATATTTCAATATGACTAATTTAAGAATGTTGTTCATTGATGTCTCTTAAAAATTGTTTTAATTTTACCCAAAAATGATAAATACATTTTTTCCATTATACAAACTTTAAATCGAAAATCTTTCATGGACCTAGGGTTTCCCGGTGAACGGTGCTTCACCTTATCTTGTTAAGTTGACATGGTATCACCAATTTTTCCAAAGGATTTTATTTGTCCCTATTCATTTTGCATGTGCACCAAATCTGATAAACTAAAAATTTTTTGTTGGGGCATGGCATCACCCATTTTTCAAGTGATCCTTATTTGTCCCAGCGCTTTGTATACATGTATCAAATCTCAGTCATGTGCGTTAAATATTTTCAGAGATATGATGAAGTGATTTTTGTGGGGGCGTGATACTCCTATTTTTCCCAGTAGACATTATTTGCCTAGGCGTTTTTTGCATATGTAACCAAATCTCATTCATGTACGCTTAACAGTTTCAGAGATATGATGATTTAATTTTTTGACTCACGGTGGACTTTTCTACGGAAAGGTCCATGTACTTTTCCAAACCTGCCACATCTCCTTCTCCGCACTACAAACGGAAGGACACAGCGAATATACCCTGGGTTTATGGAGAAGAATATTCCCATTGCCTCCTTTCGGTCCCATTTAGCCGTATCATATTGTATTGAAAATCGTCATGTGAATTCGTTATAAAGTACTATTAATAGAGCGGCTTCTTTGTTAACACATTCTTTTTTTTTTAACAAAACAGGAAAAACATATTAATTTTGTAGTTGTCACAATGAAAACTATTACATAAATGTATATATAGCATGAGGAGCTAAATATACCTAACATAAGTGAAGAATTTTATTTGATGTTTACTCAAATATTTGAGCAACAGCACTTTACATACGCGTTCTGCATGCCATCGAGATGGTCCCTATCCCCTTGGCGCATTTTTTTTTTGTAACCGCTGCCGATTTATACGTAGGGCCTTCGTCAATTGAGCAATATTCATGTTCATTTAATTTTTTCAACACAAATTCTCAATTCGATATCTCGTGGTAAAAGTCTATTAACCGTTAAAATTGCTTTTGTCGTGGTTGTTATTGTTTCTGCCGGTATATTTGTTGTTGCTATTGTTATGTATTGCCTATGTATTTCATTCGACATATTTTCTGTGTGGTTGTCTTGTAGTTGTTGCTGTTACTGGGCGTTTATTATTCGACTCCGCATATTGGTTTCGAACCCAAAGCACCGACGAAGGGCCAACGATGGTGGCCACTTGCCGTTGCTCGTTTGAAGACTAAATTGTCCTGGCAAAAGGTAACAAGTTTCACTTCATTGAGTATCGTGGCGTAATACTTTTTGTTTGTTTGCATTTGTGTGTGTTTATACATACGATCATGTATGTTGGTGACAAAAAGGAAACAAAGCGACATAGTCATGTTTCAATAGCTTTCATTGCCATTAAACTGCGCCTAAATGTCATAGATTTGCTGTCAATTCAATTTGGTCAACGTCGTTATTGTTTGTTGTGTACTAAGCCAATGCTGAAATGAAAATAAAGCGATTTTTTCTACATTTCGAAACAAATTAGTGGAGGTTACAAGAAATGTGCACCGTTTTTATACCACACATTAAAGATATTCTACTCACTTTTTTACCTTGTTTGTAATAGTGTTTTTCTTTGTGTAACCGACCAAAATTCGACTTGACGTCTTCGATTTTTATGAAAATTGTGTGAAAACTGTGGTAAAATAATTTTCCGAAATTCCAAAAATTTCCAAGATGGCGGCCATTGGAAGTTCGATCCACCTTTGGGTACTCACATATTTGAAAGTTCAGATTTTAATGAAATTTTCAGAGTTTCTGTAGAAAATTATGAGCTTATGAAAAAGAAAAAAAAAAATAAAAAAGGAAAATAAAATTTTTTTGGTGGAAAAAAACCTTTTTCTTTTTTAAAGGTATGTTTTACGGTCATCATGTTATAAGTTTTTGAAGTTGTATAATGTTGTGTCGTTGGTGCGAGTGCGCTACCATGCAGGGCGGACTTTATTTTTTTTTTTTATTGACCCCTAGTGAAATTTTTCATAGAACTTTTTTGTAGAATATTTTAACCCGTTATAACCAAGATCCCTTCATTTAGTTGCCATTGATTTTTCTTAATAATACCAATCTAAAATTTGTAAATAAAGTTCCGAAACGGAGTTTTGAAATATGTCAATTTTTATTAACTTTCTCGTACTAGTATTTCGAAGTTTTACTTAAATCACATCTAATTACATCTGTAGAAAGCATCAATTGCAAAACTTCGGTGTTATAGCAGGTTTCTAAATGTGTATTTATGCCTTTAAAAATGCCCAAGACACTCGGCTTTAAGTTGAAGAATATAAGCTTTTGATTACGCAATTTGAAATCCGCTACAGTGCTTGCGATCGTTTTGGCTGCAGTAAAGTCTGCACCATAAATGTAGGTACAATCGAGAACTACTGGCAAATTACTTTCAACTCCATTTTTTACAATTTTGCTACGCACAAAATCAACTGAAGGGAAAACTAAGCAACGATCAGGCGTAAGTTTTATGAACTTTGCACCATTTGTGGTCTAGAAAGTAAGAGAATCGAAGCATTAACAACATGTTGATCAAACTTATATAGTACTTATAAGTACCTCAAATAGCTCTATGGCTATTTTTGGTCTTGCTGCTTCATATAATATAAATAATATATTGACACCAATTGCAATGAAAATGCCCACTTCCAAAGTCAAAACCAGGCAGGCAATAAAACACAATATGCCGGGTATAAGATCAGTACCTGAAATAATTAAAGGTTTGACTGTTATGTTTTGACAATAAGAAAATTTTCTACTTTATACATACGTTTGGTACGCCACATTGGTAATATCAAATGATATTGGAGTTGAAATATCACAGCTGCAATGATGATGGCGGCCAAAACTGATTTCGGTATGAAAAAGAAATATTCGGTTAAAAATAAAAGCGAAAGCAATACAATGGAACCAATGTACAAATTGGTCATTGGAGTACGTGCACCGCTTGCTTCGTTAACAGCTGCTCTGGTCAGACCACCATTCGCACGATAACCGCTGACAAGTGAATTTGCAATATTCGCTACACCTATAGCAAGAAGTTCTTGTGTGGCATCAATAGGTTTTCCCTTAGCTTTGGAGAAACAAAAATTAAGTTTAGATTAGACAAAAATTTTCAAAATATTTATAAACCCAATATTTATTAGTCTAGACTCTCGAATATTTGAATTACTAGCTTACCAAATGTTTTACAGACTGAGTTATTCTCGAGCATAGCAATTATGGGTATTATAATCAATCCAAGACCCAGTTGATGTACCATCTCAAAAAATGACTCTCCCGGTTGTGTTTCAATGCCAACTGTTGAATTCCCTACAACTGTTGGTAGTGAAAACGCCGGAAGACCAAAATGAGGCAATCCAGGTGGTATATAACCAGTTAATTTAAAAGGATTTCGTCCTTGTATATACAAATGACGGCTTATCAACGTACACACAATAACTAAAACTGCATATTTGGTAACACCAAAGCACCAAAGCGTTTTATTCACGAAACGTTGAAAACACGTCGTTTTCATTTCAGTACCATTTACGTTTGTACCGACGCGTATCTCGGCAATGAATTTTATCGCTATCAATATAAAAATACATGTTACGCCCAATATAGCATCTGGTATTCGAGTATTTTGTATATCAGCAATCATTGATATCCAGCGTTGTAAAAATGTCTCTCCAACACTACGCACACCCAGAATACTCTTCACCTGCGATGTAACGACAATACACGCAACGGCACTGGTAAAACCAGCTCTCACTGGTCCCGATACAAAGTCAGCCAGAAAACTAAGCCTGAAAACTGCCATCAATATTTCGATTATACCAGTCAGAAATGTCAGTAAAACAGCACGCTGCCAAACACTTTTAGCTACCTGGAATGTCAACAGTGATGCAATGGCTGTAGTACTAACTGTGTTGTCTTTGCATGTGCCAAGAAGCACATAGATGAAACTCCCAAAGAAAGCGCCATATAGACCGAACTGTTATATAAAAATAAAAATAAGGGAGATATTAGACATATGCATGAATACGTTTAATAGAATGGCTTAAAAATTTTAAGGTGCTCTCAATTTCATTCCGTTCAGATGTACCCAAACCATTTTAAAAACCGAAAAGTGCTCCTAAATATGAAAAATATTTTTTGTTTTAAAAACTAAACTGTTGAACTTTCTATATAGATTTTGTGCCGCTGTATTCACATCTGCAATTTATTTTTCCTAAGTTGTTATAGTTTTGAAGATATTGTTAATTTAAGCTGGAAAACAAAGAAACTAGACAACTTACGGAGAAATAAATTGCAGATTCAAATTAAGCGGTTTATAATCTATACACAAAATTTGTACAGTTTAATTTTTATTACAAATTATTTTTTTATCTTTTGGGACCACTTTTCGATTTTTAAAATGGTTTAGGATGTTTTGCGAAATAGAAAATATTTTAAATTTATTTACATCAAAAAAAAAAACAACTTTAGGTGCTCTGGGAAGGCTATTTTCTCTATAGTATGTCAAAAAAAAAAAAAAAAAGACGAACGTTAAATTAACCTTTTTTTAATAAAAACGTATTTTTGAAATTTTATCCTACTGTAATAATATAAAACAGTGATAACCAAGCTCAATACTAGCGCCTATTGTCAATGAATAAAAGCTCATTTAAAGCTTTTAAATTTTGCACAAGCTTCAAGCAAGTGACGCAGATCTGCACAACGTATACAGAAACATCTAAGCTCAAGTGCCCACGGGCATAGGCTTTGGACATCACTGCTCTAAAACTATATTTTATATAAAACTTGCTGTTTCAAGTTCGTCATGAAGTTACGCAAGGAACATTTTTCTAGAGCTTCTTAACCCATTATACTGTTTTTATTTCTTCCAAAAGCTGGGCTATAATGGGCTAAAATATTTTACATAAATATTTTATGGAAAATAGAAAAAATAACAAAAAAAAATATTTTTTTATATATGAAAGTCTTGCAGCAACCTACAGATGTGAGGTAAAGTCAAAAGGAATATATATTTGTTAGGTGGTCAATATATTAATAATTTTTTTTACATTTTTTGAATCGATTCTTTAGAGCATCTTAAAATACTCTTCCTGGTTGAAGGATTTGCACGAAATCAAAAATCATCGACAATTTTTGTCTGCTGGCCAAAAAAAATATTTTTTTTGGTAGAAATCCTTTATTGGGATCAGGAAAAATGACAAATTATTATGTTTATTATGTAGTAGGATTGATAAAATGTACAAAAATTAAAATGATCTCAAAAAAATTTTAAAAATGGCAAGTTACTCAGTCATTACTCAGTCATTCCGAATCGAGCATACTTCAAATGGTCCGATCAGTCCTATCCATTGAAATTAATTGCATTGTTTTGGGTCAATTTTTTCGGCATGGAACCTTTACAAATGGTGCAAAAGTCTTCTTCTTCAGAGTCAGATTCCATTTGCGGTGGTGCCGCAAATTGTCGGCACCTGCTGACCTACTGAGCTTATGCATATAATACTAGCAATTTTCACCAGTTCGTCTCTACAGAGTAACCTTTTTTTCAAAACGCACGCTTTCGGGACGATAAAAGTGTTTTTTAATCGGGTCAGAAAAATAATTTTCCTTGCGGGAAAATGTACCAGGTAAGTGTTTTCTGAAACGAAATATCCTGCCAAAGAAAAGAAGCATTTGGTTTTCGAAAAAAATTTTGGGCTTCACCGAGTTATCGATGTTGACCTTTAAAACGACCATTGGGGTAATGTCGTGCACATTCACTTACACAAACACAATTTCTCGCTACACAAATGTTGTTACACATGGATGTAACCAATGAAATTATCTTTCGATCGGATGCTTACTCGTTGCACTCGCTTGAGATGTACGGCTTGACGAGCATGTCAAAGTTGAGTGCACGACATTGCCCCGTTCTACTTTTCGCAACATATTATGTACTTCACACTTTTACAATAATGAATAAAAACATGATAATGCTAACTCTCCTCTAATAGAACCACTACCTATCATTTCTCATACATTTTGGTACCTTTACTATACTCGGAAAACAATGCACGACATTACCCCACAAATTTTGAGGGGGGTAATGTCGTGCACATTTTTTTTTTCCTCACTTACACAAACACAATTTCTCGCTACACAAATGTTGTTACACATGGATGTAACCAACGAAATTATCTTTCGATCGGATGCTTACTCGTCGCATTCGCTTGAGATGAACGGCTTTACGAGCATGTCAAAGTTGAGTGCAAGACATTGCCCCGTTCTACTCTATCTTTGAATTTTTTATAAAATTTTTGAGCAGTTTCTAATAGACTTATAAAATGAACGAAGGCTTACTGCTTTTATGGTTTTCGCTACAAAAATATTATGTCATTTCTTTCCGTGTGGGAACATACAAGCCTATTTATACAACAAATTTAAGTTTCCAGAATTTTGAGTGTTTGGTTCATACCAGTTTTGTCTAAAATTTTGCAAAACGTTTGTCTTTTTTTTTTAAATTCTTCTATTAATGTACTCAATACTTAGTAAATAAATTTCGTATACTCATCAAAAACATTAATGTAATTATCTTACATGCGATGGCAGATCAGCAACATTTGCATAGGCCAGGCCTTGTGGTACCAGTAACAAACCGACTGTTATACCAGCAATTAAATCACCAATAGCATCTGATTTGCTATACTTTGGCAACCATGTCAATATGGGCAAACGTTTCTTAAGAGTTTTTTGTCGGAAAATACTTTGCAAACACTTTTTACAACAACTATATTTTTCTTCATTATTTTTCCGTAAATTTTTTATATTTTTCGATGTTTGATGATCAACAAAAAATAATGCATCAATGTGACGTTCACTGTTAATACTATAATTTTGTGAACTCTGGCAATTAGATGCATCAATACCCAATGTGGTGGACATAATGTAGTATATTTATGTATATAAATGTATATGTAGATAAAAATGTTTAGTCACTTATCACACTTTATAGAACACCGAGATTGTTGCTCTTCAAGAGATGCGTATCGAATGAGATATGAAAAACACGATGCTTTGCGTAGAACGTTTATTAAAAGAATATCATTAACATACAATTATGGCACTATCTTTTGTTCATTGCAGAGCTCTAAATTTCTGAATATTTTTTTTATTTATGTGCTTAGTGACACAGCTTATTTAATTCTATACTGCAAACGAGAAGATACTTTTATTATAATTTTAAGATAAAAAATTGCACAAATTTTTTATTTGTTTTTTTTTTTAATTGAGTTTCAATTATGATTACGTATTTAAGACTCATGTTGCTTATATTGCATTTTAAATTATCTTAAAATGTTATAAAGATAAAGTAACGCATTAGCGCCAGCTTGTAATTTTCCATTTAATAAATATATTTGTTTTGAATCAACATGCGAACAAATTGTAATCCTCATTTCTTAATTATGTTCAGAATAGTTTTGTTTATTTTTACATCAGTCGAATTACGAAAACTGCATCCCGTACGATTTTTGACAGTTCTTTTACGAGGCTCGAAAACTTTCGAGTTTACGAGGTTTTCGAGGCATTTACAAGTTTAAAGGTATACCTTAACTAAGTTTGTAAGAGCATGCATATTCTTGCTTGTTCGTATTTCAAATATTTATTTTTAATTATAATTAATGATTCCATGCATATTTATCGAAGTACGAATTTTTGCATATTACACTGCCCAACAATTTGAAACTTTTTGTAAAACACATAAGAAAATCTAAAAAATTCTTAAAATAGACGTTAAAAAAAAAATAACCGTGTCTCATTGTTCTTCTCCAGCAAATTTTTTTAGCCCTTTCGACCCGAACAAAAACTGTGGGGTACATAATATTTGTGATGGGTTAATTTTAGAAACTTAATTTAAGTAAAATGTTTTATCGTCTCTAAATTCAAATTCTCATCGCCAGAGGCGCTTCTGGTCTATACTCCCAACAGATGCTTTTGATTTGAATTTTTGGGATAAACTGTCCTTAGAGTGGTTATAAGAAAAACAGTGATTACTAAAAATTGCATTAATTATATTAATTCACTCAATTTAAATGACGTTAATAACTGAGTTATGTATTTATTGAAAAATTATTGGGACATATTGTCCCAACCGGTTTGAAAGGGTTAAACTGATGTTTGAAGTTTTTTAACCCAATGTATTTGAAAAAACAGAAATAACACATTCTTATATTGAATCGATTAATTTAACTAAAGGCTCCTTTCAGTTGAGGTGTATCATGTGCTTAGTAAACTTATGCAGGATATTGCGAGAAATATTTTTGTAGAAAATTTTAGCCCTAATTTTTACCCTTTTCTTAAGAAGGAACAGTAATAACAAATAAAACAGGGAAATAATTTTTAATACAAGAATGCGTAATTTTTGTTTTTTTTTTTCATATACAGTGGATTGAAAAACTTCAAAAATCGATTAAAAAAAAAAACTAACGGGCTGAAGAAAAACGACGAGACACGGGTATTTTTTTTTTTTTTTTTTTGACGTCTATTTTAAGAACTTTTTTTTTGGATTTTCTCATGTGCTTTTTTTTGTGTCGGACCGTTTTATACATAAAACTAAGATTTCTATGATAGTCCAAATACCAATGACCTTCAATATAAGGCATCGCTGATATTGAAAAATATCGATCTAATGATCTAAATAATGAGTTTAGAGATTATCGTCCGACAGTTGTAACTTAAGTTAACTTATTTGTGTAACTAGGCCTAGACTAGACTTGCGCAAACCGCTCATTCAAATGGGCTAAGAAATTATACCATCTGATCTCGCTGCCTTATGCAAAACCAAATAATTAGAAATAAAATACAATAGTAGCATCCAATTTATGGTGGTAGTAGATGCCATAACAATTGTGTATGAAATTATTTCATTAAAGAAAGAAGAAAGTAAACCCACACAAACAATTTGAAAATCGTTCATAGTTGGTATACAGGCAACTGAAATTCAATTCACGGAATGAAAGCAATTTTCAAGAGCTCCGCATTTTGATAATTAACACCAAAATCGGATTTATGTTTCGGTAAATCAAATAAAAACCTAAAGTGTATTTTATTTGTTGAAATACAAATCCGATTCCATCTCATTTATCGCAATGCAGAGCTCTTGAAGATTGCTTTTATTCCGATTCCGAAGTGGATCGGATTTCAGAACATGCCTGATAGTCTTTACTAAAATTATATAAGTGAATGTATCTGGGTATGAGATGGGTTTTGTTTTTGAGCCATAACTTTTTACTGATTAAACCGTTTCAGGTGTTTTATATATAGTTCAAAAGGTAAGAAATGTACACAACTTTCTTTTGAAGGACGTAGAAAGTTATTTCATCATATTCAAAAGTTGTGGCCAATTTTCTAAGTACTTTTTTTTAGCAATTTAAATTTTGTATCCGGGTATGAGACACCTAGAAAAATGCAATGAAAATCAGAAAAAATTAAATAAGAACCCCATGACTGTATTTTAGCACAAACTTTTATTTATTTTTCGTTACAATAATATTGATATTTGATAGTTGCACTAGATTTTGGTTCGAAAGAAGAGATGTCCATAGCGTTACAAATTTTGTATCCGGGTATGAAACACCTTTAAAAATGCAATTTAAATTAGAAAATACGAAATAAAAACACCATGACTGTACGTAAACACATGTATCATTACATACATGTCGATATTTGACAGTTGCACATGATTTGGGTTCGAAAAAAAAGTGTCTCATACCCGGATACATGACACTTTTTAAGAAAAGCTAAAAAGTAATGTTTTAACCATTTATATTTGCACAAACCCAAATAGTATCACAAAGTAGATATAAAACACTAAACGCTAATGCATGACACTTCCCATTTCCAGTTGATTAAATCCAAAATATAACACTTTGAAACAGATCATAAAAAACTTTTTACAGTCGAATTGCGACCTGAGGTGTATAACTTAAATAAGCAATAGATCTTTTCACTTTGGTGTTGGCTTAAAAACATGGTCATAGTAAGAGAATAGTTCGACAGTAGTCAGATTGGCAATATTAATTTTGCATCATAGAAGAAATCGACTGTCTCATACCCGGAGGTGTCTCATATCCGGATACATTCCCCTATATATTTTTTTTTTTAAGTTTCATCGGCACAAATTTTGAAATTGTTTCTCCAGATGAGAAAATAAGAAATAAGCACACAAAGCTATTTTCGGCGATATCCGCATATCTCGGTCACCTCATGAATTGACGATATCCTAAAGTCTTGTCATGCGCGTGCCAAATTTTGAAATTTGTGCGCCAGCATGACATGACTGCTTTAATTACTGAATGTTAATTTTGAAAATATATGTAACTTAATCTACTTTTAGTAACAATCCTATGAAAAAATTTCGAATAACAAAAAGTGATCTCAAGAAATAAATACAAATATTCAGGTTTGTGAAATTAATTAAGCAATAACGTAAAGATCAATGGCATAATTATGATTATGGTTTTGCACGAATCAAAGGTTGGAGCCAGATTTCATTGATAGCACAGTAGACACGCATTCTGAATGCCATATAATTTTTAGTATTTAGTCATTCAACTATTATTTAGAATACCAGTTTCAGTAGTAAAAAGATTATGCTAATATAGTCGAATTATTCATATTAAAAATTAGATGGGATTGATGTTTGA
Organism: Calliopum simillimum; assembly: GCA_951812925.1. Classification (NCBI taxonomy): domain Eukaryota; kingdom Metazoa; phylum Arthropoda; class Insecta; order Diptera; family Lauxaniidae; genus Calliopum; species Calliopum simillimum. Next base: position 147,426,431 of record OX638368.1, read on the forward strand.
TTTGTATTGTAAGTATATACATTCTTACATATGTCTGGTTAAATTTTAGGTGTAAGTAGGTAAGATTCTTGAGATTATACGAGTTTTAGTCATTAGCTGTTCGTTGCTATTTGAGCAGAATTCTACTCTACAACATCAAACGGATATTTTACTCAGAAAAAAATGATTTGCTCGAAAAATTTTAGTTTTTTACACTTTTTTATCTATTTTGATTAGGATATCTCCGAGAAAAAAAATATCGCTAAGATAATGAAAACAATTAGAAATTTCAAGAACTTTATCAAGTTTTAAGGGTGAATGACATATTATCTAGTTATTTACCTTAACAAAAAATGGCAAAAGTGTTTTTTCTATTTCTTTCGTGATTTATTTTAAATCTGCGTATTAATCTCATCCGGCCAACAAATTTTTGTGATTTTCGACGAAATGCTACCCATTTACTTGGACAATTGGCATTATATGTAATTAAAAACAAAGCAAATCGAAGATAAGTATTAAGAAGAAAAGGAAAACCAATATTCATACATATCAATATATGAACAAAAATAAATCTCTTTCGGTCGGTGGAAATGGACAGGATTTCACGACTAGTTTTATAAATCACGTCACAGCTTAATTTCCGGCGGAATCTTAGTATAAAGCTCACGATTCGGTGCCTGGTACAAGGCTTAAATGGCCAAAAACTAAGGGAGATCGTAATAACTACCACATTATGTTTTACTAATATTATTTTATTGTATAATTCATGGCGGTGTCATACCCAAATTTCGTTTCTTTAGTGCAACAAGAAAAAAAACGTTAATATAAATTGAGTAATGTGAAAAACCTAAAAAGTTACGAAAAATGGCCAAAATACAAATTTTACTTACAAATTACGTGAGAGGCCAAAAAGTTACGCAAAATGTAACCAACTGGCAACGCTGTAGCAGTCTTGTTCGTGATCTTGGACATTGAGTCTTGGTCTTGATACTGCGCCTTGGTTCTGGGTATAAAGTCTTAGTCTCGTACGTGGTCTTGGTTAAAAAAAATTTCTAAAGATTGTTGAGCATGCAATTTTACCAAACCTTATTTTTTTAAGGCAGTTAGGTTTTTAAGATGGTTAACTTCGAACTGACCCAAACCGGAGAGCAGTCTTGGTTTTGACAATTACCGTGACCAATACAAAGTCCACAGCAGTCTTGAAATTATGTATATCAGCGTTTTGATCTCGACAAATTACCAAGAAGAAGGCCAAGGCTCAGGACCAGGAGTAGTTTTGCTCATCGCTGTGATGGGTGATACTATAATATAAATTTAAATAAATAATATGTATAGGAAAAAAATGAATGACAATAACATTAAGTTTTTAAGAAACATGTGTGGCTTTCAAATGCAAACGTAATGTAAAATATGTGGTTTTCACAACACAGTTTTCCATTCCAAAATTGTTTAGATAATCATGAAGGGATGGGAGCCAGTGGCGGATCCAGGGGGGGGCGAAGGGCCGATGGATTCGCCACTGATGGGAGCTTCTATTTCTGTTCTTCTTCTTAAAATCCTGACATTATAGAAAAAACCTTGTTCAGATTATTAACTAGGAGGTCCCACCCTCCCCTGATTGGCTGTAAAAATCGAACATAAAAACAAAGTTGCCAATTTGTAGGCCTAAGCAAGCATCGATTCAATTATATTGATCGTTTTTTAGAATTCAACATTTCTGTATGGACTTACATTTATATGTAAGCAGATGCCATTAAGTTCATATTCAACATAAAATAAATGCGTAAATTACGTACACAAACCTCACATGCAATAAATGTAAGTAAACGCAGTCTTTTGCACGTGAGTGTACTCTTTGATCGACTCGTTAAAAACTCGCGTCTTCATCATATAAATAATTTTTAGACAACGCACGCACTATGAATAAATCAACGAAAACTGTCACATCAGACTTCAAAGTTGCGCGCGTAAAAGTGTGTCTGTTTGTATAAATGCGAAATGGGACACACACGCACTGGTATGAAAAACGCATGCAAAACTGTAAGAATTGCCAACTATAACTGTTAAAAAACTGTAAAAAAAGCGGCAGTAAAAAAGCGCGCCATTGCATGAAAGTGTAGCAAAAAATAAAAGGGAGGAGAACGACTACCAGCGCTATGCGACATGTTGGCGTCCACTTAAGAGCAACGCAATAAAGGTGGAATAATAAAACGGTTTAATGTTTAATTTACTAAAGACGTGGTACGTAGCGGCCGCAGCGTTACGGCCAGGACTATCAGGAAATGCACACGTAAAAAAAAAAAAACAAAAACAACGCAACAGTAGCAATAGCATTTAAAGGAGTGGAAACAGTCAGAAATATACATATATGTGTATGCATACATATGTATGCTAATTGCCACCCTTTGATGGATGCAAATGGACAATCACAAAAGTAAGAGGAAGAGGATACATTAGACTTATTCGACTTGAAAGAAAATTTCTTATTATTTTAATAAACACGCAATTAATTTTTTTTTTTAACAGGACTATCGTACTGTAAATGCTTGTAATATATATATTTAACTACTACAGATGAGCGCATAATTCGCATCATCACCTTCGTCCATTAACATTTTCAAATAACGTTCCATGCAGTAATTTTATAGTTGTAGTCGGCCTGAATAAAGAAGCCCATGACTCGTATCTTATTCACTGGAACTAGTTTTCTATAGTTTTTCAGCATTCATTTCAAGTATCTCTCAGTTTATCAAAAAGTTTTAACCCCAAAACGACAAAGGCGACGTAGTTGAGGTCTCGGTCTTTTCTATAGAATACGGTATGGGTTTTTCGTCATTAACTTTAGAACACTAATGCTAAAGTTTTTCCCTTTAATAGGTACAAATGCTCGCCTGGGAGGCTATCTTTATAAAAAAACATAGAATTAACAGTACGTTTTCCTTATATTAAGGAGCACAGCCTGGACTTAAAAACTTTTATCTAATGTAAGAGAAGAGTGCCGCGTGTGGGCACCTTTTTGTTTTCGACCCATAACTTTTGACAAAATGTAAGTATATTATGCAGACATATCAGTATGTGTGGAAAACTAGATACCTTAGCTAATTATTGGTGAAGAAAGCAAATAAATTTCGTCAGTTGGAAAAATTACATCAAAAAATAGTGAAGTGATCATTTCTGAAAAAAAAAAATCGGCCAAAAATGGGAAAATATGAAGTAAAACGCAATCAAATGGAGAAGAAAGCAAAATTAATTTATTTTGGAAACATTGACTCACACAAATTCAACAAATTTTGCTCAACGGCTTCAACAAAATAGGGTCATTGAAAACGTCTGGATCGAATGGCATCATGCCTGTTGCCCTGAAACCAGACTTGATTATCTTAGGTTTCACAGCCAGATTGCTTTTTAGCTGGCTAGGTGACATAATTTCTACCCCTTGTTGACATTGCTCTTTTGCCAAGCATGAATATTTGGTACCTATCCACGCCCTCCATTTGCTCCTCGGTCTACTTGTCTGGAAGCTCAATACCGAAATTTTTTGCAAAAAGGTTTGCCACCTTACCACCCACACTTAATGAAAAACTTTTCTTCTGCGATATCTTTAAAGGGCATATTGGTTCTTTCCACTAAAAAAGCGTAAAAAGGCATAAATAAGAACACCATTTAAGTTAGTAATGTTGGCATCTACGACGATATTTCAGTAAATCACACGCTTTAAATAAAAAAATAGGGGTGCCCACACCCGAACCAATTCGGGTTCCACACTCGACTTTGACAGCCACTTTGAAAGCAATGAGCAAATTGTGTTATGTGAACATTTTGGTCGCATTAGGTTTGAATCACAAAATATAATAATCTTACTGCATAAATATGAATTGCATTCAGCTTTTCGATTGATTCACTTCGATTTATTGCAGTTGGAAATGATTGAAAAAACTTTTATGTTGACTTTCACTTATTCAAAAAATGCGTCAGTTTGCTCCTGTATATGCACAAAAACTTCGTGCTGTCATAACAACGCTTAACATTTGTCAGAACAGCCGTATTTGTTTTCTGTCAAAAATTACGGGAGGGTGCCCACACCAGAACCATGTCCGCTGGCGGCACCGTTCCCTTACATATTTAGGGTGGCCCTCATACAAAACTTTTTTTTTTTTAAGTAACAATATAGTTTTTCTTTTTTAGTAATTTTTAAGTGGATGCGTTTTTTCTATAGTTTTCATTAAGAGGCATAATACATGATAACAGTTGTTCCACAAAATCTCTTTTACAACATTAATGATATAAAACATATCGTCGGGTTAAAACTACAACTGGACATCTACATTTTTTGATGTTTTGAGATAAGTATACAGAAACATGAAGAAAAAAATTTTCTATGTTCCAGTATATTCGGTTTTTTAAAATCTGGTCCCCATCCGATTTTATATGCAAAAAATAATTGTAGACAACTTCAAAATAGTCATATATATTCATACTACAACTAGACATGTTAAGATATCTAGTTGTTGCTTCGCAATTTGCAAAATCATCTTTATGCTACAACTAGATAAGTACAATTTTTGAAAAGGTTAATTGGATTATTGAAAAATACCAATGATAATATCATTATGACATCACCTTGTGCTGTTATTACTTGCTTATTGAGAAATATTTTAAGTTGTAATGATTAAATTGGCGTTATTTAAACTGTTTTCTGAATTTTAGAATTTTCACTTCTCTAGTAAAATAAAATTACAGGGATTTTCAACAATTGTTTAAAGTGTGTTAATGTTTAAATCATGGTAAGTAGGAATAAGTTATTCAAAACTCTCTCACGCTCCGACAATATATTTGGTTTGTTTTATAACTCATTGAAATTCCGATTTCAGGAACATGCCCACAAACTTAGTCGTACATCAATTGATGAAAATCTTGAGCCATTTTCATCCGATCATTCGGAATACGAGCTTCAGAGCGACGAAACCTCCTCCGATGAAAGTGAATTTTGTTCTTGTAGTGAAAAAAATGCTTGGAGTGGACTTCCTTATTCAGTGAGTCCACTCATTACTGATGATTCAGACGCTGCAGGAGAAACCCACTCTGAAGGTGTAGTACGCACAGAAATTGTAGCACACTAATAGTGTAGGACACACGGAAAGTATAATGAACACTGCAACAGGCGAAAGAGAAAGTTTTCCCAAATCCTAACCACGCACAGCAAATGGATGGTAAACATACGCAAAAATAAGAGAGCTAAGGAAAAAGCATACATTTCTTCAAGGAAAAAATGCATTCCTGGCATTATAATTGGACAGTCCTGTGCAACCTCATGTAGGAACAAATGCCAAACAAAACTCAAAGAAGAAGATAGGCAGCTTATTTTTCGTCGCTATTATGATTTCGCGGATTACCAAAGGCAACGTGATTTCATACACAGCAATACTGATATTTATGTCAAAAGGAGATGATTTTTTTCTCCCAATTGGTGGACAAAAGGCGAGAGTATGCAAAAAAATTTTCCTAAATACATTAGGAAAACAAGTGGATGATATTGCTTAAAAAAAATGTACTCCTGAAAATACTTCCGAAATCGACAAGAAGGGTAAGCATAGAAAAACTTCTATAGGAGAATTCGCCATGGAAAACGTCAAAACACAATACGTAAATACCTTGACCCATGATTGAATATTGCACTTATGTACAAAATGTACTGCAAGTTTTGTGAAGAAAAAAACACAAATGTCATTTCGGAAAGAACAATTCAATTATGGCTTTCACCGCCCCAAAAAGAACCAATGCCGTATTTGCGTACATTACTGGAGCGCGACTTATGACAAAAATCTATCTCTGCAGACAGACGATGAAGCTCATTTAGCCCTTAAAAAAAGCAAGAATTGAGAAACAGAAGGATAAATCTGCATCTGAGGAATCAAATGGCACACACATGTGTGGGAATTTCGATCTGCAACAAGTTTTGATGGTCCCAAAAGATTCAACAAACAACGCTCTATTTTACAAGCGTCGTCTTGCTACCTATAATTTGACAATATAAATGTTGTAACAAAGTAAGGCAATTGCTTTATTTGGAATGAGACACAGGCTGACCGAGGAAGCTGTGAAATCAGCAGTTGTATCTACAAATGCTTGAAATTCCTACCAACAACAACAACCCATGCAAAATTTTACAGTGGTAGATGTGGATGTCAAAATCTTAACCAATTTACAGCTGCAATATTTTGGAAAGCAGTACAAGGCATTCCACACATAAAACAAATTGAACTTAAATTTTTTGAATCGGGACACAGTGAAATGGAATGTGACTCCATTCACTCTGCTATTGAATTAGAATTCAAAAGAGTAGGCAAGGCTTTATGGCCTAAAGATCGGAAGTTAATAGCTCGAATGGCAAGGAGATGAGGTGACAAGCCATATTATGTGCATGACCTAAAACAAGGTGAAGTTTTCAATTTTAAATCATTTGTGAAAACGAATATGACTATGCGAAAGACCGACAGCATCTCGGGCACAGTCCGCTGGCATAAAATTTCCTGGTTAAAATTTGTAAAGTCCCAGCCATTCGTTATGGAATTCAAGGACGATTTTAATAATGATAGTGTTTTTAAACAAGTGGACTGTAATAAAAGAGGGCAGCGACAGCTTTCAGCAGATTTGAAGCCACTATATTGACGACCAGTTCCTATTGCTAAAAAGAAGTTGGACGATTCAATATCGCTTTTTACCATGAAACCTCCTGCTTTAGTAGACCACTATAAGCCTTTTTATTCCAGTTTACCTTACGAGGACATACAAAGTGATAGCGAAGATTAAGGAAATGAGAATAATAGCTTTTGTCACTAGAATAAAAGATTTATTCGTTCTTTTATAGTCTACTCTTTTTTTGTTATCCTGTTACTCTTTACAAAGTAAAATTAGTTCATACTTAGTTCCCCAATTAAATTGTAACTCATTGATTGTGATTTGTAATAAAGTACATGCAGATAACTTTAATAAAATACGGCAGATACTTTTATTCAACAACTAGACAACTACCATTTTTTTCATCAAATCAATAGTTTTCGAGATTAAGGAAAAGTAATTCAAAAAAATCATGCTCCACACCTAAGATAAGACATTGGAGAATGGTAATGCAAAAAAAATGGTTATTTTCCGTCTACAAATGCACCCCTGGTGTGGTCTCAAAAATTTCAAAATCATTAAAACTCGTTTTTCTCGAAACACAAAAAATGTAGATGTCTAGTTGTAGTTTTAACCCGACGATATGAAAACCGCACAATGCAATCCCGATTTATAGTCAAGTTTTTATTTGCTTTAGTTCAATTTCTACTGTCCAGTTCATCACTGAAAAGGATAATTTGTCATTAATGTTACACAAATCAAGTGTGTCAAATATTAAGTGGAAATAAAGTGTAATACACACAATTAAATAAAAATCTATTGGCAAAAATAAAATTTAAAGCTATTTAAAGTTGGTCACGTTCGTCATTTTTAGCTCAAATAGCGTATTTTTTAAATTTCGTTCTACTGCAAAATTCTAAAACTACATTTTAGAAAAATTTTGTTATCCCAAGGTCATAATAAAATCATACGAGGAACATTTTCTAGATCACAATAATCCATTATATCCTGTTTTACAGTCTTTTTGACACCTTTCTCAAAAAGACTTGTTTATAATGTGTTAAATGTGTTCTACAAAAAAATATACTACGTAAAATTTCACTAGTGGTCACCAAAGGCAAGAAATGCTTACAATTTAAGAACAATGCGTAAAAAATTTGAATTTGACTAAAATAAACCTTACTTAATAAACTTAGTATACATAAATCATTACCTGATTGAATCATAATGGAAAAATGTCACGTTTATAATGTCCCATATCGATTCAAATTATGGTAAAAAAAAGAAAAGTACAGAAAATATTTGAATCAAACAAAAAACATTATTAAGTAACATTATTGCATAAGATTCTAAAGTTAGTCGCGCTAAAAAATTATGACTTTTTTTCGCTGAATTTTTGCTTTCTTTGTATAGCCACGAAAACTATGTACTTCTATTTTTGTGCAGTTCGTTTTGTGTCTTTTTTTGCATGTATCTTGGAATCAGGACTTCACCTGCTATAAACGTTGGCACTAATTATAGTGCTACCTAAAAGCTATAATATAAAGAAAAAACTAACATAAAAATATATTTTGCTTCCACTTTGTTCACTTTAAATGTGTGCGACGCTCATGTTCGTCACTTGGGAAATGCCCGTATGTACATACGTACGTACACATAAAAATTTTTAAGCTAAACTTAAATGACATGTCAACAGTTCAATACAAGCATGCATAATGTATGTATGTGTGTTACTTGTAATGTGTGGAATAGCTAAAAACGTCGATTACACCACTTAAACATTTGCAGCTACTCTATTTTTTGTGTAAAATGAATACTATGCGATACATGGAGCATAAGATAAGAGTTGAGGAAGTTGGAATAAATTATAAAATAAAAAAAAAAACCAGCAAACATCAAGTTGTTATTAAATGAAAGGACATACATACATACATACATGTGTACGTGCATTTCATTATTTTTGCCGAGCTCATTTTACGCACAATTTTACAAAACTTTTAACACGCCATTTTAACGCATACTTTAAAAGGACATCAACAGCCAGCTGCCAACCGAACCAACTATTGCCTCAAAAACATGACACACTCCTTTGATCCTCAACACAAGTCACTATTGTCCGTCCAACTGTTGCTGTTGTTGTTGTTATCCTGCTTATTTAGTATGCATAAAAGTTGCGTGCCAAATACTCAATTTACCCTTCTACACACTATTGTTTGGCTTCGCAAACGGTTCATGTGAATAAAGCGAAAAAGTTCACGAAGGGTTGCCATATCCAGTCAACTTTACTTTCGCATTAAGTACTTACATATTTGAAGAACTCCAACGCCAAGTCAGTCAGTCACTCAGTTTGGTTTGGCTTGCATACATTTAATCAAACGAGTGTCCTTCCTTAAGTGTCTGTTTGTCTAACTGTCTGTCGAACTGTTTGTTTGTATGCTTGTCAACAAATAGGACTTTTTTCGCATACTAACAATGACGAAAAAAAGAATGCTCATAAAAAGGAAAACAATTCTGAAGAAAAGTTTGCAAATACTTATGTTTGTGGCTATGAATGGTATTTTTGAGTACTATAGTTTTTCCAAAATAATTAGTGTTACAAAAATCTGTGGTATATCGTTGTTTTAATTTGCTTTATTTAAAACTTCAAAGAAAGTGATTTTTTATGTTCTGCTGATAAAAATTTCACGATGACTATCGAACTGTCTGATAGCGTGTCTTAACTTAAGTTTCACAGCTGTAATGGGAATATCTCAGTGAGACAGTGAGACTCTATTTATAAAGGGTGTAAGCGATAAGGTAACGAAGCTTCTTTGAGGTGATAGAGTAGGCCGAATTGGGCTGGTTTTTGCTCAGAGCTTGCGCTTATCATTCCAAGTATTTATGTGTGTTTTGGTTGCTTTATAGTGAAAAATGCTCCTAAAGTTGCATTTTGAATGGGTGGTAGGCGTGTCCGTTGAACGATTTCGCTCAGTATAACATCGATGACGCACAACAGCAGGGCGTGACAAAAAAAAAAAAATAATTTTTTCATGCCTGAAAAAAATTTTTGGATGTCGGCAAATGCGTGCGAATAGGAATTGACCTATGATGGGTCCCGAAACTAGTTACGCAAACCAACCTTCCAATAAAGTTTTTTGAATTTTGCTTTATGTGGGCGTAATGAGCGATTTAGACATTTTAATCCATTCTGCCGCCACGATCCACATACGATTTTACTGAATTTTACTCCAGAATATTTGTTAGATATCCCTCTCTCTTGTCTTATGTATCGCTATGGTGTACTCGATCGCCTATCGCCAAAAATCAAATTTTTTACCCAAAATTTAGTGTTTTTTACTCGGTAAGGGCGCTTAAAATAAAAAAACATTGGAAGTAAAATCAATTTATTTTTTATCAAGAAATTTGCTAGAATTTTATTAAAATTTTAGGACCTGTTATAATGAGCAATTTGCACTTTTTAACCCATTCTTACGCTACGACTCACATACGAATTTTCTGAATTTTACACCAGAATATTTGGAAAGGTGCCCCGTAACATATCTACTGCTTCTGAAATATATGCTCTCCCGTATTTTATCGGAAATCTTGATTTTCTCTAATAATTACCTCCTAACACCCTCTCAGGTCGAAATTCTTTTTTACACATATTGGGAATTTCAGTTTGCAGGTCTAGGAATATATTCCACCACATTTGGTTATTGAACATGAAAAAAAAAAAATTGTTCTTAAAACCTGGCTCATAAAAGGGAAGATTATTTTCGGATATGCTCATATACATATGAACACAGGTCTACTTTTGAGGTTTCTAGAAAACAAGCTGAACTATGTACACAATTTGATTTTTGTAATATGATGTATTTTAACACTTTACTGTAACAAAATTTGCTGTATATGAATAAATGTATATTAGAGTTAACATAAGTATATACTTACACATATGTATATATAATATTATAGTTTAGTACATATAACCAAGTGCAAATTTCAAGCAACTAAACACAACGCAACTCAAGTACCTACCATGATGATAAGGATATGGCTGAGAACTTCCTTTTGCCATCTTTGATGGTAAAAGCCGTTTCGGCGACCGCAACTCGCTGATCTCCACGCATTGCTGCTTAGCTTTTCGATATAATAACAATTTTAGCAACGCACACTTACAAACACACACACACACAATCAGATACATTTAAATAAATTCAATATGGCGGTCACGTAGATTGACGATTTGTCACAAAATAATTTTTACGACTTCATTTCCTTAAGTGTGCGTGTTCGTTTGTCTGTGTATTAGTATATTTGTATGTGTGTGTGTGTGAGTTAAGCGTCATTCTCTCTGTTTGGCTCGTCATCCTTACGCGTTTAAATATCCGTCGCACTTATGTACTCAGCGGGTGACAACGCGGTTTCTGATGTTGTCACATTATTGTGACCAAACCACCACCCATGGTCGGGGTTATGCGTTTGTAGTTGAATAAAACTAACGAAAGGGTGACTTTATATGTGATCGTTAATTCGATTGTTGTGACAATTCACAAGTTGAATGATTAAATTAAACGTCCTTAGAATGGTTGCAGTAGAGGCGGGCGGCATTCGTATTGAAGATGCCGGCGAAGAGGTTATGCTAAACTGTCTCCAATTTTGTGAAACTTACTTATAAGAAAAAAAAAAAAAATAAATAAAAATGCACATATAATAAATAATAGGTGATTCTTTGAAAAAAGTACCAGGGTTTAAAACCACGTTTAAAGTTCAAATTTGGAATTAAAAAATATTAAATCCCTAAAATTCGGATTTAGGCTTTAGCTAGGTGACTTTTCACCAGATTTTTAAAAAGCTTATTTTTCTATAAACCTGCAACTCTTAACTTTCAATTAAAATCAATTGTATGAAAATACGTTTGGTCGACGATAGCTTAAAGACTAATGACCCAAGAAATTGACTGAAAAATGCATTAGGGTAGTAGAAGTGATAAGTAGTGGTTATATGGTCTCTTATAAGTCGTACTGAAGCGTTCGAAATTCGGTCATAAGGCCAAATTTTGTATTAACATATAAAAAAACAATGTAAAGAGGTGAACTGTTTTTCTTCAATGACCGAATGAAGGAATAAGGCTAAACCCATTAAATGTGGGTTTCGAGAACAATTTTCAGTCCGTAAGTCTCCCAAAAGTTCCACTTTACAATAACAGCAAAGGGAAACTAAGAAAGTTAAGCTACTTACTAGCCATCGTCAACCTTCCGATTGTGTGAGTTTGTACACAAAGCAATAATTTAAGATCATCATTCTATGTTTTGAGATAAAAGTAATGGTTTTAATTTATTGTAGATATGTGTCACCATATATAACAGAAATATTTTAGTGTGTTTTCAATTTTGAAATTTTTTTAGCAACAAAGCAATTTGCAATGAGAAATGTAAACGTGGTGTTTATCGCATTCACTTTATTTCTTTTAATTGTGCATTTTTCGGTGTGTCTCAACAATTTTTCATGTAGGAAATTTTTTTTAATTTTGTTCCTAACGTAGCCGCAAACTCGACATAAGAAAAGAAGAGATACATGGACAGACCTACAGCCGACTTTCATTTGGACAGACAGACAAACGAAAGGACATATAGCCAGATATACCCCATACATAAATTATGCAGCCATTCATCTTTGAAATAAATGTTGCAATTTGTAGGTTTTGCGCACCCAAAAAATATAAAAAAAAATATTAAAAAAAGAAGAAAAACGGAAGGCGAACGAACAAGCGACTCCATAAATGTGGCGACATTTCGTTTTAAATTTCAGGAAATGGACAATCGCACATTCGGTACCACAACACGCACACACACACACCCAAACCAATATATTTCGAATACCGAGCAAAGCACACAGTAAATACATACGTACAGGATGTCCTTTTGGCCAGAAGTTACCTTTTAACTGCTTGATGTGAAATATTTTTGTTGCTGTTTCTTTTTTTTTTTATTTACATTTTGTTTTATTTCTGGCCTCAGTGTTTCAGGCGCAGTATCTCACAGTTAACTTGGTCGGTTACAGTATTTTTTTAAATTTTTTTTTGCTCATTTGTTGTTGTTACAGTGTGACCATTTCATATATTTGTGCAATTAATTATTATAAATGCAGCAGCGTCATGTATTATACTCCTTGTGCACTGAACCAGCACCTCTACCCATTTGTGTTTCATATTTGACCTAAACTGGTACGTAGGTACCATCACAAGAAGTTCGGATGGTTGGTTGGTGGCCCATTTGTCTGTCGTTTGTTCTCTGCACTTTAAGAGTGTTGCCTTTAGCGGTTTTTTTCATTTTAATTTTTATTGTCTTTTTTTTTTCTTTCGATGTCGAGGATAGGAGCAGAAATGTGTCGCTTTGTTGTCGCTTTCATTCCTTCGTTTCGCGTATGTTTATGAAAATTTATAGTTTTCCTAGGGAAATATACAGCGATTTTCTATTTCAATTATTTTGTGGAATTTTTCGCATTTTTATGTGTTGTAACAATTTAATTGGAAAATGCTTCGAAATCATGAATTCAGAAAATAAATTACACTGCGAAACAGGGATACAATTATTATTTTTTTGTATGCACGAGCATTCAAATTTATATCATTCAATGCTGAATTTGAAACCGGTGTATAGTATTGCTGTATCGCGTTAAGATTTTGAGATATACGTGTACCCACATTAAAAGTTAAATAATTGCAAAAAAAAAAAAAACACATTTTTTCGTTATATCAGTTTGTTTGATATTTCAAATTACACTTGGAAAACACTAAACCATGAAAATTCATTGCAATTTTTAGTAATTTTTAGAGATTTTTTCAGCAACTGGCAATAAAAGATCGTATTAAAATGATCTCCACAGAGAGACGGAAATGGTATAGTAACATCGACTAAATAGATGATGGTGATCATGACTATACGAGTATACACTACGAGTATAGAGTATATAGTATACATTACGAGTATACGAGTATAGACTATATTTTAAGCTTCAATGCACAGATTTTATTGATCAAACGCTATAATTGTTGGGAAATGTTTAAATTTTAAGAATCTACTTGAGATTTTTGATATGGCCACCTTTGGCCTTAACTATGGCCCGTAGACGGTCGAAGAACGAGTCGCATGCTGCACGAATTTGATTTTGTGGAAGTTTGCGCCATTCTCGTTGAAGGGCCACTTTTAGCGCATCAACGCTCTGGTATTTTTTAGTCAAGACCTTCCTGTCCAACATACCCCAGATTGAGAAATCCAGCGGATTCGCATCAGGCGAATTTGAGAGCCATTATTGAGCAGAAATGAAGCTAGGAACGTTTTTTTCTAACCATTCTTGATTCACACGAGCTTTGTGTGACGGTGCCGAGTCTTGTTGGAATGTCCATGGCTTGCGACCGAAATGTTTGCGTGCCCACGGTAGTAAAGCAACCTCCAACACTGATTCACGATACACCTGGGCGTTTACTTTGACGCCAGCGGCCAAAAAAACGAATGGTGAGCGCCCATCAGCAGTCACTGCAGCCCAAACCATCACATGCGGTGGTGCCTGCGTCCTGGTGGCCAAACGAACATTCAAATTTTCGTAGGACCTCTCTGTCAAGTAAACCCGATCATTTTGTTTGTTTACATATTGCTGGATACAGTAATTTTTCTCATCAGAGAAGACAATTTGTGACAGATTTCCGGCGGCGTGCAAGCGCAACAACTCCTTGGCTCTATCGAGCCTAACTTTTTTTTGAGCAGGAGTGAGATCATGCGCCTTTTGGAACTTGAGGGCCTTTAGTCCGAGCTTGTTTGACAATATGTGTTGCATTCGTTCACGCGATATTTTCAGCTCGGCAGCCATTTATCTGCCACTGCGTCTCGGATTTCGCTCAATTCTGGCCTTCACCTTTCGAACCATGTCTGGTGATGTTGCAGTTATTTTCCGACCACCACCATGTCGTTTGGCAACGCTGCCGATACACAAACATTTTATTCACTTTTAAATGTTTCAGCTCACGAACAATTGCTGGTTGCGATTTTCCAGCCAAATAAAGAGCAATCACACTATTACGTTTGAATTCCATTTCGAAAATTTTTTATTTTCAATAAATTGACGCGCAATTGCTTTTGGTTACTTGTTGACAATAGAATGAACTAACATCATGCCAATTTTTAGACAGCTGTCATGTTCCATCTGTCAGATAAGTCTATCTGAAGTTGGTAACAGTTCGAATCAGCTCCCTGTATAGTTGGTAACAGTTCGAATCAGCCACCCTGTATATTACTTTAAGCCTGACGCGCCCCCTCTTTGTCTTAAAGGTCTACAAAGTGAAAATACCCTGGGTGTAAGGTATAAGAAAAGGACATAGCTACTGATAAAGTTTAAAGTGGGTTTTGAAGAAAAATTATTGTAGGTTTCATGACAAAACATAATCTTTTCTTGTAAACACAAAAATATTTCCCCTTTGCTGTGGTTCTAAACAAATCAGTGCTAAAGGCTAAATATGGTAAACTTGTAAGTTCTTCTTGATCAAAAACCTGCGAAACATATCGAAACGTAAAGCAAACAAGCTCGGAGAAATTTTGGAATGAATTGAATGTGCTATGCACTATAAGATGAAATATACAAGAAAAAGAGCACTAAGTTATATTAATTAAGCTAAAAAATGAAATAATAGAAAGAAATATATAACTATAATAAATAAAAAACGAAATTTCTTCTCTATAAAATTAAAAACAATTTATTATCCTTATCTTTGCTTCAGTTACAATCTCAAGTTATAAAATACATAAATGTCACAAATTTAAGGAAAAATTCCATAGCTAAAGATATATTCTACGTTTCTTGCAAAGTAAAATAAAAAAAAAAAAATAAATTGATAAAAGCTTAAATAAAATTTACTCCTCTTGTAGGCTAATAAATCAGAATTTTACAGAAAACTCTAACAATTTGAGATTAAAGCAAATCTGTCGCTCATTAATTATAACTTAATTTGCATTTTGCTAAATGAACTCACTCCTTTTCTCTGGAGTATCAATTGCTAAGCAGAAACAACAAATATGTATTGGTAGGAACTCGTACGATAAAAACAATACATATACATATAGACATATATGCATGTGTATACAAATATCGTATTTTATTGGTAACTTTGCTAAGCACCATACAAGTATGTATTGAATACAACAATAACATCAAGAGCAAAGGCGCAAATGCTTAAAACTCCAATTCGATTAGAAAATTTGAATAATTGTTCAAAAACCGAATGTAAAATAAACTAAGAAGTTCACCACTACTAACAACGAAATACATTTGCACAGTATCAATGATATTGGTATTTATAGGGCAAAGCAGTGTAGTGCACCATGGATGATGGGGAATAATTTGAAAATTTTAATAGAATTACAAACTTATGCTAGAAGTCAATAATTTGTTAAAAAAAAATTCTTTGAAAAATAGCGTTGAATATATTGTTAAGAAGTGTTCGAAAAATTCCAAAAATTACATCTGGCGCACATCATATCTTCTCTTTCCTTAAAAGAAATGAAATGCTTACCTTGAATACGGCAATTTTGTGATTGTTATTATTTCGACTTTCTCTATCATTATGAAGTTTCAGAGGAATGATAATGTCGATACTGATAAATATATCGATGGTCAGAAAGACGGTGCTCATCTTAAACTTTCCACCTAATCATTTAATCTCAAATATGTATGTTGTAAGATAATGTTTAGCCCGAGTCGTGGCGCGGTTGTTTGTAATCTTATTACTAAAACATTATTTAAATCTTCTCTTCTTATACGAGATAAAATTGTATGTCCTTATGTACCTATGTACTTATGCACTTATCTATGTGTACGTATGTTTGAAACGGGCAAAACTTTTTCTCGAAAACGGCCACAGCGACTTTAATGAAACTTCGGATAATGTTAGATATTAACATACAATGAAGAATGAGCAAGGTTTGTACTTTGTGAATACTCACCAGGGGGCGTGGCACCGTCCCAAATTTTAAATTTGATTTGGTCATAACTCGCAAACCATACAAGGTATTTGAATGAAATTTGGGGAGCGGGTACTGCTTAATAAAACCTTGTAATAGACAAAAAGTGGGCGGGATTGAGGAAATACCACGCCCACTTTTAAACCCTTTAAAACTTTTATTCAATATTACTCGAAAACGACTCCAAAAATTTTGATGAAAATTTAGGAGCTGTTACCTCTACAAACAGGTATTAATATGTAATATGCCGTTATATTGGGACAATTCGTTGAAGGGCGTGGTATCGCCCACAAAAATATAATGCGCTTTAAAAAGAAAACTACTAAAGCAATTTATTTCTCGCAAATGATACAACATATTTTGATAAAATTTGGTATGCGGATCTGGATCAGGAATACCTAAAGCATAACAAAAAGAAAGCTTTGTTTAATAATTGCCACGCCCACTTTTTAATCAAAATAAAAATTTTGGTTAATTACTCAGGCATAAAAAAAAATGAATTGATCTGTTTAATTGTTATATGCAGTCTTATGTTTTTTTTGACGCTGAATCCGTCTTCAGCAGCAGAACTGTCATTATACCTACAGGATTTTGAAATATCCTTGCTTGAAGTTGAAAAAAAACGCTGTGTTCAGTCTTACAGCGTAGCTTTAAGAAAAGGTGAAATTCTTTTTGATTAATAGCATCGAATAGTTACACTCTTCCATATCCAAATATCTTTCAGGATTTTTCCAATAGGATTCTTATTTTCCGAGTTATGATCCTTTGAAGATAAGATATTTCAGCCGCCATAAAAAAACGAAATATTTTGGGTGCGTGGCATATCACATTTATTTATTTTTTTCTATGTCACCATCCATCGGTTTATTTATCATTTTAAAAGCATGACCGTTAGAACTGAAAACATACAAAATATACAAAAAATAGCTACGAATAAAACGTCGACTAAAATAATAAGATCAGATTGGTGACCGAGCAGGGATCGGTTGGTGTTGTTATAATTTTTTTTTTGTAATTTGTCTCCAATTTTGCTTTGACTAGAACAAGAGTCCTACTGTTGGAAGAATACCCACGAAAAATTTCAGGTTTGATATTATGAGGAGGATCAGCAAAGCGCTGGCTGTCCGTCTACATCGTTTCAGAATATAAAAAGTTTTCGATTGTAGAAATTATGTATATTTTAATTTTACTTCATTTAATATTGCCAAGTGGTCATAATTGGCCTTTTTTGCATATATGAAAAAACACGAAACTTTAACACCTCGCCGCTACAAAAGGCAATCTCAACTGTTGATCGCAAGCACTCAAATCGTAAATTGATGCTTTCTCCTGTAAAGAAAACGCTTTTCGTCTACGAATGTGTCAGTTCTTGCCGAGAATGGACAGTTTGATAGCTGATGCCATATGGCACCAATGTCGTTAATGTTTGCCGAGTTAGAGGCGATGTTATACTTTACGCATCATTAAAGCGTTTTGTGAATATTGTTGTTCTGCTGACACTTTTCGAGATTTGAGAAGTTACAACAATCGCTCCATAAAGTCATCAGAAGGATCAAATTTACTGGAGTACAGAATGGACTTAAAATAATAATCAAGAAATTGAGATTGAAGTGCAGATAGCTTATACTCGTACGTATATCGTAGATGTGGGTAATAATGTTCAATAGCACTATGCAACTCCACATATAAGACCAAACAGAAAGGAAGTTTTTTACTCAAAAGAGTTCGCTATTGAAACAAAGGCAAAAATGAACTATCGTACACATTATATTACAAAAAACCAAAAATTTACTTACATATATATAGATGCATCTATTTTTGTATATATTGTAGATAAATCCATATATAGCCAAGAGTTGTATTGTGTATTGTCGACTGTCTTGGCGTAACAACATTTGAATTTTGAAATTGCTTTGTGCCCGCCAAACCCCCTTTTTGCTACTTGCAAGTCCCATTGGTGCTCTAAATTATAGAAATGCTTCGTTTAATTTGATTGTGTTTGTTCGAGTATGTTTGTGTGTGTGTGTTTGTGTGCGATGCGTATAAAGCAGAGCAAAGCGTTGCCATCTAATTTATTTTGTTTAGTCAAGTAAATTGCTGATGATGCAACTTCCCTCTTTCACTTTCATACTCTGGCGTTAACGTACGTACGTAGTCTTTGTTTCTTCTCTGCACCTCAACAATATGTTGTTGTTTTCTTAGTTCATGAAAGACTAATTGTTGTTGTTAAACTTACACTATATGTGCATAGTAGTAGAGCAGTTGTAGTTGTAGTAGTTATTGTATTTGTTATTAGAGTAAAAGTAATGGTTGACATTTGTGCGATTTATGACTTTTTGTAGAATTGGCTTAATTTTACTGTTTCAACAAATAAAATATTACCTACCACTACTGTTGCTCCGACATGATACATAAATAAGTCTTTGTATAAGTTCTAGTTCAGGGAATTATCAGAAAGATATTAAGTACTATGCAATCGAAGTTTTCAGTCTGGATTTCCAAATAGAGAAACTTAAACTAAAACTTATGTACTTATATTGGATAAAGACTAAAATTCACATTGAAACTTCTATGTAAAAAAATAGCTTGTCAAAGCTTCACATTTACTGAGAAAAGTTTTTAAGTTTTCACCATTTCTAAGCTAGGTCATATAATGAATTTCTCAACGTGATTTCCTGTAGAATCCATCATAATACGGTCCCTATTAATTACTTAGTTCCCATGGCCAAGACTTACTATACACAGGGCAGGTGGTGCGAAATTTCGGGAGACCCATCCAGCACGTGTTTACCTTGAGTGCAGTGCCCACTTATTGATAGTGTTAGAAACGCTTCTCCTGCCACAACTGCAACAGCTCTTCTACCTCGTTGACCACCAACATTGTTTCAGACAGAACCACACCATCACCACTGCCTTGTTATAACAGAGATGCTACATTGCAAGAGGCCGCATCTGCGGAAAATTGCAGTGTCTCTTGATCTCTTTAAACATTTCGGCACAGTCGATTTAGATATCTTCCTTGTGGATCTTTCATCGCTACCCTCTCCGTCATTACCAAAACAATAACAGAGCCGAACAGAATTAATGCTTCTCTTGGTATTGCTAAGCAATTTTTCGATGTACGAAAGCTGTAACTTTCCACACAAAAATCCTCTGCAATACTCATTACTTCGTGAATGAACGTGATAAATTAGACCCTCAATGTCCATATCAACAATAGCCGAATCTCTACCAACAAATATTCGAAAATCCTTGGGGTGACACTGGATAACCTGTACAAGTTTTCCAGGCATGCAACTGAGTTTTGCTGCAAACTGAGCAAAAAAAAAGCCATGTCTTGAGTACCAAAATCTCCAAGGGGACGGACAAGGAGATCCTGGTTGCAACTTGTCATGCCGGCCCCATCTGGTAACTGCCGCTGGGTAACACACAGTGAAGCATTTTTCAGGCCAAGCAAATCAGCGCTTTGCGTATAACTACTACTGCATGATAGAACAGAGCTCCTGAAATTCTAACACCTCAACTCCCTAATTACACTTGAATTCGAGTAAAAACCGTTTTTCCAACCACATAAACAAAATTTCCATTATCGAGTAGCGATATTTTGGTAAAATTTTAACCCTCAGAGCTTTTGAATAAAGCATGTTAAAGAAATTTTTATCTTGTTCTTATATTCCGATATGTCTTTACCTATCTCTAACACTAACGAGTTAAAGGCAAAAGAGTGAATAAAAAAATCGATTTTTTTTTTTTTGGTTTCGACATTTCTAGTACAAACAATTTTTTTTTAAATTTTTTTAATTTCGATGAAAAATTTATTTTTCTAGAAAAGTTTTTCTATATGTGACCTGACCTATGTAAAGCCGATTCGCATAAATTGACCTTTAAAAGTTATTTTCTAGTTGTTTTGACAAAATTTTTTTTTCGCACGTAAGCCCCTTTTTCATAGACCAGATATATTGAAAAAATATATAATATATAAAATAAAACTGTCTTAGTGCATTTTTGGCATGTTTTTTGGAACCTTATCACAATAGAGTACTCTCAGACTAGGCTCAATCAGCATTCAATTTCGTATCTTCCGTCGAATGTAGTAGACGAAAATAATAATTGTTTCTCTTAATTACATTCCTTTGTTCGATTCGCTATAACACCAACAACCATAATTCCAAGACAATTCCGGAACGTTTTTGAATACGTGACATGAGAGCGAAAAACTGGACGATTTGGCCGCCTAAGTTAATAGGAAAAAAAGCCTCTTACGTTCAGCATTCAGAGCAATTGTCCCTGAAGCTGCTACTAATAGTTCTTCGTTTTAATATTTTTCCATGAAAGATCGAAAAACAAATATTTTTAAATATTTTTTTAAGGTTTTCCCGTTAATAAATATGTTTCTCACAGGAAATAAGTGAAAAAAAATAAAAGTCTCGTTCCTCCACATAAATATCAACCATTAATTTTGTGTCAAATTTCATTGCTCACCGGAAACTCAAAAATTTTCTGCCATTTTATATCTATCGGCAATTTTTATTTGTTGCTTTTCCGTTTCTCCACTCTTTTTCTGCTTTTGCGGTTTTTGCTTGAATCGTTTAAGCATTAAAAGAAAATAAAAATTTCGCAAAATAGTTCTGAAACGGAATTACGCTTCGGCGCCACCTTTACCTTAAGGAAATTTCCGTTTTACTTTTGGTGACTTACAAATGCCGCCTCCATAATTTTTCGAATGATTTAATTTCAACATTTACGAATTTTAAGTGCATACTCATACCTACACTCACGGTCAAAAAAAGCCGATTTTAATTTTGTAAGATAGTTTAAAATTGTTGTGTAAATCAATGTTAACCCTTGTTTAACTAACTTAAGTTTAATACTTATTATTAAGTTTATCATCATTAAGTTTAATATTATTAATAATATTTGGATTTTTCTGGTCTAAGCATCCCGAATCGAATTGAGTTTGGGGCTTTTGCACGGCCAATTGCTTGACTTAATTCCCAAAAGGCCATTATATTTATTTGCCAAAGCGAAAATAAATAGCTGGTTGTTGTAAATTTATAGAAATTTGTAGAACTGATTTAATTTTATGCGCTTAATATGATATTTCCCATTGTAGTCATAATTTTTATCGCCAATTGTTTTTACCCTATCAATTCATGCTACAGTCAATTAACCATAGCTAATTAAAAACGCTGTCAACATTAAATATCGCTTAAAATTCCTTGGCCAAAAATTTATTAACACACCTTTTGTTGTGCCTAAGTAGAAAGGGAGGCGTAAAATGTGGTGGCTTCACATTTGACCAATAAATCGAGAATTGTCAACAAACACGTTCTCAAGTTGAGTTTTATGCTTTTCCTGGCGATATTTTGACCGTTTTAGTCAAACAATTAACACGCTAACTACTGTGTGCTTTGAATGAATGGGGTACTGGAGGAATGGAAAGTGAAAACTAACTTTAATTGCGCGAAGTAACGCGTTGCTCGCTCTAATGTTGGCACTCGTCAGTCACATCAAACGCTGATTTTACGAATAATTGAATAGTCCTAATGCCGTGTTGTTCATTTCTTGTTTACCAAAAAAAAAAAAAAAAAAAAAAAATCCACATCGTACAGTGAGGCAAAATAGGTAACTATTTTATGCGAGTACAGGTGCTCTATTCCATCGATTGACAAATTCGAAATTCTTCTTAAGAAAAACAGCTTCCTTAAGGCTATTGAGGTCGAAAGAGAAAAACTAAAACAAGGACAGGACCATTGCTAAAGAAATCTCAATCAAAGCTAAATTCCTTACCGAACTAAAATTATTCCAGAAAGTCTTATTTAGAGAAAATGGTCAAAGATGAATCTTAAATAGACCCTTGAGAAATAGCAACCTTAAAAGCTTTAAGAATTGAAATCCCAATTTAGACGCGCGGTATTCAATTTCATAAAAAAAAAAAATATCAAAAAAAAACTATTATTATGCTAAGGGAAATTCTAAAAAAGCCTACAAAATGATTTTTTTTTATTCCGAGAAAAACCACAAAAACGTAAAAAAAAATTACCCGGGCTGGGTTCGAACTCATGTAGTCCTTACTGCAGTCTTACATGGAATCATTGTGTAATCAATTTCAATTTAATTAAACAAAAGTAAATGAATAAGGCAAAGGAAAGTAGAAAAGTGAAATCAAAAAATGTTGAATCAAAAATATTTTAATAAAAAAAAAATAAAAAAAAAGTAAAAAAAATCACCCGGGCTGGGTTCGAATCCATGTTGTTCTTACTGCAGCCTTACAAAAATCGTTGTTTAACTGCTTCTAAATTTCTATGGGGACAAGCGCTTTTAAAGTGCTTGGATCAGAACGCTAGAAATTTGTACCTCTTGGGTAGTTTTACACACTTTGGTTTGTGTGAAAAATAAATTAAGACCAAAAAACATGATTTTGTAGCCAAAATGGACCTTCGGTAGAATCAAAAGTGCTCCATTCATTTTTATCGGAATGCAAAAAACAAGGTTGCAGACTTCGTTTTAGGGAGTCCTTCTAACTTCTGATTCGGTTTCGTGATGAATCTAAATTTTGACCCTATCTACTATACATGTGAAAAAACTAAGTCAATTTCTTAAGTTTTGAGATATTTGAATTTTAAAAAATTTAAATTTTAAAAAATAAGCTTTTGTTTTTTGTATGGAAATTGATGTTTGCCCATTTTTTCATGATAAAAGTAATCACTTTTCACCAGAGGTGTAACTCAATACGTCTTTTCAGTCTAAGGACCATAATATTTGAAACCAGAAATACCAAATAAGTAACTCAAAACTAGTAAAAACTGACTTAGTGTTTTTCACTTGTATAGGAACGATTTATGGTAGTTGTATCAATGATAACATGGTATTATTGAAAATAGTAAAAATTCATAGATATGTTTTCATCACATGGGCGATTCCAGAGAAAACTGCTTTTATGGGTCTTACTAGTTTTAAACGTAAAACATGTCAAACTTTACGTTACTTTTATGCATTACCATCAAAAATTTCTAAATGTTTCACAGGCAGTTGCCTTCATTGAAGCCCTGAAGTTGTCAAGCGCTGTACCGTGCTTGTCCTTAACTACTTACATTCAAGTCCAAAAATTAGAAAATTTCATTAAGCTTTCTTAAAACATTACTATTTAACTAAGCCTCAGCGTGATTAAAACATGTAGGGTTACACAATATACAATTTAACTGAAAAAACATTTTGTCCACAAGTTTTGATCAATTTGGATCTAATAATTCTTTTTTGTGAAAGGTGTCTTTCACACACTTTGACAACACCTTGAGCGGAAAAGCTTAAAATTTTATTTTGAAGCTTTCTCGGTCATTCAAGTGCAAAAGAGCTTTACCATGTTATATTTTTACCGTATATTTATAAATTCTTTAAAATTTAGTAGGTATTTAAAATTACATGGAAAAAGAAAATATAATTTTTAAAATGATTTATCATTTTTCAGCACTTTATGCCGAATTGACTTTTTTCGTAAGATTCCTTGTTTTTTTCTACTGCTGAAAAATAAATTGCACGGCATACTACATAGTAAATAAGTTTTGAACCAATATCGATTACCCCAATAATTTTTTTCTTGGATATAGTCCCTAGACATGTGGAGAGTGCCCACATATTTTGTAAAATTTCTCTTTTTTACTTATTTGAAATAGGGATTTTCAATAAAAAATGAAAAATGTTGAAAAAAAAAATTCTATTTTATTCCCTGATCAGCTGATCTTTTCTAAATATATTAGAAAAAGATTATACTACAACAAATTTTTTTTTTTTTTTTTTTTGAAAGCCTTTTTAACGTTCAAATTCTTGAGAAATTTTGAATGGACTTTGTCATTCGTAATAACTTTTTCGCTGCATAACTCACTTATATCCGCATGCCACTTTTTACTATTGTTTTGAAGTTTGGCATCATGTTCATAATTTGGGTACGTTCGATCAATCTGTGAAGTATTATTCTACTTTTTATACTGTACATCCGTTACGACACAGCTGTTGCGCAACGATTTTTGGTCTCAAATTATGTATACGAATACCTATTTCTGTAAATTGTCTTAGCGTTATTTTTAGTTGTTGCTACTTTGCTGTTGCGTGCAATGACCTCATTACCTCAAAAAAAAAAAAATAAATTAAAAAAAAAAACAAGAAAAATTCTTTTAATATTTTATGAAAGTTTTACCTTAAAAAATTCTTTTTATTTTATTGGCAATGGCTAACAAGAATCATAAAACGAGAAAATTTTGCGTTCAAACTTGCGTGACACCATGACAGTAAGAGTACGTACACTTCAAAAGCTTTACGCAATGACCGACCGACCAACCCTCCTTTCTATGTCATTCGCTTTAATTGCCAGCGTTTGTTCTGTTTCGTCCAAGTGGCTAATTTAATTGGCCATTTATTTACATTTTGTTAACAAAATACAGCAAAAAGGAATTTTTGTAAAGATTTTTTTTTCCTTTTTTTTTTGACTGTTTTGTTAATTGGCATCATTGATTTGAATATTTTTGCCTAGTAGGTTTTTTGTTTTGTTTAAGGTGTTTTGTTTTTTTTTTTTTTTGGCTAAATAAATATGTGTATTTGAAAATAAGTTAAGTTGTACGCTTCAAATGTCGTGTTTCAATATTCGAGGTGCCTAACAAATTAGTGGACATTTTATTCTACGCCGGAAAAAAGTAGCTACAGCAGGAAATTAAATCAATTTTTAACAAGGAAGTCAGATTGACTGGCTTATTAGAAAAAAGTTTATTGTTTTGTAATTTACTTCGCTAATTGGCTATAATTATCTGTTTCGATTCAGTAGTATACATACATAGTAAAGAATAATAAAATCTCCATGCAAAACTTCAGTTGAAGCTCAGCAAAGCTAAAGCCACGCTAAAGCTGTTCGTTAACCCTTTCAGTCTATCGTTTTTGTTTCTTATCCGAAAAATCAAATTTTTTTATTTTTTTTGTTAATTAGGGTCATAAATGAAAAGTTTTCGAAAATTTTTTTCTAAGAACGACTTTAAGAATGAAGCCATATGGCAACAACTGAGGAGTGATTTTTCAAAAGGGCGTAAAACCACTTCCAACCTCGAACAAACCTAAGGATGCCATCGCCATTGTATGTATTCTCCTTTAACTCCTAGGAGGAGCATAGGGCCAAAATCGCCATTACCATGCTAAAATACATCCTCTAGTCCAAAATTCATCACAAAAAATGCATTTTTCTAAGATAAAATCGTGACCAAAAGTCGCATTTCAGAACAAAAGGATTCATTTCCATATAATTTCATAGAAATTTTTAGAGTTTGATACAAAAAGACGTATTTTGAATAGTGGCCAAAAAAACTTTTAGTATTTTTTATATACCCAAGGCTATATAGGTGCTTACATGCCATGCCTATAAACATCAAAATAAACTTCTAAATCGTGAAATAAGAGTGATTTTGAAACAAAATTCCTTATATCCAAACGTTTCAGAACAAAAGGGCTTATTTCCAAATGTTTTTTACTTTTTGCAATTACTGCAAATAGGTTACAACAAAAATGTTAAGGGGATTAGAATCTTTGGTCAACTCACTATAATACAGGAGACATTAAACAAAAATATGCTATTGTAAACAGCCCATAAAAGTTTTTTCTCATTACTGAAAATTTGTTTAACATGGTTTTACGCCCTTTTGAAAAATAACTCCTCAACTGTTCTAAGTGGTTTGAAAATATCGAAGAAAAATAATTTCACAAAATGTCATTATTCATTATTAAGTGTTGAATATAAGCATAAATACACATTTTTGTACCCTACACGCGGGGCATATTCGCGTTGTACTTCTGTTTGTATGAGTTACGAAGGAGGCGTGGCAGATATAGAAAAAAATATATGTGTATTATTGATCAGAGTCACTTCATGAGTCGATATAGTTAGGTCGGTCTGCTTATTTGTCCATCCGTCTATTCATCTCTCCATCCATCTGTATGTCTGACCACCAATTTATCACGATGACGGACAAATGAATCAAGATATCTCGATGAAATTTTGTAGCGACGTTGTCAAAAAAGGCACAGGGAGTTGTCCTTGAGCAAAACCGGTTCATAGACACGCCTTTCGCCCACACAAAGCAATTATTTAAAAAGTAATATTGAGAGCATTATCTGGGATAGTGAAAATGGCGCAAGTTTTGGTAAATATCTTGACATTTATTTCACATTGATCTATTCTAGGATATTTGTTTATCAAAAAAGAATGGGTTTCTTCAAAAAATTCTAAACAATAAATGCTCTAATCAATTAATTTTTTTAGTCTAAACTTTTTAGGCCAGATATACTTATCTATTTAAATGCTTACGTACCCAAAATTTATGAAAATTTATAAAAATTTTAAAAAACAAAGTCTCTCATAAAGTAAAAAATTTAGTTTTGAAAAACACTTTAATTAAATAGTGCTTTTATCGTAGCGTCGGCTTCAAACTAAAAATTTTTAAATTCTAGGTGATCTTAAGACTCTAAAGAACCATAATAACAAAAAAATATTCCATAAATTAGGTCTACATGGCGCCACAGAGGCACTAAAATTTGTGTACCCATATGGCTACAATTGACCGAAAGGGTGAAAATTCCATCGGATTCCTTTTACGATGTTATTAAAAGTTTTAACTAGGATGTTGTCACGAACGTCAAGGAAAAGATTTGGTAATACTGCTTTAGTTTTTGATATAACAATTGAATCATTTGAACTAAATTACTAACTGACTTTTTCAGTTGCAATCGTTTAAAAAAAGGTAGTGTTGTATTGCGAAATGCTTCGCTTACAATTATGTGTTTCAGAATCCAACTTCCATTTTCCACAACTAAATGAAGAAGTAGCAAACCTATTGAAATTGGCAATTTACCAAAGTGAAATAAAATCTGAACCGCAAAGATATAATTTTAGTACGTGCCGTAAATTTTATAATGCGTAATTTTATCCATTGCTCTCTGGTTCCTACTTTTTTTTCTTTTATGCTACAATTTCTTCTAATTTTTGTTATCTGAATCGGGATCGTAGTAAGAGAGAGAGAGCGACAAAGAGGTGGTTTTGTGTGTTTTTGCTTCAGCATGGTTTTGACAAATGCAAATAAAAATTTATTACAAACGAAGACAATGAACACCATCAATAAGTCAGAAACAGGAATTTCATTTCATTGCCGAAAACAAAAAAAAATAACAAAAATTCGAAGTCAATTTTTATTTTCTGTCGATGCAGTGCTGTTGCTTATGCTCTTTATGCGTATCCTTGCTTTGCCTAGTACATATATGTAAGCGTCAGTTACAAACCAGGACCAGCAGCAGCAGCCACAACTAAACACATAACCCACAATGAAAGCAGCCGACAGCCTCATCACTTCGCGCCATTTGTCATTTTGCCAAAAAAAGCAACGCTGAAAGTGGTGTAATTCGTACGCTACATTTGCGCTTTAATCATCGCTGCGAATGTCATCGATATTCGTATTCGTAAAGGAATTCATGTGCTTTTCTGAAACAAATAGCACTTATTGAAATTTTAAATTTTTGTCCCATATTTTCATATTTTGACCTATCCCGCTCTAGATGCATTGGCCTGTAATTAAAAGTTCGATGTATCAATGCGTTTTCATGAAAACAAACTAAACAAAAAAAAAATCACGATAAAAACTTATAATAGATGGTAATTTTGAGGATTTTGCAATCAATTCCAGATTGGCCGGAAAATCCGATCAGGTCCTGCCTTCGAGAAAACCTTTTTTCAAGTTGCGGCAACTAAAAATACCTTCAAACAAGAATAAAACTAGTCATTTTCGATGTATTTTACGATGCTGAACTTGAATCCGGTTTCAGAATTGCTTTAGACTAGAAATGCTTGTAACTAGAAAAGAGGTTTGCGACCTGATCGGATTTTCTGCCGATTTTCAGTTTTTGTTGGGGTTTTTTTTTTTTTTTTGTAATAATCGAGTTCTTCAAAAACATTGTAAAAAGCATATTTTAATATTTGATTTCGACGAACCATATTGGTTTCGATTATAGAAAAATTGTTCATTAATATGATATGTATTCTCTTCACATTATGGTAGATATTACTTTGGGAGTTAATTTCCATTGTTTTTCAATTCAAACTCAATTGCTTATAATCTCAATATTGGATCTGGAAAACGCTGCATTGGAGTGTTCAAATTCGCATTCACTTGAAGCCGCTCCTAACTCGGAAAACAGAACACCATAAGTAGAGTCGCTACTGAAGAGTTTCAGTTAATTTGACTTTTTCTGAACTGGTCAAAAAGAAGTAAAAAGATGCTTGGCTTAGCTTTTAGTTTGGACAAAATGCTTAATCGGAAGCAGTGCCTAACTGAATCAGATTTTACTTCTCGCCACTGAATTAAACATTTCCATTTAGGGAAAGTTTAGGTATTGTGGCAGTTTTTTTTTTTTTGGAATATGGATGCAATCATTGGATCAATTTCAGCCAAATTTTTTTAATGCTGATCAGGGAAGTATTTCCTACAGAATATTTTTCACTAAAACATGTGCAATTAAAACAATTATGGAGCAAAATAAGAAAAAAAGTCAAAAGAGCTGTGTTTAAAAAGTTTGCGGGTAATGTAGTATATATAGTAGGGCAATGTGGTATACTATAAAATATGCTGACCAGAGAAGTAATGGCTACAGAATGTTTCTCCATAAAATGTGTACTATTGTAAAAGAAAAAAATTATAGAGCATAATCTGACAAAGGTCTGATATATGTAAAAAAATCTGTACTAGAGAAGTGGCATATAAGTAGGGTTCTGTGGTATACTTATATCATATAACCAAATACAAAATTTTAAAGGCATGAAATAAGTTCATAATAACATTTACATTGGTTTTCAAACTCATAGTTTTTATTAAAAAATAAACAGCAATAAAATAAAGTTAAGAATTACAAAAAATAGTCCTATACCACATTACTCGCCTTCAACTATACCACATTGGCCGGTTTTTAGAAATTAAAAAATTATAAAAATAAAATGAGAAACTTTGTGAATTAACACATTTAAACACTTGGTAAAAATCGGAGATATGCAACTATACCATATTACCCAACTACACCACAATACGCGTAGTTTCCCTTATCTGATTTTTCCTCTTTGAAAAATGTTAGAACACTTAGTGGTCGCTTTTATTTGGGCATTTACTTTAATGGAAAGGGGATTAGAAGTCTATACTGCGTTCCGCCCCTGATATTTTGTTCACGCGACTTTTTCTATTTTAAAGCCTTCCAGGTAACTTCAGGAGAAATCCATGCAATCCACTTAACCTGATCTTGAGTGAGGTCTGCCAAAAATTCCCAAGACTAAAGTAAAGCTTAATGTATATCAGATTTCAATTTATAATCGCGATATGCAATAACAAGCATAAGGCTAAACTTCATCCCTATTTGAAACCAAAGAAACAAAAACAAAAAATATGACGACAAACCAGGAAAAAAAAAGAGTATGAAGCGAAAAGCAGCAGAAAATGAAATTCTTGTTTCGCACGTCATTTAAATTCGACGTTGTCACTGAAGTAGTCACTGCTAGAAAATTCTGAATGCCGCGCGGCAGAAGCGTTTAATTTCATTTGATGACGATGACAACAAACTCAATGAGTGCAACATTTACATGAAGGATAGGCTTCAACAACAACAACAACGATAAGACTGACAACACTGGTGACAACAGTCAAAATGGAAACACTGTCATGTTAACAATAGCGGTAGTAGCGCAGGAAGCAATTGATGATGACGACGCAGATGATGAGGAAGAAGCGCTAAATATCCAAATAAATGAAATCAGGCTTAAGCAGGATATAAACAATTTTCTTGTTAATATTAGAAAACGAATTGGCAGGACGTCAACGACTGAAGAATGTTTTTGTTTAAAACGGCTTGCCCCAAGTGACAACACAGCAATAACTACAGACTACATTGAGGAGTACATTTTTTTTATCGTAATTTGTAAGCATATTAATGTAGTAATTTAAACTTAATATTTTTTATAACTAATTAAGGTCAGGATAATAACATCAAGTATATTAATTTTATTCTTTATTTTAAATTTTAAATTATTTTAAATTGCTCAAACGTAAAGTTGTTCTTTGAATTGCACAAATATTAAATCCTTAAGTCCAAATAATTTTCATTATAATTGTATAGCATTTTTAACCTCTGAGGTACACCGAATATTATTGAAACACCGATGCTGAAATACTTCGGTTGACTTAACTTAAGTTGAAATGCATGGCGATAGAATTTTATAAAGAAAAAACTACATAATTTAACGTTTTTTTCGTTGTAACTAATTTTTATTTGTCTTTTCTTATGACCAAATTCATAAGGAGCATCAACTCTGTTACTGATGCATTTTGAACGTTTTATATTGTAGTATGCATGTATTTCAGTTTTATGGAATAATACAGTAATATTATCACCTCCTAAACTATGCTAAATTTTTTATCAAAAATATTGATGCATTGTGCTATAACAAAAATAACCATAAGTTTGCATTTAACTTTTTACTAGAAGCTGAAGTAATATAAATACCGTAGTATGTTACGAAATGTACAGAAATCATCTAGAAAATTGACTGATACGATATAGTTTTTTTTTTCACATGAAGTTGAAATGAAATGAAGATAATGAGAACTGTTATACTATATACAAGTTCAGTATTGGTTTGATTACAGTTCAATGAACTTGAAAAGTTGCAAATCTACAAATAAATTCGCAAGACAGAAATTTCTCCATCTTTTTTTACTATGTTAGAAATGGAGTACGACTTTAAATTAGACACCATTAGAAAAGTATTTATTTGTGCGTAAATGTGCACAAAATTAAAATAATGTTAATATTTTGACTTTAGGCCAGGTAAAATTAAATAGAAATTTTTCAATACTAACAACAACAAAATACACAGTCTAAGTGACCTGAAAAAAGGATAAAGACAAAGAAAAAGTCAAAAAGCACAGCACTGACTTCATGTTATTTCTTTTGTTTGTATTTCACCAAAATTATTTAATACATTTGTGGCCGGATTTTGACCACTGGGCGATTCTAGTAAAATGTATTCAAAATATAAGGTATTTGAAAAAAAGTAATACCAAAAGCAATGGATATCTACATTGATGATATTGATTACATCATAGTTCAGTGCTCGATCTCTTTAAAAGTAATAACAATAATTTAACTAAAGCTAGTTTATAGCTTATAAGTGAAATCGTGAGAACCTTTATGATGGAAATGATAGAAAGGAAACTGTAATGGAACCCAAAACTTCAGATTCATTTAATTAAACTACGAGAAAAGCCTGATGTTCTATATGCGTTTGCTATCCATACACATCATTATGTAAATTTTACTTTAAATCCTTTTTGAAAATAATCTTTTGTTCATTAGTGCATAATGCAATTTTTCATTAAGAACCTTCAAATAGAATTTATATAAATCCATACTTTTATTTCTTGCAGAGAGCTTCATTTTTTAAAATACTTTCACAATATTGACAAACAACAAATAAAAATTCCTAAACGGCTTTTCACGCATACACTTTAAATAAACAGATCGCTCACATCTGTGTGTATTTTTCGATTTTGCGGTATCATTTCTGAAGACAAAGTCCCCCTTCCATCTTGCCTTGGAATATAAGAGCGCTTCTCCCACCCCAATACAGCAAGCGCCACAATTTGTAAACAAACAAATTGAAGCCCCCACATAGACGCGGGTGCACACATACACACTGACATATGAATGTACATATGTTTGATATTGAACTCGTATTTATAAGCTTCCCTTTGTCTGTCACTTTGGCGCTTAAGTGTTTTGAAAATTGTTAAACAAATACACTCACATGCACCCAACCATATGCATGTGTGTATGTGTGTGTAGAAGACGCATGCACATCTGCACGCACAAAAGATTTTCATAGCGGTATTTCTTTTTTCTACTTCAAACGTATGTACATACTAACATTTAACCTATATTTATGTATATTGATGAATTCGATACAAAAGCAACAAAATATTTATGTCTCCTCAGGTGGTGCTTCATTGCAGGAGTTCGTTCGCCTGATGGAAAAGTTTTTTTTTTTTTGTTTTCTTTAGAAACCATATCGAGACGTGTGAAATCCTTCGTTACCTAGGCACCTACGTTCGATATCAATACAAATACACATTTCCACATATGAACACAAAAAAGGTGTAAGTGTATAAAAACTTGTACACTGATAAGTGGTTATGATAATGTTTTTATGATTTCTAAATTTATACGCGCGAATGTGTGTGAGACTTTGCGTGTGTGCGTGTGACAGTGAATAAATAAAATCGTGTTAAATTGTGCGCTTTGTAAATTCCGAACAAATCGCATCACCTGTAGATAATAGAAGAAATTGGGGATATTGAAAATATTTAAAAAAAAAAATAAGTAAATAAAAATATACAATATTGTAAATTATGTGTCGGTTTGATATTTCTAAAGCTTGGATTACACTGATAAAATGGAAAAACTTTTCTATGATATTAACCTCTTTACCAAATTGTTCGTAAGTTTTGCTTATTGCCAATAATTACAATTTTTTCTGAATATGTCAAAACGAAGTGCAAAAAAAAAGATGGAAAAACGTAAACACCGATTGTGAGAAAATGTTTCATTTCAAAATAATGTTCAACAGACAAATTTATGATCGCAAAATTACACATGTCCTTTTGCAATAAATCATGACAACGCAAAGTCTTTGCCTTGTTGCTGCAGTAAGCGTGCTATTGATGCAACTACGTACGCGATTTAGCATCCCTATAGGTAAACGAAAGACAAGTGACTGTAACAACAAATCTGTGGACTTTAAACAAAACAACATATCGCCGGTGCTTACGAAGAAAATCTTCTAACCGAAAGTTGCGCCGAAGAAAATCTTTTTTTTGAAATTGTGGCGAAAAAAATCTTCTTTGTAATATGCGGACAAGAAAATCACTTTTTATAAAATGCGGCGAAGAAAATCACTTTTCACAAAATGCGGCGAAGAAAATCACTTTTTGCAAAATGCGGCGAAGAAAATCACTTTTTACAAAATGCGGCGAAGAAAATCTCTTTATTAAGTGAATACTTTTTCGTCGAGTTACGAAAATAAACATTTTTAAAAGAGACATTTTCTTCGCCGCATTTTCTAAAAAGTGATTTTCTTCGCCGCATTTTGTAATAAGTTAAGTATTTTCTTCTCCGCATTTTGTAAAAAGTGATTTTCTTGTCCGCATTCGCACAAAAAAGATATTTTTCGCCGCAGTTTGAAAAAAAGGATTTTCTTGTCCGCATTTAAAGAAGAGATAGTCTTCGTAAGCACCGGCGATATAGTCTATTGATTAGGTCGTAAAAACCATTCTAAAAAAGAAGGAAGACTTTCAAGGGTTTTCATTACAGAAATTGGTCAACTGGTCAATAAAGATGAAGCAACCGCGGAGTACTAATAAATTAGAGGGTGGAAATCGGGCGAAGGGGGAGAAATGCACCATTTACAGTTTTTTTAAAATATCTAGCGAACGAAGCAAAACATCAATATTTGTTTTTGTGTGACATTGAAATCGGTCGCGATGCGTACTTTAAATAAACTAAAAGAAAAAAAATTTTTGGATTTTATATGTTTGATCGGTAAGTCGACTTTTACGGGACCACATATCCTAAACTATAATCGTTAGCGAGATATTTGAAAAAAAACTGATTTTCTCGACATTTCGCACCCGATAACTCACGAAGGCACCACCTCTCAAGTTTTGAATAGAACAAAAGTTCATGCCTGCTATTAGAAGAACACCAACAAAAAAATTTAGCTTTGATACTATGAGAAGGGTCAGCCAAGCCATCATGAAAATTCTTAATATACCTCCAAGATTTCGTGGTATAAGGAGTTTGAGAATTTGGAGAAAACACTGTTTCTAGTCTAATGGCGTAGATACAGGAATTTAATAGCCACACCCTTCTTTATCAAAACACACTTTACGCGTTTTTCCATGAGAATGAAATATATTAGTGCCAGTAAGAGAAAGGCCCTAAAATTAAAAAAGGGCTGTAGTTGGAGAAACTCTGTCTCTAGCTACAGGATATGGTGAAATTCTGTGTTTTTTTTAATGGCTTCTGATAGCCAGACTCTTCTTTATCAAAATACATCTGCGAAATTATTCAATAGGAGTTTTGATTCCCGAACTATGGTCCTTTAAAGAGAAGGTATTTCATCCACCATACAAAGGACGAAAAACTGATCTCTTAAATTCCTGCCTATATATTGACAATTCTGATGATGAAGACATATTCAGCGTTGAAAAGTACATATTACAGTAATTTTTTTTTTTTTTTTTCTAGACTTTTTTTTATTTTAGATATTCTTTATTATCGATACATTCCAGTCAGGGATTGAAGGCATGCCGTAAGATATCAATATTAAAATAAAGTTAGTTCACAGCAAAATTTTGCACATCGTTTTGTCGACATCACTGCTTTTGCCTACATGCGAGGAATTGTGTGGCAGTTTTTCATGTTTTCGGATTCTAGCACTGTTCCTACACAATTTTTAAAAATTTCCTAATGGAACGTTTAAACTTTTGTCAGAATGTACATAGATAAGTTACGTCTCTATGAAAACATTGATATGACATTTAAAAAAGTCGTCTTCCAAAAACACATACCTAAGTTCTACTATAGTACGCTTGCATTAAGACACTGGAAGCAGCTTTATGTCCACCATATGCGCCTGCTACTGACCATTTCTGTATAGTCTGTCCATGTGCGTTTACTTTGATTCGTTTCACTTTACATTGTTACTCTTCATTGAACATTGACATTTATATTTTCACCTGCAGTAAGGTTAAATTTTTCTCAGAATCAGTTAAATAATTAACAAAGTGACCGTGCAAACAATTTTTCCACGACTTAGAAATTTTATATATGTATGATATGTATGACCCCTGATGTACTAACATTTAAGAAGTTTGAAATTTATGTTCTCCTTCCTCAAATCATGTTAATTAATATCTTTTCCAAATTTCAGCCGAATTGAACAATGTTTAGAGGTCGCTCAATCAGAGCGACTTTTATGTTTGATGTACATATGATTTGTATTAAAAAGGAAAGCGACGAAATAAAATTATTTTTTTTAACCATCTATGGTTATGCTATTTTAGTGCAAACCAAGGGTTATGAAGATTTTTGTATAATAAACACTATGGCCTTTTCCGATCTACTCAATTTTGTTTTGCTGTTGAGCTATTAAGGCCTGATTGTGATCGAAAAAAGTCCTTTTTTGGATTTTGAAGCAAGGTTTCTCAAAATGGTGACATTATAGAGAAAAACTGAAAACGCCATCGTGCTTATCATACAAAAATCATTAAGATTCTTGTTTTGTACAGAAATAGCATGACTGTAGATGGAATAAGTCCATAAAGGAACAAAAGTAATGTCATACCTATTGTGTGCCATATTAATCGGTTATTTGACCGATATTATTTTTTCAACTTAATGTTATTAATTTCACACTATCCGGTAAGCTAACTGTGAAAACAGAGCCCAATTTTATTTATTTTTAACAAAATTTCAGCCAACTAATATAATGACATTACTTTTGTTCTTTTATGGACTTACTCCAATTACTCCGTTTGTTTTACGAATTTCGAAAAATGGACCTAAGAAAAGAAGTTGAGAACAGTCCCAGGAATCTTACATTTTTCAATGTTCTACGGAACTCAGCGCACGCTGTATAGGTATAACATAAACAAATATTACGTCGAATGACCCTTATATCACTCAAATGTCTGAACTTGGACGATGGTGATGATAAGATAAAATTTTTAAATAGATTTTGAGGTGCTGAAAAGTTTTTACTTTAATTGAATTGGGAAGAGCTCATACCGGCTTTTTTTAAAACATTCTGAAGATACAAAAAACGGATTTTCTACAAATCTGGTGGAGGCCTAAATAATCAAATCTGATTATTGTGATTCTAAAATTAAGGACACGCAAAACATCTTCAATAAAAGTATGTACATTCTTGTCTTTAATCAACATAGTGGCAGCTGCATATTTTTAACCAAAAAAGAAAGTCTACTTTCAAATATAATAACTTCAGATATTACAGATGCGTAACTACTACAAACGAGGAATAGTTAACTCTGAATAGGGGATTACAAAAAAGTAGCCAACCCATAGAATTTGAATTAAATGCAAACTGCACAATTTTGGATATAACTGCTTTCACTATTGCAATATTTTATGTGCATGACAGTTAGAACTCAAATATTTTTTATAGAAGACAAATAAATAAATAAGAAAAACCTTAGACCATACACTTACACGCATGCACTCACAAACACATTGACACACATAATCGCACTGGCAGGCAGTCATTGGTATCAAAAACTTTCTCATAGCACCATAGCTGGCTGTAACAGCATTCATATATTAAATGTCACGTTTCTGTTTAGTATTTTGTGACTTGTGGTCTGGTGATAAATTTTATTGTCTTTCCTTTTCTGTCTGTCTTTCAGTCTGCCAGCCAACCACTGCATTCTCTTTCTCTTGAATTTTATTTATTTAACACACCACATGCATTGCTGACATTCATAAAAAAATACTGGGTGTTTGATTTTGTTCTATTAGATGACATACAAGATGTGGTGTGTGTAAAGACAATTTTTATGATTCTTTGAAATTCCTAACACATGCTTAGTTGACAGGAATTAAAATCTCTGGAAGTTTTCTTCATTCAAAATGGGAAATTTGATCAGTCAAATTAAAAAAAAGACATTAAAAATTAATTAAAAAAGAGACATTCCTGCTAAAATTTACAAAAAAAAACTTTATTTTAAGGCTTATGGTGTAGCTCCAGAGAACAGTATAAGATAAAAATACGATGACGATGATGACACCAGACAGCCAAAACCTTTTCTTCAAACTTTTCCAATTTAA
The DNA here is from genome assembly GCA_951812925.1 of Calliopum simillimum. Classification (NCBI taxonomy): domain Eukaryota; kingdom Metazoa; phylum Arthropoda; class Insecta; order Diptera; family Lauxaniidae; genus Calliopum; species Calliopum simillimum. The sequence continues at coordinate 147,463,990 of OX638368.1, forward strand.
CCATATCTTTCCGCGTTATCATGCATTGATCGAAGGTTTTATATAGGTATATAAGAATGATGCAAAAAAATTCCTTGGAAATTCCACGATCATGCCCAAAAATCTGAAAAAGTGTGTTAAAAAGTGAGCTGTGATTTTATAGATTTTTTTTCAAGGTCATTTAGAGGTCGCTCAACTTCTAAAGTTTTAAGCATTTCTCGTTATAACGACCCCTAATGATAATTTTAGTAGAATATTTTTGTAGAACATTTTAACCCATTTAATCAAGTTTTTACTAAGGGATTCAAAAAAAACATAACAACAGAATATTTTGGGTCAAAATTATAAAGTAAATTGTGCCTTAGGTGATTTAATGATGACCTTGGAGCAACAAATTTCTTCTGAAACGAAGATTTAGGGTTGAACAGTGGGCTGAAATTTCAAATACACGTTTCTTATCGATATTTTTTGGATAAAACAACAATATGTGGTTGATTTAGGGTTAAAGTTATTATTTTTTATATATACCTTGATTTAGTAAAAAATTTGATGTAACGTAGGATACATTCTGAGCAGTTTTCATATAGTAATAAAATAAAAATCAGATCAGCTTGATATTTTGCATGAATCGAGGTTGAGCGACCTCTAAATAAACTTATAAAAAATTTTAAAAAATCTCAGTTCACAATTGACATTTTTTTTTTTTTCAGATTTTTGGGCGTAAAGTTTAAGAAAAAAGGTGTTTTTTTGCATCAGTCTAATGTTTATGCCTTTGTAATTTATTTAACGACAATTATTGTTAGGTTCGTTTGGTTGGTCGCAGAAGCAGGTGTATAGATACGGTCACACTACTCGGAAAAACCAAAACGTGAAAATTCAAGAATAATATATACGTACTCAAAAAAATTTAGTGATCATGCGGCACTGAACTTACTTCGTTTATGTTTGTAACCAGCTAAGGTACGGTGCCATTTATTTGTCGATTGCTTATTTCCGATTTGATTTCCGGTCCCAACTTTTAAATTTTAATTTCAGTAGTTTTTACAGCTTGAACCGTAAGTGCCACTGCATTTAATTTTATAATAATATTATTTTCCACGTTTTATTTGTTTGTATGGTTGTGAAGATAATTCGCTTCTATATGCCTACGGTGGGAACTCAGATAAGAGTGATATTGGCAAGCAGTTTTAGAAAATTTTTATTACAGCTTTATGCAAAAGATCCTTTGGTAAGAGGGAAAAGCCATCTGACTTGACCCATTGGTTTGTGTATCATTTGTAAAAGCCACCTGACCGAAACGCCATGTACAATATATGGAATTCGAAAGAAAGCAAATTTTTTATAAATATTGCTTAGTCATTGCAATAAACAACATTAGATGCTACAAATATTTATTGGAAATTGGTGACATTAATTGAATAGGGTACCTTAGCTGTACATAAAACCAAAATAATTTATTTTCAAATTTTTGTATCTCATCGTGCCAGAACATTTCAATTGAAAGTAATATAATTAAAGAGTTTTTAAGTTATCAATTCAATTTGTAATCAAACACCCTCTAAATGTGTGTGTGTGCGTTCACATTTTTTGGGAACTATTCAACATTCATTCGTTTCCTAATATATCATCGCCTGCCATAAAACTTATTCATCTATCCAGCTATCAGCTGAATCCCACAATGACAAAACTGTTCAGAAATCAGTCTGAAATTCACTTGAAGCTTACTAATAGAAGCATAGCTAAATATACATACCAGCATACAAATACACAAACACACAAGTGAATCTAACGAATTTCGACAGGTGCCATTATTAGTTTAGCAGTGAAATTTGTTTTTTATGGCCCAGACTGCTTGTGTGCACGTTGACGCTGAAAATAACTAAACCGTAAAAATACAAAAAAAAAAGGAGATATATGTCGGAAACTCTGATCTGGATGAATGAATGCATCGTTTCCTGTGCTGTTACAATTAGATGAATTGTGGTAATAAACGTGAATCCTAAAATCCCAAGGGGAAGAGAAGTGCTCCAAAAACCCTTCTGAAGTGCATCCTTTTCACCAATAAGCGCTTCCGCTCCGTAAGAACAATACTTTCTTTTTAACATTGCATGTCATAGGATGTAAGTGAGCAAAAGCTTACCGCAGCCTTACCAAAAAAGAGTTTTTAAAGCGCTTATTTGTAATGCTGCGGTAAGCGTTTTTTCAATAAAATTAAAAAAAAAGAAAAAAAAGAAAAAAAAAAAAAAAACTGGCCGCGCCAGGATTTGAATCCACGACCCTCCGCGTGCTAGATATTTTTTTCTTACATTTACCAACCCTTTAGACCGCTCCACCAACGCCCGATGATATGAAGAGGTATTAAATTTGTATATTAAGCAAATGTTGTCCTGCAGCATTACATAGAATCATTGTGAGAAATTAAAATAGAAAAGTGAAATAAAAGATGTTGAATAAAAAGTATTTAATTAAAAAAAAAATAAAGCAAAAAAAAGTAAAAAAAAGCAAAAAAAAGTAAAAAAAAGCAAAAAAAAAAATCTCCCGGACTGGGTTCGAACTCACGTTGTTCTTACTGAAGCCTTATATGGAATCATTGTGTAATCAATTTCAATTCGGTTAAACAAAAGTAAATTAATAAGAGAAAGGAAAATAGAAAAGTGAAATAAAAGATTTGAATAAAAAATATATAATTAAAAAAACAAATAAAGCAAAAAAAAGTAAAAAAAAGTAAAAAAAAGTAAAAAAAAAAATCTCCCGGGCTGGGTTCGAACTCACGTTGTTCTTACTGCAGCCTTATAAAAAATCATTGTGATAGTGCTTCTAAATTTCTATGGGGACAAGCACTTTTGAAGTGCTTGGATCAGAAGCGCTAGAAATTTTTCCTCTTGGGATATCACTAACATGCATATATACATATGTATGTGTGTACGTATTTACGTAAACGTCTAATGGCGTTTATTAGAGTGTTTCAAAATCTAAAGTTGTTCCGATTTTTGGTGCTCAGGCTTTAATACCTATATATCTTGCGGCCAAAAAGATTTCGAGCCAAAATTTCTTGTTGATTCATTCATATCTACTAAAATATTCAAAAATTCGTTCCCATACTCAACTTTTACGGTTTCATTATTAGAAAAGTAGTATTTTTTTTATTAACTTCGAATCAATGGAACGTTAACTACGATACCACTTCATAGAAAAAAAATTAAAAAATTTTTAAAGAAATTATTCTTATCTTATCACAAACACTTGGTCGATTCATTCATTTACACCATATTAAAGCCATTCTTATCATCCAAAACAAAACATCACAAATGATAAAATCAAAAAAATGGAGGCTCACACTACCAAAAGTTGCAACACCACTACCAAGCATCAAAAATTTCCAATATGAAAATTCATTTACATACAAAGTAACATGAATTTATGGCCCAAGAAGCAGAAAAAATCCCGAACAGCAGTAACATTCAACTTTATTCATAAACATTACACCCTTAGCTCATTGTTGTTAGTTTTGTTACATTGGCATTGCTAAAAGTGCACAGTAGAACGATTTTATATAAAATAAGGCAAATATAAATTTTCTACACAGTAACCACCTACATCGTGGAAATGTATCGATTATATTTATAAAATTTCTATTTAACATAGAGCATACTGAAATTATCCTGTCGAGTTTTGTTTTTCATAAATTAAACATCATCGCGTCCGAGTATATCAAGAAAATAAATATGTACTAGACCAAGGGCGTCAGCGTAGAACAAAAGTGAGCCAATCTTGGCTCAACCAACAACATCAATATTTCTGTACAACATTCACAAAAAGAATTTTTGTAGCTTTTTTTTTCACAATCGTCAAAATTTTGCGTTTTTGTTGCTTTTTTTGCGTACACACAAAATCGAACTCGAACCAACATAGAACAACAACAACGACTATGTCGCATCAAAAACAAAAACAACAAACAAAATGGGTATTAATGCGTTGATGCGCAGTTGTGAAAATGCAAGTCTTTTACGCACTAACGCCTGAACGTTCAATGTGAATATTTCCATCTTGAGAAATTGCAGAAGTAGTGCGAAATTTTCGGCAATGTGTTTGTTGTTTTACAAATTTTCGCAAACTGCACTTCCGCAACGACGCAAGAGCATTGCGCATCAACGCGTGAATACCCCTACTTTTTGTTTGTGTCCTAGTCCTTAGAAATTTTGAAAATTGTTGAAATATTATTATTGTTGTAAGCGAGGCATGAAAAAACAACAAAAAATTGTTTTTGTTTAACTCGAATTTGAAAAATTTGCGCTGATTGCGCTGCATGCGCTTGGCTCAGTGATTTGAAAACGCTGACACCCTTGTACTAGACTGATTCAAATTAAACTTTTTCTTAATTTGTACAAATCTGAAAGACTGTGGTAAAAAAGTAAGCTGAGATTTTTAAAAACTTTTTTGAAGGTCATTTAGAGGTGGCGCAATGGTGATTAATGCGAAATCTTGGCTAGATGCGGTTTTTAATTTATAACGTAACCAAAAATACTCGGAAGGAGTCGTACGATTATCAAATTTGTTTTCTTAAGCCAAAGTATATAAGGGGGTCACACTTATGAAAAAAATTGGGTGAAAGTGATTCATATTTTTCGCCGCTAGAGGCGCTGCAGAAGTATTGGGACATATAGTCTGAGTAGATTTTTTTGATTTGAATTTTTGGGATATAATATCCCAGCATTTCATTTCTTCATATTTAATGCATTTTTATTACTTTATAATATCTTTAAAGGGTGCAGAAAACAAGATACCTAGTATTTTTTTAAAAAAAAAAAAACCTTGCAGAGGAAAAACATTTTTTCCCTCTCCAGGCAATGATGAATTTTTTTTTTTTTGATATTAGGTATAATCCAAATCTTGGAGCCCCTTAAGAGGTGGTAAAAAAAAAGGCTAGTAAATTCGTGAAAAATGTTAGAGACGAAAAACTAATGTAGTCTGTTAAAATTTATTTATTCTCCCGGCCACGGTGTGCCTTAACCCGTTCTAAATCGGACGTCGTCGCATCAATTTTTTTTCCAGATTCTGTTTATTTATCGTTCAAATGATGTATAAAAAAATTTTCACTCGTGACTCCTCGACTAAATTTTGAGATACAGATAAGTAAACAGAATCTGGAAAAAAATTTTATGTGCTACGACGTCCGATTTAGAACGGGTTAAGACACACCGTGCGGCAATGACAAATTTTTATTGATATTTTTATCAAAATTTCGTAAAAAAAAAAACAAAAATTTAAATAAAAACTACATCATTTGACTATTGCCAAAGTTATGAGCTTATCAAGACATTAATAAATGAAGTTTTTGCGGCTTTTTCAGTTTTTAAAAAAATTATATCTCTTGAACGGCTTGATAAAAAAATTCAAAAAAAAATCATGGAATCTGAACTAGTGCTAAAAGAAAAAAAAGTTTCAAAAAAATCGGAGATGTAAAAGCATCCGGTTATTTATGTAATATATAGTCAAAATGCACTTAATTTTGGACTTAAGAAGAACAAACAAATTGAAATACTTATATCAAAAGGCTTTCTCACAAAACAAAAACTACTTTGTATCACAAAAATAATGAACTAGAAGGTTCCGTCAATTCTGTTGTAGAGCTCTGATTGTCTCTATGGTATGCTTGACCGTTTGTCTGTTGAAATCACCAATATGGTAAAACTGCTAAAGCCAGATGCATGAAATTTTGTGCGGATAACAACAATGTTACTACTTATACTGTTTAGGACTAAAAATAGGTGTGATCCGTTTATCAGACTACAACCTTAAGTATTATTTGTTTAGTCGTAACCATAAATACAGCTGACAGATGAACACATTTGATTAATATAAAAATTTCAAAAAAGTTAGAGAAGATTCAACGGCCAACCTATTGCTTATGTATATGTACTTATTCCAAACGTTTGAGTTGTTAAGACACAAATTTTCCAATTTCAAATCACTGTGTACATCACACAAACGCCTGTGCATTGTGTTTTGTTTGACCAAGCAAATGTCCTTTGTGTCGTCTTGTCTAAGTTTAGCTTTTGGCGTATTTTATTTGTTGTACTGGTTTGTTCTTTTGTTTGTGGTTGCTTGTTTGTGACACGTGTTCTTTGACCAGGTTTATTGCAAGATGGTTTATTAACAATTCTTGTTGCTGTTTCTGTTGCTACCATTGCCTTACTGTTGTTGTGTTTATATTAACATGAGCAAAAATATAAATGAAATTCAGGTAAGACGAAGAAAAAAAAAAAACAGCAGAAGAAAGGAAACTAAGCAAAAGCTGCACTGAGAAAAAAAAAAAAAAGATCGAATCCTAGATTTGCACAGCATTGTTCGTTTGAAAATATCAAAATTGCATAGACTCCGGCTATACAAATTTGAATATTAGCTCTGACTGCGGAATATTTGCAGAATCTTAAGGAGCCGCAGTAGCTCATTTTGTACTTTCAACATCAAAAGTCAAAAGTTTCGTTTCATATAAATTACTATTGTAAAATAAATATTCGGTTTTTGTTTTAATATTTCCCATACAATTTTGCATAATTTCTCAATAAATCTGCTTTTCTATTTAAATACAAGAAGATAATTTTTAAAATTATTCTTTACACTATTCTCTCAGTGTAACTACTGCCCCACAATTAAAATGGGGAGTAGAAATGAGAAAAATTGTCTACGATGTCACGAAGGCATAGGATAAATGTCCTTTCCTGATAACGACTCATAATAAATGTCGACCTTTCGTTTTTTCATTTATAATTTAATATCTTATGCCGGTACCCTGTGCACTCACTACCCATCCACCATTACACCACCGCCTTTATTATTCAACTTACAGTAGCGCTGTTACCCCAGGAGTAATGTGCCACAGAAGAGCGTGGATGGGGGAACGCATTGCCCGTGACTGATACAGTGTTCTCACATTTTGTGGTATTCCGCAAGTCCCAACCTTCTTCCTGTGGGCTTTCTACCTGTAACCGTGTACAAAAATTTATAATAATAAAAATAGCCACAACCATAGCAACAATATCAGCACCTGCAAAAAATAAAAACAGCAATAAAAAAACTATTAATACACTCAAAAAAATATTAAGTTTAAATTTTCAGATTAATAAAATCCCTTTATCATAGTTAGTTTCTCGGAATGATAGATCAAAACACAGTCTTTCTTTTGATTATTATTTCGATCAAAATCATGACCAAGAATTATTATATGGTATTGGTCTTGGACTCTTAATCGATTTTGAAACCATACAAGCGTCTTAGTCTTTGTCTCGGAAAAGACCAAGGTTCCGACTTAAGTCCAAGACCAAGACTTAAGACCAATAATGATTTTGTCCATCATTAAAATCGGTATATCGAAACAAAACGAAGATTGATATTTATAAGAAAAATCAGCCAAAAATTTTTATTCACTGCTAAATGCTGTATTCTCCAGTGTAACGCATAGTGAATGAAATTTACCCTATGTGGCAACAACAAAGAACACAAGTAATACAACCAACAACAATCGAAACAAGAAAAATTACAAAGTGGAGGCAGGTTAAAAATGGAATTTATGTTGTATCCATGTTCAAGGATCAACACGGTGCTGTTGCAAGAAAAGTAAATAAAATATGCTACTAATCCTAGTATTTAAAAATAGTCTGAAACTCTAAGTATCTATTAATACTATGGGCTCTCCTTGCACCAGAATCATTATTTTCTATCCTTGCATTTATTGAATCTGTTTGAAAGCAAAAAGAAAACCTCATGATACAGTTTATTGCACATATTCTTACTTGTGCTAAATTTTACTACACTAAGTATTGAGAGCTCATTATATGATTGGCAATATAATAGCAACTAAGGTATAGAAATATGTCAAGTTTGAGTCATTCTCTGTTCAAAAAATTATTATAAAGATTTTGAGAAAAAAAAAAGAGTTACATTCTTATATTAAAGGATATTTGAACATTAAACTAGTAAGGGTGTAACTTTTGGCCTGGCCAAAAATAAAATACCCTACACTGCAGTATTTTGAAAATTTTCCTTGTAATGGAGTTGCCACGCCTTTTCGTGCGAGTTCAACCAGTTTTTGTTCAGAGCTTGCATTTATAGTTTGTAGTGAGTGAAATTTGGTTCGATTATCTCAAAAAACTTTTTTAGTACAGCGTTTTGAAGCTTTTGCTTTATAGGAGGTGCCACGCCCTTTTATCCGAGTGCGTCTAGTTTTAGCTTAGAGCGTGCATTTGTAAGTAGTCTTTAGTATTTGAGTGCAATTTGGTTGGATTATCTCAAAAAACACTTTCAGTATAGCATTTTGAAACGTTTGCTTGTATGGGAGGTGCCACACCCCTTTGTTTGATTTCACCCAATTTCTATTGAGAGCTTTTATTTATAATTCTTAGTGTCTGAGTTAAATTTGGTTCGAATATCTCAAAAAACGCTTTCAGTATAGCGTTTTGAAGCTTTTGCTTATATGGGAGGTGCCACGCCCTCTTGTCCGAGTTTGCTCAGTTTTTTGTCAAAGCTTGCGCTTACAATTCGTAGCATTTATGTGCATTTGTGTTGCATTGTCGTGAAAAATACTTCTAAAATTGCATTTTGAATGTATTTTTTGTATGTACACGCCTACCGTCCTTTGACTGATTTCGCCCATTTTCAATCCCCCAAGCTAACTTTGACGACGAAGGCAGTGCACCAAATTTCATTGAATCATCTTGCTTAATTTTCCCAAAAAATTTATTTCATCACACGGCCAGCCAGCCAGCCACCCAGGCAGCCAGCCACCCAGGCAGCCAGCCAGCCAGACAGACAGACGGACATGGCTATATCGACTCAGGAGGTGACGCTGATCAAGAATATATGTACTTGTCTATATCTGCCAAGCTCCCTTCTCTGCGTTACAGCCAGAAGGACAAAGTGAATTTACCCTGGGTGTAGGGTATAAAAAGAGCAATTTGGACTAATTTTTATTTTGCGGCGTTTGTTTTTTGAGTTTATCCAGATTTACTGATGATACTAAATGCTTTAAATGCTTAGAGTATGGTTTGTTTCTCTGAATTGTTTCTAGTTCTCCAGAAATCCTTGCTCAAAAAAGCAAAACTAACTGTTTTGTTTGTATGGAGCTGAAATTGGTGATAACTGGAAAAGTAAGGATCTTATTGAAAAAGTTTGAAGGTAAGGTTTAATGAGGAGGCTTATGACTTTTTAATGCCGTTAACAAAAATTCATTATACTGTTTGCTGTGAGTGGTATACTTCTTCAAACATGCCTTAAAACAGATTTTTTTTGCACTTTTAGGCAATGATATCTGGAGAACTACAGTCAGTCCTGCCATATAAATCATACCTTCTCTATTTGAATTTACTCACAAAACTAAGGCCAAAGGAATGAAACAAATTTTGGTCGCCATGTGTAATGCCATCTACTTAGTTGAATTTGATGAAAGCAAGTTTTCCGTCAAAATAGCATTACCAAATACCTCAATATACAATATATATTAGAGCGCCCATATGTGCGAAATTCTGATTTTGTTTGCTCCCCGTTCATTTCCTGAAATTAGAGGTCAAAAAAATAAGATCTCAAAAAAAAATTTGGAATCGGTAGTGGAAAAAACCCAGCCGGTTTTCGATCAAAGGTCGAAAAATTGACTAAAAAAAGGCAAGTCGCTTTGACTGCCCGTTACTTCAAAACTGTTCATTTTTTCATAATATTTTCAAGACAATTTTTTGTAGAGCATGACTTGGTCTACATTATCTTTTTAAAAAATGTTGGTCCAAAAATTGAATTTGTTGTTGTTTCGGTACAAAAACTTAAATTTTTTAAGAACATTTTCATGACTTTTTTTCTATAAATTGGTTTTTTGTAACTTTTAAAGGGTGGAATATTTGTTCTGGAATTCCTATATTGTAGGGAATTAAACGTTGATTAATTTAAAAGAAAAATTACTAAAAAATTTTAGTTTTTAAGAAATGGAGCCCATTTCAAAGTTAAAAAAAATTTTTTTTTTTTTATTTTTTCTTCTTAATTTTTAATCTGGTAAGAAACCATTTCAGTAGTCATATTTCTTAAACTAATTTGGGATTGCTAAACACGAAAATAGCATTTATTATCGTTTTAGTGCGTTCTTGGGCTGTTCCAGTAGAGATAATCGAAAATTTCCAAATTCGTGCACGCAGTTCAGGAAAAAATTTCAATCAAGTTGTCGAGAACTGCACAAAGCTGTGAAATTGCACCTGAGCATTTACTGAATAAGAAAAAAAAGTTTTCAAAATCGGTTCACGGCATGGTCTTTAAAATGAGGTCGAAAAACGGTATTTAAAAAAAACGACTACAAATCAAAACCAAAATAGTAATTTTAGATGTAGTTATTAATGCTGAATTCGAAATTGGACGCGAAATTGCTGTATCACTTATGGTTTGTGAGATATCTTACCCCTAATGTTCAAAAAACACGATTTTTGAGGTTGTGTAGAACGCGCACAAAATCGTTTTGGTCTTTCCTATTAAATGTGTCATTTAGTACCGTTCTTCTTCTTCAAAATGAGTTACAGAATGGTCTTGTATGATATTTCTTTAAAAAGTTATGACCATTTTAAAATAACATTATAAAAGATATAGTAATATGGCAATTGCTATAGAAAATCCATACATGATTTTTAACTTTTTCTTGCATCCAATAAAAAAGCGATTAAAAGAAAAAAATTAAAATACTTAATTTTTTTCCAAACTTTGAGACCGGCTCCATACCTTAAAATTTAATATTTTTGTAAAATTTTTCTTTTTAAATTAATTAACATTTAATTTTCTTTAACATAAGAATTCCATAACAAATATTCCGCCCTTTAAAAATTACAAAAAACCAATTTATAGCAAAAAAGACATGAAAATTTTCCTAAAAAATTAAAATTTTTGTACCGAAACAGCAACAAATTTAATTTTTGGACCAAAACTTTCTAAGAAGATAATGTTGACCCAGTCATGCTCTACAAAAGTTGTCTTGAAAATATTATGAAAAAATGAACAGTTTTGAAGTAACGGGCAGTCAAAGCGACTTCCCTTTTTTTAGTCAATTTTTCGACCTTTGATCGAAAACCGGCTGGGTTGTTTGCACTATCGATTCCAAATTTTTTTTTGAGATCTTATTTTTTTGACCCCTAATTTCAGGAAATGGACGGGGAGCAAACAAATTCACAACTTTGCACATTTCATACATCTTGTGGGCGCTCTAATATATATCTATGGTCAAAAACTGTCAATCAAAACGCAGGCAGCAATGCTCAATGGAGATTGTTACTTTTGTTTTGACTACTAAAACCTTTGGGCAAAATTTAGTAGAGCATGTTATGTTGCACAAGGTTACGGTTAAAAGTATTGCTGTGGCTATTACCCAGGTTTTGATGTTATTTTGAAGAAGTAAACCTTTCGTATCTTATCATATGGAGCTGGAGACCGGAAAATGCATGTTCATTGTACATCATAACCAGTATGAATGGTAAAAATTGCACCAACTCCCAAAGACAGTCTATTTTCTGTTATAAATTGTAAGTTTTCACTTGATTGAAGCAAACTTTGCAATCTTCAAACATTTTTTTCGAATTTGTCCATAAATATCTATGAAAATTTGGTTCAAACATGGTTTATATCCAATTCCATTCAACTGAATCACAAAAAAAATACTACAATCAATACATATGTGTATCTTGAAACATATGTAGGCACATGTGTCTGCTAGTTTTTATAAAAACAAAAAAGTGAAGACTGCTGACTTTGTTTCTATATCCCCCAAGTGTTTAATAATTTCTAATTTTTTTAAATGCAAATATTTCGTGGACTACCCCATACACAGAAATTGGAATACTAAACATTTTTTTCGATCTTCTTATATTTGGTTTTTTTCTTCTGAGCCACCAATAGTTATCCATTTTATAAAGTTGCAGAAAATTTTTAATTTTAATGTTAAGTGAAAATTTTATTTAGTTTTTATATAACTTTACCGTCTCAGATACACTCATAAAAAAAAAAATATTATAATTACGTATCTGACTGAGTGGTCCAACACTGGATCACACAAAAGTAAAAACGATAACCCACATACACACACACACAAGCATTTTCATTTGCCCACATACCGGTTGAGTGTTCGGTCAGTTGAGTCCTTTGTAATCACTTGTTTAGGGATATTTACCGACGATAACAGTGCAGCAACAGCAACAGCAACATCAGCGGCCCCTTGTTATAAAAAATGTTGTACTGAATTTTATGCGATTGTGTGGGTGTTTTTTTTTTTTCTATTTAATAGTAGTAATATGCTAAGATTAAGTAAGTATGTAAGTATATTCACTTATGCATGTTAATTTTGAAAGCTTATGCGTTCTTATAGTTTTACTAATTAATAACACTGTAGAATATAAATTTTTTTATACGGCCAAACTTAGAACAATAAGACAACACAACACTAAAAAATTTATCTGACATCGGACTATTATTATCCTTACTACTTATGTAATAGTTAGCAGAAAAAATTATGTGATAACATCGTGATTACGTTTTTCGTGAAGATTGAAGTACAGTAGACCCCGCTTAATTGACCCCCTTTTAATTGACTTCCCCGGATAATTGAACTAAAAAAAGCCTATTGAAACTGTCCTCAGTCCCTGTCCCTGTTAATTGATTACCGCCTAATTGATAGGAAGAAAATGGTTTCCAAATGAAAAATACATGTAAAATACCCCCTTTTAAAAGATCAACTATGTAAAAAGAACAAAAAAATATAACGACGGAAAAATCTAAACAGTTTTCAATACAGCTCAATAAAAATTTTAATCGTACAAACTAGCTATGGCAAAGGCAAAACTGTTAAGGTGTCGTCTTTCGTAAAGACCATGGAGAAAAATCTTCAGGAAACGCAAAAGGTGCAAATGATTTCAATAACTTAACAAATTCTAAAGGCTTTGAACACATAAAAAAAACCATTAAATTAAAACTAAAATCGCCGAATGCTAATTTTTTCTATGCTTAATTTATTCACTCGATCAATTATCCGGGATTCTTTTAATTGATCAGTCGGATCAATTAACTGGGCCCCGCTTAATTGATTCCACGGTTAATTCAACCGAAAAGTTTACATTTTTCATGAAGTCAATTAAGCGGGGTCTACAGTAACACGTTGTATAAGCCATTTTTGGCAAATATTTTTGACTGATTTTTTAAATAGCGACTTTCAAAAATTAAAAAAAAGAAAAATGCAAAGCTATGCATAGCTTTGCATTTTTCTTTATGTGCAAGCGTTGAGCAAAACCTGTGTGAATTCGGAAAAGTGAGTGTGGCACCTCTCATACAATCAATATCTTTCGAATGCTACGGTGCACTATAGGTCAAAAGGCACATGTAGTTTTTTTGTTGACTCTAAACTAAAAGAACAATTCCGAAAAAAATCGTAACCCTTATACTACTGGGTCAAAAATGGTACGTAATAAATGTTTTAAATTAATAACACATACCAGCAAGGTTTTGTCTTCAAGCGTTTTCGAAGTAACTTTATGCGTAAAATCCGAATCCGTGGTCAAAATTGATCCATCACCTCAGGATTAGAGATATTTGAGGTTAAATGCACAAAAAATGGCTATTTCGGCTATTTTTGAGGTAAGATGCAGACTGCACAAAATTTTCAGTATATTTTTTTTAGCAAATTTATCACGTAGTTCTATTCCGTTTCTTTGAAATGAGCTCGTAAAAAATGCCATACAATGCTTCCTTTAAAAGTTATAGCCGATTTAAGATGTCACACACTGCGTTGGCTAGTGGGCAAAAATCAAAATTTTTTGTGACTCGAAACCTAATAATATTGGTATCAATCGACAGGTAATTGTATCAATAAAATAAAAACAAATATTTAGGGGAAAAACTCAGTTTTGGCTACGCTGTGACACTTCAAAGTTGAGTTATTTTTCAAAAAAAATTATGTTTTATTCACTTCGTTTTGGGTTCTCTTAAACAAATAATTATCAAAAATGTGTCTTTTGATTAAACTAAGCGAGGTAAAGTTTTTTATTATGAATAATATTTGAGTAAATAAATAAAACTAAAAAATTTTGGAAAATATATAATTTGATGAATATTGTAGTGGTTTTAATACACGATATTATCAAATGAAAAACTTCAGAAATTGACAATTTTCGATGAAAAAAAAAAAAAAAACCAATCTTATAAAAATAAGTGCCGTTTTTTTTCTTAATCTATTAGTTCGAATTCTGTATAATCAAGAACTGCAAATAACTTTTCCTACTTCGTCCTACAAATATTTTTTTTCTTTTTTTAAAAAATGCTTAAAACGAAATATTTGTATGAAATATAAAATTTATGTTGAACATTTTTTTTTGTTTTTATTAACACAAATGGTCTCACAAGTACAAAAAACATTATTCCTACTACGTACATTTCATTTGTTAACATTAAACATTAATTTTTCATCATCGTTATATATGGAGCTTAAGAAAATCGTCTTAAATACCTGGTTTTTAGCAAAACTATAAAGTTTACAACAAATCTGAGATCATTTTTGAGTATAGTACCAAATTTCATCGATATCCAACCACTCCTTCTATTTTTGACAATTGCTTGTATGGGCTCAACGCACTGTGTGTCATCTTGAAATCCCATAGAACGGGTAAAACGACTTTGGACTTGATGGTGTCATCTTTAATCTACCATAACTTTTGAAGAAAGTACCGCATGGCTTTTTTTAAGAGCTTGCTTTGAAGGTTAATATTGGTACTCAGTAATGAATCACGCAAAAAAAAAAAAATAAAAAAATTTTCTGCAGTCTACAAAAGTAACAAAATTACAAATTTTTTTGGTAACTAATTCCAAAATTATGCGCACTTTTACCCAAGTAACTTGTATGTATGTATGTATGTATTCTCCTTTAAATCCTAGGAGGAGCATAGGGCCAATATGAAATCTCTCCATTTGTCACGATCCCTTGCGATGACTTTGATCTCTTGCCCCGATTTTCCCGATTCTTGGATTTCCTTTTCCAACGGTTTTGGGTCTACCACGTCCTCTACTGCCTTGTGGATTCCACTCAAGGGCCTGGCGACAAACTTCGCTGTGTGGTTTCCGGAGAGTGTGACCAATCCATCCCCATTTGCGCAGCTTGATCTCGTTTGCTATAGCCTTCTGTTTGCATTTGTGATGTAGCTCGGCATTTGATATAGTGCGAGGCCACCAAACCTTTAGTATACGCCTTAAGCATTTGTTGACGAATACTTGCAGCTTGTTCGATAGTTGTTCAGTAACAAGCCATGTTTCGCACACATATAAAAAAACTGATTTCACATTCGAATCAAAAATGCGTACTCTCGTTTTGGTGGATATAACGGATGAAGACCATATTTTGTTTAGTTGAGTTTGAACTAGTAACTTGAACTAGTAGTATCTTTAGTATTTTTTGTAAGAAATAGAAAACGCTGAAGAACGGCAAGTTGTTTTTTTCACAAAACATAAAACATTTTTATATATTTTGAAGTATTCCTAGGAATACGAGGATCCTCGTAATACTGCATCAACAAAACTTCAATAGCAACACTTGTTAAAATTGATTTTTGGCCAGAAAAGTGTGCCTTTTGACCTATAGTGCGGTGTAGTGAAATTAATTTATGGGCAAGCAAAAGGTATCACCATAAATCACATATCTTCTCCGTCGATTTGTGGACAGTATACTTGTAAAGGAAATGTTCGAAGGACCTTACTTTTCATTTGCAATTTTAAGATGCATATCAGAATCATATCGTCACGTCAAAGGAGTTATCTAGTTGTAGCATTGATATAGCGATATATCTAAAATTTGTTATTGCCAACATCGCTTGCACTAAGTATAAGAAAGAACTTTAGCAATTATTACATTTTTATAGCTTTTCATTTGTCCTGTGCTGTGCATCTTTGCGCATTTGGAGCATTAAAAATATTTACTCGTATTTTCACTATCGTGTTGATGTCTGAAAATTTCAAGTTTTTATTTTATTGGCCACGTTAGGAGATTTCGCTGCGCTTTATATCCAACTCTTTTGCTGTTGTTAGCGGATTGGTAGCATTTCAAAAGTTTAAACGTAAAGCAGCTCATTTCGATACACACACGTAAGCAGCTAGTGCATTTTTATAGCCATCTTATGATGCGCTCAATGCATCAACGCATTTTGCGAGTACTACTGTTGTTACCTTAAATATAAGTATACATATATACATATTATACGTACGGTAGCTTTCGGAGCACGATAAAGGAGCAAGCTAGCTATACAAATGCTCAGTGGATGCTGCTGCTGCTTATTGTGCTGTTGTTTGACGTACGTAATGCATTTGCTGATGCTGCTCTCGTATGCAATAGCCGTGCAGCAGCTACTTTACGAGTACATTACCTTCGAAAAGAAAAAACGCAATATTTACCGTAAACATCAACAGCTACCAAAGAAGCTGTAGCTAACGCTTTCTGTCCGGTTATTCAATAATTCTTTACTTTTGCCTACTTTAGGGATGTATGATACATTACATTTTTTTGAGGATAAAATATTGTCGAATGAATTACACTAGCTGACTATGAAAATAACTTAATAACTTTTCTATGAATAAGTTTTCGAGATATCCTCCCTTTCATGTTTCTTTTAGAGGGGCAAGAAGATGACTTTATTTAATCACAGATATCTCGTAAACCAGTCAAGAAATCTTAAAGTAAAAGACATCAAATTAAAGGTAATGAATTTTACATAAATACCTCATTTTTTGATTAATTTTTTAGTTTCTGCGTTATTAATTAAAATTTCGAAAATTTTTGTTTTTTCTTTTGAAAAATCGAAAAAAAACTACGTATATTATAAAAAAAAATTGCTAAAAATAAAGAAGCCTTATTGAAAACAAGCCTAAAGAATCTCAATAAAAAATAGGTACTAACGGAGAAAATCTATGGATAAATATTGGAGTAATGACCAATGAAGTGCAAATACTAAAATACTGAGGGTATTCCTTTAAATGTGTAAATGCTACTAATTTCTCGTAAGCTCGAAATTGTTGTCAAATTCATTACGAACTTTTACAGTTTTACGAATTTACGAGGCTTTCGAGGCTTTTACACGTTATAAGGAACTATTTTACTATATTTATGTAATTTTCTCCTGTATAGACCGATTCATATTTAATATGAATGGTGGATCATCTTTAGAAAAAAACGCTACTTGTTGAGATGAAAAAAAATAATAGCTAATCTACAGGGAACCAAATTTCGAGAATTTTCAAAATCTTTCTTGAACCTTCTGAACATTTTCTGGACCCAACAAATATTCAAGTTTTATTATTTTTGTCAATAACACATTTTATAACAAAAATTTCGAACCAAGGAGGACCAAGATCGAATGAAAAATGACAGCTCTATTCTAGATTTAGTGAATTAACAAACGAAATTCTTGTTCTGCCAAAGGTTGAATATAGTATGCTTGTTAGTTCTTCTGGATGTCGGCAAATTCTTCTGATGATAGGAGCTGTGTAACACCTTAAAACGTAACTAAAACCAGCTTTCCAATATATTTTATGGTTTTTTATGCATTTTGCTTTGTTTTTGTTTTTTTGTTGGTGTCTTACATAAACACACTGAATAGTAAGCTCAAGCCAAGAACGTCATCTAATCCATGCTTGTTGGTAGCAAATAATGTGAATCATTTTATGTTCCAAAAAACAATTAAAAATTATGTAATAATTTTACTCTCAAACTTGACAGTTTATCCTTTTGGGAAGAAATAAGAAAACAAATTGTGTTTGAACCCACGTCTCTTGCACTATAAGATGGTGCTCCAATCAATTGAGCTAAAGGCTGTATGTGTCGTTCTATGCCTTCACAACCTTTGGATTATGCAAATATATAGTGTTTATGGCAGCTAAAACTATACCGCAAAATGTTCCCTAAATTGTTGGGTTATGGGTACTGAGGTCGCTTATATACCGGGTCTTGCCCAATACTAATCTGGCTGTTGGTTTGTTGTTTTCGTAAATTTTATTCAGAAGAACAAATTAAAGACCACATTTCTAGGGACATAAATTCCTTGATTTTATTTAACCTCACGGTAATGTAAGCAACTATGTATATCATTTCGTTGTGATTTTAAAATATTAATAGAATGTCGGAAGACTTACAGGCTACACGACATTTTTGGTTTGCCCGAGATTCGTATTTATGTCGAGAATTTCAAGGAACTAATGCAATTCAATATTCGAAAGAGCTTTCCTTTTTGTCACCCAATCTGACAACATGTGTAATGTTGTGCAGAAAATAATACAACTGGAGTCCATATTTCAAAAATATTCATAAAAACGAATTGCTTGTAGATGTTTTCTGTAAAAAAGAACTATCGGGGTCTCCCTAAAAAAAAAATTAAAAAAGTTTTTGAAAATATCACGAGAGCTCAAATACTCGCACATATCGGCCAAAAAGTATCGCCGCTTTCCTTTTTCATTCAATGCCATAATCCAGTTTTAAGAGAGTTTGCTTTCCTTTGTCCTGTTACCACTCTTTTGCACAATTCGTATGCTGTGCAGCAACAGCGTTTTCACCGTATCCATAATAAGAAAAATATTTTTCAATTTTCATAAATAATCTTTTGATGTTTGCTTGTGCATGGTATGGGGTATTTTCGTATTTGTGTTGGTATTTTTGTATTCACTTTACAGTTTCCCGTTTGCAATAAGCACGTTTGTATGCTTCAGCATATATGTGAGTGGTTGTATTCGCAGTGGCGTTCCACCTTCATCAGCGCCCGTGGGCAAAAGTAAAAAAGCGCGCCCTTTTTGAAGAAAGTTTTTGGAAAACGCAATTCAATGCATTTTCGCACACATTTTGGGCAACATCAGTTTGTCGGACGTTTCATATGGACAGTTCTTTTATTTTTTTTTTTTGCATACGTTCCAGTATTAGTAGACTAAGTAGCTCTATTTTGTCGAAAAGATATCTTTTAGTGTAATAAAGATGTATCATATTATTTTTGATTCAGTTGAAATGTTATGAAAAGTTTTTATAAATCAAATGTCAAAAATAATTTTTTTTTTTTGTGACTTGCGCAAACATTCCAAAACTAGGTAAGTATCGAGAATTTTTTGTGAAAATGAGTTATGTAGTCCAGGGTATTGTTGCCAGTGAGATCTGAAAGCTGACAAAACCAGATTTACTCTAAGAGTTGCACTTCCTTAGTAAACGAAACTCGAAAAACTTGAGCTTTTATATGAACTAAAAACTTAAATTTGCTATTCTGAAAAATTATAAAAACATGCAATACCTGATTTTGCCATCTTTTCACAGATATAATAACAAAGCTTTCGGACGTTTCCAAATATTGTGTCAAGATTGTGTTCAGTTTGGGTATTTTTTTAATTTTTCTTTGAAATTTATAATTCTAAGATCGTGAGTTATCGTGGCGTCCCTAGTGGTTTAGAGGCCGTGTTCGTCGAAAACATCGCATTCCGCTCCAGAAAATGCGTTCAACTTTTGTATGTGTGTCATGGTGTGAAAAGTCCAAAGTGAAAATACGAGCATTTTGGGAGTCATCATCGCATTGCGTTGCAACGGAATGAAACGGAAGTTACAAAAAGATGAAAATGCAACACAACACCTTGCAGCATAGAACAGTATGTAGTAGCAAAATCAACAACTACGGTGTATGGCAGCTCTCAATGGATCGCGCATAAAAAGCTACAAAATGAGAAAATAGGGAAATTTGTGCGGAAACTTGCTGCAAATTAGGAAACTTAATCATGAACATAACAATCAAGAAAATATTGAAAATTCAGTCGGCATTTCATACGTAGTGCCAATAATAAATACAAGAAAAATACTTGAGACTGAAGTAATTTATTCCAAATTGGAAAATATCTTCTTGCTATATTTTACATAGTGTAACGAAGCTTAGTCTTTAAATTATTGTCATTTTTTTTTTTTTTTTTTCTAAGTTCGATCTGAACTCTGAATCTCTCAGATATGTAGTTGTTTTTATTAAAAAACTTAAAGAAAGTAGTAAGAGTGTTACCTTTGGCCTGGCCAAAGTTATTTACCTAAAAGTGAATCAGAAATATAATAGAGTGTTTTGTTTTATGTATTTTAAGTTTTATTTTAAGTTCTTAATGTCGCGGACGGAAAATACCGAAAAATATGTTTACGACGGAATGAAGAATACTTAAAAATGAACTTAGCTTCATTGTCAGGGATGTTAAATCTGTCAAATAATACTCGGAAGCAATAATGACAAATTTATCGCTTTTGCGTAACGTAGATACCAGATATAAGGGTTATTCTCAGATAACTGTACTTTTTCTGTCTTCTGGCGATTTCATCTATTTAGTAGGCTTTTTTCCACAAAAAAGCGACATTATAAATTAGGAATTATGTTTTTCTGATAAAGTGGATCGACTCTACCACCAAATAATTACACTAGTTTACAAATGATTAAAAATTTTTTTCCCATTGAATGTTATTATTCATTTTATATGTAAAATGGGCTGCTGATTCCGAAAATCGCATTATTTTGTTTTCTTTCGTGTCGTTTTCCAGATATCGGTCATTATCGGTTTTTGGACCAAAAAAAAAAAGATAGTTCCTAAATGTGGGGTGGTCAAAATGACCCACATGTAAGGGTCTTAGAGGGTTAAAATTTTCTACAAAAATATTCCTATATTTACATATAAAATTAACAGTGGCATTCACTGGGAATTTTTGCTGTAAACTAGTGTTATTTGTCTAACGTGAAATTTTGCAAATACACCCCAACCGAACGCAAAAATCGCTATATTATAAGCTTTAGGTATAAACGTACAGTTTGAACATGAATAACTGTAAATCCTATGTATGCTGATATTACCCACATAGTCCATATTACCCACATAGTCCATACTACCCTCGCTTACCCTACATCTTATTTTATGCATGAAATAATTTTTTGTTGTAGGTTTTGCACATATAACCCTAAAACCTATCGGAAAAATCTTAAACTTAAAAGCGTGCTTTACAATGAGCGATAAATTACAAAAAAGCCACAAACATTGCGCATCAAAAATGTCGCAAACGAGGCAATTTTATCACTTTGCAAAAAAAAAAACTCATATTTTGATATGAAGTTTGAGTGTATAGTATGTAGCTGAAGGCTATTAATTATGTTTGTAAAGGGTTAACCGTATTACAAAATTGCATCTGTTCATTCACTAAATCTAAAATAAAGCCTTATTTTTTCAACCGATTTTAGTCTGCAAGGGCTCAAAATTTTTGTGGTAAAATATATTATTGACAAAAATAATAAAACTGAACAGTTTTGTTTCTTTATCGGTCCAGAAAAATCCTTTGTATGTTATTGAAAGATATCCTTTATTTAAATGCTTCTAACTCGGAAACTGGGAATCCAATTGAAAATTGGTAGATTATGGCTTATTGATAATAAATTTGGCTATCTGAATCCATTGACAAAAGTTAATTTTACTTGTTGTTGTTATTGTAATATAGTTTTAAGTAGATGTCAAAACAGTGATTCAAACCAGTTTTCATCGATAGGCCCGGTTTTTTATAAAATTTCTGTGTGTGACGAACACCATAAAAAACTAGAATACATTCATGTTGAACCACAGGAGAATTATTTTGTATTCCAGTGCATCTATCGCATTAACGACAAGATTTAAAACAGTATCCCTGCAGAATGAATGAATTAAAATTGCATTGACAACTTTCGTAAAAATAGCATCCTCATCCAAGTAGCAGTCAACAGCATTTTCATTATTTATTTTTAATTTAAAGTAACATTTACTATTTCTAAAATAAAAACACCAAATCTGACCTACTTAATGATAACAAACTGTTCAGCCCTCTTGCGGTGGCGCATCACATCTGCCAACACCAAGTGACCGACTACCTTAACTGCAAGCCACGAGTAAATTGTGGTCATCATCATCAACCACAAACGGCGGAAATTTCCAATTTGCTTAAATTAGCATTTTCAGTGCGGAAATCCTGTGCACTTCTTAAATGGAAGATTCTCGTTCGTTCGTTCGCTTGCTTGGTTCGCTCGAATGCAGCCACAAACTTCAGCCATTTTCTGCATCAATGCCCACACTCACATCATCAAGGATAATCAGGTCGCGCGCGCAAAAAAAAATCGTCGCTTATTTTAGTTAAAATTAATTAATTTGACTTTTTTCCAGCTGTGTTTCTATGGTAGTTTACTCTTCTTTGGCAAATGAATTTTCACAGATTTTAGTGCAGGATTTGCTTATATTTAAAATTAGCCAACGTAATTATTGGCCAAAAGTAGAAACGAATAAAAAAGTATGAATCGGCGAGATGCGAGAATGACGATGGTTAGAGCCGTGATAAATCTTTAGCTTACACGGAATAAAATATCATATTAATAATTAAATTAAATTAATTCTTGAAGTAAGGAAAATGTTTGATTGCTCGCTCCACCGGGCGCGAATTTGGTGATAGGCGTTTAAAGCTACTAACGAAACAATTAATAGCGCCGACATCACTACTTGAACGAAAACAACAAAAAAAAAAACACCATAAACCAAATAGGTATGCAGTTCGATCTTTAAACCATGAATTATCAGAATATAATATTTAGAAACTCGCATCAGATCTTTTTTACGTTTTTCTTTATCTTGACGTTGCGGCATAATCTCTATTTAAAAAAAAAAGTACAACAAACAAATAGTCATTTTCAGTTTTATTTTACGATCCTGAACTCGAATCCGAACTCCATCACGTATGGTTTTTGAGATATACTAAAAAATATAAAAATCACAGTTTTTTGTTATATATGAGGTTATTAATATAATAAGACATTAAACTTGATAACGTATTTAAAAGCACTAGTCTTTTCCTTTAAAAACTATCTTTATTTCTTCACGTTTTTATACCCTACACCCAGGGTATATTCACTTTGTCCTTCCGTTTGTAACGCAAAGAAGGAGGCGTGCCAGATATAGAAAAGTGTATATATTCTTGATCAGCGTCACCTCCTGAGTCGATTTATTTATGTCCGTCTGTCTGTCTGGCTGGCAGGCTGGCTGGCTGTGCGTGTAAATAAATTTTTTGGGAAAACTGAGAAAGATAATTCAATGAAATTTGGTACACTGCCTCCATCGTCAAAGTTAGCTCGTAGGATTGAAAATGAGCAAAATCGGTCAACGGACACGCCTTTTGCTCATAAAAAAAATATATTTAAAATGCATAGTATTTTTCACGACAATGCAACCAAAATACACATAAATACTACGAACTATAAGCTCAAGCTCTGAGAAAAAACTGGGCGTATTCGGACAAGGGGGCGTGGCACCTCCGATATAAGCAAAAGCTTCAAAACGCTATACTGAACGCGTTTTTTGAGATAGTCCAACTAAATTTCACTTAAATACTTAGCACTATAATTGCACGATCTGAGCTTAAACTAGACGAACTCGGAGAAGAGGGCGTGGCACCACCTATATAAGCAAAATTTTCAAAATACTGCAATGAAGGCTATTTAATGTTTAGCCAGGCCAAAGGTTACACCCTTACTAGTTTATTGTAAATTTCAGTTTACGATACTTCAAAATAAAATAAAGACATGGAAGTAATTTTAATTAAGTTTTAAAGAAAAAAGCCGATGCTTTCAATTACCGTATCCATTTTGATTTTCAAAAATTGCCTTGTCTTCTTATATAACATCAAATACTTTTTTCAACATATGGACCAGAGCGCAGGAACTAACCCCTTTACATGAAAAGCAGGGAATTGCCCAAAAAAAAAGTTATAGGGAAATAGGATGGATAGAATAATATCGGTGAACACTTGTCTTAAATTTATCTATGTCAAACCTGTCGGGAAATACTCTTCCTGGCATATCTTTCCACAACTCCATAAACACAAAATAAAGAGACATACTATTAATGGAAAATTTATTGTTCTTAACGAAAAAACTCATCGAATTTGAACAAAATGTAAATCAAATCGAAGAACGAAAATTCACAAATTTTTTTATTTCAAAATTGCATATTTTGGTTGATTTGGTGTTTGAGCAATGTAAGAGAGGCATAATAACAGTTATCTGCAAAAAAAAAAACCGGTTTTGCACAAAATGGCGCTAACAACGTTATTCGCGATCATGCTTCGATTGTTGATTGGATGCTAATGAAGAGTTGATCTTGATTTTACAAAGTATTTTCGTATGAAAAAAATTGTTTTTTTGTTCAGTGTAGCTCAAGTGAGGTGGTTTATGTTTAACTGCGTCCAGTCGACCAGAAGTAGAAGAGCCATTTTTTTTTTCTTCTAAAACACAAAAAGAGAATAAAACCTTGAATTGAATTTAATTTCAGCTTAGAGCCAACAGCAGCAGCAAGCAAGTACATAGCTTGTTTAGCCACTACTGACATCGCCATAAGAGCCAAAGCAGGTCAACTGGGTCGAACGTGTTTGGTTGGGATCACATTGACGCCAAGTTGTGTTTTATTTCGTTTTTCCCTCTCTCTGTCCTTTCATTTTTTTTTTTTTCCTTTTTTATAATCACATATTCTAAATAGAAGAAAAAAAATTAATTAGCAAAAATCAGAATCAGAAGTAGCTGCAAGGATTTTATTTGCTTTTGTGAATAGTGAATGTGAAAGTTTTCATATTTGCATAAAGAAGAAGAGTGGGACATAAAACTAAGTGTTTTTTTTAAATAAAATGTTCGTTAGAATTAGCGTACAAAACAGAAAAACCCACAGAATGTAAAATATTCCAGAAACGCTTTAGGGGTGCTATATTTGTCCTAGCTAATGTTGGAATACAATAAAATATGTATACATACATATACCATATAGGTCCCAAATCTCATTCAGTTATGGCAAATAGTTTCAAAGATAGGATTAATCCTTTCGATTAAAGCCACATATTTTCATATAATCAGCGTTTTTCCGACCTTCAACGACCTGGGGGCAAGGTCAAATATTTTCCGATCGGAACCAACATTTTTATGTTTGATTCTAACACCAACTGAAAACTTTTAAACAACTGGGAGCAAGGCATTTCACATTTTTAATCTTTGCCATATAACATATGAAAGGTCTAATTAGCAGTGTTAATATTTAAAGCTTTAAATTGTCAAATTTAAAGCTTTCCTTAAGAATTTACCCACTTGAGTTTTTTTAAGTTTGCAGATGAGACTTGAGCGATGCAGTGCGGTTATTTCATATAAGAACACGTAAAAAAATTCCGTTAAAATTTAAAACCACATTAGATCAGATGATAACAGCAACCACAGCGGAAATAAAGTAGCAATAACATAAATGAAAATCACAAAATTAACGACCTCGTGTGTCTTGTGAGAACAGCTGTCAACTTTAAGCTAAAAGTAATATTTATTGTAATAGAATACTTTCGCGTTTTACGCTTTATGGTGGAATCGCACACAGTGGTCTCAAACATCGTACTGAGGCTCAATTTGGAACAGTTTACATCGTTCGTTACTTTAAAAATGGAAGGACAAAGTAAATAACATTGGTTGTAGAGTTTAGCTTTTTAGAAGTTTGACCTCTGGACTGTGATGTAATTAAAGTTGCAAATAATTAAAAATTCTGTGCTTCACATCACAATAATTCAAAAACTCAACTTTAAGGATAACAAGAGATTGCCAATTACCATATATTCCTAATCAAAATTACGGTATTTTTTGTAGATTCGCAGGTGTGATGTTCGGTTTTATTTTAAATTTATCTACCAAAGAATCACATTTCAATTTTCAAAAAAAATAAATATCCTTCCCACAGTGCGTTAAGATGTCGTCACTGTGGCCATAAAACATGCTTCTTAGTCTAAACTGTAAAACCATATACATTGTATAAAAGAAAAATGTTATTCCTTACAGCCAAGCCAATCTTATTGTTGCCATAATACGTAAGATGTATGAATGTGATAGCACACATTCCCTAAATGGATTGGATACATAAACCAAGATTTTATTGACTACGCCATAAGAGTCGATAATTTTGCGGATGCTAAATGTCAGCGCATTATGGAATATGCGAAGGTATTTACGAGTGTGTCAAGGTCAGCACACTTACTTTGGAATTATGTAAAATGATAGGGAATAATTTTTAAACAAAAACATCTAAATATTTTTTGTAAGTATTTTATTTTACTACTTTGTACAAATCAAAATTTAAATTTAAGTAAAACGCAAAATGACTCCTGCTGATAATTCCTGACTGGAATTGCGAAATTATCGTAGGCAAATAATTTGTGAAATGTTTTTTTTTTTTTTTTTGTCGCATTATTCATAAGTATATCAAGATGAAATACTTAACTTTGCAGGGGTTAGAAACTTACTTTCCTTATAAGTTGAATTAATTACATAATATTTAATTCCAGTGAATAAAGAAGTTTTACATTTTTGTAATTTTATCATCATTTATGGTTTAAAAATATAAATCAAAATAAGATATATGTTCATTGTATATTTTGTAGCCTCTTTCATTATACTTTCATATAACATATGCCTTAGAGGTGAATTCATTAAAAAACATTTATTCTGTTGTATATAGGTAGCGGCAGTCTCAAAGACAACCTCGCATAAAGTATGCCGCAAGTGTGCATGTACTATTGTGCACTGTACAGTGATGTGCAAAATCCTCCTTTTTTATATTGAGGCTGCCTTGTAGTCAAACTGTTTCAGAGAAGAGCGAAAACTACAATATTGTTCCTCAGAAATTTAGGAAAATTAACTAAGATACTGTAGCTTACTTTGCATTTGTGCTTCAAGGAATTCTTTTTGGATAAATTTTAAATATTATAATCCATAAAAGGAACCAATGCGAAAAAATAATGAATTTATTGCGTGGCGAGTAGACAAATAAAGTTAGATCTAAGCAATGTAATGTACTCTCCGACCTCGACCAATGATTGAGAATCTAGGAATTAAATCTTATGAAATAAATTTTGATAAACGGCGATAAAAATATAGCAACATTTTAAAAAATAAATTTTTGGCTAGCTAGATCATTCTGTTAAGTGGTCCAAGTGGTAGGGGTGCTGTGTTGTTTCATAAATATACAAGGGTGTCAACGTAGAACAAAAGTGAGACAATTTTGCCTTCGAACAACCAAAATATTTTATGATATTGCTTATTTCCAGGAACTATTTACAATAATTCCAAAAAAAATTTTTTGTTTTTTTTTTTTTTTGGTTTCGTCAAAATTCCTCGGAATTGAAACATTCCTGAAAAATTGTTTTTGTTGATTTGCCTTAAAAAAAAATAAATCAACTAACAGTTTTTCGTGTGTTGCACACGGAGAAATTTTAAAAATTGTTGAAATACACAGGCCTGCAAATTCGACATTTTTTTTCCTCTCTTGATTTTTGAAGCCAATTATTGTGGTCCGGGACCTCCTAATCACGAATCTAAGCTTGGTTTCTAACCATCACGTCAGAATTTTGAGATATTCCAGTTTTCATAACCTTAAAAAAAATAATGGAAAATCGTGTCTTTTACACTGTTATTTTAAATTTTCTCAAAATTCGAACGTGATAGAGCAATTCTGTTAACGGATTTGGTTTCGGCATCAAAAAATACATTAAAAGCACGCCTAAAATACTCAACATATTCAAACCATTCTTGCACCATATATTTTTTGGTGCTCCCCGTACCGTCAAGATAAATGTTATGCATAATATTCATCCAGATATCAAGTTTCATATTGCAGGTCAAGTACGCAGATTCTTTGCATACCGAGCGCACCTTACTTTCATTCGATTACCCCTATCGTCAAAACAAATCTGTCGGAATATCAGGCGGATATATGCTGTAAATATGGTTTCAATATACTTACTGGTATAAGCGCAGGAGCGACTCAAATAAAATTTTCAAATATTTTGAGTTTTTTTTTTTTGTATGAGGGGTACAACACCCCCTTGTCCAATTGATCCCATCTTATAAATGTGTTGGAGCACCAAAAAAACATCTGGTGCAAATGTGGTTTTGATACGTTCAGTAGTATCGGCGTGGTAGTCTTGTTTATACAAATAAGGCACTTGAGTAAAACTTAAATCACTGAAAATTGTGACGTGCTGGAATTTTTTCACTATTTTTTTCGTAATCAGCACACTCTAGTCTATAGAAATCGCTTTTTAAAACTTGGAGAGGAAAACCCATGCAGGACTGTGAGATTGTTGTTGTTGTAAGCGAGCCACAAAAAAAGAAAACAAAAATAGTTTTTCTGATTGTTGAAGTTCCGCGAAATTTGCAAAGATGAACAAAAAAAAATTTTGAAGTTTCCCGGCGGTGTCAAGATCTCTTAAAATT
Organism: Calliopum simillimum; assembly: GCA_951812925.1. Taxonomy (NCBI): domain Eukaryota; kingdom Metazoa; phylum Arthropoda; class Insecta; order Diptera; family Lauxaniidae; genus Calliopum; species Calliopum simillimum. The sequence goes on from OX638368.1 coordinate 147,492,297, forward strand.
AAAATTATTGGACAATTGTTTTTTTTATTTTAATTTAACGTTCAGCTTCCATAATATTTGACCATTCCGGAACTTTCCTAAAACCTTATACGTAAAATTGTTTAGTGATTAATTTTCAACTATGCAAGGATGAAACTTCATATATTCTTTTTGTGGTATACATTTTCTTGAAGGATCTTTATTTTTAGATTGGCATTTTATTTGCTCAATGTAACATATTTCATAAAAATTTTTAGCTCGTAACTGTAGTTTTAGTATAAATTACTTCTGAATAAGTGCGTGTGTTTGTCATGGTTGGGAATAAAGACAACACGTGCAACAATAACAAATCTAAAAATTTCCAGGTCATGTAATTTTTGTGCTGTTTATTTCAAAATCTGAAAAAATAAAAAATATGTTATACCTATGTATGTGTATCTATTAGGGTGGGCCGATTTGAAAACTGATCTCGGCTACCCCCCTATGTGAAAGTTCATTCAATTTTATGAATATTATCCCAAGGAACTATACCTCTGCGTTCAACTTTAGTTCGGCGCATTTTTGATCGAAAATTTTACATTTTAGTAATATTTTTTTTTTATTTTCATACTAAATTTTAAAAATTTTTATAAAGACAAAAGTAATGTCATTATATGATTTGGCTGGTATTCTATCAGTTATCAATTAAATTAGGTTTTGTTTACGTAAAAAGTTTACTTGGTGGTGTGGAATTGATGCTATATATTTAAAAAAGTGATATGGGTCAAATAACCGATTATTATGACCTACTTTCAAAATAAACGATTCATATTTTTGGATGAATTTTTTCAAACAAAATACCAACCTAGGCTGAAAGTTCATTCAATTCTATGAATATTTGCCCAAGGAACCATACCTCTACGTTCAAGTTTAGTTCGGCGCATTTTTGATTGAAAATTTTACCTTGCGTTTAATATTTATTTTTATGCTTAATTTTCAAAATTCTTATAGAGACAAAAGTAATATCGTAATATGTTTTGGCTGGCATTCTGTCAGCAATCAAAAAATTGGGTTCTGTTTTTATGGAAAGTTTACTTGATAGCGTGGAATTGATTATATTTTTAATTTTACAGAACAATATACCAAAAATCCATGTAAAAATATGACTCGTTTATTTTGAAATCGGTTATTTGACCGATATAATTTTTTGGAATAAATATAATCAATTCCACGCTATCAGGTAAACTTTTCGTAAAAACAGAACCTAATTTTACTGATTACTGAAAGAATACCAGCAAAAACATATTATGATATTACTTTTGTCTCCATAAGAATTTTGAAAATAAAGCATAAAAATAAATATTAAACGCAAGGTAGAATTTTCAATCGAAAATGCGCCGAACTAAAGTTGAACGTAGAGGTATGATTCCTTGGGCAAATATTCATAGAATTGAATGAACTTGTAGCCTAGATTGGTGTTTTGTTTGAAAAAATTGATCCAAAAATATGAATCGTTTATTTTGAAAGTCGGTCATAATAATTGGCTATTTGACCCATAGCACTTTTTTAAATATACAGCATCAATTCCACACTATCAAGTGAAGTTTTCGTGTAAACAAAGCCTAATTTAATTGATTACTGGTAGAGTCCCAGCCAAATCATATAATGACATTACTTTTGTCTTTATAAAAATTTTTAAAATTTAGTATGAAAATAAAAAAAATTACTAAAAGGTAAAATTTTCGATCAAAAATGCGCCGAACTAAAGTTGAACGCAGAGGTATAGTTCCTTGGGCAAATATTCACAGAATTGAATGAACTTTCACATAGGAGGGTAGCCGAGGTCGATAAAATTTCGTCCATACAATTTGGCCCACCCTAGTATCTATATATACTCATACAGAAGGTGGATTTAAATGTCCAATATATGAACGTAAATTGTTCTGCATGCTCATTTTAGAGTGTGTTTGCTTAACAGATTTGAAATTTTACATAAATTCGTTGCAATATGTTTGCATTATGTTCACCTGTAGAGGTTTATTTGTCTCTTGTCATCTCAGTTTGATCGATAAGCAATAAGAGCAATGATCATTGGCTAAATGGAGTTGCACGACTGTCGCAATTACTGATGTTCCTTACTGGTTTTCGTTCGTCATTTATGAAGCAAAAATAACTGAAAATTGTACAGTAATGGAAATAGGAGGATCCAAGTCCCCATAATCTGCTATTAAAACCGAAACGGGAAAAACTGGTTTGAATTTGTCATATTTTTGATTCAAAATTTTATATATATATAAAAAAAATATCCGATGCCAGGATTTACATTCTTTACATAATTGTTTTAAAGATTGAAGACCAAATGATAAGTTTAAAACTCGAGTTCTATTACAAAAACAAAGGAATTTCGTTTCAAATTTTTATTTGTTTTCTATGTACAGTAGACCACGCTTAATTGACCTGATGAAAAATACAAACTTTTCGGTGGAGTTAAGCGGGGAATCAATTAAACGGGGCCCGGTTAATTGAATTAATACGTACTAGACTTAAAGCTAAGCACATAAATTTGCAAAAACTAGGTGTAGTGAAAATGCTAATGGGAATTAATAGCTTGGTTATGTTTATTACGAGTCCATCGGTTTGCCGTGCTGAATCGGATTCCTTATCATGTGAAAAGGTTGCGAAAATTAGTTTTTTTGCAAACATCTTGGTTAAAGTCACTTCTATGGAAAAATATTGGGACAGAATTTTGTAGATCCTAAAAAATAGTTATATTCTTACAGTTCCTGAGACACAGTATTTGCAAATCATTATTCATATTACTCTGCTCACTTATACGCAGCATATATCTTTAGTTAGTATATCTTCTTAACTATAAGTTAAACGAAACACTTCTCATGTCTTTTGGCAGATAATTTTCCTAGTTGCAAAATTGTGTATTAACATTTTTCCACAGAAATAACCATAAGCGAGATATGACTAACTTTGCATTAATAAAAATTATTCCGATAAAAAATAGTCTGCACATAATTAGTAATTCAGGGTTAAATTTTGTATTTTTTTTTAATAATTTCCAGAATTAGAAAGAAGCATCAGACATCCCATCACATCTTCTGGATATGGTATGTGTTGGAACGACTTTATAGCACAATCCACTTTCGTCGACGTCAAAAATATCAGCTAGGTCAAACCCTTTAATAATCCGGGAAGAACTACATTTTTGAAATTATTTGCTCCTGCATTTGCTAAGGATTTTTCGCCATAGCCAGTCCGGAGTAGGACTTAAATCTTTATTGAGCTGTATTGAAAACTGTATTTTTCCATCAGTATATTTTTTGTTACTTTTAATATCGTTGATCTTTTAAAAGGGATAACAGGGGATTTGGGTGCCTTTTTCAATGACGATAGTTTTACCAGGCTTTTTCTAGTTCAATTATGCGGGGAAATCAATTAAAAGGGGGCCAATTAATTAATTAAATTACTGTATCACATTTCTACTGGATTCTATATTTTATGACTTTATTTCATTACATTTAACAATAAGCTCTTTCTATCGTGACATACGGACTCTTTCCATGAATATTGCCAGATATTGTTCTTAAATATTTGTTTGATAATGTCTACCTACATATAGTAACTACATATGTATGATACTTATGTTTTTATATTGTTCTGCACGAAGTTATTTCAGTGAAACTTGTTTGTTTTTTTTATATTTTTTTTTTTTTTTAAATTTCATTCAATGAGATAATTGTATCAATCTTTGCTCAGAGCTTGCAAAAGTCCTTATCAAACGAAAGCAGAAATAAACAGCTCTTCAATACAAATATTCTTGGGAATTTCCGAAGGTGCAAAAGTTAATGTAAAAATTGTTCCTTTATCTACATAGTTTATTAACATTATGAAACAATTTGTGAAAATGAGAGGTAGCAGTCAAAGAAAATTATATATGAAGTAAAACACGCCAAGTGTAACAGCTGATAGTTTTTTTGTCTCCGATTTCGCTCAAATTTGGTAATGTGGTAGTTCCGGTATGCAATAATCCGGGAGGATTTGATCCTAGTACCATTTGTTGTTAAAATACAGTGTGTTGAATTTGGCGTTTTTAGTAATTTTCATGTAAAGTGTGTTTTTTCAAAAATTTATAGCTTCCCAGTGTGCCAGACGGTTCATATCATCGCTTTTTTACCCGTTACGGATCCGTTACTGATCCGTTTGCGGGAGAAATTCCAAAAAAAAAAAAAAAAGATTCGCTTTTTTTTTGGGAATCTCTCCCGCCAACGGATCAGTAACGGATTCGTAACGGATAAAAAAGCGGAAAATTGAACCGTCTGACACACTGGGTTACACCAAAGTTTGTCAATCGATATATTTTAGTAATATTCCAATTCATTTATAAGTGTTCTTTTTACAAAAAAAAATTTTCACACTTAGAAAAAATTTTTAATTTTTTTTAAAAAAAGCCCCCTTACATTTTTTTTAAAAGTCCATAAAGCATAATTTATAAGCTTTAAAATGATGTATGGGTCAAGATGGGACTCGGTCGCTAGATCAGAGTTTTTGATATTTGAACGCCCGCGGCAGGGAAAAACTCTTTGTTTACTCAAGAGCAGTGGCGGATCTAAGTAATTTGCCGCCCTAGGCACTTATTTTCCGCCGCCCCCCCTTCAGACTTTTTTATAGTAAAAGAAACTTAAAATAAAAACATAATTAAAACAAATAAAAAGGTTACATATTGATATGGCAATAGCAATCCGCTTTTCGCAAGTTGTTTGCTGAACAGAAAGTAACATACATACGTACATTTGACTTGATTTAGTGATGTAAAGATATTCTTAATAATGGAATTTGCATACCATTTATTTTGTGAGGTTATAGTAATGCGTAAGCCAAAATATGGGTGGATTCGATCACGTTAAATGGCAATTTATAGAGGAAAAAGTTCAAGAAAATGTGGGGGTTATTGACAAATAGGCCCATTGCTGCCCAAGTGTCATCCTTAGCGTAGTAAAACATTTCATTAAAAATAAGTAAAAAATTACCCAAAATAAAGTTAACCCTTTGACGACCATAGGAACATATGTGTTCCAAGCCAAAAAACAAGAAGATTTATATTATTCAGTAACTGAGATTTATCAGTTTGTAAAATTATATATAATTTATACGTGTATATTTTCTGGAAACACCATTAGTTGAACGGTCAAAAATAAATAAAAAAATTAACTTTTTGGTGGACAGATGTCATTTAACGTACTTTTTAACTCTGAATTCGAGTCCGAGGCCAGAATTGCTCATATACTGCAGGATTTTGAGATACCATGGATTAAATTTGGAGAAAGCGCTGTTTTCAATGTTACAGTGTAGCTGTAGAATATGATGTATTATAATTTTTTAATAGCATCAAATAGCTCTTATCTTACTTTTTAAACTATATCTTTAAACTTTTCCGGTTGGACCGTTACTTTCCAAGTTATTTCCATTTGAAATAAAGGTATCGCATCCTCCATAAAAAAAATGTATGGGGAAAAAGTAACCCTTAACGACCATATGGGCAAATGTGCTCCAGAAAAATTTTTAAAAACTTTTATTTTAAAATGTTTTTTTTTAGACGCTCAATAGAACATTCTAAATAATTAAAATGATTGCATATACATCTTCCATTTGCTTATGGTCCTGAAAGAATTAAATAAAAGACAGCAGAGTATGTTATGTACATTAGGGCGTTTCACGAAAACAACTTTTTTGATTTTTTTCAAACCTTAAAGCGGATTTGGGTGTATTATGGGATAAAAATAACCCATGAATTTTTTCAGATTTTTTATTGGTCATTTAGAGGTCGCGATATCAACTTTTTAAAAAAATGTTTCCAAACTGTAAAAATAAATTGTTTAATACCTGTTTTATTGTTTTTAAATAACTCTGACTAACTAAATCACTCACTTTTGAGTCGCTTGGACCCGTAGAATACGAAAAAAGTCATGAAGATGAAAAAACTAGCAACGTCCTACTGGATAGACCCGTGTATTCAACATAATATCACTGATTTTTTGATATTTTTGTCAATTAATTGCCTAATTTTGGTAAAAAAACGTTTTTATTAATTGTGAAAAAGAAATGTCAAAACATATTTAAGAACATATGAAAAGGTAAGTAAATTAAATGAGTCATATTCTAAAACAGACAGGGTAATTTGCCTGGCACAGTGATGTCTTAAGCTTAAAATTACGATAACTCATGAACGGTGAGTCACACGTTTAAAGTAAAAATATTTGTTTATAGGGAATTACTTGCACTACAATCTACATATGACTTTTTTCAGATGACTTATAGTTTAGCAGATATTTTTATAACAAACCAGAAATTTTGAAACAAACCGTTTTTTCAAAAAATATCCAAAACGGTTAGTCCTAGAAAAAAACATTTTCTCGCATTTTATAGAACATTTAATTCCCTTTAAAGATCTCTCCGAACTGTTTTTTCGTCCGACTTACCGTTCATGAGATATCGCGTCTTGAAATCATTCAAAATTAACATTGTACAGTACAATGCATAGTACATATTGAAGCGGTTGGCATATTCTGAAGAATATGGCACGCCTGTCCTGTGGGTGATTTGAATAAAATTTTCGAGTGCCCCATTTTTTTTACGGAATTCTGTTAAACATCGTATTTCAACATGTTATCAGTAAAAAATTTCAAAATCCTTAGAGCATTTCTTTTTTTTTTTTTTTTTATACTTAAACCAACGCTCAGGGGATAACCCAATGCAATGCACCGTGTTGATTTGCAGAAAAGGAAATGGGTTAGAGGGATGGGGGAAAAGAGGAGTAGTGTCGATGAACATTTTTCTTGAATCTACCGATGTCACATCTGCCGAGAAAAACGCTCGCAGGGAGATTATTCCACAACTTGATCGTGCGACCGAAGAACGAATTATCACGATAGTGCGATGTTCTGTTAAACACCGTTGCAACGCAATAGGAATGGGCCTGATGAGACGAACGAGTGCTGCGAGAAAATATACGAACTGACGTAACCAGCTCATAAATTTCTCGTGAGCACATCCCATGATAATATCTATAAAAAAGGGTAACACACCCAACGTTACGACGGTGTTCAAGAGAGTCAATAGAAGATACAACAACCGCATCCCCAATCAACTTCATCGCACGACATTGAACTCTGTCTAGCAGCTCCAAAGTAGTTTTTGGAGCCCCGGCCCAGATGTGCGAATTGTACTCTAGCTTAGGTCTAATATAGGCGAAATTTCGGAAATGATCGGCTAACGAACGATTTCCATGTTGCTTTAGCCGAAGCAAAACCGGATAATTCTGAAAAATAGTTCCAAATGATTTTTTTTTCCGGAATTATATTCACTAATGCATAAAAAATAACGTGTGAAAAGTACATCGCAAAATCGTATGCCCAAAAAAAGTTTTTCAAGGTCAAAAGTTGCGAAAATAAATTTTTTTCAATTATTTCGATTATGGCTGCAATTACGAAAAAATAGTGGTCGACAGTTATTTGCCAAGTCAACAGTTGTTTAGCTTCAATGATTTACTACGAAAAAGTCTCAGACATTTTTTTCCTATTACTCATGGTTTTGGAAGTATGTCAATTTAAAAAGTTTTAAAACTTCGCGATATTTATATGTTGTACTTTTTAAATTGAGATAACTCTCGAACGAAATATTCACGTCTTCAAATTTAATAAAAAATTCATAAAAACTAGACCAAAATTCATCATACTTCTTTCAAAGAATGTTTTTATTCAAAACTTAAGGAATTCACACAAAATTCGCCATTTTTTTTTTTAACGATTAGGGGAACTGATGCTATTGTGGAATAGTTTTTCAAGGTTGTATGGTCGCATATCTCCGAATTGGGAAAGAACCCGCGAACGTCACTGCTTTTATCCTATCAAAAAACATGAAAAACCAGAGATGTGTTGCTGTCATGTACCAAACAAAATTTTTCCGGTGTCAGTTGAACGAAACTTAAGTCGCGTGTGGTTGATTTTTTTTCCCGAATTTTTTGCAAAAAAATTTTGTTAAGAAAAAGTTGTTTTTTGGTGAAATTTTATTTATATTCAATAAAGGCAAATGCTAAGTATTGCGAAATAAGTGTTTAACTGTGTAAATTCACAAAGTTTCCCATTTTATTTTTCGAATTTTGTAATTTCTAAAAATTGCCCAGTGTGGTATAGTCGGGATTCGCTAATGTGGTATATGAATATTTCTTGTTATTCTTAACATTATTTGATTGCTGTTTATTTTTTTATAAAAACTATGAGTTTGAGAACCAATGTAAATGTTATTATGAACTTATTTCATAACTGTCATACTTTATATTTGGTTGTATGGTTAAGTATACCACATTACCCTACTTATATGTACCACATTACCAGCCCACTTTGCAAGTACTGATCAGTATATATACCACATTGTGCCACCATATATACCACATTACCTGCCAACTTTTTGAAAACAGCTTTTTTGACTTTTTTCAGATTTTGCTCAATAACTTTTTTTAGTGAAGTTGCACACATTTTATTGAAATATATTCTGTAGCCAATACTTCAATGATTAGCATAAAAAAATTTGGCTGAAATTGATCAAACGGTTATCTTTCAAATTCCACCTCAACATTAGCTATACCACAATAGCATCAGTTCCCCTATTATTTCGTATATTTGTATCAAGTATTACTTGTAGATCATATAAATGTTAATAAAATAGATCCCGTTAGATTTTATCAAGCGAAAACAGCACCAGAGATTTCCTTAAAAACTAGTTTTTCAAAATTTGAACAGTTTGTGAAAAATATCTCCTAAACCATAGGTCCTACGAAAAAAAAAACTGAGAATAGTTTGTAGAAAATATAATTTTCTACAAACAAGTCTATATTTATTTTTTTTGTGCGATTAGTCGTTCGAGATTTATCTCAATTTAAAAAGTACAATACAACATATAAATATCGCGAAGTTTTAAAACTTTTTAAATTGCCATACTTCCAAGACCATGAGTAAAGCTAAACAACTGTTGACTCGGCAAATAACTGTCGACCACTATTTTTTCGTAATTGCAGCCATAAGTGAAATAATTGAAAAAAATTTATATTCGCAACTTTTGACCTTGAATAACTTTTTTTGGGAATACGGTTTTGCTATGTACTTTTCACACGTTATTTTTTATGCATTAGTGAATACGATTCCGAAAAAAAAAAATTCATTTGGAACTATTTTCCAGAATTATCCTTTTTTGCATCGGCTAAAGCAACATGGAAATCGTTCGTTAGCCGATCATTTCCGAAGTGCTCTAAGGATTTTGAAATTTTTACTGAAAACATGTTGAAATACGATGTTTAACAGAATTCCGTAAAAAAAATGGGGTACTCGAAAATTTTATTCAAATCACCCACAGGACAGGCGTGTATGGGTTTATTTTGAGTTTTTTAATTGCATAATCGCTCGCGGCCGCATAATTCATTCTCACGAATTCCCGTGATAAGAGTTCTTGAGCTTATAGTCCTTTGGTGTTATAGAGCAATATCTATTTCAATCACTCATTTCGCCGCCCCCTACAGTCCATTTTGCATTTGATGAGAGTTCTTTCGCTTATGATCCTTTGGTCTTATGGAACAATATCTGTTTCAATCACTCATTATGCCATCCCCTACGGTCCATTTTGCCACCCCCTACAGTTCATTTTGCATTTGATAAGAGTTCTTTAGCTTATAGTCCTTTGGTCTTATAGAACGATATCTATTTTAACCACTCATTTTGCCGCCCCCTTCAGTCCATTTTGCCACCCCCTGCAGTCCATTTTGCATTTGATGAGAGTTATTGAGCTTATAGTCCTTTGGTCTTATAGAACAAAATCTATTTCAACCACTCATTTTGTCATCCCCTGCGGTCCATTTTGCCGCCCCTTAAGCGTGCCGTCCTGGGCATTGAAATATCTTTTATGATCGTCTTAATTTAACCGTATGGTACACTACATGGTTGTTTTTAATCGGTTAAATCGTCTATTCGTGTTGCATAAATAGTGCCGAACATAAATGTTTTTAAAGAATCATTCAGGTAAAATAAAATCAAGTTCAATACTTAAAATATAAAAACTTTTTTTTCACTCTGAAAATTTGCCGCCCCCCAAAATCTGCCACCCTAGGCAGGTGCCTTAGGGTTAATCCGCCACTGCTCAAGAGGAAGGTATCTTACGAAAAAAGTGTACAAGGCATAAAATGTTTAGAATCGTCCAAGAAATACGTGTGATATTTTTTTTTGGGAATTTTTTAAACTGTTTTTTTAAAATAATTTTTTTTTTTCCTTTTCTTTATGAAAGGATTTACAATGGATGTAATGATTCAAAAGCTCTGTTTTCGGCCACATAGGATCTTTCGTTCGACAGGGTTGTACACTTTTATTTTTGACTAGCTCCGCTACAAGCGTTTCAGCCAAAGGAACCAGAATTGCAGTAACAGCAGCATCGGCAACACTATACTTATGACAAGATGCACCATCTTTGCTGAAATTGGTTCTAAATTTCATCTTTACTAAGCATATTTTTGTAAACTGTCGAAGCAAAGCTGTTTTCGGAGATACTAAAGTCTCCGTCAGCAATGTCGTATTCTTCGTCCTTGAACAATATTTTGTTCATACGTTTTGCGACCCTTTTCGTTGATATCTAAAAAAAAAAAAAATAATATGTTGCATCCTCGATACGAGTAGAAAAGGTAAAAAATATGGAATAAATCGCATTCAATTTAAGACTTTGTAAAAGAAAGGAGAAAGTACAGGGAAGCTTAAATTAATCATAATTAGGAGTATAGTATTCCATCTCAAATTTTTCCCATTAAGCAATTAATGCCATCTCTTCATTTGCCTACGTTGGGTTTTCTCCTATAAGAGAGAGGGGCTGAGTAGCGTTTCAGCAGCCCTAGCCAACATCTTTGTTTTCTTTTTTAGTGAAAAAAGAAAACCGGTAGGAGAGAAACAGCTTCAGGACTTGGATCTTAGCCGAGGACGAACGAGGTCCAAACAAAGTTGTCCTGTTCTAGAAGAGCAAAACATAATAATGATTTAAAATTAATACTTGAACAATGCTTACCTTTCTGTAACATATCTCGAAATAGGTTCAATAAATTACAAAATTTCGTTTATTTTTAAAAAATTTTCTTTTATTTTATTTTTTTCTCAATATCTCATTTATGTATATATATATATTTATATAATATAATTATTTGTTGTGTTTTTTTTTTAATTTTTCTTACTTAACCAATATTTATTTCATTTGCTTTGTTTTAATTTACTTTAATCGTTTTTGTATTTTTCTTTTTCTTTTTAATATCATTAATTTTTACTATAACATTTTACTCCCTCTTTTTTTAATATTTTTTTATTACAATATTATTACAATATATTCCTTGGATTTTTCACAATAGTATTTAAATATTTTTGCTTTTGACGCAAATTTACTGTTTTAAAACTTTTTGTGTTCTTTTCATCTATGATTAATTTACTTTTATTCGTTACAATACAATATTTGTTTGTATATTTTATATCTGTATGTTAGACATTGTTACATATACATATATTCATATGTTTCTTTATATTTTAGATATAAATATATACTGTATGCATGTATTTACTGAGTTTAATTTTTGCTTCGTTTTTGTTCATTACAATACTCTTACATATTTATGTATGTAAGTATGCATTGTATGTTATGTAATAATATTTGCTTTCTTTTTTATAATAATAATAACTTGTTTTCTTAAATTTCTACAAAATATTTGCAATACTGCAGTCAATATTTTCAATATTTCTTATGCTGTTTCATGTGTTGTTTCTTCGTAATTTTGTATACTTACATAATTTTTTTTTATTTTTTTTTTTTTTTGGTTTTTTTGCTCATCAGTTTGATTATTTTTTTCTATATGTTTAATTTGATTTCAGTTAATAACGATTTTTGTTGTAATTTTGTGTTTTTTTTTTTTGCTGTTGCTGCTGTTTCCTTTTAACTAATGTGTGTCGCTTTTATTTTTGTAAAAATAAAATATATGGATTTTTTTAATTTTTATTTTTTTTATTATTAATAATGTGTTTTTTTCTTTTACAATAACATTTGTTCCTCTGCGTATTATATATGTATAATATGTTTTATATAAAACCATACATATATTTATATAGTTGCTGATGAAATATGTGTGTATGTTTAGGTATTTTGCTAGGACTTTTCTTGTTCTTTCTTAATTTTGTGTTAATTTTTTTGTCAGTTGGTACAACAATAAAATTTTTGAAATGAGGGAACGCTTCTTGTTCTACCACAACTTGTTTATCGGTACAATTATGCACATTTTGAAAGAACAGTTAATGCATGTTATGATATTAAAAAAATCACAATTTAAACATAATTTTTTGAAATCTAGGAATTCCTGTAAGGTCCACTACAGAATATTTCCGAATCCGAATATTTAGAAGTCACTCAAGACCCATGAAACTTTTGCAATCAAAGATTATGGAATGGGTTGAAATATCAAAAATACTTGAATTCAAACAGTTCCAAGATCACTTATCGTCCCTATTTAAGTGCAAAATACTAAGTCAGTTTTTTGTAGTTTTGAGTTAACTCACTTGAATAAGAACGACGAAATAATTTTCGGTAATAGATCCTGATTCAGTGAATGTTGCAAGCTAAGAGTTCAAAAAGAAAACCTGTAAAATTCGTTTTCCTAAAATCAATCAAACAAAAACAATTTATAGAAAGTTAGGGTAATGTGGACTATGCGGGTAATGTGGTGTACGCTTTTATTTCCCATACGAAAGACTGTATAATGATTCTGGTTATTTGTGCACATTAAAATGCGAAAACATATTTTTACGCTCTTCGGCTTCTCTATTATGCTCCTTACACGTGTGGTATTTCTTAACAGATACGATGAGTTCAAGTTGACTTATTTTAAGTGTGAATAACTAAATAATTTCTTCAGAACTCTGTTTTCTAAAATTCAAATAACTCTTATGTAACTATTTTATTCAACAAAAAATGCATAAGCAAGTCTGATTTTTCATTCCTTTTATATAATCAATGATTATTGCAAAAAAGTGATGTGTCCGGGTAATGTGGACTACCCCATATTATATACCTTGTATCAACTTGGATTACTATTACACCTTAAAAAGCTAATTGCATGTGTGGGACAACCGAGTTTGAGGAATGTGGAGATCTATTTTAAGTATGATTCGGTAACCTTTATTACTTCTTCACTTGTTAGTATGAATTTGGTTTATATTACTAAAAAATATTCTTTAATAAGCCTATAAAGCCATTTCATAGCAAATATAATCTAAAACAACACTAATAGACTTATAATCAACAAAAATTGCAAATAACGGTACTACTTTAGGAAATGGACAGAGTGATTCACATTACCCGACACTTTTCTTTTCAGCTATTTGTAGGTACCTACTTTCAATTTAACTAGCCTCACGCTTGAAAATGTTAATATTTTAGTATATGAATTATCAAATGGTAAAAACAATAGGATAACTAATATAAATAAGTTGGCCAAGCTAACCTACTACCATTACTTTGGAAGAAATTGGCAAAAAAGAAAAAAAGGTAACCACATTACCCTAAGTTACTCTTTTCATCCGTAAAAACTTTTGTAAAACTTTTTATTTGATAAATAATCGTTATTTCTGGATTCCGATTTAGTCTGTACCGATTTAGAGTACCTAATTCATTCTGCGAAAAGTTTCATCGTTTTTCGCAAAGTAGATTTTGTTCGATATCATGACTCAAATTGCGCACACTCAGACAACATAAATTGTATCCATATAAATCAAACTATATTGATTCAAAGCTTTGAGCCATTCATTTTTGTTTAAATTTTATCGACAAAATTCAAACCTTTGCAAATTTCTGCTTGAGGTTAATATTAAGAAATTGTTGGCCCCATACGATCTTGAATCGAGTTAAATAGAATCTCCACTGAGATTATGAAAAAACAATGGAAATGAATAGGCCTTGCGATCAAAAAAGACGCTAAAGAAATTAAACGATATGCACAATGAGACAAAACCGGAGAAGACTCTGAACGGCTTGGCGTCGAATATAAAACAACAAATCGAGTTATTTGTGTTTATTAGTTGTGTTGATTAAAAAAACTATTTGGCACCCATTTAAAAACAACTTCCTTTGAGCATGTTGAAGTTTCTGCAAAAAACTTTAAAAACTCACGCAAAATCGTCTGGAAGATAAATTGTTTTTACATACAGAGCTGTAAGTGCAGTGGTCTTCTTAAAAATTTTGTGTGTTTTACTTTGTAGTAGAGAAACAGACCCATACTTAAAAAAAATCCATCCCAACACTTATTAGGTTTTATTAATAATTTTGTTTGTATATTTCTATTTTATTATATTAAGTAGTTTGATTTGTGTTTTTTGTATGTGTATTTTTTGTTTTTGTGTTAAGTTCTATGTGTATTTATTATATGTACGTAATTAAAATACTCAAACGCAGTGTTGTTGTTTTTGCTTTTTTCTCTCTTTTATTTTGCGTGTGCTTATCCTATTTTCATATATCATTCAATTTTATTTTTATTTTGATTTTGTTTGATTTTGAATTCGATTCTTTTTCATTAAAAACGCAAAAGAATCTAATTACATTAATTTTATATATTTCATTTTCATTGGTTGTTTTTTTTCTTTCTTTTTGGGTTGGTTTTACTATTGATTTTTGATTGGTTTTAATTTATTTCTTTTCTTTTTTTTATTTATTAAAATATTTCTTAACTTATTTATGTATCTGCTATTTCATTGAATTATTCTACTACTATTTCATTTATGTATTTGTTGTTGTTCTTAGTAATACTTTCATATGATTGGATTTGTTTTCAAATTTGTATGTGGATTTGGTTTTATTTGGTTTTGCAATTTATCGTAAGTCCTTTCGTGCTCGGTCACCATTTTTACTACTACAAATATAAATACAACTTTTGTTATTATTTTTTTATTGTGTGTACGTGTAATAGTTTTTATGTATATTTATGTTTACATATATATATATATTTTAAATTGACTTATATGTTTTTTTTTTTAACTTGTATATGATGTTTGATGATAACTCAGGATATTAAGAAATACATTTTTCAATTAAAAACTAAAATATTTTTTTAAGAGAATTTCTTATTTATATTGGATAACTGCGTTAAAAATTTAATTGCTGCTGTGCTGTGAAAATAATAAAATTAATATGGACATTCAAACGTTTAAATTAATTTTGGAATTTCCAAAATGTAGCCAAAATTGAATTTAGGCATACAAAAAGTAACTTCAAAGTTCAAGTTAAGTACATATATCATGAATTAATAATTTTAAATTCAAATGGCAAAAAGAAATACTCAAATTAAATAGACCTGTGTAATTACTAGAGTCATTTGACAAAAAAAAAAAAAAAAAAAAATGTTACCTAAAGGCTACGCTAAAAGTTAATTGAGTTTTAATTCATCTTCCTGAAAGCTTCATTTAATAATGCAAATTGAATAAACATTTTTGAAATTGAAAATTATTATTAACTAATCTTTCAAAATATGGTCTTCATCCGTTACATCCACCAAAACGAGAGTGCGCATTTTTGATTCGAATGTGAAATCGGTTTTGTTATATGGGTGCGAAACATGGCTTGTTACTGAACAACTAACGAACAAACTGCAAGTATTCGTCAACAAATGCTTAAGGCGAATATTAAAGGTTTGGTGGCCTCACACTATATCAAATGCCGAACTACATCAAAAATGCAAACAGAAGACTATAGCAAACGAGATCAAGCTGCGCAAATGGGGATGGATTGGTCATACTCTCCGGAAACCACACAGCGAAGTTTGTCGCCAGGCCCTTGAGTGGAATCCACAAGGCAGTAGAGGACGTGGTAGACCCAAAACCAACTGGAAAAGGTCGTTGGAAAAGGAAATCCAAGAATCGGGAAAATCGTGGCAAGAGATCAAAGTCATCGCAAGGGATCGTGACAAATGGAGAGATTTCATATTGGCCCTATGCTCCTCCTAGGAGTTAAAGGAGAATACATACATACATACAATCTTTGCGAATAGCCTCTCAACAAAATCTTTATGATTAAAAAATTTTTAATAAAATATTATCAACTCTACAATCTTTCTTCGTACATATGAACGGCGTTGAACTACTTAAGTATACAGTTTTGCAATTAGACAATAAAAAATACTCAAAGCACTTCGAAAAATACTATTTTTAATTTTGTTTGTTGATTCTTGTTTTTTTTAAATGGATAATGTATTTTCGCGATATCTCGAGCAGCTAATCAGCTACGATTTTTGGGTTTGCATTTTTTTTTTAACCTTAAAACGGGTATAAAGCCGATTTTTGCAACATTTTCCTCACGCCTTTTGACACTTCAAGACAACCGTGTTAATACTTCCACCACCGGCGCACAGTGGCAAAGAAGTTATTTTGTTTGTTAAAATAAACCTTCCGACCTGGACAATTAGCCGATTGAAAGGACATTGCAATACATCCTCTTAATCTTAAGTTACCCTTAAAAACTGTTTTTGGGTGACTTTGTGCGCTTAAAAATCAGTGGCTCAGTTATTTCTTAACTGACTTTGCATTTTTCACTGATTTAGGGAAGAAAGTTTATGGAGTCCAAATTGGAGATAATTTAGAGGAAATTTAGGGTTTGGATATTTTTTTTCGTTTTTTACAGATTAACGTTTTTTTTTTAAGCAAAACTTTGAATCGTAGGGTACATATATTTTAATTTATTCCTAAAGAACATACAATTCTTAATTAAACTAATTAATACTCATCAAAATTGGCTTAAAATTGAAGATGTTACGATTTTTTATAAAATCTTACTTTATTCGAAATTTTAGTTCGTAACTAATAAAAAATGCTTACCCAATCTTTCCCATTTAAAAGAACTGATTTAGTGATCCTTAATACAATTTTATGTACAATATTTTTAAATTATGTTAACCCGTTAGGTCCTGTCTTTGTGGGTCTTTTTGACACCTGTTTCTAAAAACTTGGTCATAATAGGTTAAAATGTTCGACAAAAATATTTTACGAAAAATTTCACTAGGGGTCAAAAAATCATTTTTTTAAGTCAGTCTTCCACTTATCTTTAAAATGGAAAGGATCCGGCAAGCATTTTTTATTATTTAAAAATTATAATTTCAAATAAAGTGAGAGGTATGAAAAAATCGTTATGTCTACAATTTTCAATTAATTTTGATAAATGATGATTGATTTTGTTGAATATTAGCCGTGTTTTTTTTGACGCGTATATACAATTGTGGATACATTCAAATTGCGATAACTCATGAACAGTAAGTCACACAATAGAACTCTAAGAAACTTTTTTATGGAGAATCACTTTTTCTTTCATTTTGTATTTAAAAAAATTTATTTTTAAGGAGGTATTTTATAAAAACTGGTTAGCGCCGATAAATGGCAAAAAATCACTTTTTTTTAAATAACTTCTAAATAATTATTTTTTTTTTACAAAAGATTAAAATTATTGGTAGAGCATGTGGTTGTCCTTGAAAAAGACCCTTGGACTTTTTATCGTACGACTCACCGTTCAAAAGTTATCGCAATTTGAAGGTATCCACAATTGTATATACGCGTCAAAAAAAACACGGCTGTTGTATGTTCTTAATGAATAAACTAAAATTAATACGCTTTACCTTTCTAACTTTCCTCTAAAATTTCCAAATATTTCCATTGAACTTAAGCTATGGCACATATTTTTGAAATAGACATAATCTCTCCTTTTTAAGACAATGAAAAAATGCAAAATCGATTAAGAAATAACTGTGCTACAAATTTTTAAGCGCATAAAGTCACCCAAAAACCGTTTTTTAAGGGTAAGTTAAGATTTTGAGGGTGTATTACAATTTTTAAGTATAGGCATGTTAAGTACTCGACCAGACCTACAATATCTGCTAAGTCTCATGCAAAGTGTAAAATCACTGTAGCATTGTGTTATTTATGTGGGGCTACTTTTCTTGTGTACAAAGTTTGTTTCCCTTAGGCCCGGTACTTTCATACCCAAATTAGCTTCCAATATCTTAAGATAGTAAGAAAGAACTTACCAACATTTAAGTCCGATTCAATAGCGAAGAACTATGGAGAGTTTCTAATGATAAGCAAATTAAAATAACTAAAACTTTGCAATATTTGACATAGGAAGGTTCTATGATGAATTTCGGATGAGTTTCAATCTTTATTTTTGGTAGCTGTGAAACAATTAAAGTTTTTGTTAAATAATATTTTACTTATGTTGTTATTTTTATTTCTTACTTACAGTATGTAGTATATAATATAATTTGCTATTTTCATACATATATGTGTATACATATATATAAAGTATCATGTATATTTTATAGCTAGGTAACTAGTTTTGATTTATAGGTATATATAGCTTTATATTTTTGTTTGTTTTTATTTTTTTGCTTTTGCTTATAGTTTTACACAATATCTATTAAAATTAGTTTATTTTCATATTTAGCAATTTCTTTTTTTATTTGTATCATTATTATATGTATAAATATTTTTTAATATATTATTTTTACTGATATGTAGCGCAAACATTAACAAACAAATCAATTAACTTTTTAGTTACTATTACATATTTATTTTGTATGCTTATAATTTTTTTTTTATTTATGTTTCACAATTTTTGCGTTTATTTTTTTATGTTCCTTAATAAAATTAAGATTTGTTTTCTGTTGCAATATATTTTTAAGTACAATTACATAGTTTTTTATATATATACTTAGCTTAAAATTTGTCTTTGGTCAACAATAATTTAATTTTCTCACATGCTAATTTTCTTCCTAATTGTAGTAATCATCATTTTATTTATTTTCCGTATATTTCATTTAGTTTAATATAATTTTTTTTTAATTTTTATATTTTTGTAACAAAAAGCATTAAAAATCAATTAACAAAAATTGTCTTTTTTAGAAGTTTTTTTTTTACTTTTTTAGTATAAATCACAAAAATTTATTTCTTTTTTCGCTCAAACTTTTTTGTTTTTTTTTTTTTTCCTTAAAATTCTTTGTAAACATGACATACGTCTTCGTTCTAAACTTTACTAGCCACTTAGATTAATGCTAACACACAACTGAATTTGCGTAAATGTATTTTGTATATGTATGTATGTATAAACATAAATTCTACGCTAATTTTGCTAAATTTATATTTATGTATATGTTTTTATTTTTTAATTCTGTTGAATTATTTTATTAATTTTGAATTTTTCGCAGTATTTTTTGTTTTCTTGCGTTTATTATATGTATGTTTGTGTATAACAGTGTGTTCATTTTAAATTAATATTTCTCATATTGTTTTAGATTTTCGTGTTAAGTTTCTTCAAATTATACTATGTATGTTTTTTTCAAGGCTTTGTATTCCAAGCCCAAATGCCCTTTAATTTCGTTTATGCTGTGTGTGCAGCCATAAGTTTCATAAAAATATGCAGTGTTTTTTTTTCGGGTTATATTTACTGTATTTGATTTAATACAAAAATATTTCTTTCACATAAAATAACGAATAATGAAAAATTGCTGAAAATTGTTTTTCTAGAAAATTTATCAAAACTTTACTTTTGCTGCAAACAGCTTAAAACCATGTCATTGCTGGTTACAGAAACGCGGTGAGCATTTCACAGTGTTCTCAAAGGACAGGAACATAAAGATATTGACATAAATTTAAAATAGATTTTAAAGAAAAAGATTTGAACTTTCATGTACCTTACTCAATTTTATGGGTAAACGATATATTATATTGCTTCAAAAAATGGCAAAAAACGCAGAATTTTTGAGAAAAAATTTTTTGAAGTTTGGCGTTTGTAAAAAGTTGTTTTTTTTTAAACGTTTCTACTGCAATATCAAACGAAGTTATAAACATTTACTACCAGTATAAAATTTTTGCCTTTCCCACAGCTTTCGAATGACATATGCGGAAATTAAATTTTTCATATGAAAAAAAGGAAAAATTTGTGACAAGAGGATGTAGTTACTTCCATATAAGCAAAAGCTTCAAAATGCTGAACTCAAATGTTTTTTAGAGACAATCCAACCAAATTTCACTCAGATAGAAAGGATAGTAAATGCAAGCTTTGATCAGAAACATGGTTGACTCGCTCAAGAGGGCTGAGCACCTACCATACACTCAAAATTTTCAAAATGTTGGAGTGCATGCGTTATATGAGATATTATGTATAACAAAATATCGCACAAATACTAGGAATAGTAAGCGCAAACTTTGAGCAAAAACTAACTTAATTCGGTCGAGGGTTGTGACATTCGAAATACTGGAATGTAAATATTGTGTGTTATTTAATAAAGTACGTTCGATCTTCAGAAAGTATATTCCCGCATTGAATTTAGAACATTTCAAAAAAGACTTCGTACCATTAGTGTATCATTTCCAGATCAATTATAAAAATGCTTCAAAAGAAACAAATATTTAAATTTTCTTTGTGGTTTTCGACCGCTATTATGGTTTTGTATTTCTGTTTTTCATTCACATCTGGATTAAGGGTAATTTCGTGTTTTTATAGCAAGTTGTTGCAATATTTGCTGGTTGCTTTTTGCGTGATACTCGATTAATATTATTTGAAATTTCCTTTTTTTGTTGAGCAGATACTTAAAAATATTATTACTGTTAATACTACATTTAAGGTTTGCAAAATAAACCAAAGATAACTGAGAAATTTTGGAAATTTGGAAATAAGTGAGGATTCGTCAAGTGTAAATGGGAGGATTCGACAACTGAAATTTATCCATATGATTCAATTATTTTCCATGAATCTGATTTTTCATAAGATATGGAGTTCGATGCTAATGCCGATGTACAAATGTATACGGAATCAGCCTGAATCTGGTCCTGAACTCGTTCAAGGCTCTGACCTTCTTCATCCGAAGTATTTGGTAGAATTGAAGACTACATCCCTAATTTTCGTTCTCCCATTGTATTACCGGAAGGAATTCGTCTTTTAGCATCTACATTCAAAAGTGCACAATTTCATTTGGAAGATATAAGGACTTTTCTGTTAGGGTGTCGAAACTAACTACTTGACATTCACTATAATGCCGCAGTTGTGAAATTTTTGTAATTTAACGCTCATTGCAAAGCATTATTTTGAGTTAAAGATTTTTCTAAACGTTTTTAAGCTTATGTATGCAAAACCTACGAAAATATTATTTCATGCATAAAATAAAATATATTACCTGGGAGATCCAAGTGTAGTCGCCTTAGTCCTTTGAACATATTCGGAGTGTTCGTTTACGCATAAAACGTACGAAAACGAAAGCTTTTCTGGACTAGTAAACAAAAACTCAATTTGATTAACTCGAACACATTTTTCCAGGGTTTCAGTCCCTGCTTAATATGATAAAAAATTATTATAGAGCTCCAAAGCGTAGTTATAAAAAAGGAATTTTTTAAAATATTTGATATTTAATTATTATTTTGCTCACTTTTTTTAATGCCAGTTTTCCCCATTCTGAGATAAGTTTTCTTGAGTGCAAGGATAAGGATAACAAAGTCTGTAGGCAAAAATTATAAATTATGCATTGAAAACAAGAACGTTTTTGCCTAATTAATAAATTTTTAAATAGAAATTGTTCAATCCGAAAATTTTTTGAAATATAGGTATGGTATGATTACACTAGTTTACAAATGATTAAAAATTTTTTTCCCATTGCATGCCATTATTCATTTTATATGTCAAATGAGCTGCTGATTCCGAAAATTGTATTATTATTTTCTTCGTGTTGTTTTCGAGATATCGGTCATTTTCGGTTTTTGGATCAAAAAAAAAAGATAGTTCCACTTAAATACAAATATCTCAAGAAACAATATTTTCGTTTAAACGTTTTACATGTCACAATAATGGTAATTAAATTACCTATAAAAAATGATTTCATTACTTTTTGGCTGGTTTGTTAGTTTCACAGAAATAAGTTGATTTCTGAAAAAAAAAATTATTTTTTTCCGAAAAAATTAAAAAAAGACGAAATTAACTGCAGATTTATACAAGAAAAAAAAATTTTAAAAATCATTTTGTTTCTTAATAACATAGTCTATACATTTGTAAAGCAAATAAGACACTATCTAAGAAAATCGATGGAAAAATGTAAAAGTTGTATACAATTCATTGATAAATTACTAAAATGCGTTTTTGCCTATTTTTCTCGTTTTTTTTTGTAATAAACTGTTCGATAATTTGAAACATTTTGTTAAACACATTAGAAAATCCAAAAAATTCTTAAAGTAGGCATTAAAAAAAAAATACATTGAATATTACGAGGAATATTTTTGTTGACAATTTTAACCCTCTAAGACCCCCACATGTGGGTTAAAATGACCTACATGTGAAGTGGTCAAAATGACCCACATGTAAGGGTCTTAGAGGGTTAAAATTTTCTACAAAAATATTCCTCGTAATATTTTGTATAAGTTCACTCAAGACATGATACACCTCAGATGTAAGGATCATATAGTTAAAATCATCGATTTAACACAGGAATGCGTTATTTTTGTTTTTTTCATGTACAGTGGATTACAAAACTTCAAAAATCGATTAAAAAAAATCTGACGTGCTGGAGAAAAACGACGAGACACGGGTATTTTTTTTTAACGCCTACTTTAAGAATTTTTCGGATTTTCTCAAGTGTTTTACAAAAAGTTTCAAATTGTCCAACAGTTTATTACAAAAAAACGAAAAAAATAGGGAAAAACGCATTTTGGTAACTTATCAATGAATTGTATACAACTTTTGCATTTTTCCATCGATTTTCTGAAGTACTATCTAATTTTTTTCATAAATATATAATCTATGATACAAAAAATCGAAATATTTTAAAAAAATTATTTTTTCTTGCATAAATTTGAAGTTGATTTTGATTTTTTCTTAATTTTTTCGAAAAAAAAAAATGTTTTCTTTAGAAATCAATGTATTTCACCGAAACTTTCAAACTTACCAAGACGTAAAGCGAATATCATTTGTAGAGGATTGAATTACCTTTGATATGACATACAAACCTTTTAAACACAAACATTAGTTCATGAGATATTTGTATTTAAATGGAACTATCTTTCGGTTTTGGTCCAAAAACCGAAAATGACCGATTTCTCGAAAACGACATGAAAGAAAAAAAATAATGCGATTTTCGGAATCAGCAGCCCATTTTACATGGCATTCAATGGGAATTTTGGCTGTAAACTAGTGTCATTGTTCATAGATTTAATAAATAATAAATTCCTTTGGAAATGATCAATGCTGAGCCTAATTCCGTTTTTGGCGTTTTATCATAAGCCCTACAAAAGTACAAAATTCAAAAAGTGTCCATTAATTAAAAAAAATAAAAAATATGAAGAAGTCACAATCAAAGAACAAAAAAGTGATGAATTTCAGCGGGTTACAAATATTGCTTTAAATACCACTAATTTTGTGAAATTCATACGATTCAAAAATTTTTCCGTTTAATAAAAAACTCTGCATAGTTTTATAATTAAGAAATACCACATATCATCATTACTGCACAGCATTTTAACCGCAGTTATTTTGTTACATCATTCGATGGAAATTTGATTGTTTTCTTTTTGTTTTAACCAATGACAAATAAATACATATATGCTTGAAATTATAGATAATTTATTTTGTGTTGCTTACTATTATTGGTTTTTATGTTATATTATATACTGATCTTATATTTTACTTTTCCCACAAATTATGTTTGACATTTTTTTGCTATTATTTCCTACATGTACATAGATAGGTACTACAACAGAAAAATAAGTACCGATTTTATATACACACATTTATGTATATATGATGTATTTTAATTGATTTCTAATGTATGTATGTATGTTAATTTATATCAGTTTATGACTAACATAATAAATTTGCTGCTAACCATTCATCTTCTGGTAACTGAAATAATAAAAGAAATAGAAAAATAATATAAAATTTTTTGCTTTCAACTTTTATGTGGTTTTAAGATTTTTCATTAAAAATGTTATTTATCTTTGATACATTATACAAATATATTTCATTAGCTTTAATTTAGAATTTGCTTTAAAAATGACTGGCAATGTATGTATAGATAAGCTTTATTCTAGTGAAGTTTCTAGTAGTTGACTAAAAAAGGAGCATTAAATTGAGTTTTGAAATTAGTGATAAGTAAAATAAAAGGTTTAAGCGTTAAAATATAAATTAAAAATTATATAATGCACAAATTTTTGCATTCAAAATAAGCCTTTATTATGACATGATCGAATTCTACACCAAGTCAAACTTCCACTCATATTCACTCATTAGTTTGAGATGTAGGATTTCATATTCGTGTTCATTAATTCAATCTGACAATTATTCCAAATGGTGACATTTTTATTTTATTACATATTTGCATTTCTTTCACAAATAATCCAAAATGAATTTGACCAACATGAAACAGTTTCAAGAGTTGCCATCAAATCGGAAATGACTTTCAGGGCTGAATTTTATAAAAAAATAATGGACGAAGTGTTTTATAAACAATTTTCGCTGAACACGGACTACTAAAGTAAAGAATTTGTTAGCTTTTGGTTAACGCTTGCGTATTTAATATTTGTTAGCGCTGCAGATGCGACTAGTTGTAGTAGACTGTAAGCGCTTAAAACGTTCGCAGATAATTTTTTTTTTTTTTTTTTGCAGGGACATTTTTAAGATAAGATTGTTTTTTTTATCAACAACAAAACTGAAAAAGAGTGAAGTACCTTGCGCTGGAAATTACTTAGGCTCCCGCACTGCTTTGCATGATCTAAAAGGGTATGTACAGGGTCATGCCCAAGATTTGCTCGTCGAAGTTTTTTTATTAAAAAAAATATAGAAACTACATATATGTATGAAAAAAGTATCAAAATATGAATGCTATTGGAAACACTCCGCTTTAATTGTAAACAATATTATATAGAGAAATATAGACCGAGGTTTATAGTTTAGTTACGAATCTCAAAACGAGGAAGTGACTGGAAAGTATTTATTATTAACAACCGATAGAAACTTATAGTAAAGATATGCCACATACATTTTAATTTAAAGAAAAAAGATTGTAAACAAAAATTTCAATTCATGTCACCTTTTTTGTGGTATTAGCGATTATAAATCAGCCACATTTCATTTTCAATTTAATTAAAATTGATTGGGTACTTATTGAGAAATTTAAGGTCAAAATTCAAGTTTTGGATTTTTTTTAAACTTGAAGCATGAAAACAAAGTTTTTTTTTGTTTGTTTAAACTTTTTTTATTTATTTAAACTTCATATGTGGATAAATTAAACATTTTAGCAAGAACTACAAATATTTTTTTTATAACAATGGGAAGTTTTTTAAAAAATTTGATCAAAAAACAAAATTTTAAGTTTCAAAAAATGCACACGTATTCTTTGGACGATTCTAAGTATTTTTGCTTAACTCATTTTTTTCGGAAGACGCCTTACTTCTGAGTAAAACCGTTTTTCCGACCGCGTGAAAATATTCCATCATGTTTGAGTCGGCATATTTTGGGCAATTTTTAAGAAAATTTTCTTTTCTTTTTTTATATTACAAAATTTTTTTACTTTTCTGTGATCTAAAAAAATAATGGGCAAAAGATTAAAAAAACGCAAGAATTCTATAATTTTGTTTTTTTTTTTTTTTTTTGTCTTCCACATTTTTTCGTTAATCTCTGTTATCGATTCGGAAGCTGTTGTTATTTTGGTGACACCATCACTTATTTGATCACTTTGCTTCTGAAACGATTCATTAAACTCACTTATTTTGCTTATTGCTTGTGCACTTGAAGATGGTGAAGCTTTCAAAAGACTTTATTTCAGCTTCTTTTTTGTTCAAACTTTCTTCAAAATCTTTCCTCAAATGCTTCTAAATTTCTATGGGGACAAGCACTTTTGAAGTGCTTGGATCAGAAGCGCTAGAAATTTTTCCTCTTGGGTTGTATAGGTGTCCAGGCCGCTACATTTAGCAGTGCAGTGGTATATTTTTCCACACACTCCCGCACATCTAATGCCCGATTCACCACGAATTGCATTTTTGCATTTATCACAATTAGTCATTTTAAGCTCAAAATTATATTCAGCATCATACGCTTCAAATTTAATTGAAATACTGTGCCGGCACAATTAGGATTGTTGCAATGACAAAATTCAAATTTTTACTTTCATGGTATTTTTTGTCTCTAAATACACCTAGATCGATCAGAAGAGCAGACGTCAGTTCGGTTTGACTGTTCCTTGTTTCCTTGAAGTATATCGGAATTTTGGTTCTTTCCCTAGATATAGGGATTTCTGATTTATACTATAATTTTATAGCACAACGCGGTTTTTTCTTCTTATATGACCCAGTGAATCATTTCTTTAATAAAAACCGGTAATCGGGCAAGTATAGAAGTACACTGGGTTGAAGAAAATACTTTACCCTTTTCTGAATGGCTTAACTTTCTTGATTGTTTTTGCTTTTTAAATGTTCTATTCCACTAAAGTTCAAATTTGGAAAAAAAATAATAATTTAGAAAATATTTGTTAACATCCATGGTCACATAGAATAATTTAAAGTTTAAAATCGTACCAACTTAAGAGAAAAAATTAAAACCTTTTATCGATGATAGTTTGCAAGCAATGACAATTTATTTGATGAAAAAAATAAGACTCACCTTTTTCTGAATTAAAAAAAAAAAATTATGTTTAACAGCATGTCTCGCCCACAAGCTCTTATATATTGACTTAATTTTTTGGCTGTCCTGCCCTTGATATATTTACTACCAAATTGCATTTAAATTTCATAAATCGATTACAGCAAAAAATTGAGGTTTTTGTAAACGAATTTATTTCTTAAGATACTGCGCGCCTGACAAGACCCCCTATAATGTCATATGATTTTAAACCAACCCCGATCTATATTTATTTTTCTTTATCATAAGTACCAGTGCAAACTAATTCGCACATGGGGATGCAAAAATATGTCTACTCAAATTTGAACTAATAGTTGTTTTCCACTTTTTTTCTAAGGATTGAGTTATTTCAAGCGCCTGGTTTACACTAGATCACAATCCTTCAAAGCTGGTCAAAATACCAGTGTTTTCCCCCGAAATAACCCGACATTAGCTGACGACGAAACTGATGTAAGAATTAAAAAAAAAATGGTGGATTTAAAATGGCGCTTGATTTGCATATACTATAAATTTAGCCAATTCTGAAAAAGAAGTTACTCGGGAGGTTTTGAGATCGTTGATTCTGTTATAAGATTTTAAAAAACTAAATGTCTTGTTTGAAGTGGCAAAAAACAACACTACCACAACTTCAAAACTTAAAATTTGACAGAGTTGTGTGTAACGGTAAATTGATATGCATAAAAACGGGAATAATAA
Source organism: Calliopum simillimum (assembly GCA_951812925.1). Taxonomy (NCBI): domain Eukaryota; kingdom Metazoa; phylum Arthropoda; class Insecta; order Diptera; family Lauxaniidae; genus Calliopum; species Calliopum simillimum. Next base: position 147,519,705 of record OX638368.1, read on the forward strand.
TTTGATTTTAAAATAATCACAACTATCAAAAAAGTTAAATTTATTGTGGATTTTAAGTTGAAAGATTCAATAGTCCTCTCCATTACAAAAAGACTTCATATTTAAATTCGTTCGGCCTTACAGCAACCACACAATTTTTACAGTAAATACTTTACACCTAAAACTCACAGAATAATGCGTCAAAGAAGCGTACTTTCGAAGAGCGTTTTAAGAATACCTGCATCTTTCTTATTGATTTTTCGAAGTCTATGAATATCAGTTGACAATAAAAATTGCAAAAAAATATTTAAAATTAACTTCTTTTTTGATTTTTGGCCAGCTTTAAGGAATTTTGAACCAGTATGCGTCATTCCGTTGCAATTGAAGAAACAACTTCACCCCCTGTGAAAATCGTGACGATTGCTCAAACCTCCTTTCTCCCGAGGAGCGTAACATGGTTTATGGCCAGCACAGCCTTGTGGCCGCTAACTACTTTGGTTAATCACACAAAGAACTAAAGCTCAAAAAGTCAGCTTTTCCTTGTGTGTTACCCAGACGATTGGTTAATTTTTGACCAAATCACAACACTATTCGATCTTATTTCACAAATAAGTATGTTTGAATAACTTTATGAGGTTGAATTGACTAAATTAGCAGAATCATGCTGGCAATTATTTAGTTTGAAACTATGAAATAATGCTTCTCATACAAATTGAAAACATTAAATGGCATTCTAACTAGGTTTTTACATAACTAAGCATAAACTAAGTAACTAAAACGCCTTAATCAAGCAAATGGGAATGGGCTATTAGCTTCTGTTTTTAAGCTACGGATAAATGTATTTGACGCTAGATTGGACGCAGCCTTAACTGAAGCAAACAATTAAGTATTAGTCAAATTAAATTTTCTGAGGACGAAGAAAAAAATAGAGAAGGCTCTAGAAGACTTTCGTAGCTGAAGGTGATGACATTGACTTATTTTATTTACATTATTTTCAATGTAAGAAAAAGACTTTTCAAAAAATTTGAGTTGTTTTCATCGCTTCGCTATGTCAATTAACTTTATTTAAAATTTATTTACTTTGCATAGAAAAAAATATATAGAGATTTTTTTGCTATTATTGTAATATATAAAAATAAAACGTTCCAAAATGGCATTATTTTACAGCATAAAGAAAAAAAATTTTTGATTTTTAAATTCCAAAATTTGTGCATTGTTACAAAAAAAAAATAAAAAAAAATATTAAAACAAAAAACAATAAATAAAACCAAAAAAAAAAAAAAAAAATAAATTGTGCTTGGGCTATTGGAAAAAAAGAACAACAGTTATGCTAAAATTGACTTAAAATAATAAATAGACATGTGTAAGGTACCTTTTATAATAAGAACAAAGGTGTTTGTGTAAAGGTGTGCGTGAGTTTTTGTTATATATTCAAATAGGAACCCGTCAATTGAGTAAAATCACAAAAATGTATGTATGTATGTTTAGTATAAAATGTTTAGTTAAAGGCGTTGGTTTAAAAATTTAATCAACGCCAAGGAAAGTATCATGGTATTATATATATTTATTATTTATAGCATTATACGAAAAGCGTCATAATATGGTGCCTCTCAAAGATCCTTTTTTGAATATAAACATAATGCACATAAGATTTATCTGCTAATAAAGTTAAGATAACTTCCTCCAAAAATTTGGCAGAAATTAGTTCAATAATAAGTAATATATATTCTTCTGAAGCTTAAAGCAAAGGTTTCACTTCTTTAAGTTAAGGAATGTGTAATTAAAACCCTCATTTCATTTATATTTCTGAAACGAAATTCAATTCTTATCATTTAGTCATCAGTGGTACATAATAATCCTTTAGTACTTTTTCCCTATAGTTTTTTCTTACGGGAATGGACTATTTTCATACTCGTATTTACCCAGCAAAACTTCGGTATCCAGCTTGGCATACACCACCAGATCAATTAAGAATCGAATGCTTGTAAAGACTGTTTGTAGAAAATAGATTGGTATACCTTTCCAAAAATCTTGCAATGGGAAAGGAAAATGCGTTAAAATTACTTCTGATGCGCTTCCAGGGAAGCAAGAAACTGACTCCAACGCTATTCTCACTGCATATATTTTTTAACACAGCATGCCATTGCGGGGATGCACATCTTTGAAAGCACATGAAATACGCATTCGTGGAAGTTAAGTGGAAGCATACATTTAGAAGCATATGAAATACCCTTCTGCAGATATTTTAAAATATGCAATAAAAAAAATGTATGACTTTATTTTCTAGCTTTAAGTTGTAATTGATTTCATGCTATAGAATTACACAAATTATTTCATATTTTCGTTTATAAATCCTCTTCTGTTTTTTTATCTTTTATCTTGTATTTCGGTTTAATTTAATTTTACGCTCTGAAATTGTGTTCTGCGCACTAAGTGTTTTAAGCAAATAAATTAGAAGATGAACATAAATATAAAGAGTAAGTGTATTCGTTACGTTTGCAAGTTTTTTGTTAATACTTTGTCCTCCAAAACATGGCCACGAGTCGTATAATATGTATATTTCTTTTAAGAAATTTCTATTCCCACTTAAAAAATAATTAAATTTTTTACTGTCACTTTTACTAAACTATTTTAATCCTTAACAACAGTTTAACAAAATTTTAACATTAAAACATTAATAATGGTGCCAAAGATGTACTTATATTACGCTCCCTTTGGAAGTAGCTTCCATATTTTCCGTTGGGTTGTTACTTTCTTTCAAAGTCACATGTACATTCATGCAGATAGTTGGTTCTTTTCAGATGCTTGAAGAAAAAATAACTGTTGAATTACGAGAATTTTAACGTTTAAATAATTAGTTTGGTAACAGTTATAGATTTTGCTGGGTTCTCTTCACAGGGTTAAATGATGATGTTTTGTGTTTCGGTGTCCCCTACATACTCATAATGGTGTTCCTTACACAGTGCAACATTTTTCAAATCATTGACGGTGAACTAAAATCCGTTATAAGTCGTCGAAAGTACTCGCCGAAACAAATAATTCTGCCAGAGCGTTTTGCAAAGTTGGCTCATATAAGGATTTTATGGTCATTTTTGCGATTTTAGGGCACTAGATGAATTTTTTTCGGTTAAGTTTGTTCGGCATTTTTTTCTTCTATTCAATAGCTACAACATTGCTGAAGTCATCAAAACAATATTTTCGGCTCGTAAATTATAATTATCCAGCTGAAAATTGCAACTTTTGCCTCAAATTGGATTTTGAGCGATTATTCGATTTTTTCATATGGCTATATCTGCAACTTTTTGCCTCAAATTGGACTTTGAGCGATTTTTTCATATGGCTATATCTCGGTAACGAGCCGAAAATATTGTTTTGATGATTTCACCAATGTTGTAGCTATTAAATAGAAGAAAAAAAATGCCGAGCAAACTTAACCGAAAAAAATTCATCTAGTTCCCTAAAATCGAAAAAATTACCATAAAATCCTTATATGAGCCAACTTTGCAAAACGCTCTGGCTGAATTATTTGTTTCGGCGAGTACTTTCGACGCCTTATAACGGATTTTAGTTCACTTTTCATGTGTCGCACTGTGTTATGTACCAAGATCTTTGTTTTTAAGAAGGACCCCTCGAAATGATGGACTTAATGGCCAGTAATCAGATGAAAAAAGAAAAATTTTAAAAACATGAAATATAGTGTACCTATTGCGGAATTACTTTTTTCATACAAGTGATGAGGAAAATAAGTCTTGGTATTGGTCTCCAAAAATTACCGGTGATATAGTTTAAAACCCAAGATCAAGTTATACAAAAGGAAATTTTGGAAATTTTTTTAAGACCAAGATTGAAACCAAGACTGAATGCCCAAAATCAAGACCAAGACTCAATATCAAAATCAAGACCAAGGCCCAATATCAAAGATCAAGATCAAGACTGATATGGTTTTCGTCTCGGTTTGCTCATCACTAGTCTTTACTTAGTGTATTTCATTATTTTATAGTTCTGTAAATTGTAAAAGAAGTCTAGAAATAAAATGAGTGCATGAAGTGTCATAACTGACCCGATCTTGTTTACTCCAAAGAAATGGGCTCCAATGAAATAAAGGAAAAATCTGTGTATGCAGAAAGTTGGTTGCATGTCTCTAGAGTAAAAACATGCAAGCCGGAAATTCCTAGCTGATCTCCTTCAGCAGATGGTGAATTTAAATCTTTGATTATTAAGAAATCGAATTTTTGCGTTTTAAAAATCTAAAAAAAACAAACAGATGCAAAAAAGTCATTCCCGTAATTTTTTGGGGTTCCTTATTAAAAAAAAATAACTTTATAAATAATAAATAACGTACACCCTAATACTTAGATACCAAATCACATACACATATCTAAGTCAAATAGTTTCAGAGTTATGACGAATGTCGTCTTCGAGCAAAAGTTGAAGGAATGTATTGAGACTTATGTATGTGTTTGATATCAAGAAATAGCTATAAAATGTGGTATAAAACTAGGCCGGTTATCTTTGGTCAAAACAGAATAATTTAGACCCCAAGTTTATTTCAATGTACAAAATGTTTTCTTTTCCTTGCAAGAATGCAGTACTTTCTACAAATAGTCTGTTTTTGGGTAATTTGAAATGTATTGTATTTTGTGTTTATTGTGCTTAGAACGTTAACAAATTAATAAGGTGATAATAGTGTTTAGAAATGTTTTTGTTTGTATTTTTTTTATTTTAATTTCCATATAAAAATTGTTTTTGTATTTTATTAAAAATTGCATATTGTAAGCAATTTCGTTTCTTTAGATTTTCTTTTTATCAAGTGATTTTATTTTAATTTTCAAATTTAATATGTTCGTCAATAAAGTTTTTTTTAGGCACTATTTTAAGTTATAAACATTTCAACATTCGTTTGATTTTTTTTCTATAAACTTTTCCTTTAAACTATGAAAAGTAATAAACTGAAAAGCTAAAAATTAAAATAGAAAAGTACCAATAGGAATTTTTATAGTTTCCAATGTTTTGAAACAGTGAAGTTAGAAATTTTACTGTTTCTTAGTAAAACAGATTTTTTTTTTTGAATTTCTAAGCATAATATGTGTTTTATTGTTATTATGTTTTGTTTTTACTGAAATAATATATGTATATGTTTGCATATTAATGCTTCAAAGTATGCTATATAATTAATGTTTTTGCTTGTATTGTTTTATGATGATATTCTTTGTGTATTTCTGTGTGTACAATTTCATAATATTTTCATTTTCATCTTATTTTCATAAAAAAAGTATGCCTCTGTTGTTATACAAATAAAGTACAGTATAAACACATTAACACATTTATATTACTTCTGTGTTTATGTGTGTTTTTTATTTAGTTTGCCCGTGTGTGTTAGTCTGCTTTTCGCTTAAATAGCGAATTATATTTATTTGTATTTAATAAATGTTTTTTATTTTATTTTAGTGCTGCTAAACCGTACGTTTAATTATTAATTTATTTTTTTTTTCTCTTGCATTTTTCATGTTATAGGTTGGTGTATAAATATATATGTAACTATATGTTACTGCTTTTTATGTAAGTATATTTTGCATAATTATTTTTATAATTATTTTTTAAATGTATCTTTTTGTTCCTAATTAACATTCATTTTTTTGTTTGTTTTCTTCTATTTTTATTTTTCATTTAAGCTTATCATTTTTTATATTTGCTGCTAATCTCGTTTTCATTACTTTTTAATATCTTTTTTTTTTTTTTTCATTTTCATTACCATATTTACAGCTGCGAATTATGTCAAATTCAATGTTTTTTTGTTATTTTTCATTTCTATTAAAGTAATTCTAGTTTTTCATTTTATTTTGCTTATGTGGATTTACTGTGCCTGTAAAAGTAAAGGATAAACCTTAAAAAATAATATGGGTGTTAGTATAAAATTGAGAAAAGTAGTAAAAAAAATTAGAAAAAAATTTTTATAATAAAATTATTTAATAAAACTGTAATATTTTTGATTCAATTAATATATTTGTTTTGTTTTTAATACAATTGAAGCTACAAAATATTAATGAATATAAAAGTGCACAGTGGAGCATGCAAACAAATATACAATCACGAGTGCACAGCAAATGGCTGTATTGGTGAAGGAAAATAAATCATAAAATAACACTTGAAATACTTAGTGACATATGCGTGAAAAGCTTAAAATGTAAATAATATTAAAATTTTGATTTAAGAGCACTTTCGCTTTTATTTCGATTTTTCTATTATTAAAGATAGTTCTACATGTTGAGCAATATCTCGTGTGAAAAACGTCAAAATGGGTCGGAAAGGTAACACCAATCTCTTTCTACATTATTTCAGATCGGTTTAGTAGTTTAAGTGTTACTGGGCATATTATATGAGAAACGACCATTTCCTTTGACATAATAAAATAAATAAATGCCGAAAAAGTTTTATTCTTTCGTTTCGTTGCAGAAATGGTGATTGAAGAATTGAAGGTCAAAGATCCGAAACAACCATCTATGTCCTCTGCGAAATTACCCTCATTGATTTTGAACCCCGCAAACATCGTAAGAATTCTTATATTCAAAAGAATTCGATAGAATAATGGAGCTTCCTTCCATACCCGAAAGTTTTGCTCTCTGATTAGGATTGCGATAGTACAACAACATCTGTGTTCAAAAATGTCACTTTGGAGCATACAAGCATATTATTACTAAAGAGGCAAAAAGACAACGTTGAAACACCAAAAATCGCGATTTATTTAACCAATGCCAATAAAAAATAGACATTTCTACCGAAGAAAACCAAAAATATCAGTCTTGTTTCAAAAACATAAATAAATAAATGTAAATAGGTATTTATTAAAAAATTGGAAAAAAAAAATTTACTAAAACTAAAAATATCTAGTTTTTTATTAATCCTTTTGACAAAAGGTATATCCCAAAACTTTTTGCATAAATACATAACTCGGTTATTAACATCACTGAAAATGAATGAATTAATAATATAAATGAAGTTTTTAGTAACCACTGTTTCTTCTTATAACCACTTCAAGGACATTATATCCTAAAAATTCAAATCAAAAACATCTGTTGGGAGTATAGACCGGAACTTCGAAATTTTACCTCACTTTTAAATTTAATACTACGTTTTGGATAAAAATTTTTGTCCCAGATCATAACAAAATCACACAAGAAACAGTTTATTAAACACATTAACCCATCATATCCTGTTTTTGTGGGTCTGCACGACCCCTTTTCCCAAAAAAAAAAAAAAAAAAAAACAAAATAAACCGGTTATAAGGGGTTAAAATATTACAAAAAATATTCTACGAAAAAGAATTTTGTTAGGGGTCTCCGATGTCAAGAAATGCTTAAAACTTAAGAATAATACCTTGAAAAAATTTAATTAACATGAAATGTGTGAGGTCTTTATTGATATTGACGATTTTTTGGCCTTCAGTTTGAGTTTTCGAATTTAGTGTTCGGCAACTATTAGTGAAATTTTATAGCAAATATTTCTGTGGTATCTACATATTGATCCATTATTCTCCCATTTAAGTGGTAATTTTTGTACCTTTTTGAGGAATGGTCAAAAATTACCCATTTGTGGGGGATGTAGAGGGTTAAAGTTTTCTACAAAAATATTTCCCTTAACATCCTCCATAAGTCTTCAGAGGGTATAACATACCTCAGATGTAAGGATCGTAAAATGTAGTGTGTCGACTCCACGCATTTATAGAAAACTTCAAAGACCGATTAAAAAAATCCGGAAGACACGTTTAAATTATTTTAAACTAAATTTTCTGAATATATTGGTTTTTTTCATTTGAGCAACCAAAAGTTGAATTTTGTCGAACGGTGTAAATTCATTATAATGGTCTGCTGAACACGAAAATAACTCCAGATTTGCCAAATTGAGTCTAGTTCTCTTAATATACTTCCTTAAAAGTGTAAAGATCATTGATCTCATTGAACTCATTTTCAATTCAGCTCTGAATTTAATAATTTTTAGTTCCTGTTTAAGGAAAAAATGCCGTGAGTTTTAAAACAGGTGGAAAGAATAATCTATGTGTATTGTGGAATCGAAAAAATGCAGGAAAAAGAATTCAAAACTGAGCTGCAATAAAAGAAAACAGTAACTCAAACATTCTTTCCAAGGAGAAGCGCCTGCGTTTGCTATCTTTTTGAAGACATAGTTGACAGTATTAGATTTTAAGATTGACCAAATTCACAGTTTACGTACCGTCTATTAACACAAGGTGTATCGTGTAAAGTTACGAAGCTTCTGAGAGTTGAAGTAGGAGGCCTAAACTAACGAAAAATTGCACGTAAAGGGGGGAAAAAAATTTACCGCTGTGGAGTTAAGGTTAAAACTGATTTTCTGACTTATTTTTTTAAAAAAAATGTCTTTTGGGTCACTCTTACGTTTTAGAGAATACTTTTTTAACGAACACTTTTAGGTAGCTGTATAAGCTTTCTAATATTGCATTTAGTTTATATTAAGGGTTTAAAGAAATTTTCCAAGGTTCCGGACCTTTCAAGTTGATATTTTGAAATTTTTTTCAAATTTTTGACTTTGGAGGCCATTTTGGTATGAAAAGAACCGTAAATAAGCCCTTCTATATTTTTTTTTTAAATTCTTGTTAAATTTTCTTTAAGTCTGTAGTAGAGTAGAACGGGGCAATGTCGTGCACTCAACTTTGACATGCTCGTAAAGCCGTACATCTCAAGCGAATGCAACGAGTAAACATCCGATCGAAAGATAATTTCATTGGTTACATCCATGTGTAACAACATTTGTGTAGCGAGAAATTGTGTTTGTGTAAGTGAATGTGCACGATATTACCCCAATGGTCGTTTTAAAGGTCCACTTCGATAACTCGATGAAGCCCAAAATTTTTTTCGAAAACCAAATACTTCTTTTCTTTGCCAGGATATTTCGTTTCAGAAAACACTTACCTGGTATATTTTCCCGGAAGGAAAATTATTTTTCTGACCCGATAAAAAAACACTTTTATCGTCCCGAAAGCGTGCGTTTTGAAAAAAAGGTTACTCTGTAGAGACGAACTGGTGAAAATTGCTAGTATTATATGCATAAGCTCAGTAGGTCAGCAGGTCCATAACTTACGAACAGTTGGTAAATCATTCAATTCTTTGGGCTAAAACAGCCAGTGCACGACATTATCCCCTGCACGACATTACCCCGTTCTACTCTACATTTGTTATAACATCTTCTAATTTGAGGCCGGAAAAAAATATTTTTCTACGTAACACACGGGTTACTCGCATGCGCTGCATTATATAACAGGTCATTCAATAAGTCCGTTGGATAAGTAGGAGAAAAACAAAGTTTTGACCAAACTCAATTTAATTATTCAACATAGTTGTCTTCGAGGGCGATACAACGAGTATAGCGATTTTCCAACGTTTTGATTCCACTTTTATAGCACGATTTCTCTTTTTCGTCAAAATAGGCCTTAGCCGACTGTCTTTTGGATTCTGGTGTGTAATAGTGAAGCCATGTTTCATTCATTGTCACACATCGACGATAGAATTCGATTTTATTGCGGTTTAACAGCGCCAAACACTACTCTGAAGCATCAATTCGTTGTTGTTTTTGGTCGACTGTGAGCCCACGCGGCACCAACTTTGCACAGAGCTTTTGCATACCCAAATGTTCATGTAAAATGGTAAAAATACTACCATCTGATATCTTTACAATGTCAGCTAGTTCGTGCACCTTCAATTTGCAATCGTTCATAGCCAATTTGTGGATTTTTTTATGTTTTCTGGAATGACAGCCTCATTTGTACGTCCACTGCGCTCTGCATCATTTGTGCTGGTACGACCACATTTAAATTCAGCAATTCATTTATATCGCTGGAGGAGAGTTCGGATATTATTTATCAATCCATTGTTTGGTTTCCACTGTATTTTTTTTTCTATCAAAAAGCAATACTTTATCAAAACTCGAAATTCACTTTTTTCCATTTTTTTTTACTAACAAAAGTTGCTCCGCACAAAATGCTATAACTCACGAATCAATAGTCCAAATTTATACACGCATCGTTTGAATGTTAGTAGGGTAAGGAAGGGAAATATGGACCACCCATCTTTCTTTTTCAAATAAAACCCAAAACACATAAAACAATACAATCAATTTTATGTCATTCAGTAAAGGAAACAATTTACCTTTATTCTGATTCACTTTTACATAGATAAATATCTCATCAGAATAAAGAAAAAAAACTAAAAAAACTAAAAAAACTGAAAATACTCAAAATGAAGATAAAAACAAAGTGTAGTGTAATATGGACCATATAATCCATTTGGTACAGAAGTTGCATATAAAAATGTCACTTCCACATTCGGCACATTTTTCATGACTCCAAGAACGTTAGATTACACATTCAACCCAAAATTCGTCACGTCGATCTTCTGAGTAAGGGGTATTACATTATATGCATTTTTTATAATTTTTCTCCTTTGTAGTTAAGGAATTACATATAATGACCATCAGACTCGTCATGAACACTTGCAACTAGGTTCCCCATCTGAAAAAGATGATAAATACATTTGTTTTTGAGGCATTTTTCTTTGGTGGTCCATATTACCCACAGCACGTGTTGGTGAAATAAATGGTTTTTTTTATGAAAAACTCTTAAGGTTAATGAACTTATTTGTGCTTATTAATTATAAATGGTATTCACTGACTTTATATAATTAACCATTTATTTAAAAACGCGATGTCTTTAAAGTGAAATAATGAAATATACTCACTAGAAAAAATTATCACTGATCTTTTTTTTAGAAAAATCAACTTTACAGAACCATGCGACTTCACCGAACGCTAAAATCGCCATATTATAAGCTTAAGGTATTAGCGTTAAGTTTGAACATGAATAACGGTAAATCCTATGTATGCAGTGGGAAATAACCGTATGGTCCGTATTACCCACGTAGTCCATATTTACCTCCCTTACCCTACTAAATAAAAATCATATGAAAAAAATTCTAGTAATGCCATTTATGTGTCATCCTACGGACTAATTGAATGACCTGTTATGTAACTGTCCAATACCTTTTATTTGTTACCGTCCATTGGAAAAGGTACCTTATCTTCACTTACAAAATTTAGCAGTACAGCTAAACATAAGAGATAGGGTCAATTTTACCGGTTTTCAGATTATGGTGGAATTCAGTGCTTAGACATGTACTGAACATTTTACAACTGATTTGAGGTCGATTACCAATGTACAAATACCAATAAAAGCGGACTTCTACCCTGTAAAAATTGATAATTGATAATTTTACGAATTCAAAATGTCATAACTCAGACAATTTTTGGAATTTTTCAGCAGTTGAGGTGTCATTTTATTCAAAATTGTATTTTTATGTGAAGATAAGGTCCCTTTACCACTGGACGGCTTCAAACTGATTGTTCTTAAAAAGTATTTTTTTTTCTGACCTCAATTAAAAAATTGGGACGACAAATGTACTACTGAACTTAAAGAAATTTAACGAGGATTCCAAGAAAAACTCCTAAAAGTTATGTTAATGGGACCATTTTCATACTTAAATGGTCGCCAGAGTCAAAAATTAGGAAAAAGATTTAAAATATCAATTTTAGAGGTTCAGAACTTTGCAAAATCTTTTTGTACCCAATAAACCAAATAAAACTTTGAAAAGCTCAAACAATTAGCTTAAAGTTTTCTATAAAATAGTTTTTTCTTAAGCGCTAGGTTGACCAAAGCATATTTTTTTTTCACAAACAAGTCGGAAAATCAGTTGAAACCCAATAACTCCTCAGGGGTACATTTTATACCCCCCTCAGGTGCAAGTTTTTGTTAGTCTAAGTCTCCTATATCACCTCCAAGAAGCTTTGAAACCTTTTGCGATACACCCTTTGTATATAATTATTTTAATTTTACTAACACAATTAAATAATAATAAAAACAAATATATAATTTTTAACTACCTTATGAAAGTTACAAAAAATTGTTCAATAACTGACAAGTATAATTTTACATCAAAAGTGCAACGTATAGGTACATTCAGTATTCATATGAGAAATATTGCAAATAAATTTTAATACATTAACAACAATAACAACTGTTACATACCTGGGGACTCACTTGGAACTGCTGTATGGGATAAGCGACTACACCAGCTGCCTGTGGAATAGCAGTACCTGCAACACCTGTCGCTAACTGCTGAGCGGGAGAAATTTGAGCTTGAGTGGCAACACCTTGCCAGGTTGCGGGAATTTGAACTCCCATTCTTAAACGAAAGTAAAGAGGTAAGAAAAAAGTTAGGCCATAATTCACGTAATATTTTAAGTAAAATGTAAATTTACCACAGGACATTATTCACGTTTGTTTTTTTTTTTTTTTTTGTTTTGTTTAGTTAACATAAAGGTCGCGTTTATATTTTTTGTTGATGGCCCGGCCATGTGATGTCCAGCCGTACAGGTATAGTAAAGTCATGAATTTCGTGCCTAGGGGTCACTAACCTCGGATTTATTTTGCAGCTTGTTATATATAGTAAGTTCGGGTAATGTGATATAGGCATTTTTGTTTTTTAAATTACACTTAGTTGTCAAAGCATAGCTGCTATCACTTTATGTATTATGTTTTATTGATGTATTGTGCAGTATATTATGATTTTGGAGTTCTTTAGCGTTGGCCAATCTTAAGTTATTTTAATAAAATTGAAAAAAGGCGAAAAAAGTTAAGAAAAAAAATTGGCGGGTAATGTGATATACAATATCGCATGGACCAACAAATTGCATTTTCAGCAAAAAAGATCATCGTGTTATAAAGATATTTTAGTTGTGGAACTTTTACTTCAGCTAAGGAGTGATAAACATTACTGAAATCGCTTTTACAAAGCTTTAGCTCGTTTTTCTTAAAAACTGTGACCTTTATATAAAAATGTTGGACCAACAAATTGTTAATAAGGAAAAACGTTTTAGATTTCAGCCAAAAGACCATCGTACCAAACAGTTTGCATTGCAACATCAAATATTTTCGGTGCTAGAAGTGCACTATATCACATTACCCGAATTTCAGTTTTAAAACAATAAGGTTATTTTTGAAAAACACACTCCAGCAAATGAAAAATTCAATTGGTTTATGGTTAGGTATAATTACCCACTAGCAGAAATTAATATTTCGGCTATGATATCAATTTTAGTTTAGGCTAGATCCTAGCATAAAGCACACGCAAATAAAGTTTTTATTCACTGTTAAATCGATTTTACCACACTGAAGGCAAAATAAGCAAAGATGGGCGCTCATAAACTTGCAGCACGTTTCTTTTTATGTTACTGTGGTGTTGACGAAAAAATCATTATCGAGAGTTGTTTATTTAAGGAGATATGCTGGTATATCACATTACCCGCCTATATCACATTACCCGAAGTTACTCTACACTATCTCAGTTTTTACGAGAACAATTTCATAATACTTTAGATTCGCCGTAACCTTTAAAGTTTTAAGAAATTGTCAAAATAATTTGTATGAATTTAATGATTTTTTGCGAGCCTTAATTTTATGATAATGTTATAGTGATACCTCAGAGTAATAGAAATTGAGATAGTCGAAAAAAAAAACATATAGCTCCTAGGCATGAAATACAGCGCTCGTCATGGCATATTAAACGATATACTGTAAATCTTTATATGACATCAAATGGAATTTTTCGAGGTAAGCTTTCAAACTTGTTGATTGCCGGTAAATTTTTATTTTTTTTTTTTTTTGTATGGGCTCAAATATGAGCGTAATACGCCTTTTTACTCATATCGTGATAAATTTGAAAAAAAAGCATTGCGTGGAAAGTCTAAAAGGAGTTATTCCTTGGATGGAATAAATTCAGTTTTACTGCAAGTATGGGCGATGCCACTCGGAGAGAAATGAGTGTCATAATTTTTACTCCACTCAAGTTGTATATAAAAAAATTAAATAATTAACACTTAATTTCAAACATAAATAAACTTGCATATGAACTATCTGTTGGTTTCGTAAAGTAACATTTACAAATAAAATATTGTGAAATAATAAATTAATATTTACTCTAAATTGCCTACATTTTCCTATACGTAAAGTAACCATTTTTATTTTATAATTCTGATAAAAATATTTATGTTTGGACAGTCATTTGCTAAATACTTATATACAAATTTTATAACTCTTTATCATGAAGGTCAGTGGTGTAGAGGTCAAACCAGTTTCTGAGTAAAAATAATATTTGTCTGTCTATCGCACGGACGGACCACGGTTTGAATTCTTGAGCAGTCGTTTTGTTTTTTATTTGAACTTAAGGGTAAGGTAAATATCACTTAAATTCTAAAAAAAAATAACTATATGGTTGTTCAAAAATTCTGAATTTTATTTTTTTTTTTTGTCAAACAACGATGATAATTTTTTTCCGATCAGCTTTTTGTGATATGCACTAAAAAGTACGGATGATCTTCATTTGCCAAGTCAACGGCTGACCAACTTTCCCAAGTTCACTTAGAAGCGACTATGGAAATCAGCCATTTATGGCCTCAAATATTTAAGAAATCTTAAATTATACACGTATGTATTTGTTTTGATTGCATGTGCTCTGGCCATAATAGCCGGTCGTCCTTCAAGTTGACAATGTAAATATATAGCAAAAAACAAAAGAATAAATAAAACAAATAAAATAAGGACCAAAAACAAGCGACAAATAAAGTAAAAAAAAAAATAAATTGTAAAACGTTTCGCAATTAGCAAATGAATTCAGTCATCCGTCATTTTGTCATCGTCCCTGGTGGCGGTTCAATCATTTGCAATGTCGCTGTCGTTGCTTTCGTTGACGTTGGCATAGCGCTTCTTGGTGGCGATGCCGCAACCACGTTAAGTGTTGAAATTACAATTTACACAAACGCATTCGCACTTAAATATCTTTCATATGCGTGTTTTTTACATTTTACACAGATATCTATACATCTTAACTACATACATAGGGGAAGACAGAGGTAGATCCGTACACGGGCACCTTCGTACAGTGGTACAGTGCAAAATAATTTTCTTATATGACTTCAACTATAATACTTCTGCTTGTTTATAAACAGATATGCTATTTTCCGATTTTACTAATAGTTTTTATAAAAATAACAAAAACCTATATTGATCTATTTGGAACAAACTTATGTTAAGCGGCTATGTTTTTGCATCTGTTGGGATTTAGCAGACAAGTTGTATGGCAGATCTGCATGCAAAAGATGTTCTATACGTTCAAGAGGATACTCTTTCATTCGATCCACATACGATTTCATCGCCATATTTGCTGCATTTACTGTTGTACGTATACCCCACGTTATGGGGCACATTCGTAAGTTTTGAGTATCTTCAGAAAATCGGTCATTATCCTTAATTAATAAATCGTATTGTCTTTAGCTTACACTTCTTTAAAAGCACAATATTGTACCTATTTAACTGCATACCATTTATTTTGAAAAAGGTTTTAGCTTGCTTTATTTTTGCCATAAAGTCAAAACTGTAGAAATCCACCCCGTCCTCCCCCACTTGCATGTTGTGTACATGAATTTCCATGAAATATAACAGAAATTACAAAAAAATAAAAAAATACGAAATCGAGAAAAATATGAAAATGAAAGGGTACCGTAGTCAAAAGAAAATTTATCTGATATTGATTCTGCGGTAACTCGCTTAAAGTGAACACAATACTTTTAACCTTTAACTTGACTGTAGCCTAGCTTAGCTCTTGCCTTAGTTTTGTGATGATAATGCCAATTAATGACAATTAATAAAGGCTTTATCACAAAAATATTAAAACAGAAAAAAAAAATAAAACTTTTGCTACTGGCAAACCAATTTCAAAACTTACCCCATATAACCCTGTTGGTAGCCACCGTATTGTCCAAAGTGATAACCCTGAATCCCCTGCAAGAATTGGTTTTGCACCGCAGCCGAGGCAGCTGGTGTAACAGCGGCCGTAGCTGATGAAGCTGGATACGTCGGTGTTGGTGAATACCAACAGCCGGTTGCTGCCAATTGCTGGCCATACGCAGCAGCAGCAGCCGCAGCGGCACCAACACCATAGGGAAAACCGGCAGCAGTTGGATTTAAAGCCTGGCTAGCGATTGTCTGAGCATTATTAGGGTCACCGCTCTCCTTACCCCAGGAGCATTTCACAGGTTGGCCATTGATTTCAGTGTTGTGAATACCAACGATGGCATGAGTAGCTGCCTCTTTAGTTGAGAAACTGCGTTCGAAAATTTAAACGAAATTAAGAATAAATTTAATAAGAATAAATTAATTTCATTGCATTGATAAGTATGTATGTAATTGTGTATTTTTCAATAGCATAGGTACGTACCGCACAAATGCATATCCTTTATCTTTAAAAACTCGTATCTCCTGTATTGATCCGAAGGGTGAAAATGTCTTTTGTAGTATTTCTTCGCTTAGTGCAGTCAGAGCGCTATTGACACCACCACAATAAACAGTGCAGTTTGAGGGGCTGCTTTGATTGTATACTTCATCGAAGGTCAACGGTTTCGCATTTTCTGAAAAAAGAAAAAAAATTTCCAATAAATATTTAATTAATTGATGCATACCACTATTTTGAGAGATTGTTTCTGATCCATATTTCACTTCATAGACCTATGATTCTAACATATCAAATGCTCAAAATAAGTTGAGTAGCCGTGATATTAAGACTACACCCACAAAAATAGCATCAATAATAACAATGGCAATTAAAGTAGAATGTGTAATGTTTTCCACCCCTTTTAATTTATTCGAAAATCCAAACTCAAGATAACAAGCAACACCAACAAATGATAAAATGTTCTTTTCGATATATTTTTCTTATTATTTAAACAGCTGCCAGATTAAATCAATAATACGGATAGCTTCAGCAAGTTCATTGCAGTCTTTTTTTAAATATCTTTAACAATGATTTTTTGACAAGATTGATAACTTATGATTCAGAAGTATTTTAAGCAAATGGGACCACTTATTGTAAGTATTTTTATTTTTGTCTTAAAACCAAAATTAAGGAAAATTTGGATACCAAAATATGCAAAGGTGTATTTTAGAGACAATAACAAGAAAATAACAACAACCACATAGATTTTAAATTTCAGAAGTAAGCAAAATAACAACAACCACATATGATAAGAGAGCGATTCTTCTGAACAAAGAAGGACGTTTTATGACTGCGTTTACCTTCTAGTTATTGTATCATGGGTGTAAGGAAAAACGATACAGTAACGAATCTAATGGGAGGTGATAGAGGCCTAGAGCCTAGACTATAGCTCAACTAACAAAAAATTGCACTTGGGGGTTTAAATTTAACCCTGAGAACTTACTGAAAAAAAAAAAAAAATGATTTTCTGACTTGTTTGAAAAAAAAATGTTCATGCTAACATTTTAGAGAAAATTTTTTAATGAAAAACTTTTAGCCAATTGAATGAGCTTTCTAAAAGTTTATTTAGCTAAAAAGGTTTTGAATGATTTCACAAGGTTCTGAACCTTTTAAGTAAATATTTTCAATTTATTTCCTACTTTTTGAATTTGGTGCACATTTTAGTATTAAAAAGATCTAGTTAATATACTCCTTTATATTTTTTTAGAATTTTCGTTAAATTTTTTTAAATTCGAAAGCATATTTGTTACACCAATTTTTTTTATTTGAGGTCAGAAAAAAATGCTTTTATGCAACAACACACGCTTTAATTACGTGCTTTGCGCTGCATTTTATCTACCGGAGCCTTCAGCGGATTGTTCTTGAAAAGTATATTTTTCCGACCTTAAATTAAAAAACTTGGTGTAAACATGTTAAATTTAACGAGAAAAATTATTATAAAAAAGTATGGTAATAATTATTATAAAAGAGTGTGGTAATATGACCTTATTTATATTAAAATGACCGCCAAAGTCAGGAAAAAATTTAAAAAGAAAAAATTAGAATATCAAGTTTAAAGGTCCAGAACTTTGCTAAATCATTTTAAAACCTCTAAACTAAATACACCTTTAGAAAGCTCATATAATTAACTTAAAGTTTCCTATAAAAATTTTTTCTGAAATGACCGAACAAAATTTATTTTGTAAAAAGTCAGAAAAACATTCTTTTTTTTGTAATTTATGCCCTCTCTATCACCTCCCAGAAGCCTCGTAACCTTATGGTTTTTATTTTTTTGAGAGTCAATCTAATATACGAGTAGGTTTTTTTGCAGGTTTCTACAAAATCCATATAACAATTTTTGCAATTAGACCAGTGATTGAGCCTTAAAGGTAATTTAATAATTTGTCTCTTAGAGGCTTCGATAGAAGGAATCAATCCCCCCAAAATCTTCAAAAATTATGAGAGTATAAGAGACATGTTATCATTATGGTTAAATAATCACACTATGTAGAATAAAATACATGAATACACACAAAAAAATATTGAACATAATATTTATGAACGGCGTTCATACATCGAAATTCATTGATTTTCAAATAGAAATTTTACATTAAAATTTTTTGATTTTATGAACGATTCATTAATCGTAAGAACATGAATTCATAAATATTTTTCTATGAAGAATTTTTTTATGAATTTCCGTTCTTAAATTTTAAGAACTTTTTCGTACGAGTAAGACGTTTCATAAAACTACAGATCAAATATTTTATGTATATTTACATAAAATTAAAGAAACGTTCATAAATTTTAAGAAAAAGTTTCATCAACTTAAAATATTATTTTTAAGTTGTATTTCATCTACACCTCTTGGTTCTAGACTGGTTTATGCTAAATTTCAAATAAAGTATTGCTAAAAGTTCCTTTCTATGTCGCTTTTAGCATCATGCTATGTATATTCTTGGTACTCCTAAGCATAGTTTCATGCTATGGTAAGTATTTATTTTTCCAAGGGGACAAAAGCGCTTTAAAAAGCTTTCTCCAGCATCAAGCGCTTACTTTCTTTAAGACGCAGTACTTCATTTTATTATTGTATGTCCTTGGTATTGGAACATGAGCGTTCTCCTAATAAAAAAAAAAAAAATATAATAAAAAAACTTTCACCCGCATTGGGGTTCGAACCCGGGAACCAAATCGCAGAGAAATATTACTTATCCTTATCACATACGCTACCGACTCCTCTGACGTTTTTGTGTAAAATTTGTATTTTAAAAGTTTGATTGAATTTTTTTGTTTTGAAAAAAAAAAAAAAATTTATGAATTTCGTTCTTAGATTTTATGAACGTGTTCTTACGTTTTAAAAATGACTCATTAAAAAAAATAAACGAATTTTGTTCTTAGATTTTAAGAAAATTTCTTACATTTAATGAATAATTCATAAGCGTACGTATGCGTTGTTTAACGTATGATTGAAAATACTTATAATCAATGAATGCTGTACTCGGCTCATATTCGATGAATTTTTTCGTTAGAAATAATAAATTTTTCATTAATATTATGTCCCTTTTTTTTTGTGTGTAAAGTCGAAGTAATGAATTGAAGTAAAAGAGTAGGTAGGTATCTCTTCAGAATTTATCAAAAACTGCGCATTATTTATAAACATTTACAAAAACTTAATGAAAGTTATTTTTTTCAGAAATACATGAGTACCATAATCCGTTTTAAGTGAAAAATTCTTTAATCGGTATTACTTATTGTAAAAGTGAATTGTTTTAAAAATATCTCCCTTTACCGTATACTTAGCAGAAATGCCTTTATAGGCTTAAAAGTTTTTCCAACATGTCGTTGTTATTATTATTGCTGTTGTTGTTTTACTTTGTATTGTTAAATGCAAAGTTACACTAATTAGTTTTTCAGGTTAAAACAAAATTTGCACTTTTAAAAATAATGTCGACTTTGCGTGTTTATGTCTTTGTTTTGGAACATACTACAAAAGTTTAGGTATGCAGTTTTTATTTCTTTTTAGCGAAATCGTTTATCGGACTACAGGGTCCAAGGAAATTAAATTAAATTGTTATAAATGCAAAAAGAAAAAAGCCAGTTTAAAACATATATATCTCTTTAAAATGTCTCTATTTTAACTCAAGTTTATTTAACTTCATCGCTTGCAAATGCTCAAACACTGTTGATAACATGTAGTTAACTCTCTTTTTTAATGGGAAAATACAGTTTACCTAATTTTCAGCAAGTCAATATTATTGCACTGTAATTAAACCAACATTGAACTCCACAATTTAAAACTATTACGAGTATGATTTTTTTAATAAATGCCTGTCTTAGTACATATCGATATATACAAGTTACCAACATTTTAAGAGACAGTATTTGCGAATCCGTGCATTAAACTCCATCTTGTGGCAAATTTTGATACCTCTAGCTTGGAATTTTAAGGGCTGGGTGCTGCTACTTTTAAAGTTGCAGCCTAGATATATTTTGGTGAGGTCTCCATGCAAAAACTTAGCGATTTAAGTTGATAACTTAATGCAAAAACTTTGTTTATGTTCACTTATGAACTTATGCACAGGACAAAAACGACAAATTGTGTTGGTAACTAAACTTACAAAGTTATGGGTTAATTTTTCTTAAAAAATCAGTGGTTGTAAGTCGTACAAGCTAACGTAATGCCCGTCACAGATTTTTTAATATAAGATGGTAAGTTAAGTTACCAACTTGTCTCATGGAATTTTGTTAAGACTCATATGTATGCTTTTTTACCAAATTATAACTTATAGTTAAGGAGATATTCATAGCTTGCGAGATTTGTTAATACTAAAATTTTGAAAAAAAAATTTTTGCAAAATATCACCAAAACGATTTGCCCCAGAAAAATATTTTTTCATGCATTTTGTAGAGCATGCAATTCTCTATGAGGGCCTTTAAGAACATTTTTGTCTTGCCACTAACAGTTCATGAGATATCGCGATTTGAAAGCCAACATATTTTTGTTTTTAACTGTTAATATCGCCGTAAACCTATTAGCCATATGTATACCTACTTGTGTGTGCTTGCATACTTTTAAATAGCATTTCCAACAACCTTGTCTGGGATAATAATTATACAACAAAAATCTACTAAGACTCAATTATTATAAGTACAACAGTTATCTCTTAATTTCAATAACTTAAAAGCTTTTTACGCCTTAATAAATTGCATATTAAAAATATATGAGAAATTCCGAAAAGTGTTCGTTTATAGAATAAGTGCACGTTTCACTTACATATGTATACATACATCTATCGTTTTATACCGATTCTATTGGTTATTTCTAGCTATGGTACCTCTGATGTTGGGAGTACAACAGCCCCTGTCAAATGTAAATTATTATTGCACAAATTATAGCTGCTAAGCATGCAACAGGGATTTTCTTTATTTTCAGTTCCCCACCATATTTGACTTAAATTTTATGCACCCATTTTCCCACCAACTACAATAATTATATTAGCAGCAAATGCTACAATAGAATATCGCATAGAAAGGAGTTACTCCATGCTTAAATGCATAAATTTTATGTAAATAGTATCTCTTTGCGCATTTTGATATCGGCTCTATATTTTCTTTCTTTCTAAACCATTACGTCAAATGCCAAGGAACTAATTCGGTGGATTTTGATGTGGCTAAGCTTAAATTTGACCTAGAATATTATGCCTTATCCCGGAAAAAGCAAATGATGGACAAATTGGACCAAATTCTACCTTAAAAGTTAAAAATTTGCATAAAACACAATATTTTAGTTAACATTATTTCGTAAAACAAAAACAAAAAAAAAAGAAATCGGTAAAAATTTAATTCTACGCCTGAATTTGACCACAGTTTCTAGAAATATATTGAAAAATACTACCCTTGTTCTTCCCAGCTAACTATTTTCGGTACGCCCATATGAGTCCAAAATGGCAAATATTTAGGAACCCTTCTGAGTAAGCTCACAATATATTTTGTTTTTCGGAGTGTTTTTGAATAAGTTCTTAAAATAGTTTGCTTTACTAGTGCATATGAGTAGTTGTACTGCAATTGTCAGAGTTTTGAGACATTTTTTAAAAAAGTAAACTATGAATTTTTCGAATTTTGTCGAATAAATTGGTTT
This sequence comes from Calliopum simillimum, assembly GCA_951812925.1. NCBI lineage: Eukaryota > Metazoa > Arthropoda > Insecta > Diptera > Lauxaniidae > Calliopum > Calliopum simillimum. The sequence continues at coordinate 147,541,707 of OX638368.1, forward strand.
GGGAGTCATTGAGAGAAAATTTGAAAGTTTGGTAAAATTAATTTTATTGGTTTAAATTTTACCTTACTGATACTGAAAAAATTTGAAAGATATTATTATAAATTACACAGTCCTGCGGTGAAAAAAAGTATGAGATCAGAGTAGGTAATTTTTATAGATTTTTGCTTGCTAAATCCAAATATGGCTTTCGATTTGCTCCATCACGTCTGAAATCCGAGTTATCCTTGGTTTAAAGTGCAGAAAACGCTATTTTTAAACATATGGCGTACATCCTGAAATAAGTCTAATTCATTTTTGACAGCGGCATTTATTAGCCCTGAGCTTCCTCTTTGAAGCGTATTTTTAACTTTTCCAATTGGATCATTAGTTTCCGAGATATCAAATAGAATAAAGTCCTTTACAGGGATTAGCGATACATTTACTTCAATCGATGATATCTCAGAAACTAATAATTCAATTGAAAAAGTTAAAAGTACGCTTTAAAAAGGAAGCTCAGAACTATTCAATGCCGCTGTCAAAAGTGAACTAGTTTACTTTCAGGATGTACGCCATATGTCTGAAAAAAACGTGACTTGCATTTTAAATCAAAGATAACTCGGATCTCAGACGAGGTGGAGTAAATCGGAGGTCATATTCGGATTTAGCAATCAAAAATCTAAAAAAATCACATACTCTTATTTCATACTTTTTTAACTTTTTCAAAAACGCAGGAACTATTTTTTTAGTGAAAATCAAGATAAGTATATTTAGGCTAGGTTTCCATGCAAAAAACGTAGCAATATAAAAAAACAGTTTTCTATTCGGGGTACAAAATTATTAAAGAATTTGTCTAAAAACATCAGTGGTGGTAAGTCCGTGTAATACATTGGCAAGTATAATTACCAAGTTTGCAACTATGTGTGTTTATCTCTGAAAAACTGTTTTCCATAGTAACAGAGATTTGTTTCGTCTACAAATAACAGAAGTCAAAATTCAGTTCTTCTTTTAACCAAAATAACACAAAAATTATAATTTTTGAGCTATCAACTTATACGTCTGACGTATCGATATGTAACAACTCTGTGTAATCTTTTGCTATAAAACGTGTAAAAGGAGTTGACACTACTAACATCCGTTTCTGAATAATATCGATATGTTTTTTTTTTTTCTTCTAAATATCCTAACCTATATAATTAAAAAGTGCAAAAATCACCGATTTTTCGTTATTTCAGTCTTGGATATAACTATAAACCAGAGAAGAAAAAAATATACCGACATAATTCAAAAATTAATATAAAGATAAACTCTATATTTCTGGAATTTTGATTATACATATAGCCATATTTTCGGAAATTAGCAGCTAGGATCTTGGGAAAACAACATTTTTATCGTAAAAGGCTGTAAAAAAATTCTGCATGCACAAAATCATTTTAGGTTGATAAAAAGAAATTCAAAGATTTCAATAAACTCCGTTTAAAAGACGATACAGAAGTTTCGTAGCCATGGAATTTCCTACAAAAACTTTGAACCTACATATATACTCGTAGTATGTAAGTATGTGCATATGTCGCACTGGTTATATGCAAAATTATAACAAGGTAGAAATTTATTCTAAGCCTTCGTCGTCGTTTTCCACTGATTGACACATACAAATATGCATTTCGCATAGTTATGCGCTAATTTCCAACTGTACGACGGCGACCACGCCCTGTTGCTAACTTTTGCCTACCACCACCACTAATATAAGTCGCTTTCATTATTTTATTATAATTTTGTTTTTACCCCACTAGTGCTAATGTTGCAATCTCTAGCCAAAGCATTTCCCCCAGCACCACCACCAATACTCCTACCTCCTTCCTTCAGGGCGACAAACCATTGTATGTAGTGCAGGTTGATTGTATCTAAGCTTCAATTTACCTTTAATACGGGTATGTGTGTGTATGCGAAAGTGTGTGTTCGTATGTGTGATGCACTTTTGTATTGTTATAGACTGTTTTTTTTGTTATTATTGTTGTTATTTTCATTGTTGTTGCTGCTGCTGTTTTAAATACGTGTAATTAAATTTAAAAATAAAAATGAAGCAATAATAAAAACAAAAACACCAGTAGAGCAGCAGCAGGAGTGACAAGCAACGTCCTCTGTTTGCAGCGACATTCGAACGTAGTAGTTGCTGTTGTTATTGTCATGTATGTGTGCCTCGCCTTGGGCTGTTACTGCAGCAGCAGCAGCAACAGTAGAGTGGCATCATTGAGTTCTGCAGTGCAGTGCACAACAGTGCGACCATCTCGGTTTGGTGGTATGGGTCTCTTGTTTCGATCAAACGAAACGGATGTGGTGGAGTGACATAATATGGCGGACAAGCAAAATTAAATGTGCTCGTGTGAGAGTGAGTGTATATGTATATATTGGAGCAGCGACGACGTCAAAAGAGTGCACCTACAAAGTTCATATGTGAATTAATTGTTGCGAAAACAAGGTAATTACATCATAAGTCATTGAGAAGGATTTTTTGTGGTGTATTCCTTAAATGCACTAGAATATTTAGCTCTTCCTCTTTCTAAAAAAATAGCCTCAAAATAGCCTCAGAATAGCCTCGTTTATGATTTTTCATTGCAGAATTATATAGATGTCATCATGAAATACCCAAAAATCATGCAAAAAGAATATGTTTACAAACCATAAATCCAAACTCCCGCTATAGCCGTTTTATAAGTTTATAATGTACATCTCCTGCCATGATATGATACAGAATAAGAACCTAGATGTCGGAATCTAAGATCCCGTTGACTTAATCTTATGGCGAGATTTATATATCGTTAGCTTAATATGGAAAAGGCGTAACTCACATTTTCAATACTTTACAGGAGAAGAAAAAAACTGAATAAAATTTGATACGCCAAACATTTAAAAAAACTTTAAATGCAATTTACATCAAAAACTATCAGCAATTTTCATTCTAGCTTTATTTTATTATATTCTTTGTTTTTGTTTTTCAATTTAAATTTTTTTTTAAAAAAAGTGAGTTAGGGCTTTTTACAATAAATCAAAAATTATGAATAAAATTAAAGTTATTCAATATAAAATGAAAGGGAAAACGTTTATAAAGAAAGTTAATAGGATTGGACAAAAATTTTAACGAAAATGTTTTTTTTTTTTGTATGGAAGATTATCATAAAAGTGGTGACAATCAGCAGGTAATAACAATTTAAAATATTAAAGTGTACCACAGCAACTGAACTCATAGATAGTATTAATGTTTTCCCATCAGTATACCTTGATATTCTTCGTATTGACAATGAAGCCTTCGGGTGATTTTAGGGAACCTTCGGATGCCTTAGAAAACTATCACCCTTTCCCTCTAGTGTACCTAGGAATTCTTTTTTTTTTGATTTTTAAGCCTTGGGGTGAACTTCTGGAACCTTCGTGTGTCCCAAAAAACTACCAGTTAGACTTTTTGATAGTCGGCCAATGATATTTTTCATCTAGTATACCGAAATTTTCTTCGTTTTGACTATCAAGCCTTCGGATGGCTTTCGAGAACCTTCGAGTGTCTTAAAAAACTATCAAATAAGGTTATTTGATAGTCTACCGTAGATGTTTTTCCTCTAGTATACCCATAAATTCTTCGTTTTCACCAGAAAACCTTCGGATTAACTTCGGAAATCTTCGTGTGTAGCATAAAAACCTTTATATATTTGAGATACACTTACTGCCAAGTTTTCACTTAATTAACCGAATAGTTTCTGAGTGATTTTAACATTATTTCGATGCTTTATATTGTGAGTTAGGGCTTTTTTCTTTCAAGAATTTTTTGTTATGTGTTAGGGCTTTTTTAAAATTGACTATAACTTGGCTATTTTTGATATTATCGTACCCAATTTTTGTAGGAAGGTGTATTAGAGAGTGGCCAACCAGAATATGCAAAAAAGTCAATTTCGAAAAAATTTGAGATACGCCTTTTTCATATTAAGCTAACGATATATTTAGTCTTGAACGGTTTTGGGTGGCAAAAAGGACTGTGCAAAAGATTTTGAAAGTCCAGCTGCAAGAAGGAAGCCCAAATCTCTTTAAAATTTTGGATTAATACGCTTAAAGACTCATAAAAAAGTTTGACATCAAGTATCATACTAGGTACTAATCCTCCATACAAAAATTCAGCAAACCAATTAAAAAAAAGCTTTTATAATAGGTGTGGGGATTGTTAGCAGCACCCTGTTTTTTTTAAATGTATTTCGGGCATTTATCAGAATAATTATAATATTACAAGCGGTAAACACAAGAGTGCAACAACTGCAATCACAAAAAGAATAGCAACAAAAACAACACAGGCGCTTGCAATATCGTGACACATAAATCATTATGATTAATATGTATAAATATGAATTTAAAATTGCAAAAAATAAACTACTTACAAACATACATATACTATGTATTATACATATACGTAGATATTTACATATTAACTTTCAAAAATTGATATAGACATAAATACATATTAATTAAATGTACGTGTACTACAAATAAAATAAGTAACTCAATGGGATGTAATAGAAACTGCTTCAAGTAAATTAAGTAAGAAACACACTAACCTACCGATATAACTGTGGTCTTATTTTGCAAAATGCACTCCGCATTTCGTCAGTATTGAATACAAAAATTAGAGCATTTAATTTTTTTTGAGAATTGTTTGAGTTTTCAGGAATACGGACTTATGAAAATCCGTGATGTTATTGAAACCTCGCAAAATCCTGCAGTGCTTAAAGCTCAGGGGCAACCGATATGATGAACCTGATCATTTCTAAAATTGTTACAGCGCAATGGCAAAAAAACTTTCAAATTTCCTGGTTGCACTTCTGAGATGCAAATAATAGAACTTAACTTGAGGACGAATAGGTCTTACTCTATGGAAACGACACAGTGAAGTCAAGCTGTTGAGTGCAATCCACAAGTCAGTTGAGGTTAACAAAGAACCACCTGAAAAAGGTAGTTAGAGAAAGAAATTTAAGAATCGAGAAAGAAGAAGCCGTGAAAAGAGATAAAAGTCATCGCAAGGATGAGACATGGAGACGTTTCATTTTGGCCCATACTCTTCCCAGGAGTTTCAGGAGAATACATAGAGACTGTTTTTGTTATTTGTATCATAATTTATCATTCTTTTATGGATATTTTTAACTTTTTTGATCAATAGAAGTAAGATAGGAAAAATAAAGTTTAAAAAATATTAATAACGTTAGTTTTTATGATTTTTATTCTTTTTTATGTTACAACATTAAATTGTTACATTATAATGCATTATAAAACATAAATTTTCATTGATAATGTTTGACGACAATGCCAATAGCTGCCTGTAGGCGGTCCATCAATTCGACCTTATCAAGGCTATCCCTTGAGTCAAAAAATTTTTTCTAAAATAGAACTATCAAAATATTTTTTTTATTTTTTTTCAGAAAAAAAAAATTTGGGTTAAAATTTTGAGGGTGTATTACAATTTTTAAGTACAGGTATGTGCAGCAATCTACCAGATCTACAATATCTGCTGGGTCTGATGCAATCGGCGTAAAGAAAAGTTGATATGATTTCAATAAAAGTTTTGGGTTTACCATAATGCAAGCATTGGCTGATTGAGAAAAAATTAAATTTTTTAATAATCGAAAAAGGTAGCAACGCTTAATTTTTAAAATAAATTTAGAATTCTTAATTTTATAGAATTTTGATATTTACGGAAAAAAATAGCCAACATAAAAAGAGCTTTTTCAAAATTCATTTTAAGAAAAAGTCAGTGATTTACATAAAGTTACTTCCTGCAACTAAGCAGACGATTATTTTACAAAAACAAAAAGCACTATAATTTAATTCTTTTTCTGAATTATCTTCTAGTTAATTTAAAAGAATTTGACTGGATAGCAGTTTCAAGAAAATTAGTTTATTTTATATTTTTTGTTTTTTTGTTTAGTGTAAATTGGTCCAAAAGTAAATAAACTCTATCATTCTTATCCACTTTATCCTTATAGTGCCTGCATTTCTTATCGTTGTCAGTGGCAACAGTACTTTATTACGAATTCAATTTTTCGCTTCCTGTAAGCTGTTTTTTTTTTTTTTCTTCTGACATCTATACATTTACAGTTTTCTCAGTATTTCGTTCTTTTTTTAGATTTGTGTCTTTGTTTCCGGTATAAATCTAAACGGAAATTCAATTTTACTTCCTCTCAATAACGGTATTTATATGTTTCCAAAAAACAACTATGAATTTTTACATTGATTGCATTATTAAGGTTATTGTGTTCGTTTTTGTTTACCAACCAACGTTTTAGCCGAAAATGATATTCAAAGTTATCTACCTTAATTACGGAAGATTTGAAATACTCATTTATACAAATGTATTTATACATTTTTAGGCGCATGTTGAAGCTTTATTTCGAAGGAAATAAAAACAAAAAATTATACATTTCTCCTCATACCTGTTTGAATTTTTGCTTAATTAAGCAGCGCACAATCTCCTTGCTGAAAGTTTGATTTATGACCAAAAAATTTAATTTGTTCGAAAAGGCACAAAAGTCAAAAGTCACATAGTTGCTGATGTAGAGGTTTCAGCCTGTAAGTGGCTGTTGCCATGAGGGTTGGGTTGAACCTCGAAATTTGTCATTTCAAAATTTGACTCACTTAATTAAGATATTGAAATTATGAGAATGAAAAATGACTTCTATTTAATATGTGCGTTAACAGTCGTTTATTTGTATGGACGCAAGTTGGCATGCCATTCTATTTTTTCATGAGTATATACTGTCAGCGTCAAAAGAAATTGTACACGTTAATATGTTATGTTTTTGTCTTTATTTTACTAGTTTGCTTTATCATTTTATTCAACATATTATGTTTTTTGAAAAATATATTGTATATTCTTTCATTTTATAAAAAAAAAAAAACAAAAATTTAACAATAAAAAAAATTATAGAACAACAACTTAAAATACTTCAAATTCACAGCGTCAAAAGAAATTGTACAGTAAGTATAAAAAAATTATTTCAAAGAATTTTAAAGAGGTTAGTATTTTGTTTGCTTTCCATTTGCGTTGATTACAGCTTGCAATCTTCTGGGCATCGATTCCACTAGGTTTCGGGTTACATCGGAAGAGATTTTTTGCCATTCCTCCATTATCACTGATTTTAGAGAGTCTTTGCTGGTAATCGTTCTTTTTCTAATCTGACGGTCCAGATGCTCCCACAAATGCTCGATAGCGTTAAGGTCGGGTGACTGGGCGGGATGATCCAGCTGTTTTGGGGTATGATATAGCAGCCATTCCTTTACTATTTTAGCAGTGTGCTTAGGATCATTGTCTAGTTGAAAGACCCAAGTTTGATCCAAGCCCAATTTGTCGACACTAGGTTGCAAATTATCTTTCAAAATGGTGAGGTTATCTGTTTTATTCATAGTGCTCTCTATGAAAACCAAGTTACCTACACCACTGGCTGCCATACACCCCCATACCATGACCGAACCACCACCATGCTTGACGGTAGATATTACATTTTGTTGGGCAAATGCTGAATTTTTGCATCTCCAAATTTTAGTTGGTGTTTTCTTACCAAAAATTTCAAATTTGCTCTCGTCAGTAAAGACCACATTATTCCAGAATGAATTTGGTTTATTTTGATACTTTTTAGCAAAATTCAGACGTCGCTGTTGATTGATTTTTGATATGAAAGGTTTGCTTCTTGGAACTCGTCCACGTAGTCCATTTGCATGTAGTGCTCTACGTATAGTACTGGAGCTAACGTTAACACCTGAGCGTTCTGAAATGTTCTCGGATATTTTAACAGCACTTTCAGTTGGATTTTGCTTCACTCGTCGCACAATGGATCGTATTTGAGTCGCATTTAGTTTACGGGGTCTTCCAGATTTGGGACGATTTTGTAAATTTTCGAACTTTTTGTAATTATCAATTATATGTTTTACAGTATTATGGCTTCTATCAATCATCAAACCAATTTCACGCAATGTTTTTCCTTTTTTATAATATTTTAGCACAAGTTCGCGAACATCCAGGGAGGTTTGTTTACCCATTTTGAAAATAAATTTCGTTACTCAAAAATCTTCAGATTTGAACTGATCCTCACGACGTCAAGTCAATTAATAATTATTATAATTAGTTAATATTGCCTACAACATGATAAAAAGTCATATCACTAAAAATAACGGGAATTTTTTACCGTTAAAATTCTTTAAAATATTTGGTGCACGTGTTGTACAATTTCTTTTGACGCTATTAATATGAAGATGTTTTTGTTTTTGTTCTATGAATTTTTGTTATTGTAATATTGTTGTTGTTTTTATTATGTACATTAAGAGAGGAGAAAATATATTATTAAAAAAACAAAAAATGTAAAACAAAAGGGAATTGCAAAAGAGTATAATTTAACTGCAAACATAGAGGAACAACGTGTACAACTTCTTTTGACGCTTTTGAGTCTTTGAGTATTTTTTTCAATTTAAATGCTATATCTTTTGAACTAGGCAAGGTATCTGCTCAATTTAAATTGCATTTTTTCAAGAGTACTTTTTACTATACTTTCCGTTAAAAATAAATTATTAACCTTTTGCCAATTTTTTTTAGCATCACATTCAACCTAAAATTTTGTTAATTTTTTGAGGTAAGGTAGAGGGGGTGGTTTCGACACATGGGACGCTTTGTATAGCGGAACTGATGCTATTGTGGTATAGTTTTTCAATGTGGTATGGTTGCATATCTCCGCTTTAGGAAAGAACCTGCGAACGTCACTGCTTTTATCCTGTCAGAAAACATGAAAACCAGGGATGTGTTGCGTTCATGGACCAAACAAAATTTTTCCGATGTCAGTTGAACGAAACGTAAGTCGCGTGTGGTTGATTTTTTTTTCCGGATTTTTGCAAAAAAAATTTTGTTAAGAAAAAGTTGCTTTTTGGTGAAGTTTTATTTATATTCAATAAAGGTAAGTCCTAAGCATTGCGAAGTAAGGGTTTAGCTATGTAAATTCACAAAGTTTCCAATTTGATTTTTACAATTTTGTATTTTCTAAAAATTGGCCAATGTGGTATAGTCGGGCTTCGCAAATGTGGTATATGAACATTTTTTGATATTCCCGACATTATTTGATGGCTGTTTATTTTTTAATAAGAACTTTGAGTTTGAGAACCAATGTAAATGTTATTATGAACTTATTTCATACCTTTCAAACTTTATATTTGGTTGTATGGTTAAGTATACCACATTACCCTACTTATATGTACCACATTACCCACCCTTTTACAAGCACCGATCAGTATATATACCACATTGCACCACCATATATACCACAGATTTTGCTCAATAACTTTTTTTATTGAAGTTGTACACTTTTTATTGAAATATATTCTGTAGCCAATACTTCAATGATCAGCATAAACAAATTTGGCTGAAACTGATCTAACAGTTCTTTTTCATATTCCACCTATACATTACCTATACCACAATAGCATCAGTTCCCCTATGCCAAATTTTTTGAGATTTCTCTTCACACTAATTCCAGTGGTTAATACAGAAAGTCTTACTCATAACGGTACGTAGTTATCATAAAAATTTCTCTGCGCAGTTCGGCTGCTTTTTATAGCAAGTGTATGTAATATTTGGTCGTTGCTTTTTGTGTGATACTCAATTAATATAGCATAAAATTTCCGCTTTTTTTTTAAGCAGATACTTCAAAAAATTATTACTGTTAATACTTCATTTAAATAAAAGGCAACTAAAAAATTTCGAAACAAGTGAGGATTCGTCAAATGTAAATAAATTATATTCTACAATTTTTCATGAATCTGAATCAGGCCTGAACTTGTTGAAAGTCATAATCTCCTGATCCGAATGATTCGCTGGATTCCCCTGACTTTTGTTCTCCCACTGTATAACCGGAAGGAACTCGTTGTTAGCCATCTATAATAGAAAGGCCGAAGGTTTCAAAAAATTATGGAAAATCAAGAATTTAGAGGACTGACGAAGCCTCCCCAAAGGTATAGTAGAAGATATAGGGACTTTTTTGTTAGGGTGTCGAAACCTCCACCCTCTCCACTCTCTCAACTTTCAAGAAGTGATTTTTGTTTTATTTTGCTCTACCTTTCTAATTTCTATGTTTTGAGTCATTAATTTATCTTTAAAATGGTTCCAACAACTAATCTATAAGTAACTCTTTACTGACTTAAATCAGTAAAGTTTATTGAAAAAAATAAACAATAATAACCATTTTTGAAATATTTGCTCATGCTTATTCTGATTTCGGCTTTAGAATTGCTCCATCTTAAAAATGCAAAAGAAAACACACACTATTTCTGAAGCGTTTATAAAACGACAAGGTAACTTTCAGCCCAGTATGATAGTTAAAAGAACCAGCCTTTTTCTTGAAAACCCAATTCAAATTTCATCGATATCTCTTTATTACTCTGAAAAATTGCAAACTGAATAAAGGAAAAAATGGGCTTTTTGCACTTTTTTATACCCTACAACCAGGGTATATTCATTTTGTCCTTCCGTTTGTAACACAGAGGCGTGGCAGGTATGGAAAAGTATATTTATTTTTGATCAGCGTCACCTCTTGAGTCGATATAGCTATGTCCGTCTGTCTGGCTGGCTGGCTGACTGGCTGGCTGGCTGGCTGGCTGGCTGGCTGGCTGGCTGGGTGTGTGTGGAAATACATTTTATGGGAAAACTAAGCAAGATAATTCAATGAAATTTGCTGCACAGCCTTCGTAGTAAAAGTCAGCTCGGGGGATTGAAAATGAGCAAAATCGGTCAACGGACACGCCTACCGCCCATACGAAAAATATATTCAATATGCAATAATAAGAGCATTATTTGCAATAACAGAAGCAAAATACACATAAATACTAGAGAAAATAAGTATAAGGTCTGAGCAACAACTAGGTGAATTCGAACTGGAGGGCGTGGCACCTCCCATATAAGCAAAAGTTTCAAATGTTATACGGAAAGCGTTTTTTGAGATAACCCAACCAAATTACACTCAAACACTTGGATCTAGGTAAACTCGGGCAAGAGGGCGTGGCACATCCCATATAAGCAAAAGTTTGAAAATTATATAATGAAAGTGTTTTTTGAGATAATCCAACCAAATTTCACTCAAACACGGAGAACATTAATTGTAAACTCTGAGCTTAAAGTAGGCGAAGTAGGATTAGAGTTCGTGGCACCTCCCATATAAGCGAAAGTTTTAAAATGCTATACTGAAAGATTTTTTTAAGAAAACCTAACCGAATTTTACTCAAACACTCAGAACAGTAAATGCAAGCTCTACGCAAAATCGGAAAAGAGGGTGTGGCACTTCCCATATAAGCAATTTGTTCTTATAATCTCCTAATAATATACTTGAAATGCAGTGTAGGGTATTTAGTTTTTGGCCAGGCCAAAGATACCACCCTTACTAGATAACTTTTTAGGTTAGGATATCACCAAGAACAAAAAACAAAGATATCGGTATAACTCAAATTGGACTTTGAAAAAAAAGACCGACACTTTCAACCACGAAACAACGTTTTATGGCTGAAAGTTTTCTTAACTTGTTATATCGGCTTAAAAATAAAAAAAAAAAATAAAATTTTATGGACTTTAATCTTGAATATGTCAAAAACTTTATTATTATTTAGGTTCCTAATTAAATACAGGAAAACTGTTTGTTAGCCTATTTTGCAAAAAAAAAAAAACATGAAATGCCAAGATTTTGATTTTGAGAGAATGTCGTTTTACTCAAAAGTTGGGACCAATGATTTCACAAAACAAGAAGTGGTACCTTACGTCATTCCATTATAATAGCTCATTTCAGAGCCTTGAAATTATAGTTCTGAATTTTTTTCTTAGGTCAAATTTGTTTAATCTTTATTGTTTTTAGTAAAAAAAGTGTAACTTTTTGCTTAGTTGCTGGAATCATCTTAAAAATTGATTAATACCTCAAAAATTCGATTGAGTAAAATTATGAAAAATCACTTCTGAAAGTTCCTTTTATAAAGGTATTTTGCTAATAAAATGGTATTTTGAAAATGCTCGTACATATTTTTCACTTTCATTTGGATACTTTTTCTTTAAGCCTTTGATATTTGCATTTGAAATACGAAAATAATATAAGTATTTGTTAGTATTTTGTATTTGGTTATTTTCAAAAAAGTATTTTTAATGGCACCCTTTTTTTCAACACATGAAGTTACATGAGATTCATCTCTTTCGCTTTTTATAAAAGCTTCAAACCTGTTGTAAGTGCAATATTAAAATATTTTCTAAAAGCACGGTGAATCCTTTAAGTGTTTTTCTGCGTCCTTTGTATATGTTAAAAAGCAACACAAATAAAAATTGCCGACTAATCCTTGTTGCATAAAATTTAAGTCAAAGCACTATTTTTGTTGCTTTTACATACCACCACCAGCACATAAAAGTATAAATAAAAAGCAAATAAAAATGTAAAAGTCCATTGCCTGCTATTACTCTTGAAATATCATAGGTCTGTTCTTACCGCAGGATATAAAAAAAAACCCTTTTTTTATAGTGTTACATAGTTTAGGGCGCTTTGTAGATGTCTTTTTTCTTAAGCCAAGATGAAGCTGCTTTCATAGAGTTTTACATGTTGTGGTTGCTTTTTTATTTTAGTACTCTTTCAAGTTTTTCTCTCTTATTTTTACTACTGTGCTTCGTCAACAAGAGCTTTTCTTGATTAAACCAAAGGCAGGCAGAAGTTTATGACCGCCTGGGAAATGCGGCTCACTTAAAACTTAAGTGGTGTTAAACGTATACATATACATATGTACGTATATCGTTTTCATATATTTAACTCTTCACACGAACAATTTATGACCAACGAAAGTGTACTACTTACTACAACAGTACTTCACGTGTTGCTACTTTTTTTTGTAAATATTTCTGGGACAAATTTTTTGAGTGTTTTTTTTTATCTTATTAACTCCGAATTCGGTCTGAGAGCAATCGGCAAGCGGAAGAAAGTCATAGTTTCATAAACAACAATGGAAACAGTTGTCTGCTCTCACAGTAATAACAACGAATTGAACAAAATTCAAAATCATTCTGAAACACAATTAAAACAAATGTGCTACATACATAGAAAAGTGCTGACATTTTAAGGATATGACGTTTAAGAACGGTGCAATGAGACAGAAACGTAACTTAATCAAAGCCTTAAAGCGGAAATTATACCAAAATAAATTTCAGTGCACCCTGTAAATGTGATATAGAGAAACAACAAGAAATACTGATGATGATACTTATTTCAACAAACTGCAACGAGAAGGCGAATTTATCGAGTAGGGGTCATTTCATCTCAAATCGTCCAGGCAGTATTTTTTTTTTTTGCATATTATTTTTTTAATAGTTTCTAAATTGAAATCGATGAGACACTTATTTTTTCCTTTTGCTTGATTTTGAGATCTTTCATCGTGGGGAATTTTTTAAAATTCGTCTACAAACTCGATTTTCCGCTATTGTCGCATGTCAACTTTCACGGAAAATGTGATAACTTTGCGAAAAAACGTCCGATCTTCGTGATTTTTGATATTTTAGTAGCTAAAAGGTTCCTCTAAAAGAAAAAAATATGATACAGGGTATATTTCAAAAAATAATTTTTATATCGTCATTTGAAAAAAAAAATCAAAAAATTTTTGACTTGAAAAATTTCCAATTGCATCAGTTTTTTTTTTCTTCATATTTTTTTTTAAATAGCCATACATATAGACAATATTATGTAACAGCCTCTATTAGCCCAAATTCGTAGTTTGGGAATTATGATTTTTTGAAAAAACAGTCCCAATTATTTTGTAATTTTGGGCTTTATTCATGATATATGTATGTTATCATTTCGTCAAAAGTAGCTCAATCGTTATGATATTTTGTCTGTCAACAGTCAAAGGTCCGTTCTAGAAGAAAGAATCATGAAGTGTAGTACATTTTTGGATATTTTTTTTATAACCGTCTTTAAAATAGAAAAAAAATCAAATGACTTTTAGAAACTATTAAAAAAATTATATGCAAAAAAAAAAAATACTGCCTGGACGATTTGAGATGAAATGACCCGTAGCTTAAATAAGTTATGTAGGAGAAGATAAGACAGTGTTTTAAAATTGGATTGTTGACTCAGAATCAATCGATCGATCATTCAATTTTTTAAGAAATCATATAAAAATCTAAATCTGTTATAAACCAAATTTTTCTATAAAACCTTATTGAAGAGGTTTCATAGTTTCAGTCAACCTGATTCAAATGATAGCAGCGGTGCTGATGGCTTTGCTATCACACCGTTCGTATCTTATCGCACAACAGGTTCTATCGGTTCAAATCGGCACCAATGTTAGACCCCAAAAAAGAAATTGTTTTTTTTTTTTAGTTTTAATTTCTTTTTTTTTTTTTAAATTTTAATAGCTTTTACTATTTTAATTGTTCCCCTTCTTTTTATATAAATTATATATAAATTGTTTAAAAAAAAAATAGTAATTTTTTCTTTCGTGCTTGATAATTTTTACTAAAGTATGCTTATTTTGAAATATTTTCTTCCATATTAGAAATTTTTATAAATTTTTTTTAAATATGTAAGATGAAAGTTCAAAAGTTCAGTAATTTTCGAACGATTTTCGTTACTTTTCTTTCCGTGCACCGTTCCAATTAAATTTAGTTTTAGTTTCGCAAGTCATATACGAGTATGTAATAAAAAATATATAACTTATCTATGTCATATATACGAAACTGAAAAAATGCGTACCCACCGTTAAAATATAATTGATTTGAAAGAATGTCTACTAATTAGATGTTCTTATTAGAGCAGTAGTTTTCTTATAAATTAATTATTTTATACTTTTACTATTAACATTACAAACAAGGTTAATTGCACCAGAAATACGATAGATTGAATTATAAAGCGTATTATTATTTCAATAGTGCAAAAACCATTTTACTGTCACTGTTGGCAAAGTGTATCAGAAAGCTAATGTAATAAAATGTTCTAAAAAAATTAAAAAAAAAGTATATCCAAATAGCTTATTCTATTGATTTAATGGCAAGTCCCAATAAAACAATTGTTTAAACTGTGGAAAATATCATTGGATCAATGATATCGGATTATTGAAGTGCTAATGTAAATAAATTTTAGGAGGTTATGATTTTTAAATCAAAATTTTCTGTTTGATCATAAGCTTGTAACTTTCAAAAAAATGTTGTGATATAAAATCTTTTTACTAAAACTTTAATCAGTTTCTGAGAAATGAATTTCCTGTTTTTTCCATTAATACGAACTTGTACAGTCTGCTGCACTCTTTCATTAGAATGCAGAAGGCTGCAGGTTCGATTCTAGTAAGAAGCAAAGATTAACTAAAATAGGTCTGATGAGGCTATGTACATGTATATATATGCAAATATATATATGTGTATGTGGTAATAGCCGAAACATATGTCGCCAATTTCCAAGTTAATATTTGTAGCGTCGGTTGTTGTTCATTGAAAATTTGACTGTACAAGTTCGTATCAATGGAATATTCAAAAATAGCAGTCTTAAAAAGCAAAATTAAAAATCATTTTAATTTGTGAAAAATCACTTAGAATTTCCTGTTTGTTTATAGACATTTTCAGAAAACGTTTAATCCTTAATAGCACGATGTTTTACTTCAATTATTCACCCATGCACAATGGTTACAAATGTGATAAAGATGGCCAAAACTATGAACATTTTTTAATTACAGAAGGATTTTTAACATAAATCACCTAGAAAATATTTCAAATATTTTAGAAAAAATTTTAAGAGAAATTTTAGTAATGCCGAAGGATTTTCATTTATGTAAATATAATCAATACCTCCTGCTTCTTTTGCTGTTAATTTATCAAGTATTTAAATTATTTTTTTCAAATATGGTAAATTCAACAATGATACCATAATTCTTTTGGGTGCAAATGATTTGCCTACGCTCCGTCGTATCTGCTATATACAAATTGAATGAAAACTATAAAAAGCAAATTATTAAATGGAAAATAGCTCCATTAAAAGCACGAATAAAAATGAGAAAGTATGAAAAACCAATCTGCACTTTCAACCAATCACCCCCTAAATCAAATGCTATTGCTCCAAACATCACAGCTCCCCTACTCTCTACGTATCCGTAACAATTCATGCAAGGCCAGGCGAAATACGCCCTTAGTAAAACTTTTGTATCTATAAAAAAGCGTTCAAATTTTCATAGGCGTCTTTTATGACAACAATAAAAATGCAAAAATAAAACAAGGAATAGAAGAAGAGAAGAAAAAAATTATAATAAGAATAAGGAAAAATCATAATAAATGAAATAAGAATGATGATGAGGACTGGAAGGAGTATACAATTTTTTTTTTTTCTTTTTATTTGTGTTATGACTCGTTTTATCGAAGAATTTAAGAAACTTTTGTTACTTTCCCTTCGCACTGTTATGTTTTTCCCTGTTTTTTTTTTATGATAATAGTTTCGTGTTAGATGTATGTATTTGTAAATTTACATATTTATTTGAACGTATGTACTGTATATACATATGTAAGAGTAGAACTTTGAGTGCTGTTGTGTATGGGTTATAGTTAGTGTAATCATAATCATAACAAATAAAAATTATGTTAAAACATGCAAATATGCGTTAGCTCTGATTTATACCAAAATGAGTTTGTATTTTCTAATTGCATGTGCATGTGTTTCGACTGTGTATGTGAGAATTAAGGTGGATCGTATGTTATAGAAAAATTTCTGAATATTTTTTATCTATATATATAAAAATGAAATGGTGTCCGTATGTAGCTTATGAACGCGGAAACTACAAGGCCGATTTACATAATTTTTTTAAAAATTGTTTGTTATGGTCTGTAGAAGGTTCTTAAGGGGGTGGGATGCCACTGTGGGGAACGGGGGTTGCACCCCCATACGAAAATAATACAAAAAATGCTATATCTCTACAGTTATACAAGCTATGATTATGAAAGTTGATCAACTTATGCATAATATACATATCTACCATTCACCATGCAAAACTTGTGGGATATTGGGTGTAGGAGAGTTGCATCCACTTTTCAAAAATACACAAAATGCTATATTTATTCACATATCGCAGATATCGTTATAAAACTTGGTACATATGTATATGAATATTCTATCTACCATTTACTTTGAAAAACTTGGGCGGGGCGGTGAGAGGGCGGAGTTGCACCCTACATACAAAAAATATATAAAATGCTTTATCTCTGTACCTATGGGAGCTAAGATTACAAAAGTTGATACATGGATCTTTAAAAACCTTGGTGATTGGAAGAGGGACGATGGAGATGGATGGGACTTCGTATGAAAAGGCGTCGGGAATGGGCGAACGAAGTCGCAACCAGGCCAGCTAGTAACACTATATAACAGAAATATTGGTGTAAACGCAAAATTAAATTGGAATAAATTTTATAGCCTTCATTGTACTCAAAAAAGGCACATTTGAAGTTATATCACACTTGCAGTAAGCAGCGTTACTAATTTTTTTAATGCCATCAAATAGCCATTACCTCCCTTACTTTCAAACTTATCCAACTAGATTCCTACTTTCCAAGTAATCATCAAATGTAGCATAGGTACTTCAACTCCAAACAAAGACTAAACAAAATGTTGAATCTTTTGTATGAAGTTATAATACCTATGCTTGAATGGCGCATCAAAACAGCTATTTTTGCAACTTCAAGCAAGGATATCTAAAGATCTACAGTCAATTCAGACAAACAATCATATCCTAAGTATTTAGTAACTTAAGTGAATCTGTTTTAACTCAAATAACTAAGGCCGCACAAAAGAAACTGTTTTTGTTGCACTGTGTAAAGCATAGGGTAATAGAGGGTTATATGGACTACGCTAGTAATATGGACCACACGGTTATTTTCCATTGCATACATAGGATTCACCGTGATTCATGTTTAAACTTTACGGCAATACCTAAAGTTTATTAGCGTTCGGTGAAGTCGCATGTTTCTGTGAATGTGTTTTTTCTAATATAGTGTTTTTTTTCTAGTCACTAAAAGGACATACTGTTCTTAGTAAATGATTAATTATATAAAGTCAGTGAATACCATTTATAATTTATAAGCACAAATTAGGCAAATAACCACAAGAGTTTTCGATAAAAAACCATTTATTTTACCAACACGTGCTGCGGGTAATATGGACCAACAAAGGAAAAAAACTTAAAAACAAATGTATCTATCATCTTCTTCGAAAGAGAATCGCAGTTTTGCAGAATTGCAGTTTTCACGACGAGTCTCATGGTTCAGATTTGGAATTCGTATGCCTCAAAGGAAAAGAAGTTGAAAAATGCATATGATCTAATGCTCAGAAGATGGCCGTGGCAAGGTTCGGATTGAATGTGCAATCTGACGTTTTTGAAGTCATGATGAATGCGCTGAATTTAAAAGTGACATTTTTATATGTATCTTCTGTACCAAATAAATACATGGGGCAATATGGGCTATATGGTCCATTTTACACTAAGCTTTTTTTATACCCTACACCCAGGGGGTGTCCTTCCGTTTGTAACGAAGAGAAAAAGGAGTGGCTGGTATAGAAAAGTACATATATTCTTGTTCAGCGTCACTTCCTGAGTCGATATAGCCATGTCCGTCTGTCTGCATGGCTGGCTAGCTGGGAGTCTGGCTGGCTGGCTAGCTGGGTGTCTATCTGTCTGTTGAAATATTTTTACAGCTTTGCAGTAAAAGTAAGCTCGAGGGATTGAAAATGATAAAAATCGGTCAACGGACACGCCTACCGCCCATACAAAATATATATTCTAGGAGTATTTTTCACAACAATGCAACCAAAATACACATAAGTATTAGGAATTGTAAGCGCAAGCTATGAGCAAAAACTGATCAAATTCGGACAAGAGGGCGTGGCAAAAGCTTCAAAATGATATACCGAAATGGCTTTTGGAGATAATCCAACAAAATTTCACTCAAATACTAATGATTATAAATTCATGCTCTACGTTAAAACTAGATGAACTCAAACAAGAAGGCGTGACACCTCCCATATAAGCGAAAGCTTCGAAACGTTATACTGAAAACATTTTTTGGGATAAATCCAACCAAATTTCACTCAGGCACTCAGGGCGTGGCACCTCCTATATAAGCGAAATTTTCAAAATACTGCAGTGTAGGGTATTTAATGTTTGGCCAGGGCAAAGGTTGCAACCTTACTATTTTTTTTTTTTTTTTTTTGTTATAATCCGGCCCTTCAAGCTCAGTGTTGATAAGAATGTCATATGTGTATGTAAAAACTCTACCTGATTACTCTCTATCATACTAGGTCATGAAAAATTATATTAAAGTTAATTTGTGAGACCTACCCTAAATGTTAATGTCATTTTATAAATGTATGTTTATATGTAATCTTAAAGCAAAAAGGATGACAATAAAGCATGGGAAAGCGAATTGAATAGTAATTTCCTTTCTGATCGGTTTATAGTTGTAATAATAATAATAATAATAATAATAAAGTATGAGCAAAAAGAACAAATATTTGAAATTTTTTTCCTTATGTAATTTATGAAGTTGTTATAAGCTATTATTTATTATTTTTTTCATAATTTTCCATATCCGAATGAACGACCTGAGGCACATGCGCATGAAATAATTAAAAAAAAAAAAAAAAACAAAGCAAATATTATAAAATATTTTGCTTGCAATGCAGGATAATTAATTAAAAAAAAAAAACTGTTGTAAATTATTTATTATGCCATTAAGCGAAAACTTTGTAGAATCTAATTTTTTATGTTTCTGCAAATATATTTTTTATATTGACTATATAACATCAACTAATTTGGGTTAAGTACAAGTATACATATCGTAACCTGAAATGCAAAAAGCCGTAACAATATACTGAGTTTTTCCCAAGGCGTTGGAAAAAACGTATTAAAGTCAGTTTTGGATTTTATTTTAGCCAATACTTGCCAGAACTGGCTGTAAAATCTAAAATATTCGAAAATTTTAAAACGTTTTTTGCAAAATTTTTGGTAAAATTCAAAATTATGTTACGACTTTTTGCATTTCAGGTGTGGATATGTAATCACTAAACAAACAAAAATGCCCAAATGTGATCTAAAGGTATTATATAAAGAATGTTGCATTTCAAATTGCTAAATCGGATTTTTATACTACAAGATATCATTCAATGAAATAACGACTGCTAGAGAAAACCCATATCAATCCCGCTATTTATACTTAATTTAGGATTTCTATAAAATTTTGTTCATTTTTAATCTAACTAAACATCTTATACATTTCCATTTCCCATATCTGTTACGATGCGGGATGACATACCGAGGTGTTTTTTCCAAAGTCTTCAACTTTGATTTGTTGTTTAAACACGAAACTTATTTAATAAAAGTCATCATAGAGAATCATGCTAAAGCTTTCAATAAAAAACTAAGATAGAAAAAGGTTCACCGCCTTAAACCCACGACTCAACGATCATAAAGGATATCGCCACACTATAAGGACACGGCAGTACTTAAAGCAACGATATATAATTTTGAAACCTTTGCCTAAGTAAAATATTTATTTCAGACTTACCTTTACTAGCCGGCGGCTTTCGTGTTGCCCAATTCGTTCGAATTGAACGTGAGCCCAGCCATTGACCATTCATTGCGGCAATAGCGCTTTCAGCTTCCTGCAAAAATATATATAATCTGTTATTTCAAAACAACAATAAAATATATATTGTTTTCTAAGCTTACCGTCTTTTTAACAAATGACACAAATCCATATCCTTTCGATTTTAATGTCTGTGGATCTCGCACAACTCGACAATCACTGGAAATGAAAAGAAAAATATTTTTTAGCTTTTACTGTTATGTGTTTAAAAAGCAAATATACATTAAAGATTTCTTAAACATATTTTCAGAGTTAATCATGAGAGAAATATCCTAAAGTTGGCTCTATGCATTTCATCGTCTAATAAAACATTTCCACAGAAGACTTAGCTGTGATGAGATCTATAAATTTCGTCAATAAATCCTACCCGTATTCACCGACCAACAGAGATTTATTTTTGACAGTTTTGATGTTATAAGCGGTAAAGTGGAGTTTGTTTTTCCTTTTTTTCTTCATAATTATCTTCCATTTGTTTTGTTTTTAATGTAATTTATTGCCAATTGTCATTTAACGGGTGCTACATGATCTAACATTGTCAAAATCGGTAGCCCTGCTGGGATTTATGCAAATTTAATATAAATCTCCTCAGAATGGATTCTTATAGCTCCAAACAGCCGTAAATCATCTCATGAATCTCCAGTTGAAACGTAGTTTTAAACTATTCTTAAAATCAAATAAAATCTTATGCGCATGCTAAAGGAAAAGAGGAATTTTCCACACCATTTTCTTCTCCTATGTCTGCGTGTTTCATTAACGATTAACCGCCAGGATTATGCCAAACACATACATAACGTACACAAAAACATATGAACGCATATGACAAAAATAATGTCAGATTTCAAAAGTCTAAAGTTATAAATTTTTTGTAATCAATCAATCAAAAGTATTACATCATAACTTAAATTTTAATAATCATTCTGGTCTGGGATGTTAGAAGTAACCTTGGTTCGTTGAATTGTATCCCTTTTGTTCCCTTTCAAATCTGCAACCACAACTATTTATTTGTACACATGGCGGCACAATCCGTTGCTGGTTTTTGCTGTCGTTTGCCTATTTTTGGCGTCAGCCGTGTTAAATTAAAAGGAAATTCACACTTGTTTCCTGTATCTTGGAGCAGCACAACACCACAAATTTATAGAGCCGACAATCACAACAACAGCAACATTTTATCGCCTCTACATCCAAAGTTGTGTTGAATTGTATTCAATAGTCAACGGCGCGGAAACCTTTGAAGCAAGAAAATTATTTTTGCTGGATTCAAACGCAGGCAGGAGCAAAGTCCTTGTCGACAGCATCAACATATCCCTTAAAAGCTGCCACCGTCAATGTGGTTGCTTTTATTTTTTCCTTTCTATCAAATTTCTCATTTTCAGTCATCATCCGATTTACGGTGGGCTTGAATTATATTTATGATGAAGTGGGTTGAATTTTGCTTCTCTTATCTACGATTTAGTCCCTTTTTAACCTGCCTTAATCACAAGTTATTTTTGCTTGATTTTTTCCAAGCGTTGTTCGGGAATGTCACGCCCATATATGACAAATAATAAGAAATAATGAAGGATAATAAGAATTTGATGCTCTTTGTTTTGATAGATGCCGTGCCACTAAATGGAATACATGCTAAATTTCTGCACCAATTTCTATGAAATTCGGGAAAGAAATAAGCTGAATCCTATGAAAGAAAATTTTTTGCTTTATTGCACTTCCAAATAGTGTTTCTGAACCCTTAAAGAGAATTTAAGTATAAAATTTTCATTACTTATCTATGATTCTGTTTTGTTTTAACCCATATTGGCCCAGAAGAGTAGTTTTCTACCCCTGAAGTAAAGAAGGGATTTCTATGAAAGTAGAAACTCTAAAAATTATTTGTTGATACATATTTGATCTCTGAAATATTGGCTACCACTTGTTTGACGTTTTTTGAAAGCGACACCACATTTTGTGAGCAAAATATGTCTTTAACCTGCTTAACACGATGCCGTAACCAGTTTTGTTACATCACGTCAGAATTTTGAGATATTTTTTTTTTTCAAAGTGAAAAGTAGCTGTGTTTTGGGCATTTAGCTTTGAAGTGCGAAATATGGCCATTTGGTCACCTGGTCATGGATTACAGGAACATACATGGGTTTCTATGAAGCAAAATGGAATACGTAAAACATAAAACAGTTTTTGAAACAATGCATCAATTTGGTGCAGTTTCTTTAGCCTAATGCCAGGAGTCTATCCTTGAAAATATGGACCTTTTATACCAAGAATCCAATATGGCCACTTGATCATCTAGTCATAGACCACTTAAACATGAATAGATTGCGATGATCTAAAGAACATGAAACAGTGTTTGGAACAATATATCAATTGAGTGCAGTAAGAACCCAATATGGCCACTTGGTCACGTGGTCATGGACCACTGGAACATGAATTGATCCCAGTAGAAGACAGTATATGAAAAAATATATCAGCTTATTATACATAGTTTCCTTTTCCTTATGCCAGAATTTTATCCTTGAAAATAAGGACTTTTCATACTAGGGACTCAATATGGGTATTTGGTCACCTGGTAATGGACCACTGGAACTTGATTGGATTCCAATGAAGTCAAATGGGATCCATAGAACATAATATAGTTTTTGAAATAATATATCGGTTTAGTGTAGTTTCTTCTTCCTAAAACCAGAGTTTTGTCTTTGAAAATAAGGACTTTTTATACTAATGACCCAATGTGGTCACTTGGTCGCATAGCCACTGGCCACTGGAATATAAATGTGCGCTAATTGAACTGAGTGGTTATCACATAAGTGGGATTCATTGATCATAGAACAACATTCAAAACGACATTTCAATGAAACTTTACAATATTTTCAAATAATCTTGCAAAAACTTTACAAAAACCAATTTTGTTCCGAATTGAGTACATGTATTGGTCCAACCATTACTCGAAAACCGTTTGTAATAAAATTCCAACGGATTTTTCTTGATTTGGCCCAAGATAGCATGTGTTCTGAAATTCACAAAAAAATTTTGAACGGAATCGGGTACCGGGCCGATATAGGTTAAATATTGTTCTTGTTGAAAGGTGCGCAAAACTGGTTTTTGAAAAATATATTTTTATTTTCAGATTGCTTTCTTCCCAACCTTCATAAGCCGAAACCCTTATTTCTATGTGTTTGCAAAATATTTGTGCCAATACTAAGACATGAAAGATACAGCAAACATTTTGAAAGAGAAATTTAATCCCTCAATTCCACTGTGCGCTTTATGCGCTTGCGACCGTTTCGAGCGCGTTGTTTTGGAAAATCCGCACGTTGATGGTTTCAGTTTTGATACTTGCCAGTGCTTATAATTTTTTCTTTTTTTTTTTTTTTTGTTTGTTGCGTTCATATCTTCTAGGCTGTTTTTGCTGATTAAGTCCAATGTTAAGCATCTAAAAAAGTGCGAAAAAGTTTAAAGGACCCATTACGTTTTTTTCATAGTGAGCCTGCTGCGTAAAACTTCACACTACAAAGTGTCCATGATTGCTCGCTTTTAATAACACCATACATCAAATAACTAAAGTTGCTTGAGATGAGAAAGTTTAGAAATTTAACCCATTTTCTGCCGCTGTTCGAAAACTCGAAGAAATTTTAATACGATTTTTTTTCATTGTCGCGATTAAAGTGAAGTATGTTGCTATGTACCATATTCTAATTAGTTATATTAGCTTTCAGAAAAATATTACTTCGGTCCATAAATTTCCCCCCTTGGGCTGCAGTTAGTGGTTAAAAAATACATTATAGGCAGACTTATTTTTAATGGCACATAATTATGAAAAATTTTTATCCAAAGGCTCTATTTTACTGTAGATAAAGATCAAAATAATCCAAAAAGTAAGTTTATTTATGATTTGTTTCAAAAAATAAGCATATAGTAGATAGACCTACAAAAATGACTGTTTGAAAAGTCAAACAGTAGCAGTTCGTGGAAACACAATCCTGTGTACATACAAATCTATTGCTGTGCTCAAAACTCGAAAAATATGAAAAATTTTTTGTTTGTTTGTCTCAATACTGAGGTGCCTAAGGTAAAAAAAAATATAATAAGGGTGTATATTTAGGGTGGCCTTAGTAAAAAAGTATTTTTTAATAGCATTATCTTGACCGCCGTTCAAACGACACACTCGGAATTAACACCAAGTGATTCCTATAGGTACAGGAAGTGGGTAAGTATGTTCGGGCAAAATGTTAAGAGGGAAAAAGTTAAGGTTTTTCTTAAATTCTTCTCCACCAAAGACACTCGGAAAACCCTGCAAATGGGAAAAAAAGTTTCATAAAAATATTGTTTTTGTTCGCATGAGTATAGCGAGTAGACAGACATGTGTGGGAAAAATATGAAGTCGGAAAAATAATGGATGTTGGTCTCACAATTATACCTATTTTTTGGCTTCGTTAAAACTTTAAGAAAACAAAGGAGAGGATAAGGAAATAATTGGAAACAGAAGAAAATAAGGAAATACGGTAAGTGTATTATCATGCCCGAATCGGTAATCAAACCCGGATCGTTGGGTTGTAAGCACAGCTTTTTTATAAAAAAAAATATATATGTTTGTATTTAATCTTGTTCAAGACTTTTCGAAAAAAAAAAAAAAAAAAAATATACATTTGCGTTAAGACGCTACCGAACTATTTAATGCTCCAAAAAAGTAAGAAGACCGATAAAGACTGGGGTTTTCTTTTAAAGTCACGGGACATTGATCAAAATATTCCATACAGAACAGAACTATGCCGACCAGTAGGTATTAAAAGGGAACTCTCAAGAAAAGGAGAAATTCGTGGCATACAGAAATACATTAATCGACGCACACTAATTACGAAAGATTTTTTTAGCAACCCTTAAGTACGTTATGGGATTAAGGGCTCAAGTAGTAGCACAAAAATCTCATACGCTCATTCAAATGACTTCTATTTTAGTCTTTGGCATCTTGACACAGCTGCTGCATGATTTTTCAAGGCTATAGCGAATCGATTGATTAAAATTTTGAGCGACAGTGTAATTTACGCGCGTGTGAATATTAAGTATGAAGCCAGTGCAAGGATATGAAGGCGATAACGAAGTGAAGAAGAAGAAAAAATAAAAAGCCGGAGAAGGCGTCAGATTTCGCATGAATGAAATAAAAGTTGCTCTGCTCGTTTGTATCTTGTATTTGATTTTTTCGTTTTTATGGCTGTATTTGTTGTACTTTTTGGTGTACTAGCCGTTGTAAGCTTGTGGTAAGACGCACATGAAAAGATGATAAATGAGAGCATAGAAGAAGAAGAAGAATAAAATAAAATTGAGGTCAAATTTCTAATTTTGGAATTTATTAGAATTTTCATGTTTCCTTATATTTTAAGTAAATAATTTTCGAATGCTTCCGCGTCAGGGGGCCATCTTATCATTGCCATTGGCAGGATGTGGCGGCAACAGTAGCAGGAAAAGCTTAATGCCGCATAAAAAGGGCGCGCATTTTTGAGCAGGCAGCGAGAGTTTTACGCAATGCTGTAGTGCATAAAGAAAACGCTTAGAGATTGTGAATCTCTGCTCTTAACATCAACTTCCAGGCTTCACTGTTTTACTTAGCTCTGTGGTTCTTTGGTTTGGGGGATTACTATTTGCGCAACGCAAAAGCAACTGGATTACAATTTGCATAAATATGAAGAATGAATTTTTGTTTAAACTTCTTGTCGGTTTATTGAAAAAGTAAAATTTTATTTACTTTCTTGGTTTGAGAAAATCCAAACAAAAGCAAAAAAAAGAATTCTAAATTGAATTATGTTATAAATTTAATTTAAATTTCATACAAGTCAAAAAACGTATGAACAAGACTTTTTACTTTTTTTTGAAATATTTTTTTTCCTTTTTATACCCTATGATGATTTTAAGGTCTAATTAAATTACTATTTTAATCAATTAAATTAATTTTTTCTTTTTATGGGGTTTATACTTTGGTTTGTGATTAAAACGTAACAGAATTTGATATTTAATAATATTTTATTGTATTATCATTTCCCACCGTTTCGGATTGTTGCATCCCAAATTAAGAATGTTTTTGAATCAAAATCAATGGCGCATAATCATAGTCAAAATAAAGCACACTTTAAGATCAGTAAAATATGTTTTTAAATAGAGTATGCTTTAAGTCAATCATAGTCGATTTAAAGCACACTCTATCGCTAAAAGTATACTTCAACTTTAAAATAGGAAAAAGCTGTTGCTAAAACAGTTAGCAATCTCCAAAAGCAGAAAAATGTCACTATATGAAAATTTTCAGTGTTTTGAATTTATGATTTTGTGTAAAAAAATATCAAAACCTTAAATTTTTGAGAAACTGCAAGAGATTTCGAGTTTGTTGTATTTTATTTCATATTGGGTAAAGATTTGGAAAAACCACAGCGCATTGTTAAATTGATGCTTAATATAATATTAAAGGTGTTCCTGTCCCGATAATCATACAAGCCCTCTCTACCATGTGAATTTTTGGAAGCAACCCTTTTCTGCACCGCTCGTGTTCTGCTTACATTTATTTTCTTTAGTAAATAATTGTATAGTTATATTATTAATTTGCTTACTTTTATTTCATCTATCATTGCCAAACAGCCATTCCATGCCTAGCGTAACAAGATCTGCCACACCCTTTCCGATTTCGCTGAAATTTGGTACATGGTTTCGTTTCATGTCTTTGGGAAATGGCAAAAAAAAAAAATTTGCGATTTTTTTTTGTGGCTTGTGGAGGCGTGCAAAAAGTGGAAAAATCGGAAAAATCGGTAAAATGTGAGAAACTCTCCTCAAATTATTGTCAATAACTTGGCCAATACGCATTCGATTTTCATGTTTAAACCTGTTTTGGAAAGGCTATAAGCACAAAATTTTTCGTAGTTGATAAAAAGTACTAAATTTACTACTATTTTAGCACTAAACTACAAAAAACGTGCCCAGGTACACATTTTTTACCTTCCAAAATATATACCTTGGAAAGAAAAAAAATAATCTTTCATACGAAAAAGAGGGAAAATTGGTATGTATCAAGGCTTAGAAGTTATAATTTTTTGAAAATTTGAAAAAAAGGTCTGACCACAAAATGGCAAACTGGAACATTTGTTAACCTATTTTCATGCTTGGACCATTTTTAGAAAGGTATTGAATCACGCTATGCGCGCAAAGTAAATTTTTAGTGTATGGTAAAAAGTACAAAATTTACTACTATAGCACCTGTTTTCGACCTTCCAAAATATTTTTCTGGAATATAAGACAAAACCACTTTTCACATGAATTTAAAATGAACATCGCGTCTTTTATGGTATACGAGTAACGTTTTTTTGAACATTGCAATAATTCGTATTATGTAAGTTTTTTTGTAATTTACATCATTTTAAATTCCATGAAAGATTTTTTAAATGAAATACGCCATGCTGCAATACGGTTACGTCCTAAGGGACTTAGAAAAAAAATTGGTATCGACGCGGCATGGCAGTTTCTCACCAAAAAGGGCCTTGCATTCGTATTTGCGGTTCCTTTAAGCAAAATGCTTGAAGAGCAAGAAAACAGAGACCTTACCAAAGCCAAATATTTGATGCTAAGTTACTTTTTGAATGGAAACACAGTAAAAAGTCCGATACAGTTTACCAATATTGTACAATTGATGCATATTAAGGAACTGCATCACAACTATGTAACGCTTTTTTACCAGGGACCCAAAAATTTCATAATTTTGTTACCTTACGACGTAACCGTATAGCAGCACCGCGTATTTCGTTTTAAAAATCTTCCGAGAATTACTGCATTTACTGAAATGTTCAAAAAACAAAAGACATTTGAATTTTTTCAATATCAATAATTTTTTTTTTTTTTTAATTTGACATGAAAATACAAAAAAACTCGCTCAGTTGATTTTTTTCTCTCTATTTTTGCAAAGAGTTACCATATTGAATTGTTTTCTGCTCAACATAGTCGCATCTTCGTAGAAGCATGCTCTAAACTGACTATGGTAGTTGCAGAATTAAAGTATACTCTATCTTTTTAGTATTTTGCTAACAGAAGCCGGCTTTTATGAGGGACTATGATTATGCGCCAATAATTTTTAAGCAATCTAAATTTTTAACCAAAATATTATCCACTTTTCAATTAACCAACAAAAAATTATTGAATCCATATTACAGAAAGCCTGCAATTATTATCATAACCAGAAAAGGTGCATTATTGAACATTAAATCAAGTCAAAATGATAAAATTGTTGCAAAATTTGGTTTAACAAGAAATAGTTATGAACTTACGATATTTCACCGAATGGCGTAAATGCTTCACGCAATTGCTGGGTTTCAATTTCCGAGCTCAAGTCACCAACAAAAATATGGAAATGTTCTGTAAAAAAATAAAACACAAACACTTTATTAAAACATCTATCGAAATTAAGTATAATCGCTTTGAAAGAGATGATATCTACATTGATATGTACTTATATATTATATATGCATAAAACCTTTAATGTCATCAAAGAATAGACATTGGCTGAAAATTGTAGAAATATTAAAATAAATACAGTCAGATATCTGTTATTCATGGTTGCTTAAAAAAGCTTTTTATTTTTCTATTAAAATTCGTAAAAATATTTGGTACGTATGAAAAAAAATTTCATAATCTATTTGTAGTTAATTGGAGCGTGCCAAATGCGACTCAATGAAATGAAGTGAAAAGTATGTATTGTATGTACGTAAAAAATAGAAAATAAAATATTTTTTTCAGAGAAAAATGAAAATCAAAGTATAAACAAAAAACTGAAAAAAAAAGAAATAATCAGAAATTGCTTGATTGACATTAGACATCAGCGAAAATTTTATTGTTTTATTTTACGGTTTACTGCTATAAAAAATAAAGTCTGTAAAATCTCTTCTTGAGTTGGTTAAACGTACTTAAAGAATTTAAGAGTTTTCTACGAACTCTTACATTACCGTACGTATCTCTTACCTTCTTACGAGTACGTTTTAGCAAAAATGTTTGAATTGTCTTCTGAATGATTTATGGCCAGTATATCCGATCAGTCCGTCAAACAAATTATGTCCGATATAAATAGAATCAACTGCTATTATAAAACTATATTTCAAAATTACGAAATTTTATTTGGGATCCAACACAAATTAAGGTCACTTTAATTTATGATGATAAATTATGTTTCGCCGACTGTCATGTAGATAAATATGTTCAGACCACTTCAGTTGTATTTGCTCTTTACAGAGGGTGCGTTAAAAGTTACATTATTCCCATGCAAATTTTTATGGAAGTTGAAAAGCTTGACATTTTTAGAGTAAATTTCTTCAAACGTCATCTTTCAGTTCGCAAAGCAATATTGTTTTTTATACACTTAAAAAATTCAATACATTGAAAAAATTAAATTATCTCGTGAAAATTTCCGTTTAATGATTTTTTAAAATTTTTGTGTAAGTTTAACTCAACAAGAGTGTATTCATCGACTAAAAGACGGTTTTGACGACGATGCACTATCCAAAAGCAGAGTGTATGAATGGTAAAAGAGTTCAAAAACGGATGGACTTCACTCAAAGATGATCCAGGTGAAGGTCGCCCAAAAACAGCTGCTGTGCTAGAAAATGCCTATGCTGTGTGATAACTGATTGAAGAAGATCATAATATGACTTGTCGAGAGATTGAGGATTGTCCGAAATTAGTACGACTAAAGCAGCCAACATATTTGAAGTGAAAATCAGGAGATTCTTTACCAGTACTAGGAGTTTGATATTAGAATCAACAAAAGTAAAATACACCAAAATTTCCAAATTTCGGTTTTGAATCTATTCAAAGCATTTTTAATTATATAAGTATGTACATACTAAACATCCAGTGTAAAGAAATTAATGACTTAAATTATTGTCCTCAATCGACATTGCTCCAGGACTTTCTCGGTAAAGTAATTATCGTTTAAAGCCATATTTTTCCTGAAATTTGGTTTTCGGTCAGAAACCAGAAGATATTCAATTTGCGTTCAATCTGGAGATCTTGATTTTCACGTTAAAGTTTTAAGCAGGTAAAACTCCATATACCATACTATATTTTTGATTACCGATATTGTCTCTATACATTGAAGCTTATATTAAATAAACGCAAACGAGTGAATTTAGCAAATATTCTATTAGATATTGTTTTTCTGCCACACAATACTATAATACTTATGTAACTATGTAAAGGGTGTCCCAATAGAAGTGAGTTGCATTGTAAACTGATTAAGTATGGAATAAAATATCAAGCAAATGGTAGCACTTGCACGAAAACAAAATAATATATAATTTAAAAAGTGAACTCATATTGAGGCACCCTTTATGTGTGGAATTTTGCAATAATGTGTACATGCATAGATATTTACTAATGTGGTGGCTCATACCGCGATATGTACGCGACAATTTTGTTACATTGTATCTTATGGCGCCATGCATTTCTTGTTTCTTCTTCCTTTTTTTCTGCGAGTGCTTATCCAAAATCCTTACCCTAAATAATCAGCACTATTCACAGTAGTGCTGCTCTGCGTCAAGGTTGAACTCTACAAGGTTACAGACACATATGTGCATACATTTACATTAGAGTGGCCTAAGAAGTGTTCAATGTAAACCAATTTCTGTACAATTCTGTCCAGCTTGGCTTATGACCACTTTTTGTGTTCGGGTAATTAAGAATGGAATTACTGATTCACTCGTAGTGATGACGCTTTTTCAGTGAAGACCAGAAGATTGTGAACAAAGTCGGGTTAAGTATATTTTCTCCAAAAGATCAATTTAAATCCATTTTTTGAGCAACCTACTAGAAATGGATTTTTCAAAGCCATACACTACATACCCAGTGTGCCAGACGGTTCAAATCTTCCCTTTTTTATCCGCTACGGATCCGTTACGGATCCGTTACTGATCCGTTTGCGGGAGAGATTCCCAAAAAAAAAGCGAATCGTTTTTTTTTTTGGAACCTGGGTACCTTATAAACTATACAAGCTATTTGAACGAACATTAGTGGATAATCGTTGCAAATAAATACAATGAACTGTTCGAAACGTAGGTGAAATCAGTTAAGTGCCACGGTCACTTTATGTTGTTTTGAAATATGCAATCATTAAAAAGAGAGGAAAGTATTCATATGATTTTGCCTACTTTTCGACCTGTTGATGGCTTTAATGTTTGCCGTATACATTTTGCATTCTCAATTCTGTCGGAGCCTAACCTATTTGAAAACCTGTTAGTTTTGAGAAAAAGCAGAGTCCTGGGAAGTAAAGTTTGATAACTTTCTAGTTAATATTACAAAAAAAAAAAAAATCTAAAAAACTTCTTTGTAAAAATTTTGATGATTTGGTCTGTCCGATTTGGGGAAAGTTAAATGTTGTTTTGGAAAGTTTTAAAATTTTATCAGGGAACCACGAAACGTAAGGCGTTTTTCTTCAAATAAAAAAGCTGTTGCCTGGATTTAAGAAAAAAGTAAATCTTTATCGTAAATATTATTTATTTTATAAAAGGCTCAAACAAGATTAAACAATAATTTATATTAAATCGTGTTTTGGCCTTTTATGTAATAAGAATATTAAATTAAAATTTTAGTGCCTATCTTAAAAGTCGAAAATCTATATTACATGTCTTGTAAGATACTAAAGAAACATTTTAGGAATTTAGGTACCCATTCTCAATATTTGTAGATACTACTTTTTTGTGCCACTCTATTGTATGTATGTTGATATGTATAAACGCATTCATGTGTTTTTGCCTATGTTGTTGTGCATTTACAGAGCAGCTTATTGTCTTAACTTTGGCTTTTTTTACCTGAATCTCCGGTACCAGTAGGGAGAAATAAAATGAGGAAGATAAAGTGCTCAAATCAAAACACATTTTTCCTATTAGTTTTTAATGGTATGAAAATAAGCATTCTGGAAGCAAGTTAGCAAAGCGAATTTTTCCGAAAGATTTTTGAAAAAAATTAAATTTGAATTTTTTCATTTTTCCAAGAAAATAATTACGATCTAAGAGGTATTTTTTATTTATTTTAAGCATCGCTTATTGGTCTCAAATGAGCAAATAATGTTTTTGACTCAAGACAGGGCTTCTACAATGAGTGCAGTTCTTCGGAGGAGTGGCACCGCTTACTTTCTCAATAGATGTCATTTGCGCAATTTTTACTAGAATTATAAAGTAAATACTGTTATGTATTTTTCTAGCGGAAAGCATAATTTATATATAGTAAAATGTAGGCAATTTATAGTAAATATTACTTTATTATTTCACTATGTTTTATATGTAAATATTACTTTACGGAACCATCATTACGTTTGTTTATTTAGGTTTGCAATTTAATGTTAATTCTTTACTCGAGCGGGGTAAAAATTATGGGGCTCATTTTTTTCTGTGTAAGAAATGAATACAAATCAAAATGATATGATGATGTCTATAGGGCTGCAGGCAATAATTATGTTACCACAGTCGTGACAAATTCTGTTCTCAAGATTTGAGAAACTCAAAAATTATTAAAAGAAAAAACACCTTGGAACCACATTTTCTGTCTAGCGGTAACATAGATATTTCAAAACACATTATGGTCAACTTTATTTAATGTACAATATCACATGCTGGAAGATTAGACATCAGTGTTCTAAGCAAATTTATCTGTTTTAATTGCTGAAATACGAGTACATCTAACGCAATTTTTGTAAATATATTCTTGGCAAATAACTTTATTACCAAAAAAGAAAAAAAATTTCAGCAAAAATTTGTACCTTGATGATTAAAGCCCACAAAACTCTTGCATTTGGCAACAGTTTTTTTTGTTTCATATATACATGCATACGAGTATTCACACATGAATATAAATAAAAACGAAAGGATTTTTCCTTTTTTTTTTTTTTTTTTTACTTTTATTATAGAAATAAAAAATAATTAACAACAAGAATACAGTTACGCAAGAAGGCGTTTATATGGTCTCACAAAGCACAAGCACATTCAAGCAAATACACTCGCAAAAGGACACACACACACAAACAAAAATACACTGTGAAACCACAAATATTAATAACAGCAAATTCAACTTAGCGCTCAAAAGGATAAAATTAAACTTTGTTGCGAAAGTGAAGCTTCCGACTTAAATGAATATCTGGTTGTTCTACCGACATATGCATGTGAGTGTGTGTGTGTTGATGTAATTGTAGATGTAGTAATATGTGTACAAGTGTATGGAGTAGCTGTGTGGATAAAATTAACTAACACACTCTTACTACATGTGTGTGTGTGTGTAAGTCATATGAACATGTTAGCGGGTTAAAGCACAAAGGAGGCAGCATAAAATTACAGCAGACACGGAACATGAAACGGAACGGCTTAAAAAGTAAGCAAGTCGTTGTTGGAAGAGGGGGTTAACGAACGCAACTCCAGGCAGATGGATGATGATGATGATGGTGACGAGCAGGTAGGCAACAAGCAGACGACGGTTGAAGGGGAACCGCCAGTTAGCTTGGTGTAGTGAAGCTTCTTTAGTGGATTTATGATTAATTTATACAACACTGCGGCACAACTAAATTAACTCATTAGAGCAACTATGCTGCAGAAGGATCAAAAGGATAATGAAGAATAAGCGGAAGAAGAGGTATACAAAAAAAAAAAAAAAACAATGGAAAATGCAAGTTGAGGAAGGTGTAGGCACAACAAAAATGCTGCTGATGACGAGGATGGCGATGACTAGTACATGTAAATAAAATGTGTAATATTTATCTTTGTACATTTGTATGTACTGGTAGTTATACATATATGCAAGTGAAATGGAGAACTCTACAAGTAAGTGCATTTTTTTACAGCCATGCTTGGAAGACAATCTAGTTGTCAAAAAGCATTGAAAAAGAAAAATGATAAAAATATATGTAAGTGCTAATATTTAATTTCTATAGCTAACAAATCTTGAGCCCTTCTGCAGTAGATATTGTGCAAGCAGAGCTTACAGGTTTTGGTTTTCTTAAAACTAACCAAAATTTCTCTAACTAACTAAATAAACTAACTAAATTTAAAATAGCCATAACTTCGTAAATGTTAGAGAAAAGAGTACATATGGTTTTTGGATAAAACATTTTGGTTTAATGAAAAAATAAGCTGGTCGAAAAGTAATGTGAGGAAACTTTTTTGGAAACTCAACTCTTCACAAGTGTAACTTTTATTCAAAGATTTGTTCATTTGATCAAACCGTTTGTCAAACAAAAAACTGTTTTTCTGGGTAAGAGTTATCGACCGGAGGACGAAGGAACTGCATGATGCCATGGAACCAACTTCTTTGAATACTATCGCAAGTTAAGTTAATTCTGACGTAAGCTGTGTGACCCCAGTAGTACTCAGCGTACCAAAGTGAGAGACATAATATTCTTCTACAAAATAGACTTTAAAACTTTTCCAATTGGAACCTTACTTTCCGATTTATCATATATTGATGTAAATGCATCTCAATTTTATTCAATCATAATAATATGTAATTATAGTTTAATCTTTTGTACGGAGTTTACTAACCTTTGCTTCAACGGACGAAAACTCGTAATGTAATAACCCGATTGGATAAGAGGATGATTAAAACTACCAGATGCCAATGGCAAAACACATAAGTTCTGGCACCTGATCGGCGAAAATTCTTGACACCTCTAACAGTTCAACGTCGTTAACGTCATTTCTTCTTTTTCAGCCAGATGGATATTGTTCGCTCTTCTTCTGCACGTCCGTCATGTCGAGAATATTTTGCAGACTTTGAAAGCATACAAAATACACATCATGTGTTTCAATATTGTAAATAACCGCATAATATCAAAAGTTATTTCAAACTTGCCATACGGCAACGTACCCGTTAATCTTATAATAAAATCTATTTCGATTAATACTTGAGTAATGCACTAAGTTGCACTTAATTACTACCACATCCACTTAATATTTGGAGCAAAAGTTTGTACTAGTTTTAAAACAAAATTTGTTTTCAACTCTGTCTTTTCGCTACTTCTGACACAAATGACTCAATTTTTCCTAACAAGTTTGGTACATGTTTGCAAATCTGTTTTTACTATGTTAGAAATACAGTACGAATCTAAATTATACACCATTAAAAAGCTATTGATGCATAAATGTGCACAAAGCTAAAATTATGTTAATAATTTGAGTATAAGCCAGGTAAAATTAAATACTAATGTTTCAATATTAGCCGTGTTTTTTTTGACGCGTATATACAATTGTGGATACCTTCAAATTGCGATAACTTATGAACGGTGAGTTTTCAAGGAGAACCACATGCTCTACAAATAATTTTAATCTCTTGTAAAAAAAAAATAATTATTTAGAAGTTATTTAAAAAAAAGTGATTTTTTGCTATTTATCGGCGCTAATCAGTTTTTATAAAATACCTCCTTAAAAATAAATTTTTTTAAATATAAAATGAAAGAAAACGTGATTCTCCATAAAAAAGTTTCTTAGAGTTCTATTGTGTGACTTACTGTTCATGAGTTATCGCAATTTGAAGGTATCCACAATTGTATATACGCGTCAAAAAAACACGGCTATTAACAATACACTGTCACACAGAGCTGAAAAAAGGATAAAGCACAGAGAGAAAGACAAAAAAAAAAGCATTGCACTGACTTCAGGTTTTTTGTTTGGTTCGTATTTTGCTTGAATTATACCAGGGATGATAAATGAACTTTTCTATTTCGTACCAAATGACAACAAAAAAAGTACTTAAAATATCCAAAAGTACCAAAATTATATAATACATTTATGGTAGAATTTTAACTACTGGACGATTCTAGTGAATATAATTCAGTGTTTCCTCGTTTTCTTCCTTGGAGCTGCTTCAAATTTCGTTTTTGTCGCACTCACCATGGCGTTAACCACGGGGTTAATTCGGGTTAAAGATTGTTATAAGTTTTTTTATTGTATTTTTTCACCAAAATAAATTTTCCCAAAATCTTTCTCGAAAACTCACTTTTCTTTTCCATAATTTTTTGTTGATAAATTTAATAAAATTGAATTGCCTTTTTATGAGTACACACTGTGATTGCACGCATACATATTAAGGTGTAAGGAGAGTGATACTTCCGGCACTGTAGGGTACATGGTGTTCATAAAATTGAAGGCATTACCTATGGAATTGCCCTTTTATGAGTAGACACTGTGGATGCACGCATATATATTCAGGTGTAAGGAGAGTGCTACTTCCGGCACTGTAAAGGTGCATGGTGTTCTGATTTCATGTAAGTATGTATTGCAATTCACTTGACTTAAATTCTACTTTTTTGCATTTTTTCTGCATATATATATGTATAAACAGTTTTTGTTTTTTCATCTGATTTCAATTAAAACTGTTTCAATTTTTTTTTTTACTTTTCTTTGCTCTGCTTTGCTTTGCTTTTGTGCTTATCCTTAGTTATTTTACACATGGCCTATTAAAGTACTCATGAATATTTAGTGGTGAAATAAAATCAAAGCCTTAAGAACGAAATTGAGTTGCTTATTAAGTATATAGTGAAAAATTACAATTAAGAATTCAATTGAAATAAAGTTGACTTTGTTTTTGTTACAAAGTATTTAGTTAAAATTTATCTTTTAACTTAAAAATAAAAATTTGTATAAACATTTTATTGTCAAACTGAAATTAAAAAAAAAAAAAAACAAAAAAAGCCTAAGTAAATACACTCAAGATAACCTAAATTTTTTTAATCTGTCTATAGCCTCGTCAAACACTTTCGATTAAAAAATTCCAGGTCATTAAAGGTACAAATCATTTTACTTTGTTCTTTGGTTTCGTGGACACATTTGCTTAATTGCGTTCAAGGGTGATCCATTTTTTTACATTTTTAATTTATATTCTGCACAAAGCTGCCATTATTCCATTCATCTAAGTATACATAAATAGGCAAACGATGTCGGTTAAGTCCATGTTTATATGGCTTCATCTATACATATTCGATAGACTTTTTTTTTTGTTTGAAATGTAGTGAGGAGGTGCAATGCAGAAAATTTTTCTTTTTTATAATTGGACGGTGCCATGCTCTTAATGAAAAATAAGCTCTCACAGCTAAATCACTGCATTGAGCTTTATTAAATTCAAAACGGTGATAGACTGCATCTTAAAAAAAAGATAGTCATTAAGGAGGCTCCAGCCCCTCCCAAAATTTTCTAATTACAGATAACAATAGCGTGTTCTCTTAAGAGTCATATGGAAATGTTTGAAATTTGGCCTTAAGGTGAACTCCCTACAATGTTAATATCTTTCACAAATTTGAGCTAAACTGAACTAGCGACCCTTTATTCTAACGAACCCTTAATTGAGGATAAATTTTTTGCACTTTTAGTTTAGGATTTCTGAAAATTCTGACATGATACAGCAATTATGTGGCTTTTTTTTTTTGATTTTTTCGTTAATAACACATCGTTAGCTTAATATGGAAAAGGCGTATCTCAAATTTTTTCGAAATTGACTTTTTTGCATAATCTGGTTGGCCACTCTCTCATACACCTCTCTACAAAAATTAGGCATGATAATATTAAAAATAGCCAAGTTATAGTCAATTTTAAAAAAGCCTTAACATATAACAAAAAATTCTTGAAAAAAAAAGCCCTAACTCACAATATGTAGCGTTTAAATAGTGTTAAAATCACTCAGAAACTATTCGCTTAATGAAGCTGAATACTTGGCAGTGAGTGTATCTTAAATATGGAAAGGTTTTTATGCTATACACGAAGGTTCCCGAAGGTCATCGGAAGGTTTTTTGGTCAATACGAAGAATATCTGGGTACACTAGAGGAAAAACCTCTATGGTAGACTATCAATGAACCTTTGTTGATAGTTTTCGAAGGCCACCCGAAGGCTTGATAGTCAAAATTTCGGTATACTAGTGGAAAAAAAAATCTCAAAGGATTCAAAATCAAAATGAAGAACTCCTAGATATACTAAAAGGAAAGCATCTATGGCGGACTATCTATAAGCTTTAATTGATAGTTTCTAAGGCATCCGAAGGTTCCCGAAAGTCACCCGAAGATTTCATAGTCAATATGAAGAATATCAAGGCATACCGTTGGGAAAACATAATAGCATCTATGAGTTTAGTTGCTGTGGGTACTTTGTCATCATAAACGTTACTTGATGTACACTTTAATGTTTAAAATTTTTGTTACCTGCTGATTGTCACTACTTTTATGGTAATCTTCCATGCAAAACATAAACATTTTCGTACAAATTTTTGTCCAATCCAATTAACTTTCTTTGTAAAGGTTTTCGTTTTCATTTTATACCGAATAACTTTAATTTTATTCAGAAGTTTTGATTTATTGTAAAAGAACTAACTCACTTTTTTTAAAAAAAATTTTAAAATGAAAAGACCTATCACACAAAACTACCCAAAAAACGAAGAAAATAAAAAAAAAATCCTAGAATGAAAATTGTTCATAGTTTTTGTTGTAAATTGCATTTAAAGTTTTTTTTTACTGCAAATGTGAGTTACGCCTTTTCCATATTAAGCTAACGACATATGATCACGACTACTTTACTTTATATAAATTTTAATTTGGATTTTCTCCACCTGAGGTTACCTGTCAAATTCCGATTATGATTACTGAAAGCTTTTAGATATTGATGCAGAAATAGACGCGCGGTTGATCGGCTTTTGAATTAAAATATGTCGCATATCATAGAGACCTCATGAAAAATGAGAACAATCAAATTAACCAACAAATTGTAAACCACACTAATGCGCTCTTGAATTGCAAATTCTCAAATCGATTTTTTTACTTAAATGACACATTCATACGAAACGTGTGACCACAACCGAATGTTTTAGGATGAAAGCGCATCCATTACATTTAGTGGCTTACCACAAGTGAATCCTTGAGAACGTTTTGAACGCTTGCCTTTTTTGAGACGGCATCATAACCTTATAAAAATATTAAACAGAACAAAGGAGAAAAAACAGGGCTGCCAGTTGTCTTGTAAAGAATTGTTGAGTAGGTAATTTGTTTATTTTAATATTCAATTTGTTAAGTCTTACTACTTGATCCTACCATCTGTGATTTACAAACGATACTATAATAACCCTCAGCTCCCTGTCATGGATAGAATTTACTCATGCAAAGTTGTTTTCTCATTGATTCACCAAGCACTAAACAGAACGTTAAGCGATCGTATGCAAACTATCTCACTGATCTTTAGTTAGGCAGTGTGCTTTCCGGAGGTGTGGTAATTTTTAATTTGGTTTTAGGTTTTTTTACCCAGACTTTTCGAAATTTGGGGATATGGCGAGTAAAAAGCTTAGAGACGACGATTAAATAGGGACATTTTCGATATAGTGTCCGATGATTTGGATAATGATCCATTTGTAGTTGACAGCGATCAACAACAGACAAAAACATTTTTAAATAATGGGTAAAAATTACCAATACGTGCGAAAACTAGTTTTCGAGAAAACAGCTGTTAAACCTGTAATCGGCATTTCATAAAACAGTTGTGCACTCAAAACTCTATCTGTCTCCATCTATCGCTTTTCATCTTCTATCTATCTTCTGTAGTGTACAAATTCTCTCGCTTTAATTTGCCGACCACTATGTTAAAAAAAAAACAACTTATTTCCTCAGTTTCAAGTTGTTCTCTTTTTCCCACATTGCGTAGTATCCAACTGTATTCAAGGACGTCAAGTGTTATTTCTGCTAGGAGTATTATCGTAGTTAATCGTGGTGAGTCATAAGAACTGATTTGAAATAAAGATTTAGTACGGAATAAAGATTTAATCCCACTCTCTCTCTTATTCCAGACTTTAAAAACAAATCAGTTTTTTCGTGTTTGCACTCTATTTTCTCTTTATTCATACTAAATTTGTAAAGAAATTACGACTTTCTTGTTTTTACCATGCAAAAAAGCGTCTAAGCCTCTATACACGTACGAATAAGCAAAAAAGTGGAAAATGATTTTTTGACTCATAAGCCAGGTCACATAATCAACATTTTTTTCTTAATGACCTACATATTATCCATGCAACTGACTTAAAGTTTTGCGATTTAAAAATGGTAGTCCGAAACTAATGGAAGAGCTTTTGTCTTAATATTTTCAAGGATCTGCAAATTTTTGTCCTCAGAGTTGATTTCCAATTTGTAACTTTGAAGGTATACACAAAATTTCAAAAAGCTTGTCAATGTCTTAAAATCCTTAGCTTAAATCGCTCCAAAAAAGAAATACGTTTCATTTTTTTGGCAACCCTGACAGATCCCTGACTACAGAAAGGTTTTAAAACACAGCACGCATTGGCTTTGCCTGACGCCACATCAGGGTGCAATTTGTTTGTCCCGTTTCCTGCCTTTTCTTACTTTAAGGGGATAACTGACTTTTGTTTGAAATAATATTTGGTCCTTTTTGCTGCCATCAGCAAAATGCCAACAAAATAACAACAACGCCAATATTAAAACACACACAGAGAAGTGCACACGAATTTGATTTGGTCCAGTTGAAAGATGAATTTGTATTTGTAAGAACACACACATATAAAAGGCACACATGCCTAAGTATGTACGTATATTGAAATGTTAATAATCTAGCAGCAGGATATCCCTAATAAAAATATCACAAGAACAGAAAGTGTATATACAGTTGAAAGGAGACAGCAGTAGAGATAAGAAGTTGAAGAAACGACAGTTAAAAGGACACAAACACAGACGCATTTACACTGACAGTTGAACAGGACTATAAAGGATATTTATATGGAAATTTCTATTGCTTGATTTATGACTATGATGCACAGTGCGCATATTTAAGAAAACTGTGTTTTTTTTTTGTAATTTTTGTTCTCTTTAACTTGATTCTTGCTTTGACGATCCTTTTTCTTTTTGTTAAAAGGTCTGCTGCGCCTTTGTCCGGAGTCAACAGTTTTTTCTGTTGCTGTGTTGGTTTGCCTTCTTTACGATTTATTTGGTCATCTTGAAGTTGCCTTTTTGGGTGAAATGCAAAATAAAAGTAAAAAAAAATAAAGGGTTTGATGATTTGGGAAAATTTGCTTGATTGCTCTAATTTGCGAGCTAGGAAATATCATGATCTGAATACGAGTATAAAAATATTTGATTATAAATGTATGAGATGTAAGAAATTTTATTACATTCATGACTATAATAAGTTGGAAACATTAGAGTGACAAAAGTAGTGCAATAACGTTTATCAAAGTACAAGTGTATATGAACATAAAGTATCTTAATTTTTGAAAGTATTAGCTGTGAGTGAAATATTCCAAAATATTTAACTTTAAGTAACAATTAGTTTTTAAATTGCAAAATTTCAAAACTATGAATAATATATATGTGATGGATCAATATTGCGTGGCTTCCTAAACATGAGCTACATCAATTGGACTGATTAATTTTTTTTTTTCAAAAACCCATACTTTTCTATAGAAACACTGAAAATTTCATTAAAATCGGAAAAAAGCCGAAAAGCTATGAATTTTTAAATATGTGAGTATCTAAAATGCGGATCGAACTTCCTATGGCCGCCATCTCAGAAATTTCTGAAATTAGTTTTACCAAAGTTTACAACTCAATATATCAATTACTAACTTTTTACCAATTTTCAAAAAAATCGGAGGTGTCAAGTCAAATCTTGATCTATTACGCTTTGACTCGATACACGAAGAAAAATCCGTGTCATAATTTTTATTCCACTGGAGCAGTCGAAAAATTAAAGTAATTAAAATTAAATTTTAAACATAAAATACCTTACCTTATATAACCATTTTGACTTTATGACTTTTTGTTTTTGAACTTTACAGTAAATATCTTAAAAATTTAAAACCATTTTGACTTTAAAATTCTAGTAAGAATATTTACGTTTGAACAGACATTTACTTAATATAAACTAGTAAGGGTGTTACCTTTGGCCTGGCCAAACATTAAATACCCTACACAGCAGTATTTTGAAAGTTTTGCTTATATGGGAGGTGCCACGCTCTCTTGTCCGAATTCACCCAGTTTTTTTTCAGAGTTTGAATTTATAGTTCTTAGCATTTGAGTAAAATTTAGTTTGATTATCTCAAAAAACGCTTTCAGTATACCGTTTTGAGGTTTTTGCTTATATGGGAGGTGCCACGCCCTCTTGTCCGAATTCTCCTGGTTTTTGTTTAGAGCTTGCGCTTACAATTCATAGTATTTATGTGTATTTTGGTTGTATTATCGTGAAAAAAACTCAAAAAGTTGCATTTTGAATATATTTTTTGTATGGGCGGTAGGCGTGTCCGTTGACCGATTTCGTTAATTTTCAATCCCCCGAGCTAACTTTGACGCCGAAGGCTGTGCACCAAATTGCATTGAATTATCTCGCTTATTTTTCCCAAAAAGTGTATTTCCACACACAGCCAGCCAGCCAAACAGACGGACATGGCTATATCGACTCAGGAGGTGACGCTGATCAAGAATATATATACTTTTCTATATCTGCCACGCCTCCTTCTCTGCGTTACAAACGGAAGGACAAAGTGAATATACCCTGGGTGTACGGTATAAAAATTGTATGCCTCTTCATCATGTGGCTAGTACTTAGTACAGATTACAAGTTAGTTCGTTTTTTTTTTGTTTGAACTTTACAGTAAGTAAGGTCAATATAAATTACTCGAAATCACTCGAAAATTCTAAATTGACTAAAACAGTAAGGTAAAATTTACTTCAGTGGAGAGTTGTCACTATTTTGACTTGAAATTTTGGTAAAATTTATTAGAAATAAAGTGGTACGTTCAAGTAGTTTCGAAAAAGTTTAGGTCGTTAGAGGCTGCTTACTAGTCAAAATATTG
Organism: Calliopum simillimum; assembly: GCA_951812925.1. NCBI lineage: Eukaryota > Metazoa > Arthropoda > Insecta > Diptera > Lauxaniidae > Calliopum > Calliopum simillimum. The sequence continues at coordinate 147,585,188 of OX638368.1, forward strand.
AATGGCAATTTATTGACTATCACTAATAGAAATATGAGCACTTAGTCTAAGTAAATACGGATATCATCAGCTGAATGATCTTTTGATCCATATCAATAAAAGTATATTTCGAGAAAATCAAAAAAGAAAGTTTAATCAGTGATAACAGACAATTTCCGAAAAAGATTTTTTCTAATTTTGACTCGATATTGATCGACGGTTTTTATCATAAAGGTTTGTGAACTCCACTGCACTTTAATGCAAGGATGTCAGCGTTTTCAAATCACTGAGCCAAGCGCATGCAGCACAGTCAGCGCAAAATTTTCGCTTTTACAACAACTTCAAATTCGAATTAAACAATCACAAAAACAATTTTTTGTTGTTTTTCATGCCTCGTTTACAACAACAATAATATTTCAACAATTTTTAAAATACACCTAATTCTGTTTTTACACGGTAGATTGGTTCCAGAAAAAACCGTGTAAAAAAAGACATTGATCGTATACAAAAATTGGTGATTGGTTCCTTATCTTTAAAACCTATTAAAATTAGTGAAAAACTAAATGCATACAAAATATTTTTTGACGTACCTTTTATCTTAAGCATTAAAATTAAATTTAATATAATATTAGAAAAACAAAATTGTCTATAAAAAATGTCTTTACCACGCACGTTCACAAAATATTAACACTTTTCAAATTCGCTTGTGTGCACAATAAGGGAATTCTCCTAAATTTGTGATATCTGATGTAAAATTATAATAAAACGCTACTCATTTTCATAGTTTTGAGAAAATCGAAATTTTATTTTTATTCAGAAAAGGCAGTAACTTCTCTTTCTTAAAAAATTTATTTTATTTTTCATCTTTTTTGTATGGAGTTACTGCCTTTTATGATTTTAATTATGAAAACGGGGTGTAATGTTTACATTTCTTTATTTGCAATTTGCAAGAGAGGTGGAAAACGTAAAAAGTTGCTTAATCCGATGGGAAAATAATGTTTGAAATGCCGTAACTTAGGTTGCGGCCTTATATTTCTTACGGCAAACATTAAATCTAACAAATAAAATTCAAGCCCAAAAAATTTTGAATCGTGCTAAATGGAATAAAATCGTGTAAAAATATTTAAAAAAAAAATATTTTCAAACCGTGTTAAATCAAAACCGTGTAAAAAAAGACCGTGTAAAAACAGAATTAAGTGTATCTTAGAACTGGGACACACACACAAAGTAGGGGTATTCACACGTTGATGCGCAATGCTCTTCCATTGTTCACCATGACAATGCGAGCTCTCACACATCGGCTCAAACCAGCGCCTTTTTTACCGGCCAAAACGTCGAATTGATGGGTCATCCTACGAACAGCCCTGACTTGGCACCCAATGACTTCTTTTTATTCCCGCACATCAAGAAAAAAATGCGTGGTCAATGATTTTCGTCGCCAGAAGATGCTGTTAAAGCGTTCAAAAACCATGTTTTCGAGGTGTCTCAATCGGAGTGGAAAAAGTGCTTCGACAATTGGTTTGAGCGCATGCAAAAGTGTATAAATCATGCTGGAGAATACTTTGAAAATGAATAAAACCATTTTTAATGATAAATATTCGCATTTTCTTTATTAGGCCAGAAATATATCGAGCAGCCCACGTATTACTATTTTTTCAAAACTATATGCTACTTGCGGATTTTTTTTTTTTGTTTTAATTTTAAATTTTTTAAACCATTTAAGAATACATTCAAATTTTTTTTTTCAGAATTTTTTTTTTTCTTTTTGGCCAATTTTTGAAAAATTCCCGAAAATTCTGAAAAAATGTATACTTCTTTTTAAGATGTTAGTGGAATTTGCCATTACATTTTATGATACTACACTACACTATTTAATTTCCATGTCAAAATTGTTAAAGAAAAATATTTTCTTTAATTTAAGTGTTAGTTATACAAAAAGTCCAGTTTATTTTCAAAATTAAATATGAATAAACAACAATTTGTATTTCCGCATTTCAAGAGTTTTCAAAATTTCAAATGATAAATGATATTATGCAATCTGGCTTACAATGTGCAATAAAAAAAAGAGTTACCTCTTTGCATTTCGAAGCATAAAAAGTATTTTTTCAATAACTTAAAACTTCATTATCATTAAAAAATTTCTCTGGAATTTTAATAAAAGGAATTATGATTACTCTCATGTAAGTACGTATGTAACTTAATAAAGCTCTAGAATCACAAAATGCTTGATACCTAAAATTATTCATATGAATACAAAATGAAAAATTTTTGGTTATTTTAGTTTTATGAAATGAAAACCTTCTCCAAAATGTACAACAGAATAAACTCGTATGCATGCGAACAATACCAAATAGAACGAGAATACCCTAAAATTATAAAGGTGGATGAAAAAAAGAAAAAAATGGCAAAAGCAACAACATATTGTAGGTAACAGCAAGAAATAATAACAAAAAGAAAATCAGCAAAATGGTGCAAAACCTTCATCTACTCTGATGTTCGGTTACTGAATCTCATTAGAATTTAGATGAGCCTTAATGAGTCATTGTTTTACGCCTTTCTTTATACGAGATAGAACAACATACAAACGTATAATGTGAGTAAGTATGACGAAGACTACGTACATGATATTGTAGATGAACAAACTAAACAGTGTTGCCAACGACTGCTATATTGCTATTTGTTTAACTACAAAACATCGGAACTTTATCTCAAGTCCAAATTTGAAAAAGAACCTATATATGCTTTTATGCAATTGAAGGTCTTGTACACAGTTGGACAAATAGTATAATTATAATATAACTTGATACAATACAAAATAGAATGGCATTGACAGTTTTCTCCATGGTTCTAGTAGTTTTTGTCACATATGTAGATGGAACACAGCTGTTCGTAAATTCTACAGTAATGGTATGAACCTTTTTTTGTAAAAGCTTATGCCAAGCTTTTGGCAAAGTAGAGTCCAAATATTAAATTAAAATTTTTCCGTATCTCATTAGAAAGGTATTGTTAAAGAACATTCAATTAAATTTGGTACTTTTGTCACATGTTGTCATCGATAAATGTTTTGTGACTTTTTTAAGTGCAAAGTTGACAACACTGAAGATGGCGACAAGGAATTACAACACAATTTTCATACTAACCACTACAACAACAGTAACAAAAAACAGTTAGCTACTACGGTGGAAAATACTTATACGCTTGCCTGCCTGTTTACTTACGTTAAATGCGAAGTAACTCTCACGATACGTTGCACATTTACAAAAACATGCATACTTTGATACATACATACATATATTCGCACAAACTATAGAGTATTTGTATGTATGCGTATCGTGATAATGAAATTCTCAGCTGATTTTCAACATACCGCGCAGGTTAGATGTCGAAATCGAGTTAATGGCATAAAATAGCTAGTGCGCGGTTATGAAGCCTGCATAGCTCCGAAACAAAAATGTTTGAAAATTCTCTTAAAAAGAGCTAAACAAAAAACTTAAAACAATTGAGAAATTTGATAATTTCCTAAAATTTCCATAGCGTTTTTATATTCCACACCCAGGGTACTTTTATTCACTTTGTCTTAAAGTTTGAGATGTAGAGACGAGACGTGGCAAATATGGAAAAGTATATACATATGTACTTTTATTCTTGACAAACGACACCTTCTGAGTCAATATAGCCATGTCTAGCTGTCCGTTTGCCTGTTAGTGAAAATATTTTTCACGAAAAAAAGTTGGCAAGATAATTCGATCATATTTCATACGCTTCCTTCGTCGCAAAAGCTAGCTTGTGAGATTCAAAATGAGTGAAATCGTTCAGCGGACACGCATACCGTGCATCTGTATATAAATAGGCAAACGAAATCGGTTCAGTCCCAGTTTCTATACCTAAATCTCAACCGTTTTCTTTACTTTTTTTTTTTTGTTGGAAAGGCTGTGAGAAAGGGCAGTGCATAGGATTATATATTTTATAAAAGTGGGCGGTACCACGCCCGTAAATAGAAAAAACTCTCTTACAGCTAAACGACTGTATCGATTTTTACAAAATGTCACATGGAGATAGGGTTAGCACTAAGGAACGATAAAAAACCATTATGTTTTTAGTGGGCGGATCTGCGCCCCTAATGATATAATACGCTATCAGTGCTAAACTGCTGCACTTATTTTGCTGGAATTCGGTCCTCATAAAGGCTTAACACTAAGGAAGGCTAAATAAATGTTGATCGTTTTTAGAGGGGGGTCCCACGCGCGTAAATAGAATACACGGTTTCACAGCGAAACTGCTGCGTTTATTTAAATGTCACTTGGAATTACATAGATTTATCGCTAAGGAAAGAAATTAAAAATTTAAATGGATATTATAAGTATTTGTTTTATAGTGAGCAGTTCCAAGTTTCTCAAAAGAAAATATGCAGTTATTGTCAAAATATTCAAAATGCTGTAGTACAAGGGTTATTTGAGGTAATATGACAAAATCTCTCACAGATACTAGAAAAAGTTAATGAAAGTTCTAAGCTAAAACTTAACGATCTCAGTCAAAATGGCGTGACACTTTCGTTACATGCAACATTTTCAACATGCTACAGTGAGGAGTACTTAATTTTTGACCCAGCCCAAGGTAATACACTTCATAATTAAAGTCTTTTTTTCTCTCAAAATTTTAAAATTTTAAGTCTTATCATTGGAGCTCTAAAAAATATTTTCTACAAATTTTTTTTGTTGGCTGTTATTTGTCGTCCTTTTTTTGTTCAGGACGCAACTAACTACTCTTATATGTATAGCAATGACAATCACTGCTTTTCGCTCCGGTGATTTCTTCAGTCTTTGTCTCCTTTGACATTTACTTTACTTACACCCACAAATATATAGTACATTGTACATTTACATAAAGTAGAAAAAAAAAAGACAACAACACCGGTGGCATTGCAAGTTGCCACCATCATTGCTAGTTATCATTTACCGTCTGGAGTTGAATGAGATTTTTGAAATGAAATATTCATTAAAAAACGTAAATGGCAAATGACTTGATTTGGCTTTGCGCTAGCTGTTGCAACATCTACACAGCAACAACAAAAAGAACAGCAACAAAATGTAGCAACAACAATAACAAAATCTTAAAAATGGATGACGCATCAAAAATAGTGCAAAGGTGAATGGCTTTTGATTATGTTGCAAGGCAACGTTTTATACCTTAAGTGTGAGTTTAATTGCCTCCTTTGAAGACAACAACACCCATCCTTATGCTTGAGAATAAATGTGACAGCGAAGGGTAAAGTTGAAAGTTGAGTGTGCGATATAAAGCCATAAAAAGGAGTTAACAGCATAAACGCACAGTTTTACCTCCAATTTTCAATGCATTTACATTTTTAATTTCGGTTTGTGTGCAACAGAAGCAGCAAAAACTGTTTACTGGCAATGCGACTGATTTTGCAGATTGCTATTGAATGTATGTAGATTGCGCTTGATGTGGGATATCAAGGATCATTTTATTTGTGAAACATTGAAAATTATGTTTTTCTTGGGTATAATTTGCGAAAAATTTCGATGTAAATTTAGTAACAATGATTTAATATTCAAAATAATAAATGAGTTAATAACAAAAAAAAAATAGATTTTTTAATAAAATTGAAAAGTACTAGATTCACTCTAAATAAAACTATGCGAAATGTACTACACATATAGTATCCTTTTATCGCGTAAATTCATAAGCTATGTAAAATTTTAAAGATTACGAGCATGTTTCGTTGCATACATTTCTGAAAACGTCCAAACAATACTTCAGTAGTATAAATACATAGTTGAAAAATATTCACTTCAATTGACAACTGTTTTCTCAGTCAATATAGACGATTTAAAAATTCTGCAATGTAATTAAGGAAGGGACCATTAAAAGCCTTTAAGTTCAAAAATAAATAAATCGGTTATTTTATTCAATACTTATAAAATATTTATTGAACTGGTGCCCCGTGAGTCACAATAAAACTTACAAAAAATGTATTCTAACATAAGATATTGGTTTTTTATATTATAAGGGTTTTCTACAAGTAAGGATTAACCACTGGTACGCTACATTAGCTTCTTTAAAACCATCTAAACATATATTTGTGACACCGTTTAACACTGTCTTCAAATCGGTGAGACACAAAATAAAAAAATTTATAATAATATATTTTCTCTGTGTTTAAAAACCATGAAAGCTAGATTCTAAAAAATAATTGCACTGATTTTATACTTGTTGCGCAAGTCACAAGAAGTAGTCCAAGAAGTAACAAAAAAAAAAAATTATTTTTAAGAGACACACTTTCTTATGTTAAAGTTAGTCGTTTAGAATTTCCTTATTCTTAGTAAAAGAAGACTTCTTTACTTTTGTTTCGAGTTTGTTTTATTGTCTTTGGCAATAAGAAATAACTACTGAAACCGATTTTTGATCAAAAAACAAAATGTACTAAATTCGTTTTATGACCATGAACTCCTGCGACTTTGCATTGTGACCTAAGATCGACTTTAGCAATTACCGCTTACTGCCACAGACATGTTTGAAACATCAAAAACTCGATTATATAAAACAAAATATTTACTGATTTCTTATTTGTCTCGCAAGTCACAATATTTGGTCCCGTGAGTCACAATGTTCAAGTGTTATATTTTTTTCATCGAAACAGATAGCTTTTTATAAAACTTTTTAGTCTCATAATTTGTTGATTGCAACATAAAAACAATTTTATAAAACTGCATTAGTTTGGCTTAAATTCTTTCTTAAGTCAATAAATGTAGGATAGTGTTCCGTTTCATATTCTATGAATCATACTTACTTATTTAAATAACAATTTAATACAGAAATTATTAACTTTTTAGAATTTTCTTATACTTAGTCATAGCAGGACATTGTGAATGGAAATCCATGCATCTCGTTTAGGATTCTCAATCATTGGCGACCTTTGTAGAAGTTGTAAAGACCTTGATACTGAAAAAACAGTCTTTCATTTCTTTTGTGAATGTCCAGCGCTTGCGCCTAGACGTAGAAGGAATTTTGATCATTTCAATTTGAAATTGCTTGACGCACTATCTGGAGTGTGTCGTAAATCCATTTGGAAGTATATATGTACATCCAAGTGGTTCCCTTAGACTTTCTTTGCTAAAGCTCTTAGTATCGGGTACACAATGTGCCCTTTCTTGAGGCCTAAGTTAATGATGACAACATGTTCATCTCCCAGATCTAACCTAACCTAACCAAAGTTATATCATATTCTAGAGTATAATGTTCCGCGAGTCACAATGGAATGATGCACATATAAATCAAATTTCAAACAAATAAAAAACAAAGATTTTTAATTAATTTATTTCACAAGAATTACAATGCCTGTGTTAATTGTGAAGTTCGTAAGTTTAGATGTTTATCTGACTTGCATATGTTTGAATTGTCCCTCTTAGTGTATCAAACAACAATTTATCTCCATCATTACACAATTTCACATAAGTGTACCTGAGTAGATTGTAAGAACAGTAAAGTCCTGGAGTTTTAGTTTGAAAGACTATTTTTCCTACAAATTTTTTTAATTAAATAATTTTTTTAAAAAAAATTTTCTTTTTAAATTTAAGTTTTAATTTTTTATGATTTCAGTTTTAAAATTGTGTACCTTATGATTAAAATATTGATGAAACTTTCACAATTCTACAATAATAAGAATTAAAAGATAAAGAGTATTTAGTTTGCAATGCTAATAAAATCACAATTAATCGTACTGGGAAAGTCACTTCAATAGAATAATCGATGTAGGTATGTTTATATGTGACCGTCAAGTGGAAAAAGTACCTTTTCTTCACAAAATAAAAAACAGCTTTTTTTGCATTTTCTAAAAATACATTTAATTTTGAATGAAAAGATACCTCGATCACTAAAAAACTCTAAAAATTGACTGAGTTAATGCATGTTGCAATTATAAAATGAAAAACTCAAGTTTGTAGCTATCGAAGTTCAAAGTTTGTCAATTACCAATGTTAACAGGGTAAAAGTTCGGTAAGACCGCTTTTATTGGTATTTGTAACTTGATAATCGACCTCAAATCAGTTGTAAAATGTTCAGAACATGCCTCAGTACTGAATTCCACCTTAAACTGAAAACTGGTAAAATTGACTCTATCGCTTATTTTCAGTTGTACTGCTAAATTTTGTGAGTGAAGATAAGATACCTTTTCCACTGGACGGTCACATATGAACAATTAATATGAAAATCTTTTACTAAAAGCGATTTCAGCTTGAGTGTCTTCCTCTACATTTTAATTGGCTTCCAGGTTGTTGATGCTAATGATAAACACAAGCAAACATTCTTGATGATGAAGCTGACTTTTTAATTCTTCAGCTTTTAACGTATGCGTAGTTGGTTTGTGGTTGCTATTTCAGGGAATTAAAGGATTTTTATCTTTTGCTCCTTTTTTTAATTCTAATGACGCTACCTACTATTGAAGTTCAGTTTTATATGAAGCACGACAAAGGATAATACTCGCTGAAGTGTGTTTTTATGTTCAACAAGTATCATTGGAGAGAGAAGCTAAAAGTTTTAAATTTTTATTTAAGATAAGAATATAAATCAATCTCATTTTCGCAGGTCTTTTCAATAAAATAAAGGGTTAATACATATAATATTTAAGCCAAATAACAACCCTTGTTAAGCTTTCTCTAAATACATTGATAACAATCGTAGCCCATTGTTGCATTATATGCCAAAAATAAATTTAATTTAATTGCAGAAAATACTTAAATATTCAAAATATATAAAGTAAAATTTTCAAGGGTTTATGCTGATATTTTTCAATACACATATGAGTTTCTTAGCTTTTTCTATACAATATTGGTATATCACCATATTGTTGCTTTAGAGATTTTGGCTGACAACAAGCAGCACCATCAACATGAGAGTAACAAACACAAATTCCTCTAAATGACCTGTGGGAGTTTTACTTTACTTCATATTTTTCTTCTTCTTATTTCTTATCGAAAAAAAAAAGAAAAGAAAAAAAAAAACAGAAAGTCGAACCTTAAACTGCATTTAAAAAAATCCCCAGTGGCAAGAAGAGGCGTTGGGGTATGTGAACATATATATTTTAATGTTAAATGAAAGCGACAAATGCGTACATGTTACTGTTGTCTTTTGCCATTAAAGCACCATTTTTTCATATGGTTTTCTATGCTTCTAGAAGGGAACTTTAAAATGGAAACAGCATAGAAAGCAAAAACAAAAATGTGAAAGAAGTTCACAAAGTTGAACAAAAGTTAAAGTTGATACTTCACGAAATGGATGTCAAATTGTGGCAAATGTTGTAAGCAGGGAAATATTGTTGCTAACGAAACCGGCCATGCTTAGCAAAAAAGGCCCCATAGGATGCTTTTTTAAATTGTATACACGTACTGGAAATATTTTAGGATAACCACTATAAAAATATACATAATTCGAAATTTCCTCTCAAACAGCACTTTACTATTTGTCATCATTCTTGTTTTGAAATTTTATCATAAGTGAGGAAATTTATGATTTTGCTAAAAATCGATTATTACCTACAGATTGAAATTGTAAAAATTTCCTCGGGAAACTTTCTTGTGTGTTGAAACTAAAAAAAAAAAATTTCGAATCCTTGTGTATTTGTACGCTTTAGCATATAGCTTTTTTGGGTCAGATATGTATGTATGTATTCTCCTTTAACTCCTAGGAGGAGCATAGGGCCAATATGAAAGATCTCCATTCATCGCGATCTCTTGCGATGACTTTGATCTCTTTCCACGACTTTCCCGATTCTTGGATTTCCATTTCCAGCGACCTTTTCCAGTTGGTTTTTGGTCTACCACGTGCTCTACTGCCTTGTGGATTCCACTCAAGAGCCTGGCGACAAACTATGCTGTGTGGCTTCCGGAGAGTGTGACCGATTCATCCTTATTTGCGCAGCTTAATCTCGTTTGTTATAGCCCTCTGATTGCATTTTTGATGTAGCTCGGCATTTGATGTAGTGCGAGGCCACCAAATCTTTAGTATACGCCTTAAGCATTTGTTGACGAATACTTGCAGCTTGTTCTTTAGTTGTTCAGTAACGAGCCACGTTTCGCACCCATATAACAAAACCGAATTCACATTCGAATCAAAAATGCGCACTTTCGTTTTGGTGGATATAACGGATGAAGACCATATTATGTTCAGTTGAGCAAACGCGCCTTTTGCTTTTGCTATTCTTGAGTTGATATCCTCTTTTGCTCCACCATCCATGGAGATAATGCTGCCTAAATGCGTGAAGCTATCGACGTTTTCGATGTCATCACTGCCAGCTCTAAACGTGGTGTCATCCCTGTTTGTATTTAACTTCATGCTTTTAGTCTTGGATACGTTGATTTTTAGGCCGGCCTTTTGTGATTCCAAGACAAAGTCTTCAATCTACTTAGTTTTGCATATCTGAATGTTTGGACGATAAGAGGCAGATTTCGTCAGCGTAGTCGAGATCTTCCAAATGTTCAGTAAAGTTCCATTGGATACCCCTTTTGGCCTTATTAAGAGCTTTATCTAGGATATCATCAAGAACGATAAGGAAGAGTGATGGTGATAGAGACACCCCTGCCGTACGCCTGAATTAGTGGTGAATGTCGGCGACAACAACCCGTTGTGTAACACACTGTACTTAAAGCCTTCATATTGTGTGCGAACTAAGTTTTGGCCTTTGCGGCAATACCTCCTCGTTGCAGTGAAACCCAGATGTTTTCTCGGGAGACACTGTCAAAGGCAGTGCTATAGTCTACGAAGAAAAGTTGAAGTGCAGCACACCACTCGCGTGGTTGTTCGACAATTATTCTGAGGGTGTTGATTTGATCCACGCATGATCGGTTTCGCCGGAATCCTGCTTGCTGCTTTCGAATGGCCGAATCCAGTTTTTCGTTTACCCTGTTCAGAAGCACTTTCGTCAATTTTTTTTTTGGTACTGAGAGCAAGGTACTCGGCACTCGCTTTGGTCACCTTTTTTCGGTAGTTTGACTAACATGCCATGTAGCCAATCTTCTGGCAAACGCTCTTCGCTCGAGATTTTGGTGAGCAGAGGATGCAGAATTTTAGCTGATGTTATGGGGCATGCCTTTAGCAGTTCAGCTGTTATTTGATCTATACCGGCGGTCTTGTTGTTTTTCATGCTTTGGATAGCTTTCACTATTTCATCGATTGTAGGCGGTGGTGTTTGTATTCGACTACTACTGCGAGTCACTGCGGCAGTTGTAGTTGGTGATTCTGGTTGCGGGGATGTGGTAGATATGGGATTTAGTATACCACAAAAATACTCTTTCCATCTCTTTAGTTGTTCGTCCGTGGATGTTAACAGATCTCCATTTTTGTCTGTGATAGGGCGGCTCTGTTGGAGTTTCAGGCAGATAATCTGCGGGTGATATCGTAAAGCTGACTGAGATTTTGAGCATTTGCAGCGCTTTTGGCTTCGCTCGCGAGGTCATTATACATTCTTCGCCTGACTTCTTTACTGAGAGAGTTAAAGACCTTTTCGGCGACGTTCTTTTGCGCTCTAGTTTTAGCGTCGTCTCTCAGTTTTTTCGCGCTTCTTCTTTTTTCAACAAGACCCCACGTTTCCACGCTCAACCAGTGCTTCGTGTTCGAGGGTCGAAACCCAAGTATTTTTTTACTGGAGTTTAAGAACGTCTTCTTAACTGCCCTCCATGATGTTTCAATACTTCCACCACACCCGAACGGAGCTGTTTAAAGTTCTACTACGAAAGATCTGCGTATCTCGTCGTTCTTAAGCTTAAGCACGTCGAATTTTTTTGCTACAGATTGTTTGATGGGACGTTTATTAGCTTCAAGTTTTAGTCGAATGACCGGGACGAGAAGATGGTGGTCGGAGCTTATGACAGCAGCACTCTTTACTTTATTTTTCATAGGTTTTCACACAAAAAAAAAAGTTAAATTCAAAAATGCTCACAACTAAAAACTGCGGTTTTTGAGTTACCAGCTTTTATGTTGGACGTATCGATATATAAATATCGCAAACATTTATGAAGTTTTTGTTAATTAAATTTTTTTTTTTTTATATTTTTTAAATTTTCTTGTTAATTTTTATTAACTAAATGAAAATTTAAATAAAAACGATTGTCTGTTTAATATGAATCGAACATTTTAATATATACGTTCTTATATTCTAACAAAAAAGTGTGTTTTTTTTAATGTCAAAATAAAAATTAAACCAAATCCCGAAAAATTCCGGGATCCCGGGACTGTTATTTATAATTCCAGAAATCCCGGGATCGCCATAAATCCCAAAAATTGGCATCCCTAGTCTTTAAATATTTCTGATCCAGAAAAAGTTATAGGCAAAAGAGTAAAAAAAGAACACAAGAACTAGAAAATTTTTCGCTGCTGTATCTCTTCATAAATGACAAATTGATCTACTTCCTTAATAAAAACCCGTACACATATTTTCTATATGACATAATCAATAGTCTATTACCGCTAGAAGGAAAAGAAGTTTTATGTATGTTGTGTTTTCAATCATTTAATATTATAATGAGTAGCCACCCTGAGCTTAATCTTTTACTTGATTCGTCGAAGTCAATCTCGAGGTTCGTATATATCAGAGAGAAGATTCTAAGTAGCTGTCGCTAAAACAATCGCGAACCGGCTTATGATATATGTATAAGTAAAGTCATAGTGCTGAGTATTGGATACCATAAACTTATTTAGTTCTTGAAAAGCCAATACAATAATTAAAAGGCTAGATTCCTAGTTAAAGTCTAATGACTTTTCTCAAAATAATATCTTTAAAACTATTCCAAATATCGTACAATTAATTTACTGAAGGGTACTGGGATCTTTTGTAGCCATTCTAGCGATATTTTATCGATTGACAGAATTTTTTCCTCAAATATTAAAACTGTCGCCAATTAAAATGGCCACCTTTTTTGAAAAAAAAAAAAAAAAAAAAAAACCGAATCAGAATCAGAAACATCTAAAATCCTTTTTTTAAAGTTACATATCATAAAATAGAAACCAAACTCTTTTGTCTTTTTGAAACGCGCAATGAAAAGCGACAAAAGCACATAAAAAGGGCAAAAAATAAAAGAAATGGAAAAAAAAGGATTTTTTTTTTTTTGGACTTTTAGGCCAGGTCGTGTTGTAGATAAAAGGAAAAGAGGGTCTACCCTAGTACAGCAGCGCTCAATGTTGAATGTGCAAAGTGGAAAAGGGATCCCACTCGGCTGTTTACTTTACTGTTGTTGGATGCTGTGGCAAACATTTTTTGTTTTCGAATTTTTATTTATTTTTGTTCTTGTTGCTTTGTGAATATATTCATTTACCCCACAAAATAAAAAAAAAAGAATGCTGTATGTATTCGTATGTATTTCTGCATTTATACGCAATTGCAAAATGGATGTGTGTAAGTCCTATGTAGAGGTCATTTAATTTCGATTTGTGTTTTTAGATTACCTATACCAAAAGAAGTAAACGGCAGCGGTATGTGCTCTGTGCGAACGTTTTATTTTATTTATTTTTACATAAAAAAGTGCTGTCCTATGCTGTAATTAATAAAAAAAAAGGAATGACACCGCCAACAAAGTAGATAGGAATTTAAATGCTCTTACTACTGGCGATCATTTAGCGTAAGCTGCTGGAATGTGAATGCAATTAAAAATTAAGGTTGGCAATGAAGAATATACCGGGGGTTTCATTGGAATTATCTGAGTTCTTAAGACCTTGTCTGGGTGTCGCAAAATGTTGTTTTAAGAATCAATAGCTGTGTTTTAGACAGCAGCGTGTTAACACGTAGTTATCACTGTCCTTCTAAAACGAGCTTGTGTGCTATGTCTTTCTTCTTATTTTCTTTTACTTTATTCTGCTTTTCGTTTCCGCACCACTTCTCTCTGCTTGCCAAGACAATCGATAAAAATGTGGTGCCATTATCCTATTATTATCCTATTAAACATAGCCAGTATTCAGTCTACTACGGCAACATCAACAGTCAACTTTGTGCTTAATAACTAAACACGCAAATTTTTCTGTTAAGCACTTTATTTGTTGCTTTCTCATGCGTTTCTCAGAAAGTGCTTAATTGAACACTGAAAACTTTCGTTTAAGCCACAGCTAATAATAAGCATTTCTTAGCTAGAGATCCTTTGATAGTGTCCACTTATATCACTTATGTAAAAGGAATTATGTCCGAAAAATTCGCGGACATAACCCCAAATATCAAAATCAATCAATCCCAATGGGGGTTATGTCCGACAAATTTAAATAAGGTTGAGCAAAATTTTTGCAATAATCCATTTTAAAAATTTATATGATTAGTGTTGGATATTATAGACTGATCCGCGGCCGAAGGCGTTAAAAAACATCATTATGGGGATTTTGTCCGTTTTTTATTCTTTTCTTTTTCTTCTTGTTAGTGTTAGTCAAAAAGTGTTGAAGATGTGTTATAAAAATTTGGAGGCTCCAAGACATTAAGTGAAATTCAGTAGACAATTGAGGAAGTTTTGGAAAGGTAATTTAAAGGGCAATTCCAAGAATTGGGAAGTCGGGAAGATAGATAAAAGTTATTACAAAGAATAGCATTGGAAGAGACGATTCATTTTTGATTTTTCGTAGTTACAGAACAATACATTGAAATATATCTTAAGACGGGAAGGTTCAAAATGTAATACGAGACACTTAGAATATTCTTTCTTCGTAGTCTTAGTGAGGAAGATTTTGAATTTCCGTTGCTTTAACACAAAGTGAATTATATTTCTTCCTGGATAAGTGCCATGTGTCTGATAATAGCATTTCCTGGACTTTAATGCAAGCTGGGATCACAACCCAATAGAGAAGAACGGTTGCCAGATTTGAAATCAAAATTATTAACAAAAAAAAAAAATAATAATGAGATCTTAATCTCAATTTGTTGCATTATTCAATTAACTAGATAGAATATAACAACTGCCGATTTTCAAAAGATCTTTAAGTTTTCATTGAATCAAAATCAAGAGAAGATACTGTGGCGGAACTGTGAAATAACCAGTTCCAAAACAAGATCTTATTGTGGAGGAATCCGGTAAATGATTCCAAAGCAAATCCCCAGTTAAGTAGTAATCGGGATACGCGACCCTCGCGATAGAAAAAGCATAAAAAGTCATATTTCCGTTGGCAGCAATTTGGCTGCAACATACTTTGTAATGATATCGGGTTCGGTACATTTGGCGCGACACTTTTTACGACGGCAACATAGTTGCTAAATTCCAATTAAATCAAAGTCCGCTATTTCTCACATAAATTCAATCGTTTGGAATTTATGTATTTAAATTTACGATCGCCACTTGAAGGGTAATTCAAATCCCTCCGCGACAATTTTCTTTGTTTACGGTCAATCACTGTGGTCTGATATCAGTCACTTTGACTGTCTGTCCGCTTGGGCGGCTGATCGTCAGTCATCCCTAAGCAGTGCCGTCACTTGAGGCGCTAACAATAACAATTGTACGGTGCGATAAGTAAGCCTGATCAACTTACTCATTGCATAGCGTCGTTGTTGTTGTTGTTACCATAGCTTCAATTTTTTTGTGCTCAATGCACACCGGCATACACACACTATGCAAGGCTTATGCGTTCGTCTTGCCTTAGCGCAACGGCAAGACCAATTGGTATAAATCGACGAAGTTTTCTGTGTAGTCTGTTCTAATTTTTTGATAATGATTCGATATACGGTGATCGCTGTAACCGTCGCGGCCGGTTTATATGTACTCCTCAAAGCTATATGGAATTGGCTTTGGTGGAATTCGTTGTACAATATGGTATTCGATGTGTTGCCATAAATTCCTTAGAATTTCGGTCCGTCGTTATTTTCGTTTGCGTTAACACTTTTGCGACGTCGGGATTGAACGCCCAAGGCTATGTAGTCTTGGGTCGAGCGTTTGGAAAGTAGTTCTTTTTCAACAATCGATCGGTCCGCTCGTCGTCCTAAATATCGCGCTCGCAACTTTTGTCTTAGTGTCTAAATAATTTTATATGAAACAGATAATTAAACAGTTATGTTAAGAATTAGATAATAAAACAGATATGTTAAAAAACTGACGGAGTGTTCTTTTAATGTATAGATAGCAATAGCTATAAGTGGTGACCCCGGTGAAAGTGAACTAAGTAAACTTTAAAAAGAGCGATCGAACAAGAATTGGTTTAAATTAAAAAAAATCGTTTTTTCAAATAAGTCACATTTTACAAAAATTTTCGTTTTTTCGCGTTTTCTTTGTGTTTCATGACTTTGTGCGACATTTAAGTGAACAATTTGGTAACACAAAGGCTCCACTCTTGTTTGTCGGAACCAAAAACCCAAAAAAAAATCAAAACTTCTGAGTGCGGAGACATAAATCAGAATGAATGACGACACGGCTAAAACGGTGAACTCTGGCACCCCGGCCACGGGAGCGACGGGCGGCAACGAGGATAGCGCCCCACCGGCAGCGGGCCCGAACGGCCAAGAAGGGCTGTTGCGGCAGGCGGCGAGCGGTATAGAGGCGCTCGCTAACGATTTGGCAGGCGGCGAGATCAACAGGGTCTCGCTTAAAATACCAGTGTTTTGGGCGGAGAACCCAGAAGTCTGGTTCGCCCAAGTAGAGGCGCAGTTCAGCATCGCGAGAGTGACAGCGGATAGTAGTAAGTACTATTCGCTAGTGGCCTCTATCGACGGAAAGGTGCTCGAGCAGGTGTTCGACGCCATAAGCAACCCGCCGGCAACGAACAGATACGAAAACCTAAAGCGGCGGGTGCTTGAGGTTTTCAGCATTTCTGAGCACCAAAAATTGCGGCAGCTGCTGTCGGAGATGACGCTCGGAGACAGAAAGCCGTCCCAACTACTCAATCAAATGCGGCAGTTAGGGGGTCCGTCAACTTCCGACGGAATATTGGAAAACCTATGGGTGACCAGACTGCCGGCGTTCGTGCAAGCAATTCTCCAATCGAGTCAGGAGCCGCTGGCATCCCGAGCGGCGCTAGCAGACAAAATTATGGAAGTGGGAACGCCCCACTTCAATATTAACGCAGTGGCTGGAAATGCAGGGGCGTCTGAGCCATTTGCAGCGCGGGATCGATATGATGATCTCATGGAAAAGCGGCTAAATCGCATTGAAGACGCGATTTATCAAAGGCAGAGACGCGATAGCCGAGATGAGAGGCCGTCAACGTCAAAACAACCAGAGCGTGGTCGTCGCGGCAACGATAAGCAAAGGCCAACGGCATCAGCCCCGCCGCAGCAATATGGGTTCCACAAGGATTGGGTTTACCCGGAAGAAGCATTCAAGTTACCAGCACCGAAGATAGATTGGGAAGAAAGGCGCAGAAGAGACCTTAGCGAGGAACGTCGGACCTGGTGTTGGTACCACAAACGTTTGGGAGAGAGCGCACGCAACTGCCGACCACCCTGCACCTTCAACAGAGGGCAGAAAAAAAACTAGTTTCTCCCCTATCGAACGTAGGCGGCTCCGGGGACAAGATTCAGCTTTGCCGCCTATACGTGACGGACACCGTGTCAACGCGAAAATTTTTAGTTGACACGGGCGCGGACGTGTCCGTAGTTCCCCCAACATTTGCAGAAAAACTGGGCAGACCAGACGAATACCGTCTGTACGCAGCGAATGGCTCGCCGATAGAAACATTTGGAAGAAGGCGACTGAAAGTGAGACTGTCGGACGATAAAGTCCTAACGTGGGAGTTCATAGTGGCGCGCGTCAAGGAACCGATAATTGGCGCTGACTTGCTCCGACATTTTGGGCTGCTCGTTGACTTGAAAAATAGTAGAGTCATCGAAGGTGATGCGACGGCAGTGTGCAGCGGGCAGTTAGCGTCAGGTAAATCGAACATATTTACATATTGCATCTTAGATTCTTTCGCAGATTTGCTCGAGCGGTATAAAGATGTAACGGTTTTGCTTCCAAACGAGCCAGCGAGAAAAACCAGCGTAACGCATCATATCGTAACGAAAGGGCCTCCAGTTTTCGCGAGACCACGCCGGCTGCCGCCAGAGAAGTTAGAAGCGGCTAGGGCGGAATTTCAGTTCATGGTTGAACAGGGAATATGCGAGCCATCCGACAGTAACTGGGCCAGCCCACTGCATTTAGTGAAGAAGCCTGACGGGACTTGGCGCCCCTGCGGTGACTACAGAGCGCTCAACGAAAGGACGATCCCAGACAGGTACCCCATACCTTACGTGCAAGATTTCACCAACATATTGCACGGAAAGACGATCTTCTCTACAATTGATCTGCAAAGGGCGTACCATCAGATCCCGATTGAGCCGAGTGACATCCCTAAAACGGCGATTACTACACCGTTTGGACTGTTTCAGTTCAAATGCATGACATTTGGGCTACGCAACGCGGCGCAGACTTTCCAGAGGTTTATCAACAGCATTTTAGCATCAGAGACGGACTACGCTTTCGTGTATATAGACGATATATGCATAGCATCAGCCAACGAAGAACAACATAAGCAACACCTGGAAAAAATTTTTAAAATTTTGCGAGAGAATGGGTTGGCCATTAATGCAGCGAAATGTGTCTTCGGCAAGCCTGAGGTGAAGTTTTTGGGCCACACCGTAAATAGTGAAGGTATTCGTCCACAGCCAGAAAAAGTGGAGGCGATAAAAAACTTCACGAAACCAGTAACGGCACGAGACTTGAAGCAGTTTTTGGGGATGATAAACTACTACCGGCGCTTCATCCCCAACGCCATCGAAACGCAGCGAATCCTGCAGGGTATGATCATCGGCAACAAGAAAAACGATCGTACGGCTCTAAATTGGGACGCGGCTACTGCAACGGCTTTCGAGAGATGCAAGCAGGAGTTGGCGAATGCAACATTGTTATCACATCCGGCACCGGGCGCGAAGTTAACGCTCAGTGTCGATGCATCCGACTATGGAGTTGGCGCAGTAATTCAGCAGGTGAATGGTGACGCCATCCAGCCGTTAGGTTTTTATTCGAAAAAACTTACTGAAGCGCAAAAAAAGTATAGCACTTACGACAGGGAGCTGCTAGCAGTTTATCAGGCGGTGAGATACTTTAAGCACATGTTAGAGGGAAGAGACTTCACGATTTTCACGGATCACAAGCCGTTAGTGTTCGCGTTTCAACAGAACCTGGAAAAAGCGTCACCCCGGCAGGCAAGACACCTCGATTATATCGGGCAGTTTTCTACAGACATACGTCACCTTCCAGGGAGCGAAAATGTAGTAGCGGACGGATTGTCCCGCGTCCAAGCTATTATCGACACCAATGCTGACATCGATTTTGCAGAAATGGCACGAGAACAGTTGGTGGATGCAGAAACTTTGGCGATCATCAGTAATGAAGATTTAGAGGCAATAACATTGGTAATAAAAAAGGTAACGCTACCGGGCTCAACTGAAACGATTTATTGCGATGCTGCGCACGGCAGAGTTCGACCCCTGGTTCCGGCGAAATTCAGAAACCAAGTGATGACGAAATTACACGGCAACGCTCATCCGGGCGCTAACGCCACACTTAAACTGTTGCAGGAGCGTTTTGTGTGGCCAAAGATGAAAAAAGACATCAAAAAGTTTGTTCGAAGTTGCGTGCCGTGTCAACGCGCGAAGGTGCAGCGGCATAACAAGACAACGGTAGGCGAATATGCTTGTCCTAGTGAGCGGTTTGAACACATCAACATCGATCTAATTGGTCCTCTTCCACTTTCGCATGAGCAGCGGTATTGTTTGACTATCATTGACCGATTTACGAGATGGCCTGAGGCGTTTCCGATACCAAATATGACGGCAGAGACGGTGGCGCGGAAGCTGATTGAGGGCTGGGTATCCAGATTTGGCGTTCCAGTACGAATAACTACAGATCTAGGCCGGCAATTCGAATCGGAGGTGTTTAAGCAGCTTAATCAGTTACTTGGAATCAAACATTTCCGCACCACTCCATATCATCCTCAAGCTAATGGAATAATTGAAAGATGGCATCGAACATTAAAAGCGGCAATAACGTGTCAACAAAATGAAAGTTGGACGGAAACTTTGCCAGTGGTACTCCTGGGCCTTAGGTCAACATTTAAAGAAGACATAGGCGCATCGGCGGCGGAATTGGTGTACGGCACAACGCTAAAGCTGCCGGGCGAATTTTTAACACCGTCAGTGGTTAATCCCTTAGAAGCTGAGTTCATCAAAGATTTTAAAAGGGCTATGGCCAAAGTAACACCATCACGTACTCATCATCATGGTACCTCCCCGGTATTTGTGCAGCGCGACATGAAGAGTTGCACACACGTATTTGTGAGGAACGACAGCGTGCAGAGACCATTGCAACCAAGGTATGATGGTCCTTTTAAAGTACTGCAACGATTCGAAAAATATTTCGAGGTACTTATAAAGGGCAAGACAGCAAAGATCAGCATAGATCGACTTAAGGCCGCACATTTGCCTTCAGAACTTATTGCTCCAATGCCGTCCGGTACATTCAGTCAACCACCTACACCAGAAGCAGCAACGACGACACCTAATCCGTTATCAGCCCCAAGAAAGAATGTGAGTTGGGCGAATCCGGCAGACGTTATCATCCCAAGCGAAGGCGTGGCGCCTACACCACCAGAGACGAATCACGGAAACGGCGTACGACATCAGACGACCAGCAATCGTACGTCCACCAGAAGTGGCAGAATTATTAAGCAACCTATTAGGTATCATATATCGCGTCTTAAACGCTAGGGGGGGAGTATTGTGGCGGAACTGTGAAATAACCAGTTCCAAAACAAGATCTTATTGTGGAGGAATCCGGTAAATGATTCCAAAGCAAATCCCCAGTTAAGTAGTAATCGGGATACGCGACCCTCGCGATAGAAAAAGCATAAAAAGTCATATTTCCGTTGGCAGCAATTTGGCTGCAACATACTTTGTAATGATATCGGGTTCGGTACATTTGGCGCGACACTTTTTACGACGGCAACATAGTTGCTAAATTCCAATTAAATCAAAGTCCGCTATTTCTCACATAAATTCAATCGTTTGGAATTTATGTATTTAAATTTACGATCGCCACTTGAAGGGTAATTCAAATCCCTCCGCGACAATTTTCTTTGTTTACGGTCAATCACTGTGGTCTGATATCAGTCACTTTGACTGTCTGTCCGCTTGGGCGGCTGATCGTCAGTCATCCCTAAGCAGTGCCGTCACTTGAGGCGCTAACAATAACAATTGTACGGTGCGATAAGTAAGCCTGATCAACTTACTCATTGCATAGCGTCGTTGTTGTTGTTGTTACCATAGCTTCAATTTTTTTGTGCTCAATGCACACCGGCATACACACACTATGCAAGGCTTATGCGTTCGTCTTGCCTTAGCGCAACGGCAAGACCAATTGGTATAAATCGACGAAGTTTTCTGTGTAGTCTGTTCTAATTTTTTGATAATGATTCGATATACGGTGATCGCTGTAACCGTCGCGGCCGGTTTATATGTACTCCTCAAAGCTATATGGAATTGGCTTTGGTGGAATTCGTTGTACAATATGGTATTCGATGTGTTGCCATAAATTCCTTAGAATTTCGGTCCGTCGTTATTTTCGTTTGCGTTAACACTTTTGCGACGTCGGGATTGAACGCCCAAGGCTATGTAGTCTTGGGTCGAGCGTTTGGAAAGTAGTTCTTTTTCAACAATCGATCGGTCCGCTCGTCGTCCTAAATATCGCGCTCGCAACTTTTGTCTTAGTGTCTAAATAATTTTATATGAAACAGATAATTAAACAGTTATGTTAAGAATTAGATAATAAAACAGATATGTTAAAAAACTGACGGAGTGTTCTTTTAATGTATAGATAGCAATAGCTATAATACTAAATTTTAAAGAGAATGCCAGGATGCTACTGCTCAATAAACATTGACTTTTTTCTCTGAAACTATTATCTGCCATGCAACATTTTTGATATATCGGAAAGTAAAGATCCAATTTGAAAAGTTGAAAGGTTAGGTTTATCACAGCTATCCGGTGCCGTTGACAAAAGTTGACATATGTCTGTATCAAAATCACTTTTCAGTAAAACAGATTGGAATCGATGGCTTATTTGGAAAACAAGTTTGATTCCATCTTATTTTTCGAAATACAAAACACCTTATGTTTAATTTAATTCCGATTACAAAGGATATTGGATTTCTAATCGTGGCTGTATTTAACGTTTCAAGAACAATTCAAAACTTAAAAATCATCAAAATAAGATAATGCGGATATAGTAAGATAAGATAAATTATTCTTGGATTAAGAAAAAAGGGGTCTACTATATTTTCTTTATTCTCAAAAGTATTCTGAATTGTCTTCACAATGCCCCACAGTGGGGCGCCGTACCAGTTAAAAGCCCCATGTTAAAATAAGAACTAAATTTAAGTAATAATACGATTACCAAATTTCATCTGACCGGAAACCACTCAGCAAAGTTCCAACCACCTTCGAGTAAATTTCGCAAAGCGCTATAGGACGTGGTAGACCAAAAGTCGTATGAAAGTGATCGTTGGAAAAGGAAATTAGGTTCAAACAACACCTGTACGTAAGTATATTGGAGCAAAGACGTACCAACGTATCTTCTACAGTTGCAGAAATATATCACCTAATGCTTTTTATATGGATGGTACAAGACCTCTTCATCCGATCCCCCGCGAGAGCAAAGCTTTGGACTATCAGGAGTACCAAACAAACTTGGTATGAATATGGTGTCAATCGGTCATGTTGTTCGTAAGTGACACGTTTTTTTTTAATATAGTTTTTGCAGTGTGCAACGCCCGACTTGATAATATCAAAGACATGTTAAATGTTAATAAATATTTTTTTAAATATTCAAGAAAATCTATATATTTGATGAAAACCTACTGCAGCTTTAGTTATTTTCAAAAACTGTTTTCGTAAAAGGTTTATTTTTAGAAGAAAATTAATTTTGTAACATACTCGATTTATCTTTTCCTTTTTAATCATAAAATTTTTAATAAATTCATGCCAAAATAATATCTTACAAAAAAAACTAATGGATTCCAAAAATTAAATTGCCTTTGTCGTGTTAAAATAAATTGTAAGTCACTGATGGAATTACACATATTGATTTTGTTTGATTAGTTGAATTTACCAAAAAATGGACTTTTTGTGATTTACAACTTTACTTGGAGTTCTAAAAAATACGAAAAACGAATACATTCGTGACAAATTACATTGCAGATCAGTTGACAGCAATAGAGCGGCAACGCACACAACGACACAGATACAGATGATGATGATGAAGGACTCACGTTGACTAAAATTGTGAAAGTTTTTGATGTGTAACAGCACTAAAAGGGAATAGCAAAAAGTAAAAAATAAAAAACAAAACATGTGAAATATTTTGCTAATTCAAAATATATCAATTCGTATTCAAAAACATAAAATATTTTTTTTTTTTTCCAGATATAAAATTGCTGAAAAACTTTTTGATTGTACAAATAAAATTGCAGCATTTCCATGGTGGGAGTTACAAGCGATTAAATTTTTATTTTTTTTTTTATGCTATTTTTACCCATTTTATTGATTCCCTTGTAAATCATTGTGACAGTATAAAATTGCATTTTAATTGATAGTATGTACAGCGCAACAAAGGACACTTGTGTACATGACCAAAAACAAATTGGGAAATAAAGAAAAAAAAAAAATAAAATTAATATTTTTGAATATTTTAAAATATTGCAATATACGAGAACGTAAATTAATCAGTTTATATATTGCTTTTTGTTGAAAAGTAAAATCAAAGTAAAATCAAAGTGATGTGTGAAAAATTTGAAACTAGTTATATGACATAAACTAAGGCTAAAATAGAAGAGGTGAACAATTTAAACTAACAACTGAATATTGCTAAAAGGCACACAGTGGTCTGTGAGAGAGCGCTAGCCAATCATAAGTCAAAAAATTTATGCATCTAAATATTGCACAAATTTAAAGTGAAATATCTAGTTGACATATTCCAATTACAAAAATACCATGAAATAATACTATTCTATGTTTTCGCATCTTGAACTGGGCGAAATCAGAAAATAAAAATTGGGCATGACCGGATCAAGAACACGCCCAATTTCCATAGAGTTCGAAATTGTCTGCCATTTTATTTACGAAAAATTATATCCAAAATTTGGAATTAGCAAGCTCAAAAACACATAATTTTGTCGTGATATCATCATTCTTTAAGAAATGTGTCCCTCCATGGCGTGCCTTAACCCGTTTTAAATCGAACGTCGTAGCATATCAAATTTTTTTCCAGATTCTGTTTACTTATCATTCAAATGATGTATAAAAAAGATTTCGCTCGTGACTCTTCGACTAAATTTTGAGATAATCCCTTTTCTAGTTGTGCCATTTTCACCATATAAAAGAAAGTTTTGTTTTGAATGTTGAGATATTATAACCTTAATTAGAAGTAGTCGGTTCGTTGAACATGTTTAACATTTGAAAGAAATTTAAATTTCGTTAAATCTGGTAAGGGACTTGAACGTCTCAATCTTTGTCTTTAAAACCTACAATAATTTAAATGATGTTAAAATTTTATCTTTTCCTCCGAGATATCCTAACCTAAAAAGACAAAAAATTGCAAAAACCCCTTTTTGTCAATATTTTGGTCAACGATATCTGCTAGAAACATGAAGATATCGTGCCAATAAAAATATTCGCTCGATAAAGCCATAAATTTCAAACGAACTAGGAAAATAATTGAGTTAAAACATTATCGGAATTGTTTTCTGAAATTTTTTGAAAATTTGTACAAAATATTGTACAACGGGATCGAAAGGGTTAAAATTTGCTTGTAACTGCCATGTCCTCAGCATTAAATTTGCTTCAGTAGAGCTGAAGAAAGTTAATCGTAAGCAGTTTCTAGTTCAGAATAATTATCTTCAAAAATAACTAGAAAACCGAATTATTTAATTTATATACAATAGAAAAAAAAGCAAAACTGTCGGCTATTACAAAATTTTAATTATTTTTGTATTTAATTTCCTGAACTTAAAGCATTTCCCAGAATCAATACTTAAATTTCAAGCCAAAATACTACATTTTTAAAACAATGAGCCCAAAAAAAAGAAAAAAAAAAGGTCCTTTGCCACAAAATCAAGCACAAAACATAAATCGTGTACTTAATAGGCATCAACATCAAAATCAGCAGCATCCTGGTGGTATTTTTTGGCTATCGTTGTTGTTGCTGGGCTCCTCAGTTTGATTTTACTTCCTTACTCACATCTTGCCACGTACATTATTTTCAACGCCTTCAATGATGCCATATTTGTGAAAATATGAAAAATTATAGAAATTTCAATAACCATATTTAGACATTTGCTTGTGAAAACTGTGAACTTAAGCTAATCAGGCATTATTTTAAAATTTGATTTCAAAGCTTAAACAAGTACCTAAGCTGTGCCGTTAACTTTTTTTGGCGGCCCCATACATTGACACCAACGTCAAAACCGTGGACAACAATTCGAAGCAGATGAAATTTTCTCTTCAAAATTTATTTGCATGTGAAGCCTCCATACCCTAAATGACAATTGATGATTTTTGCATAAATCACCATTTATGGGGATGGACCCGTCCGCCTCTCTAGAAAAATTCATCAAAATCGAAAAAGTCCCACATACCGCTTTTTATAAAAAAATATTGGCACCACTAATTGTTGGCTCGTTGTTTGCCTTGGACTTTTTTCCGGCTTTAGATGTTCAAGTAAATTTCGGAATGATGCCAACAACTTTTGGAATGTCATTAGGTGCGGCCTATTATGGTATTATCAAACGTTGTTGTTTTTGCTTTTGGTATTTTTTTTTTCGGTTGTTGGCTTGCTACTGCTGTCATATCGAAAATTTCCAGACACCCCTATACTGATAGTATAGAAAAATTATTAAATGAAATGCATGAAATTCAATCAATACACAAAAGATTCTTCGTCTAAATTTGCTGCGAGATTTTATTTATGCCAATTTTTTTTTTTTTTTTTTTTGTTTGTTCTTTTTTGTGTTCCTAAATTGTTGAACTTTTCTTTTTGTGTCTTTACTGTCTGATTTGTATGTTTAAAAAAAAAAAGAAAGAAAACAGCAACAACCAAAGTTGTTGCATTAGACAAGCAGGAATACGCCTTTCAGTTGAAATGGTTGGATGGATGGAAAAGGAACAAATTTTCTGTACCCTACGCAATGTCTGAGATGATTAATATAATTTAGAGAAAATATCTAAGGAACTGGAAATTTGAAGTCTAATGGAGTATTGTTATTTAGATAGAACTTAGACTTTGCAATTTCTGGACGTTAGTAAAAACGGATCAAAATTGGTCGAAGTTTGGAAAGTTGCGTAAATGAAAAATAATTTATCAAAACTATTCAAAAGGAATAAATTGTATGGAGAACAATGTACTAAAAGCTAAAATCAAAAGGAAGGTTTGCGTTGTTACAAGCAGCATGTGTGCTACATTAGTATATGACAAAAACTACTAGAATCGTGCAGAAAAATGTTCTGCTATACTAAAGTTTTTCGTGAATATGAGCCTTTGCTATGACGTGTAATAGTTCAGAATTGTATTGCACATCCGCGCAAAAATGTATGAACATTTTTACACCGTCAAAAAAAAAAAAATGATCCAGACGTTGATTTTGTTAAAGCCGTTGAGCAGAATTTGTTAAATTTTTGTGAGTCAATGTCTCCGAAATAAGTTAGTTTTGCTTTCTTCTCAATTTGATTGATTTTAATTTCATATTTTCCTATTTTTAGCCGATTTTCTAAGGGTGCCCACAGCCAGACCTAAACTTTTTTTTTTGCGAAAAATGATCACTTGACTATTTTTGATATAATTTTTCAAACTGTCCAAATCAACTTACTTTCTTCACCAATCAGCTAAGGTCTTTAGCTTTCCATTGACACTTATATGTCTGCATAATATACATTTGGTCAAAAAAAAAAAAACGGAGGTGCAATCGTTTAATTACCTGTATCTCGCTTAAAACAGAGAAAACAAAAAAAAAAAAACAACTCATCATGCCTTTAAGAGCAATGATCACGGCTACAATTTGACATCAAAAATTTGAAGATTGGGCACGGTGCTTGTGGGAGAATTTAAATAAAATTTTGATGTACCTCGGATTTTTTTGTAAATTCTTATTATAGATGTCAATAGAAGTTATTCTATGCAAAAAATAAGCACCGTGTGGGGCAGACAAAAAAAACCAGATGGCTTTTGAAAAAAAAAAAAAAAAAAAATTCAAATGACCGTCTATTTTAATTTCTATTTTTTATTTGGAAAGGAATTTTTATTCACTTTTGGTAAAAAAATAAAAAAAACAATATTAAATCCTTAAAAATCGGATTTTAACTTAAAAGACTATGTGACATGAGCGAAAAAAGTGAAGATATCATGCATTATTAGGGCTTTAACTCGCTGATTTTTTACCCGATTTTTTAAAAAAGTATTTCTTTCTAGAGCTGCAACTCATGGCTTTCCACCAAAATCAAACGGATGATAATTTGTTAAAAAATAGCTGGCTAAGCTGAGTATAAAATGACCTTTCGGTTGGCCTAAAAAAAAAAAAAATCCTTGGGTGATGAAGAAAAACCGAGTACGCAAATATTTTTTTGAGTGCCAAATACGACGTGCTATGTGAAAACTCAGAACTTTAAAATTTTTTCGAATTTGTAGCACAGTGTAATTCAAGACTATCTCGGGTCTTAGAAAATGATATCTATGGTTTAAAGACTAGTTTAAGTTAAAACATTATTTGCACGCATTTAATGGTAATGCAAATAGCAATTTTTGCTGGATTTTTTTGTTTTTTTTGTTCAATGTTTGTTTCTTTGTTGGATGAGATGTTTTTTTGTTGTCAATATAACATACTTATTACAAAATATTTTAAATATTCATTAGGTCTTTTCACAACGAGGATTCTCTTACTAAAAATTTTATCCAATCTTATTTTGTGTTGTAGGGTATGCCATACAAGAGCTTGGCCGACAATAATTTCCACATTTGACTTTTTTGTCTGTTGTTGGTTTTCTTTGTTGAATATCATCTAGTGGCTTGTAGTTTTTGTTGTTGTCGGTATTGCTGTTATTTTAGTGAATTGATTTATTTTATGGGAATATTAGACATTCCTTGATTTTTTCTTCTTTCGCTTCATTTTGACTTAATTCTGTTTGCTGGCTGGATTTTTTTTTTTTTTTTTTTTGTGTTTTTTGTGTCTTGTTGGCCTTCATTTATGCATGTTGATTTTTCTTCTTTTTTTTTTTTTTTTGAAACATAATGGCGAGAAAAATATACAGCAATTTTTAGATAGAAAGCGGGCAGGATGAGCCAACAATTTACTAACTGATTTTTGGATCTTTTGCTTTCTTTAGGACTCATTCAATTTTTGTGTTTTTTTTTTTTTTTTGTCTTTTCTCATGGCTAAAAATCATCATATTTCTTCGTCTTGGTTTATTTGGTTTTTTTTTTTTTTGTTTTGTGGGTTTGGGCAGCCATTTTTGTAGATTTATGAAAATGAACTATCGGTTGTGTAGGTTGCATTGTAATTTTGTTTTGTCTTCTTTCTTTCGGATAACATTAAAAAAAATGAGTTTGATTTGTTATATGATAATTTTGTTTAATAGGATTTTCGAAATGAGTTTGTGGACTGCGGGAAGATATATGAAAAAGTACTTGCAGTTTTTCTATCATTTTAATGCATATTTATAAAACGGACTGAATGGAATTGATTGAACTTAAACAATGAATAATCCAGCTATGCAATCTATATAAAAATACAAAATTAGCACAATATTCCATATTTCGTGTCTAAGAATGTTTTCTTTCATACGAAATTTGCTTTATTTCAATTGCTAAACATATGCAGATCTCTATAGGGATATGCTATTTCATGCTAAGTAATACAACAACTATTCTTACACATTTATACTTGATGAAAAATTAAATTCAAAAGAATTTTAAAAATATTCACTTAAAATTAACGCACATCCTTGACTTTTATTTAACTTGGCAAATTCTAATTCTGCTGATGCTGCCAATGTTGTTGCTGTGTGTAGCTTATCAAAATTGTAAACAATTTGCAGATGCTTTTACTATGTTAATGTAATTACATACCTACATATTCACATACACATAAGTACATGTATACACACGTACATACATTAAGGTGGTCTGAAAAATAAGACTCGGTAATTTCTAGCCATAAGATCTGAAATGAAAGAGCTGTTGTTTTGGTTGAAAAAAAAAAAATACTAAAAACCGGTTTAAAAATCGATGCGGTCTCCAGGAAAGATAGCATAAAAAACGACATTCATAACAGAATTGTCAAGGCTACAGGCGTGTACTCCCAAATACTTTTTGTCTGGATATTACCAGAAGTATCCATTGACAGAAATACACATCCTCGAATCTTTTGGAACACTATCGAACTGCTGAAAGAAAAAATCTATGGTTTGGTGAATTGTTGCTGGGTTGTATTTTCATAATGCAGTACCAACGACCTTTTCAAGAGATCCAACATTGAACCAATACCAAAATCTATAAAACTTTGCAAGTGAATAGTTCATACATTGCGAAAGCCTCCAGATGAGTAATGTCGTCAGACAAGCGCTTGACTTAAGCATACTAAGTTAACGACGTTAGAG
Organism: Calliopum simillimum; assembly: GCA_951812925.1. Taxonomy (NCBI): domain Eukaryota; kingdom Metazoa; phylum Arthropoda; class Insecta; order Diptera; family Lauxaniidae; genus Calliopum; species Calliopum simillimum. Next base: position 147,614,808 of record OX638368.1, read on the forward strand.
TAGACATCTGGAAATTTCGTGTTTCCAAAAGATAACATGGAATAAGTTAAAAACTTTGTTACAAAAATGTACTAAATTGAAAATGCTATATTGGGACTTTATGCTCCAAGTTAAAAGAAACGCTAATGATGAACATTCCAAAATTAACTTGAAGAGAACGATGCTTAATTTTCAAAATATTTTTCTACGTTCAGCTTTATGCCACATATGTTCTACATAAAACTACAATTTTTGCTTGCAGTTTTTAAGTTATTCGCTGACTTTATGATTTTTAAACCCATAAAAAAGAGGGGCTAGACCCCCGTTGAGCGGTGGATTTCTTTTTGTAAAATAACCTTAGTCCAACTGTGCCAAGTTTCAAGTCCTCAGCAATTTTGTCCTTCTAGATATTTAATTTTACTGTACTAAAAGTCGAACAAAGCAATTAAGAGAATTTAAGTTTTTTTTTTTTTTTTTCAACTACTTAAGTGCTTTTGCGTAGGATATTCCATAGACGTTACTTGCTTGCCCGAAATTGTAAGACTTATTTTAAGTACATACTTACATGAGTCTATATAAGTATGAGTACTGATTTCACATTTGCTCCGCTGAAATGCGGCAGATATAAATTACATCAAAAATATGACTTGAGAGTCTCAATATCGTTTGTTGTAGTTGCTGCTATTGTTGTTGTTGTTATTATTTTGTGGATTACTTTTGCCAAAAATTAAATTAAACAGAATGATTTCAACTAGCAGAAGTGAAAGAAGTAGAAGCAGCATCAACAACAACAACAACAACAACATCATATAAATGTCCTAAGAGCATACTTTACAACATATCCTTGTGTCATGGTGTTGCTACGATATGTATGTACATACTTTCTTCATTTCAGTTATTTATTTCTCTTTCTATGTTATAATTTTAATCTTATGTTTTTTTTTTTTTTTTTGCTGTTGTTATATCTTTGAGTGTTTGTGGCTCCCCAGTTGAAATGTTACGTCACGGAGACATGCTTGAGCTACAAAAGCTGCTTGTTGACGAGCAAGATAAAGCTGATGATTACATACGTACAACAATAACGAGGACCTCGAAATACGACTGTGACATACAAATTGAAGACAGCTATTGGAAGTACAGGGTGATGCTTAAATATTTGTAATATATTTTTTGAAAATTTCATCAGAGAATAAACTACAGTAATTTTTTTTTTTCAAAAAATTCCTTATTATGTCTGTTCTTCAAAAATTATTGTCCTGTAGTTTTCTGGATTCTTGTTTCAATCAAGAACTGCATATCTAACTACCCATAAACAACTTTCAATTTAACTTTTGATGTCACTGGTTTTTGTTATTATAGTTGTTTTTGTTGCTGTTGCAACATTTTAGCATCTTAAAAACTACAACTTCGCTCTTTGCTGTTTTAGTTTGTTGGTTATTTCCCTCTCCCCAAGGACACTTGTCAGTATAGGGACAAATTTAATACTTTTCTCAGTTCAAGCGAACATACGCATGGTTTCACATACTTATATGTACACACACATAAACACACTTCTTTAGACATAGTTAACGTTTAGTCAAATGTCAACATACATACAGACATACATATTTTTCAAAGTTGTCCTTTACAGCCTAATGTTTTGCCAGAACAGTATGCTCTGTGTATGACTTTGATGGTGTATAGCTTTGATAAAATCTGGCCTAGAAGTCAAATGAAATTTAATATCACTCTGTTATATTTTTAGCGTTTATAATTTCGTGAATGTTTGCATGTATGAATGTGTGATTGGCAAATGTAATTTAAATCAGTTTTTGTGTGAAAGAAATAAATTAAAAAATTGTTTACTTCAAAAGTTAAATTTCATGAAAGAAAGACTAAAGCACTTGCAGAATATTTTGTATTGTATTCTTTAACACATTGACTGCCAGACCAAATTTTGTACTGTTTCCCAGGGTGCCAAAATTATTTTTTTCTATTTTCATGTTTTATATGAAATAACGGTCATTGTTAGGTGTTGAGTTGCGTTTCTACAACTTTTGGAAGTGCTAGAAAAGAATTAGTCCTGGCTATTAAATATCATAGCCACGGCACCCTATGTAAAGATAGACGTCTATCTGTTTGCCAAGTGCCGTAGCTATTATTTTCAATAGCCAGGAAGAAGAAAGAAGTGTTATAAAGTTAGCAGTACTGTATATAAATATATATGGGACGTTTCACGTCAACCGGCCACCTCCGTCGCGAGAATTTGTGCAGACGGAAAATAAAGTTTTGGATCCCAAAATTTTCGTTTTTTTCAAAGCTTTTGAAAGCCCAGTAGCGCTTTTAAAAATTTCAATATGAAAATGTTGTAAAATGCGCCGAAAGGGGTCGTAAAATAATTTTTTTTTTTAATATTTTGGCGCAAATTGCATCACCCGGGGGTTTGGGGGGTCGCTGATCACGAATCTGAAGCCAAAATTTGAGAATTCTTAAATCCAAGATGGCGAATGCACACATTATGGGAATATCCTAATTTTGAGCAAGTCGAAAAAATACAGCTAGAGTTGTTCAAATTCGTCCAAACTTACACATATAGCTTGGAAATACTTATTAAGGTATCATGCCTGCATAGTTTGAGAAGCCTACCGTTATTTTTTTGACTTTTAGCTATTAGAATTTTCCCACACTGAAATAGTTTTTATTATTTCTCAAAATAAATGGCTATAAAATCTAAACAAACCAAAAACTCCTCAAACCAAGTTCACTTAGCACTAAGAGTGTTAATAAGCTTTTCGTTTTGTATTGAATTTTGTTTCTAGAGGCTGTGCATTTTTCATGACGAGGCAAAATAACAAAAAACTACTGGCTATGGAAATCCATAGCCACAAGCCTGAATGAAACTGTACTGGCTATTGAAATCAATAGCCATGGCAGCCAATGTGTTAAGTGAGAGCATATGATCAAAATTTCTCATCCATAGAAACCAATAATACATTCGTGCTAAAAGTTATGGATTTCTTTCCTAACTTTGAGACAGACTTTACAAATTAATATTTATAAATATTTTTTCTCTTATAATAATCTTTATTTAATTTCCTACATCAAACGATTTCCAGAGCAAATATTCCGCCCTTAAAATATAACAAAAAACTTATTTGTAGAAAAATTCATTAAAATTTTCTTAATTTTTCTATATTTGCAAAATTAAATTCCGTTTTTGGACAAAAACTTTTAAATTCTAACCACATTATTGCAAAAATCAATAGTTTGGAAGTTAAATAGATTTGCCTTTCTAAAGTCAATTTTTCAAGTTTCAATCGAAAACCTGGGTTACTACAGATTCCTAATTTTTTCTTTTTTTTTTGAATCTTATTTGCTTTTCCTTTATTTTACAAAAATGGACAAAGGACAAAAAAAAAAAAAAGAAATATTAAACTTTGCACATTTCAATAGAAAAAACTTAGGGAAGGTTTATCTGCAGAATTAAATCCTCTACCGTTTGATTGTGTATAATCAATGATCAAGAATAATCTTACCTGCACTGCACAACATAATTACCAACTCTTTCATGTAATGTTGATGAAATTTTATTAAAGTTACTCACCTGCAAAGATATAAATGAAAAGTGGTATTTAAAAAATTATTTTATGCAGGTTTTATATTTGTTATTGAACTTGAGCATATTTCAAACATAAAATTCATAAATAGTACTTTTTGGTAACTATTCACAAAAAAACGAAAAATAACATTCCAAAGAGTGATGTAACGTCTGATGCATCAATTTTCATGCCGGTCTTTCTAGTTTTCAAAATAAGTTTATATAGAATGTTTTGTACATCTGAATTTCTTCATTTAAGACTGCCTCATTAATGAAAACTAAGAACTAGGGATATAATAGCGACGCATGATACGAAAAGTAGAATGATTCAATTCTCCTACGAAAAGTAGGTTGTTTTATATTCTTGGAAGAAAAGTAGGACGTTTCAGAATTTTTAACAAAAAGTATGATGTTTCATATTTTTTTATGAAAAGTAGGATGTTTTTCATTCTTGGACGAAAAGTAGGACGTTTCAAACTTTTTTACGAAAAGTAGGATGTTTCATAATTTGTTACGAAAAGAAGGTTGTGTTAAACTTTTAGACGAAATATAGGATGTTTCATATTGAACGACAAAAAAAAGGGTGAATCATATCATAAGCGCATATAAAAATTTGTTAACTTAATTTATGTATTTCAATGAACCTTAACCTTCCCTGTGAGCTTCTTTTAGTTTATGTATGTATGTATTCTCCTTTAACTCCTAGGAGGAGCAAGGGCTTTTAGTTTATGCATGACATAAAATGCTCGTTTCACAAACAAATCTGCTTAAATTTTTATAGTTTTGATACCCGAATTAAACATACATTAGCAATGATGGCTAAAATAAAACGTGGATTAGCCTAAACAAAACTACAGCAAACGAACAATCACATAACAGATGAATATGATTAAATTCAGAATGTTTTCAAAAATGATTATCCGTAAAGTATAACCCTATTTCTATCCTTGGATACTTGTTGTGTTTATAGCAAACCGTCTAAAAGAGCCAAAAATTAGTGTTTGACGTGAAACGTGTATTCTATTAAGGGGCGTGGCACCGCGTATCTAAAACATTATGGTTATCGTTTCTAAGTGCAAACCCTATCTCCATACCAAATTTCATAAAAAATCGATGCGGTGGCTTGGACGTGAGAAATTTTTTTCTATTTAGGGGCGTGGTACTACCCACTTAAAAAAAAATATCCTATGCACTGCTGCTCTTCACAGCCTTTCCAGCAAAAAAATCAAGTGAATATGTTGAAATTTAGGCATAGAAAGGGACTGAACCGATTTCGTTTACCTCGTTATATATAGATATGTTATATTTTCTCATCGTTCTTTCGCTTAATAACTTATACCTGATATTAATATTTCATTTACATTAGGAAATTGATGTAACAAAATAAGAAACACCCTAGTTTTTGCCTAAAATACTCTGCCAACATCAACGTCAACCTAGTTTTCGTGCAAGGCATCGAAACGTCCTAGTTTTCGTCCAAAATGTTCAGACATCCTATTTTTCGACATTAAATTTTAACGTCCTACTTTTATACACAAAACTTCGAAGAAACCAAGTTTTCGTCATATATAATGAAACAACCTAGTTTTCGTCCAAATAAGTTTGAAACGTCCTACTTTTCGTCCAAGAATTTTTGAAAACCTAGTTTTCGTAGGAGAATTGAATCATCCTACTTTTCGTATCATGCGTCGATAGGATCCCGCCTTAGATTCTGTGTCCAAAATCCCAGGAGTAACGCCAATGGGACCCGGAATATTCGGAACTTTTGAAAAAACTGATTTATGTTAAAAATTCAATAGTTTTAATTACACAGTGCTACAAAATTTCAAAAAGTTTAGACGATTTTTAGGAAACTTAGTAGATATTGTAGGTCTCGATGAGTACTTAATTTGCCTATACCTACTTTAAAATTGTAATATACCCTAAAAATCTTAAGTTACTCTTAAAAAACTGTTTTTGGCTAGCTTTGTGTACTTAAACATAGGCGCTAGTGAGTCTTATGATCTATAGAGTAGAACGGGGTAATGTCGTGCACTGAACTTTGACATGCTCGTGAAGCCGTACATCTCAAGCGAATGCGACGAGTAAGCATCCGATCGAAAGATAATTTCGTTGGTTACATCCATGTGTAACAACATTTGTGTAGCGAGAAATTGTGTTTGTGTAAGTGAGGTAAAAAAAAATTTGCACGACATTACCCCCCTCAAAATTTGTGGGGTAATGTCGTGTATTGTTTTCCGAGTATAGCAAAGGTACCAAAATGTGTGAGAAATGATAGGTAGTGGTTCTATTAGAGGAGATTTAGCATTATCATGTTTTTATTCATTATTGTACAAGTGTGAAATACATAATATGTTGTGTAGAGTAGAACGGGGCAATGTCGTGCACTCAACTTTGACATGCACGTAAAGCCGTACATCTCAAGCGAATGCAACGAGTAAACATCCGATCGAAAGATAACTTCATTGGTTAGATCCATGTGTAACAACATTTGTGTAGCAAGAAATTGTGTTTGTGTAAGTGAATGTGCACGACATTACCCCAATGGTCGTTTTAAAGGTCAACTTCGATAACTCGGTGAAGCCCAACATTTTTTCGAAAACCAAATGCTTCTTTTCTTTGGCACGATATTTGGTTTTAGAAAACACTTACCTGGTATATTTTCCCGCAAGGAAAGTTATTTTTCTGACCCGATGAAAAAACACTTTTATCGTCCCGAAAGCGTGCGTTTTGAAAAAAAGGTTACTCTGTAGAGACGAACTGGTGAAAATTGCTAGTATTATATGCATAAGCTCAGTAGGTCAGCAGGTCTCTACCTTACAAACAGAAGGTAAATCATTCAATTCTTTGGACTAAAACAGCCAGTGCACGACATTACCCCCTGCACGATATTACCCCGTTCTACTCTACATATAAAATTCTTAATTTATAAATAATGCTTGCCCTATAGTTTCCGTTTAAAAGGACTGATTCAATGAAAATGATTTTAAGTGATGCTTATAAAGTGAGATGTTTAAAAAAACTAATTATATCTACAATTGTCAATCAATTTTTATAAATAATAGTTTTATGAGAAATTGTATGCACTTTATGAGTAAATTAAAATTTATATGCCTTACCTTTCAAATGGTTAAACAGTATAAAGCGAAATTTTTTTTTTTGCATATTTAAAATTTTCTCTAAAATATCTTCACATATTTTCATAGTATATATTCTTAAAATAACCAAAAATTCTTCTTTCCAAATCAATATTAAAATTTAAAATAGGTTAAAAAATACCTTAGTTACAAGTTTTTAAGAGCAAAAATTCATCCAAAACAGTTTTTAAGGGTAACTAAAGATTTTGTATTACAATTTTTGTTCGAAAATTACTCTGACTTTTATTTTCATTTTATTTTTGGAACATTTTATAATTTCTACGAATCCTGATTGCTTTTTTGAATCCCAAAAATTCCGCGATTTGTAAAGACCCTTATATCAGGACACTGCTTCGGTACATCAAAACCTCCTATAAGTCAAATAAAAATATTATTTTGCAATCAAAGCTAGAAATTTGGTTTTTATTAGAAACTATTGTTTTGACGTTCTAAAGCCATAAAACATCGTGGAGACATGTCAAGATCATAACACTGTGCTCGAAACGGAGCAATTTTTTTTCTAACATTGATGGAACCCAAGTAGTAAACATAATTCGGGTATGCTGATTTCAATTGTTATAGTCATTTTTATGGTTTGGCTTTTGTTTTTGAGAAATTCAATTTTGAAAATTTGACTAAAAAAAAATTTTAATATAAAACAGGTAGTTATTTTTTTTTTTAATTTCAACAATTTTTTCGACAGATACCTATTCAGTTTGGTTGAATTTTTTTCCTTTTGTAATTTATTGAGTGCTCGTCACCACCAAGGTGCTGCAAAATATTTAAAAAAAAATTTCTTTAGAGTTTTTTACACGCATAAAACTGTTTTTTTACAAATTTATTCTTTTTTGATTTTTTTATGAAATTCTAACATTAAACGACAAAAAAATATCATTTGAGGGGTATGGGAGCAAAGGCAAATGCATCTGAGAATGCCATCTAGTTGCATTTGATGTAAGCTTGTCTTCAGTGAAATTTGCAAAACCAAATACGTCCCTACAATCTCCAATGGAGATTGCTGCCTTTGTTTTGATTACTAAACTTTAATTTTATTTTTTTCACCATTTTTATTGGTTTTAGCAACTAATGAAGTCATGCACCTAATTTCAGCGAAATCGAAGGGGGTGTTGCAGTTTGATTATTACAAACCCAGCAATGTCAACTTGATTGAAACAAACACGATAATCTCCAAATTTCTAACCGAATTTGTCCATAAACTCCTTTGAGGATTTGGTTCCAACTGGGCTTACATTCTCATCCAACTCTATTCTACGGATTTGTAAAACATACAGTATACTCAATTCGTGTATCTTCAGAGATACACATTTTTGTTAGTTTTCACATAATTGAAAAAAGTGGAGATTTTCGCCTTTGCTTCTATACCCCTCATTTATTCGTATGTCAGTGAATAATTTTATCGGTTGGTCATATTAAAGTTAAAAATCTAAAAAAATTAATAACTGTGCCAAATTTAACAAAGTAATTTTTGAGGAAAATTTACTATTTCCGTCAAGCAAGCGTGGTGGGAAACCACTGAAGTGTGTCATTTATACTTTGGTGAACATATACATACGAGCAGATCACGATGTAGAATGCGCCCCGTCTATTATATGTACAGGATGCTTGGAACATTATCCAGAAAAATGTTATGCGTGCTTGAGTTCTAGTAATAGATTGAATAGAAGGAAATAAAAACAATATCAGTAAGAATATGGAGCTTACAAAATTTATTCAGCTGCAATTGCCGTAGTCAGGATATATTCCCATTCTAATCAGACCAATGCCATTGAGTGAATATTTGCAACCATCATGGGAGAGCTTTGAAAAACCATCTGGATAATCGTTATAACTATCAAATGTAACTACACAATGCAACCATATCGAAGGTACGCAAAATTGTTTAGATATGATTGTACGACGTCTCAAGTTTTCGCAGCGATAGTCGATTGCCTTAGCCAAGGAACAAAAACAAGTGAAGAAGAAGCATCAGAAGTAGAATAAATTTGATAAAAGAAATAAGTCCATGTAGGCGTGAACACTTAATATGTTGCAAAAGTGAAAAATTTGATCAAACTGAATAGGTATCTGTTGATAGGTAATGGTAGAAATGGAAAAGTAAATTATGCTTTCCACCAGAAAAATATATAACTATTTTTACTTTATAATTCTAGTAAAAACATTTGTGTTTGGACAAACATTTGCTTAACATTCAAATTTTATACCTGACTGGTTTGTAATTGTAAGTAAAAATAATATTTTTCTGTTTATCACACGGATGGACTCCGGTTCGAACCCTAGTGCGGTCAGTTTGTTTCTTTTTTTTTTGCACTTTACGGTCAGTTAAACATCACTTAAATTTTTTCAAAAAAATTACTTTGCGTACTGTAGGGTTTTTCGAAAATTCTAAATTTACTAAAACAGAATGGAAAAATTTATTTTATTGGGAAGTTGTCACTATATTGACTTAAAATACTCGTGAAAGTTAGTAACAACCATTTATTTTCTCCATGTAGGTACTGATAACCTTGAAAGTATCTCAAAAACTATGATATTATTAGTAGTAATTCAGCCAAAATCTTTTAAAGGGATTCATTTGAAATTGGAATTGAATTGTCATACTTGAATATACATAGTAATCTTCGGAAGACACTACTGCAGACTACGCTGAAAAGTTGTAACACAATGTTTGATAATTTTTCTTAGGGTGTTAATTCAATATTCTTTTTTTTAGCTTTTTTTTAAACACTTTTGATGGGATTGTTTCTTGTTACATCTGAAAGGCCCAAAAGTTCAAGATCGAATATTAAAAATTTCTTTTTTTCCACATTTTCGTTCTTAAATTCATAAATAAGCAATAAAAAAAGAGAGTTTGATTTAATGTCCTTAGGTCACATCAGCAGCAACTTTTTATGTAAATTGCATAATGCACGCAATAGCATGCACATAAATGAGATAGCACGACATACATGCAGAAAATATACCATATGTAAAGAGAAATAAAAAAACAAAAACTACGGTCCTTTTGCAACAAAGTAAAAACTACAACAATTATAATAATGCAACAGCAGAGCAGCAACAACAACATTAGCACAGAATGCACAAAATAAAGAAACCCTTCCAAAGCGAAAGCAAAAGGATCATTGCTGCCACCACTGGGAGCAACAACAACAGCAACGAAAGCAACATTTTAATGGAATGCAACTACAAAAATATTGCATCCACCAACAACGATTTGCCGGCAACAACCAATAACGACAGTAACAACAACAAAAACAACAACTATAAGAGCAGCAACATTTGTGATGAACTACTTTCTTGTTGCATTCAGCATTTGCAGTCGCAGCTGCTGCACTATAGAGGGCGTTCGCATCAACTGCAACAAGGAAGTGGAAAGAGAAAAAGAAAAAAAAAAAGAAAAGACGACGAAAATAAAACCCAGAAAATCCACAAAATAAAGAAATAAAAGCCGAAAGAAGGCGAAAGCAAAACTCTAAACCGGAAACTGACGAAACGAAATGTTCGTTGGCAAAGCGCGCTCGTTTTTGTCTCCGATGATGACGACAACAATGACGAACAACAGCAGCTGCAGTAGGAGTTACATTGTTGTATTTGTAGTAGAGTATCAGGGATGGTCAGCGAAAATTTCATTAAAATAGTAGTAGGTACTTAAATCAACTTAAAATGCACTAAATTTGTACTTTTCGTACACTTCACCAAGTGTATATTCACTATCGCGGAGAAGGAGGCTCCGCATGTGTAGATCAGCATGATCAGCGTCATCTCCTTAGTCGATAAAGCCATGACCGTCTGACGGTCCGCATGGCTAACAGTATGTCTGTGGAAATATTTTATATGGGAAAGCTAAGCAAGATAATTCAATGAAATTTCGCACACAATATCCTTCATCAACACGAATATGCTATCCGTTTCATTGCATCAGGTCATCTTTTCTATGAACTCGGCTTAGTAATAATTAGGAAAAGGGTCTAAAAGGCTTCATAACCCAACAGGATGCAATATTCAAACTTTAGGTGTATTTTTCACGACAATGCAACCAAATACACATAAATACTAAGGACAGTTAGCGATAGCTCTGAGCAAAAACTTGACGAACTTTACTGAAAAGGTTTTCTGAGGTAATCCTACTAAATTTCACTCAGGCACTTAGAACAGTAAATTCAAGCTCTGAGAAAAAACAAGTCGAGCTCAGACAAAAAGCGTGGCACGTTACCTCCTGAGTCGATATAGTCATGTCCGTCTGTCTGGCTGGATGGCTGGGTGTGGGTGGAAATATATTTTTTGGGAAAACTGAGCAAGATAATTCAATGAAATTTGCTACACTGCCTCCGTCGTCAAAGCTAGCTCGTAGGATTGAAAACGAAACAAATCGGTCCACGGACACACCTACCGCCCATACAAAAATTATATTTAAAATGAAACTTTAAGAGTAGTTTTCACGACAATGCAACCAAAATACACATAAATACTACGAATCGTAAGCGCGAGTTTTAAAAAAAAAATCTTGGTGAATTTGGACAAGAGGGCGTGGAACCTCCCATACAAGCAAAAGCTTCAAAACGCTATACTGAAAGCGTTTTTTGAGATAATCCAACTAAATTTTACTCTGACACTAAGAACTATAAATGCAAGCTCTGAGCAAAAACTGGGTGAAATAGGACAAAAAGGCGTGGATAAGAGGAGATGAGAGTCCAGATGATTGTTGCTTATGTATTCGAAAGATTTTTTAAAGATTATCTAAAGGCCATCGTAGTTCGAACTTTGAGCCAAAAGAAATAACTGAAAGAGTAGTAAAAGTACTTTGTAACTTTGTGGTGAGAAGAAAAGGTACAGAAAATTCTCAACACATCCCTGAAATGTCATCGGTCTGTGCATGTATGTACATATTCCTGTGTGGGTGGGTGTGTACTACATAATGTCTACAGCAGCACTAAATGCTCTACATATGAATTGTTGCAGTTGCTGTGGTTGTAGTACCTCTAGAAGTAGCGCGGTCGAAGAATTGTTAGTGTAGTAGCGATATTCAATGCGCTGAAGCGAACTTAAAATTAGAACTCAGTGTTTTTTTTTTTTGTCTTATTTCGGAAATTTGCCGCTGGCATTTAAGATACGATTCCTTTTTTTTTTTTTTCTTGTGATTATTATTTGCTTTATGTATAAAAGGGTTATATGTATATATGACTATAAAGAAATATATACATATTTCCCATATATATATGTGCTTATATGAATACATATTCAACTTTTGTAAATTTGTTGCTACAATGTGTGCATGAAATGCATTTTTGATGTATCAGCGACTAGACTGGAATTTATTGCAGCTTCCTGTTGAATTTTGGTTTTTGTTATTATTTCAAAAACTTTTTCCGAGAGCATCAAGTTTTCTTCCCTTATCGTTCGTTTTGTTTTTTTTTTTCTGTTTTTTATCTGACACATATTAAAAACTTAAAAATAATATTTTCTAGTTATGCATTTCTTTCTCTTCTTCTGCTTTTCTCATGTGTCAAAATGACAGCTAAAGTGTTGTGGGTATTTCACTAGGACATGCATATTCACGCGCGCATACATACATACGTATCGTACACCCACAGACGCAGCAAACATGCATATGGGGGTTGAAAAGTAGAAAAAAAAGACACTTGGATGGACGGGTGACGCTGTTCTTTGCGGTTTTGTTTTAATTTGTCAAAAGTTTTTGGGGGTGAATTCTTTTTAACTTTTCTTTAGAAATTTATTACTTTTGAAAATTTAAATTGAAATGAGATATTTTTATATGTAGGTGCATATCTGTGTATGTATGTATGTACTTTGTGCCAATATGCTGAAAGCTGGAAAATTTTCAAATGTTGTTGACGTCGTCTTTTTAATTACGAAATTAATCCAAAGTTTGAAAAAGATTTACTCGTTCTTAAATAAAAAATTTAAGAAATTTTGAATTCAGTATATATGTATATAATTCGCTTTAAGAAGGTGTCAGTTTTGTTTTGTTTTGTTGTTAAAAAATAGACCATTAGTTTCATTTTAAAATACATAGAAAGCATATTTAAGAGTAACAACTATGTGAATCATTTACGAAATTTCTTACGAGATCATAAACGTCTCGAGGTAGCTTCAACTAAATAAAATTAACTTCGTAAAAAATGGAATATATTTTAAGTGGATAAAACCTCGAAATATGTTCGTAAAAAGATTATAGGTTGCATGAAATTGCTCATCACTTCAATGAAGTCATTGTCATATCCATTTATTCTGATGGTCGCAAAATTGCAATTGTTCTGCCATTGCAAATATATCACAATCCCCATTGAATATCCTCCTAAAGCGATCCCACCTTTTCTCAGTCAAATTATCGTAATGGTCACTATATCACATTTCCACTTGCATTAATTAGGAGATTTAGTTTGTATAGGCTTAGGCTTAGCTTTGCTAAGATATTACGGATTGGTTAACCAAAGTAGTCCCTTTTCTAAGTTTATTGTATCTTGGTTTATATGTTGAGTGCAATTTGATTATCAATTTTTGTTTATTTTTAGTTAGTAAGAACTGCTACCTTTATTATACGTATTACTATGCATATGTTGACATATTATTTAATAAAAAGAGAATCGAGTTGAACTGAATTTTTAAAATTATAAACAATTGAAAATGAAGATTTTTTTGCATCACATACATTTCAGATTAAGATTATTTGAGCTTTAAATAATGTTTAAATTTTAAAGACTTGATTTTGCAACAGCTTACTATTAGTCCAGGAATAATCTTTAAAAGCACCTAATAAGATTATAAGCTATGTAGCATATAATTTCCTAGTATTCAAAGTTTATTTGAATGGATTAAGTGCAAAAAACTTTTAAGTAGTAATGCTTATCAAGGGTTTTTTATCTTCACTACTATGCAAAATTATTAAGAATAAGCCGATATGAAATGTCTGCTACGTAATAAATAAGTGCAGTAGATTTCTTAGAAATTTTGGCATATTTTGTAGGTCTTTAACTGCTGTTGCTGATGATAAATTTGTACTTATTTTTGTGTTGTTTCCAGAAAATTTGTATTACCTATTTGTGTTTTTTTTTTTCTTTTTTCATCTAATCAACGAGGGGATGGCGCGGAATGGGGGGTAAATTTATTTTTTCTTTCAATATATTCTTTTTCTAACTTAATACAGTTTGCGATTAATTTTTCCGGTCATTAGTCTTTGAATTAGCGTCGGCCAAACAAGTCAGTCCCGAATAAAAACAGAATAAAAAATAAATGGAGTATTTTTGAGAGTTTTTGGATCTCTGTAATGAAGACAAAAATGGAATATTGACACGTATTGAGAATGAGAAAAAAATTTGGGCTTATCGTTATGAACCTGAGTCTAAACAAGGCTCTATGCAGTGGCACAAATAAGGCACATCACCTCCTAAGAAGTTAAGTATATCACAGTTGGGTTGAAAAATAATAACGACAGTCTTGGAAAGGATCCTGCTGATCGATTACAGATGTAAGGGTTTCTCCATGACCAAAGAATATAGTAAGTTCGGGTAATGTGATATAGGCATTTTTGTTTTTTAAATTACACGTAGTTACCAAAGCATAGCTGCTATCACTTTATGTATTGTGTTTTATTGATGTATTGTGCAGTATATTATGATTTTGGAGTTCTTTAGCGTGGGCCAATCTTAAGCTATTTTAATAAAATTGAAAAAAGGCGAAAAAAGTTAAGAAAAAAAATTGGCGGGTAATGTGATATACTATATCGCATGGACCAACAAATTGCATTTTCAGCAAAAAGATCATCGTGTTATAAAGATACTTTTGTTGTGGAACTTTTACTTCAGGTAAGGAGTGATAAACATTACTAAAATCGCTTTTACAAAGCTTTAGCTCATTTTTCTTAAAAACTGTGGCCTTTATCTAAAAATGTTGGACCAACAAATTGTTAATAAGGTAAAACGTTTTAAATTTGGGCCAAAAGGCCATCGTGTCAAACATTTTGCATTGCAAGTAGAACATCAAATATTTTCGGTGCCAGAAGTGCACTATTTCACATTACCCGAATTTCAGTTTTAAAACAATCAGGTTATTTTTGAAAAACACACTCCAGCAAATAAAAAATTCAATTGATTTATGGTTAGGGATATTCACCCACTAGCAGAATTTAATACTGCGGCTATGATATCCATTTTAGTTTAGGCTAGATCCTAGCATAAATCACACACAAATAAAGTTTTGATTCACTGCTTAAATCGATTTTACCACACTGAAGGCAGAATAAATAAAGGTGGGCGCTCAAAAACTTGCAGCACATTTCTTTTTCAGTTTCTGTGGTGTTGGCGAAAAAATCATAATCGAGAGTTGTTTATTTAAGGAAATATGCTGGTATATCACATTACCCGCCTATATCACATTATCCAAAGTTACTCTACTACGCTTAAGCCTTAGAGCGGCTCAAGGAAGCCATCAGATAAAAAATAAGGGAAAAATTGACCACATGTGTTCTCCTTCTGCAGGACGCCCTGTCCACAAGAGTTGTCGTTGCGATTGCCGCCCCTGCCCGACCTAACCTGTTTACTATTATTTATTTCCGAAGATGATAACAAATTCAATTCAGCAACTTCAGCCTATTTCGACAACAAAGATAAAACATTTTCGATGGTATTTGTAAGTACTTATATAAGAGATCTGAAAAATGTTTAAAGGTTATTTAAAAAAATATATTGAAACGGAATATAATTGTATGTTCAATTTGAACCTCCTTCGCTTTTATTCAACTCCCCTCGTATATGTACTATATTATTCAGTTTTTTTCCAGTTATTTGGTAGTTCGGTTCCATAATATTATCTGTTCAAAAGTAGTTATTTTTAACATAACAAGCAAAACAACAATATTCATAAAAAAAACAAAAACTTTTTTTTATCTTTTCCAATATCTTAAAAGTTTTTTCTGCTTTTATCCTAATAGGCATAACGATCAAATGAGTTTTGACCCATTTATGTAAATTTCGGTTAAATGGGTTACTAATATATTTATGAAAATCTGGGTTTAAATTTGCATAGCTTCAAGTAAATGATCACTTAAGCGTTATATGCACTTCAGTGAGAAGCAATTATACGTAAAATACTGTTTATGTGATGCGTGGTTACAAAAGAGACCTTATTTTGCTAGAGGTCAAATTTGAGTATTTGATAAAATATAAAATTTTGAGGAGAACACAGAATAAATCGAACAAAAATGTTATGCAGTGTGTTGAATTCTGTAGCTCAAAAAAGATAATTTTGTTTAAAGTTTGAAAATTTTCGTTTAAAGTTCATTAAGTTCGGTAAAATTAATTTTTATACTACTTAGTGATCAATATGCCAATTCAAATCAGCTCCTGTTTATCCTGAGATACGAAGGTAGCGTTTCATGTCAAAAACCCAAAACATGAAACCTAAACCTATGTTTTGATCTGTTCTGAAAATTTTATCTGGCAATATAATTCTTCCTCTGTCACAACGGGTCACATAGGTATAGGTTTCGAATTTATGATGTCATCTTGAACTCTGTATGGAAAAATCGTATAATACAGAAGCACTTGCATAAATTTTATTTAAAAAATTTGGAAAATTTGCTAACTTCTTTATATTTCTAGAAAATAAGTATTTATGGGTGAATGTGACGAAATTACGAAAAACACCATGACATTGTTTCAAAATTAATATTTTTATTAATGATTTACATCCCGAAACCAAAAAGAAGTCCTGATAAAGTTTAAACGCATGAAAACTACCAAAAATGTACCCTTCGACATGGTCCTTTTGCCAATCAAGCTTTTTCCGCGCTCGATCTAGCCAAATACAATATTCCACTTATGTTCTGCGTGTGGACATATTTAAGTTCCATAAGAATAGTTGCTTTTTTCGTGCAGCAAGCCGAATTCTGACGATGCTCGTTGGTGGCATTATCACTATTTTCCCACGCATTTTTCATACTCCTTAGGTAATCCTAAATAACCACTGTTATTTCGCCGCGTTAGACATGGAAGGCTTCCGCGCCGGATTCTCACGATAATCGCCAAGACCAAGACTGCTTTGCTTAATGCTAAATTATTCATGAAATATCCCCTCCGTCATGATTTTGCTGCTGCAAATGAGTCGTGTAGATTTCAGGGGTTTTCCAAACTACTTATGATCTAGATGGAATCCACCGGTTACTGGACCATTTCAACAACTTCTGAAATTCAAATTTTCATATCCCGCAATTACGGTATTTCGATACATGCACCCATATACGTATCTATATCAGCAATTAGGCAGAGTAAAACTTTTAAATTTATAAGTAAATATATAATGTACCCTCGAACAAACTATCATTAACGAGTTTTGCGGTGTTTATCGAATGAGACTTTGTTACAATGAATTCTTGAAGTCTCTTTGTGATGCAATTTTTTTTCTCTGTTATTTTTATTTTTTAACCTTATTAAAACATACGTTATTAAATGTTTTCTCAGTGTATATTCTGACATTTTCTTATCTGCTTTGTCAACTTAAGTAACAAGCCAATTATAAATAAAGCCTAGACTCCTGCCACCATCGATTGTGGCTATATTATTTTATCTTCATCATCGTCATCATGGTATCATGCAAGTTAAATCTTGTTAGTCTACATTATGTAATATTTTTTAATATGCAACTTTTTGTTTTAAAACTGAAAATATTTGCTTTACTTTATTAACTTTTGATTTAGAGCCATTGCTGGTGCCCCTTGTTTTTTTGTTTCTGTTGGTTTTGCATTTTTCTTTAGCCCCACATGACATTTATCCCTGCTGTGTTTTATATTTTCAGCTTTTAGCGTTTATCACAATTGAACCCCACAGCCCTTGATTTCCTCATTGAAATATGCGAGTAGACAAATATAGCACCCTACACACTCTCTGATCTGCCTTAGATTGCGTTACACATATGTACATATATATGCTATACATCCTCCCACGCACATTTATTTTTACTGTGTTTTGTTCTTTGTAGCTACATGCGGCTTTAAAAGTCGAGGTTGCTAACGTGTTGCTTCTGTTGCCATAATTATTCATTAGGCCACCTTCATGCTGTGCAGTACGCCATCTCCTTTGCGTTTATTCTCTAATACGCGCTCGCTGTTGTTGTTTGTATGGTTAAAGTTCTTGGTTAATATTAAGTTAATATTTCTCATATCTGGGGTTTTTTTTTATATGGATTAAATTTTTAAAACAACTTAATTTTTTTTTAATAATATCTTTGATGATATGCGCTGATTTTTCTTAACTTTCTGGATTATAAGTTTCTTTTAACTTTATAATAAAACAGTGGCGTAAACGAAAAATGGAAGTTTATATTAGTTTTATCTCGCAATGAGAGTTAATTTTATATCATTGGTATAAAAGGGAAGACAACCGATAACAGTGTGAAAAAATTATGAGCTCTCAAAAATTCGCTAGATCAAATAAAAGACTTGTTCTGTTTTTAGTTAAAAAAAAATAATATCCCCAAAACGAAAAGGCTTTTCCACTTATTTTTTGGCAAATAATGTTTAACCTCTTAGAACTTTTCTCTTAATTCTTTGAAAAAGTTTGACCATAATATTAAACTAAGGATTGTACCTACTGAAAAGAAACTGCACATTTTGATATATATTTTTCTCATGGATTTGGCTTTTATGTAGCGTTAAAAAGCGTGATCAATTGTGTTTTATTTTTTTTTTTTGTTTCACTTTTTCTAATATTTTTAATACTAGATGTCGGGCTGTCGCGTATCGAATATGACGTGCGCTAGAAAGTTGTGTACTAAGAAAGAAATTTCGTACAGTTTTGCCAAAAGATACAAAATTAGTGCCAATAGTGTGAAAATATTATTATTCAGTACGAGAGTACCTGCCCTCCACAAAATTTAAAAGAAAGTGGATGGAAACTAGGTCCTGGTGACCCAAA
The DNA here is from genome assembly GCA_951812925.1 of Calliopum simillimum. Lineage (NCBI taxonomy): Eukaryota > Metazoa > Arthropoda > Insecta > Diptera > Lauxaniidae > Calliopum > Calliopum simillimum. Next base: position 147,633,446 of record OX638368.1, read on the forward strand.
ACGTAAAAGAATTGTAGTGAGTGAACTTGGCCAAAAGCTGGTACGAAGCAGTATTGAAAATTCAGTGAGTGAAGCATAGATACATTTTGAAAACTTACAAAAAATAATAAATCCTCAAAAAAAGTGAAAGAAAAGTTCAAATTTGTAAAACAAGGCTTCAAAGATTGTGTGACCATTAACTTTAAGATATGACTAAATAAATTATAATGGATGATGAAATTTATGTTCAAAATGACTCAAGAACTTTACCAGATCTCCAATTCTACTCAAAAGAGAAAAGTGGTATTGTCGGTCAGTCAATATCGATAATTAGTATAGAAAAATTCGGCCAAAAAGTTATTTTATGGCGATCTATTCCTTTTGATTTCATAAATTAGCTTAATTTTTTCAGAAAAAGCTTGATTTATGCCAAAGTGTACAGAAAGGAGTGTCTAAAATACCGCCTAATACCATTTTATAAGAAAAACAATGCACTAACAATATTTTCGCATGTCCTTGCCACTGCACACTACGCCTGAAAGAGGATAATATAAATTTCGTTGCGAAAGAGATGTGTACAGCAGTTTAATGAAAAGAATCAAACATAAAATTCGATTTAAACTTAGAGAATATAATATATTTTTTATTATTTTTATTGAAAAGGGAATTAAACTATTTATTTTCTTGGTATAAAAATAGTTAAAAGAAAATATTCGTAAAATGAGATAATAAAAGTGCACAGTTTCTTTTCGATAAAGTCCATATGATTTTCACAGCACAAAATCGAATCCTTAAATAGTTTTATTTACTGATGAAATTTAAAATGAAACCTTTTCAGACTTAAACTTAAATTAATCAATAGAAAATATACTCAGACACAGACGAAACTCCATTTCACATGTCTTCTTTCGAACACGAAGATACTCAGTTTTTTCACAGTTTTTGTTCTGTCCAATAAAGCATAAATCTGCCAAAGGCATTGGTTTCACCAACAAAATACGGCGTGAGTGGGTGCATTGCAACCAATAACAACAACAAAACCAAATTGTGAATAAATACAAACATACAACCCATACATAACAGAAAAAAATTAAGAAAAAAAACACGTAAAACCGTTTGTTCGAGAACTCAAAGCCACAAGCTGGTCCTTGGGTTCTGTGCTGTGCTGTGCTGTGCTGTGCTGCTTTTAAATTCCTGCTGTTTAGCTTTATACGCTGCCAAAAAATTACTGAAAATGTTGCTGAAGATACTATCCATGTCGACGCCACTACTGCTCCTTACTCGTTTTGCTTCTTCTTCTTCTTTTTCGTTTCACCAAGATATGTGTTATCATCATAAACCATCGCTAGCTTGTTGGTTGCTGGAAGCAACATTTTACACCATGATGTGTCCTTGTGAATTTGTTTAGAGCCCAACTACTACAACAACAACACTACAAACTGGCCAATATATCCCATTTGTGCGCGCCAACACTAACACACACATTAAAGTTGAATTGCAAGGACAAAATAAGCGTAGCAGCCAGTAAAAAGGAAGGAAGCTCGGGTTGACACTTAGAGCACTGCTGCTGCTATTGTATGTGTGTGTGTTTGTGTGGTAGGAAAAATATCGCATACATTCAATCGTTATGAATATTTTATGTATTTAAAATGTTGCTCTTTTCATATAAGTATGTCTGTATGTGTTAATGTAATACAACAACAACAATAATAAAACTAAAAATATGAAAAGTAACAAACAGGCGCCGACCAAGAGACCCCCTGTGCTTGCCATATAGCTGGCGGGGTCAACTAAGGGTCATGCAGAGCGTTGAACGACAATGAATGTAGCAGATATAGAGCTCTATAGCCAACAGCATCAACTACGAAAGTTTTCTCGTTGTCCAGTTTTTGTTTTTCTTGCCAGTACTCCGTACATCCGTTTGTCACTCGTTTGGCTCAAACTGCACTGTGCTCTGGCTATAGGCAAATTTAAGTACATACTTTTTTTATTCGTTAACGATGTATCCTATTATTTGAATCTTCCCCTAAACTTTTATCTCTTTCTTCCTAATATCAGTCATAAACCGTTTCGGCTCCCACGGCTCTTAAGAGTCAAACAGAGTAAAAACAAGAAACGACTCAATCGTTTTATTTTGATATTTTTAGATACTGCGACCACTTCTAGTTCAGACGAACCTTACCGTGGAGGAAACTACACGGAAAGAAAAGTTTTATAATTTTTGTTGAGAAAATCGTTTAAAAATCTCTGAATTTTTATTAATTTTAGTTCACTTTACATATTTATTGTATTAAAAACTGCCAAGGAATTTCATTAAAATTTCAAAGTTGCTTAAATGAAAATATTACAATATAAGAAGAGTAAAAATTTTCAAACACGATACTAAAAATTATCCAACACAATAGTAAAAGTTTGTTTTTTCTTTAGCAATTTATATTAAAAAAAATAAGAAAAAATTAAAATTAAAAAAGTGTTAACCTATTTTTGGCTACACTGCAAAAATTATTTTATTTTTTGTTATGAAGTATATTTTAAGAGTAATTTGCGCCCCCCAAATCCAAATCCGTCAAAAAATCAAGTGTTCGAACACCTTATAATCCATCATCAGGAAGGTAAATATTGTCGATGCTAGTTAATAGCGGGCTTCGCATAAGCCCCATGCCGTTAAAGTTCGCAAAAATTTAACCAATTTCCCCTCCCCCGCCAACCAGGCTTAGTCGCATTTGTATGGGATTTTGTGGTATGGGCTAAATGGGCTAATCGAATACTAACTTTGCCTCATACCTGGGCCTATCAGCTATTGACAAGTATTGATTTTTAGATTGCAAATAATTGTTAGACCTTTTGGCTATAGAACCTCATTATTATTTTTACACCCTACACCCAGGGTATATTCACTTTGTCCTTCCGTTTGTAACGCAGAGAAGGAGGCGTGGCAGATATAGAAAAGTATATATATTCTTGATCAGCGTCACCTCCTGAGTCGATATAGCCATGTCCGTCTGTCTGGCTGGCTATGTGTGGAAATACACTTTTTGGGAAAACTTAGCAAGATAACTCAATGAAATTTAGTGCACAGCCTTTGGCGTCAAAGTTAGCTCGGGGTATTGAAAATGAGCAAAATCGGTCAACGGACACGCCTACCGCCCATACAAAAAATATATTCAAAATGCAACTTTTTGAGTTTTTTTCACGATAATGCAACCAAAATACACATAAATACTACGAATTGTAAGCGCAAGCTCTGAACAAAAACCAAGAAAATTCAAACAAGAGGGCGTGTCACCTCCCATATAAGCAAAAACTTCAAAACGCTATACTGAAAGCGTTTTTTGAGATAATCAAACTAAATTTTACTCAAATGCTAAGAACTATAAGCTCAAACTCTGAGAAAAAACTGGGTGAATTTGGACAAGAGGGCGTGGCACCTCCCATATAAGCAAAACTTTCAAAATACTGCTATGTAGGGTATTTAATGTTTGATATTGTCACTATTTTATATATTACATAATTTTTTCAAAAAAAAGTCTATCGACAAAGTATTTTCCAACCACCCCCCTCAAACTACTGGAGGGGGGGGGGGAACTGGTAAATAATATTTTCGAACAGCCAAAAGATCAAAGTTAAATAAGAAACTAACTATCTTTCTGATATCATTTACATTTATAGTTTAAAAAATTATTGGAAATCGAAAATTTTACTTTTTGATTAACCGATTTATCGTACAAAATCAAAATTTGCCATCCTGTTCAATAAAGTTTTATAGAAAAAATGTGATTTATAAATGAATATTTTCTGTTTGATACAGCTTTCCTCAAATTTTTTATGTGATTTTTTATGGAAGTTAAATTATTTATTACAAGTATGCTCCACTTTTAATCGTTATTGAATCAATAGTCACATACATACAGTATACTCATATGTGTAGGGCTTGCTTGGATTGCAAAGGGGATTTCAATAAGCATACTCTTTGTTATTATTTCCAACATATAGCGGAAAATTACAAGGGATGACATTCGAAGGCGTCGATTTATTTTGGAACTATGCTCAACCGAAATTTATATGATAAACAAATATAGGCCAGTTTATGAGAGTTAAAATAAATTTGTTAAAATTCTAATTTTGATAATTTTCATTGATTTTCTTTTGTTATATGGGTAATTCTATTCTAACGCGTCAAATCATGTAATCGTCCACTAAAACACCAATATGAGGTTCTAAAATTATAGCAAAATTTTTTTTATATACATTTAAATAGCCTTTATAAGATACACCACTTAGTATATCGCTTATTTTACATAGCTCTCGTGGAAAACCAAAAATATGAGTAAAAAAGTAACTCCCCTGGCTGTAATCATATACGTTAAGTTAGTAAAATTGTTTATGATTACAGCCAGGGGAGTTACTTTTTTACTCATATTTTTGGTTTTCCACGAGAGCTATGTAAAATAAGCGATATACTAAGTGGTGGATCTTATAAAGGCTATTTAAATGTATATAAAAAAAATTTTGCTATAATTTTAGAACCTCATAGAACCTCATATTGGTGTTTTAGTGGACGATTACATGATTTGACGCGTTAGAATAGAATTACCCATATACTGAATCGATTAAATATTACTTAGGTTCTTTTTGCTATCAAGCGGTTTAATTTCATAATGGCGAAATGTTGTCCCTCAATTTTTGGCACAAACTCAATGCACTGTGCATTCATTATCCTTGTACTGGTGCATACACTCCAAGTCAGCTTGTAATTTGGCGGAGCAGTAACTCGCTTTGTCACCCATCTACGTAGTGACAGCCTTTGTTTTGCATTTGTGTCTGTGCGTCTGAATGTCGCTTAGCATATTTATTGATTGAGTGTTTGTGTGTGTATGTGTACTCATGTAATATGTATAGTTGTAAAATGATAAAGGACACTAAGGAAGAAAGAAAAATGTAGAAAAATCCAATTTCAAGCATGATGCCAAGCAAGTGCGCTTAAAATTTAAAGTGTTACAACCAAAAGTCGCAGCAGCCAAGAAAATTTGCAACAAAAAATTCTTTAGATTTTTTACACATTTTGTCCTCTCTTTCATTGTTGGTTTGGCCAGAATCGGATGTGGGCTAGCAATGTTAGACGAAAAACAAAAGCAAAGCAACAATACCAACATGCAAACAATGGACATAAACTGAAAAAAAAACCATGAAAACTTAAATTGTTTTGTTTTGTAACGTGGTTTGTGTTAAGTAACGTGTGATTTTATAGATTTTTGTTATTTCTGTTGTATTTTATTCCTGTCACTATCGTTTTTATTTTTGTATTTTGTGATGACAAAATTTGTCCAAAAGTTTTACTCCTCAATAGTTTTTTACTTCTTAAAAGCGATATTTAGATTCAAACGAGAGTTGAAAGTAAATTTTATCAACTAACTCTATAATAAACTGGTTTGATTTGTATGAAGCAAAAAAAGTTGTCTCCACACCATATCATGAAAACTATATTTGCATAAATATACCCCACGACCAGGTTATATTCACTTTGTACATCCGTTTGCAACGCAGAGAAGGAGGCGTGGCAGGTATAGAAAATTATATATATACTTGATCAACGTCACCTCCTGAGCCGATCTTGCCACGTCCTGTCTGGCTAGCTGTCTGCCAGGCTGTGCGTGGAAACAATTTTCACGGAACGACTAAGCAAGATAATGCCATTAAATTTAGTACAATAGCTTTTTTTGTAAAAGTTAATTCGTGGGATTGAAAATGAGCAACATCGGTCGACGGACACGCCTACCGCCCATTCAAAAAGTGGATTAGCGGACATAATCCCCATCATGGTATTGGGGGCTATGTTCCCATTGGGATTATGTCTGACAAATTTAATTAAGATTGAACAAAATTTTTGCAATAATCCATTTTAAAAATTTATATAATAATAATTGGATATTATAGACTGATCCGCGGCCGAAGGCTGCCGCGAAGCCGGTTTTGGATTTTGGGGAGTTTTAAATCCTGAGCTGCGGACGTCGGCCACCAACTTACCCCTATTCTTATGTTAAGTTACTGTGGCTAGCAAACTAAGTGTTGGATTAACTATAGACTGAGCTGCGGCTATTGTCAATAACAAAATAAGGCGATAGGAGATATCGTTATGGGGATTATGTTCGTTGTCTTCTGGGAATTATGTTATGGCACCCGAAAAATATACTCAAAACTCAACTTTAAGAGTATTAATTGCGGAAACGAAAGCAAATTAAACACAAATGCTAGGGATAATAAATACTCTGAGCAAAATTTACGTGAATTTGTACAAGATGGCAAGGCACTTCGCATGTAAGCAAAAGTTTCAAAATACTATACTGAAAGCGTTTTTTGAGACAACCTCACCAAATTTCATACGAACACTAAAATAAATATAAATTTAAGCCTTGAGCAAAAACAATGTGAATTTGGATAAGGGGGCGTGCCACCTGCCATAGCTGTAAAAGTTTCAAAATGCTTTATGCCATGATCATCTAAATTTTTTCGAAATTTGCAATTGGGTTCTCAGATTTTTATAAAAATTCACACAGCTATTTTAAGTGCTCAGCATGGAGACCTCTCATTGTAAGTTTTGCGAAAACAAATTTTTTGCAAGTTATGGCCTGGAACTTCAGAGTGTCCAAGTACCTAGTGTTTTTGCGAAAAGTCGATCCAAGTCCCGCCATTTTGTCAAAAATAAATTTTTTCAAATTTTGTTTCCGTATTCTTGTAGCATTTTAAACGTTATTTTAATTTTCAGTTTTAAATTTGGAAAATTTTCAAAATTTACAAAATGGCGCCCATTTTTTGAAAAATCTTATAAGTTGATTATCTCAAAATAATGTTTTTTTTTTTTAATTTTTTTTTTACAGAAAAGTGGATAAAAAACAAAAATTTTGTAGAAGACTTGTTTTGCGCTAAATGGAGAGCCAAGGGAATGTCTTTTCTAAACTTTGTTTTGTGGTTTGATTTACACCCACTAAGTGGCCAAAAAAAAAAAATTTCAAAGTACAAGAATATAACTTCCATTGCTTAGAAAATACAAAGTATACAAAAAACCAATATTTCCTATATAAATCATAAAAATAAGTATTGACGCAATGACGTCAATGTTTTGAAAAATCAACTTTCCAAAAAAAATTTTTTTTTTTGCTTAGAAAAAAAGGGGGGGGGGGCTTTGAAGGTTCAGAAAAAAAAATTACGAAAATATAACACTTTCGAACGAGCCATTGAATCTATCAATTCTTAAAATATACATTTAAATATCTAACATCTCTAGTTATTCTTCTATTGCAATGAAATTGCAAATTGCAATTTGGTAGGGTTGTTAACTTTTCTCATCGTTTCGGGGTTTGAGGTTTTTCTATTTTTTTGTTTTCATCCTCTCGTTGACAAAGTTGCGACGACCACGCTGCTTAAATTTTATTTGAATTTGCCATTTCGAAATTCTTGCTGGTTCGTTGCTTCTCCCTCTCGTCCCCTTTCAAATACACTGTTTTCTCCAGCTCCTCCAAATCCTTTTGGCATTTCAAGCGTTGATGAATGAAATGTAGTTACAGGATTAGAAATTGCATTTTCGTGCAGCGACATCTAAGGGTTTATCATTGAGTTAGCTTTAGTATTTGCGCCTGGTCGTCGGCATTGGTTAGAACCGCTGTTTGTTGTTGTTATTTTGGGTTGATGTTGCTGTTGTTGTTGCAGAAGAGCTGCATAATTAATCATATTGCTGGAAGCAGTAGTGCAATATTTTTTTTTTGTTTGTTTTTGGTTTTTTGTTTTGTAATTTTCGTCTGCTTTTAGTGATGGTTTAGGAGTTGAGTTGATTTGTTATTGACATGATGTAAAATTTGTTCCACTTTGTTCTTTTTCTCTATTTTTTCATTGATTTTTCTTTTTCTTGCTCCTTTTTTATAAATTTTACTGCGGTTATTTCATATGACCACTTTCTTGAAAATTTGAAACTAAATTGAACTGCTATGGTCTCGGTCTTGGACTGCTTTTCAGTCTTGGTAATTTATAGCTAAAAGTTTTTTCGCTCCTGTTTTGAAGATAAAATTATTTCTCAATTTGTATTTTGGCATCTTAGAAACCCAACTGCTTTGGAAAAATATGGTTTTGAAATTTTGAATACTCAAAATCTCTGAAAATTTTTTCAAGACCAAGGCCAAGACTTAATGAGCAATATCAAGACCAAGACTCAATACCAAAACCAAGACCAAGACTCATTGTGCAAGAACACGACCAAGACTTATGTGGTCTTGGTTTTTGTTTGTTCATCACTAACCCCTACCACGACTCCTACTCATCCAAAAAAATGTTTCTTGAACAAACATTGTTTCTATGATACACCCTAAAACTACCTCCCATATTTTTTTTAGCTAAAAATAATTTGAGAACTAAAGGGTTAAAACATAATTTTAAATTTTTTCTGAAATTTGGCGTTAGTTCAAGAGATATATCTGTAGTAGACAAAAGAGTTATTTTAAGCGTTCTGAAAACTTTTTAATTTTTTTTCGAATATCCTCTCTGAAATAGAGACGTTCCTTAGATGCCATTAAAAATAACAAAATAATTTAAAATTCTATGTATATCCCGGGTTCCCTAAAAATTTGAAGAAAAGAAATAATTTCCAAAAAGAAAAACTCAGACAATAGCGGCTATACAACAGGACACTTGTGCGTTAAAATTAGTGAGCTGACGCTGTTGCTGCTGCTTTCTATTGCTGTTGTCCTTTATCATTTGTTTCCGTATGGTAGACATTAAAATTGACAGACAGTTAGAAGACAGATACGAGATGGACAATTGGAAAGAGTAAGAAAGAAGGGTGTGAGTGTGTGCTTGTGATGTATATAACATACATACATATATGGATTTGTGTGCACAGTGCTGTCGTCAACATCAGCAATATTGTTTCAACTGGACGCATTGCACTCAACAGCAGTAGAAGCATGTTGAGCAGTAACAGCAATTTTCAGTTAATAAAGTCACTTAACGCTTTGAGCAGCAATGGCAAAAAAAAAAAAAGCAACAACAACAACAAAAGTGCTAAGGTTGTCACAATGTGACAACAGTAAGTGGAAAATCTGCGACAGCAGCATTTAAAATGGACAACAACAATAAAAATAAAACATAATTTAACTAACTCTTTATTTCTGTTGTATACGTAATGACATGAATGCATGTTCAACATGACGTATGAGTGACACGTATATAATTTGAACAAAATTTCGTGTGTAAATTACTTAATAATTGCGTTTACTTTGCTGGAAATTAACACTTTTTTTTTGCACTGAAATGTTAGTCATGTGTAAAGTAGATATTCATTCTTCGTGTTTTTTTTTTTTTTTTTTGCTGTACCCAAAAGGTTAAAATCTTAATAAATATCTTAGCTTGCAACACCGTAGAGTTTGTTATAACAACACAGATCCTTGAGAGCGAGTGAGTAAAAGCAAAAAGGACTATAAATTTACAGCAATTTATTTTCGCTTGCTATTGTGTGTTGCGTTGCGCGTTTAAGTAATTTTCGATTTCATTTTCGTCGTTTTTCACATCATCTGTCTTTTTTTTTTTCTTTTCTGCTTCGGCGGCAACAACAACAACAACAAAAATAATAGCAATAACAAGTAGAAAGGGTTGCACTCTCTACCCTCATAATAATAAAAATAATAAATCTTCTTTCAGTCGATATGCTGCACAAAAGTGATAATAACAATTTATTGCCGAAGTGTGCTCACCAATACAGCCAGCACTACACGCACACATACACAATAACACTTTTCTTTATATACAAATACAAAGTGCAACACAGCAATGCAGAGTAAATACGGTACGAAAAACAGAAAAGAAGATAAAGAGACAAAAAATCTGAAAAAGAAAATTAAACATAAAAAAATGAAAGGAACTGGAAATGATGATGAAATGCCGAAAGGCCGCTAGGTACTGCGATTAACCCTTTGTTATCCTAGCTAGTTTTACTAACAGCAACATGAAATGATTTCCTTTTGGAAAATATTTTCACTCTCAAAGTTATATGCTAATATGTTAGTAGAGGGCAGCGTATGTACCTCGGACCATTTCACAGTAAATCATTTCTTGTCTCTGAACATCAATTTTGCTAAAAGGCCAGTCACATATTACTTAACACAATTTTTGACCAATTTTGACACCTCCCCCTCTCCCCGGTCGTAACGCAACGTAACAAAATGCACAGATCTTCATTTTGGTTATTCGAATTTGAATTTATGTTACGTAACGTAGTTGATGACCCCTCTGCCACATGTAACACTTCGTAACAAATCTTCCAAAGTCCCCTCTTTCCTAGAGCACTACGTAATATGTCAACGGCCACTAATATTGCATTAGGTTACAAAGCTTCTGGCAGGTGATAGAGGAAATCTAGACTATCAAAAACCTTGGGATGATCTAAAATGTACCTCTGACGAGTTATAGGGTTAAAACTTGTTGACTTGTTTTACAAAAAAAAAAAAAAAAAGATGTTCTTGGGTCACTCTAACGATTTAGAGAAAATTTCTCCAAGGAAAACTTTTAGCTAATTATATTTAGTTTTTAGGAATAAATTTGTTTTTTAGGACTTAAAAGGATTTCGTAAGGTTCTGAACCTTTTAATTTCATATTTTAAATTTTTTTGTATATTTTTTGACTTTGGCGGCCATTTCAGTAAAAAAAAAGTCATGTTAACATACCCTTTTATAGATTTTTTTGGAATTATCGTTCAGTTTTATTTAATTCAGTATTGTATTTGTTTTAAAAATTTTTTAGTTTGAGGTCAGAAAGAAATACTTTTCAAGAACAATCCGTTTGAAGGCTCGCATGCGAGCAACGCGTGAGTTGTGACATAACAATATTTATTTCAGACCTCAAATAAAACATTGGTATGACAAATGCACCACTAAATTTATGGAAAGATCCAGAAGCTTCGTAGCCTTATGCAATACACCCTATATCAGAAAAAATTTGGAATGGGATATTGCACAGTGGTTCACAAGATCAACTTGAAGATCATAAGATAATACTGGCATCCAGCGATTGAATCGATATCTACAGACTTTCGCTAAAACTAAAATAACTTAATTCCAATTTTTACTTTGCAAATTTAGTAATCTGGACCACTGTAATTTCTTACAAACGACAACAACCATTCAAAAAACAGACCGAGAACTTCTCGCACTTTCCACCCATCAAGTTGAAATTTCTGAAATGTTATTGACGCCGTAACTTTTACTGTTGCGCAAAAGGCCATATAAGTTTGTGTATAGTTTATTTACTTTGTCTTTGCGCTTCTAATGCAGAAAAAGAGGAGTGGCAGGTCCGGAAAAGTAGTATATTTTTTTATCAGCGTCATCTTCTGAATCGATGTAGAGACTGACTTCATCATCAAAGTTAGTTCGAAGGATTGAGTATAAGCGAAATCGGTCGAAAAACATGCCTACTGCCCATATAAAGCAACAATTATTCAAAACGCGATATATACATGTAAGGATATTAAGTTCAATATATGAGTAAAAACTAGGCGAATTCAGCCAATAAGGCTTTGCACTATCCATTAAAGCAAAATTTTCGTACTGTTGCAGTACAAACGTTATTTGAGGTAATGAAGAAAAATTTCGCACAAAACGATTTCTTGGTAAATATCTCGCTACAGGCTGCTTCTGCAGCAAATACATTTATAGAAAGAATTTGTGGTATAAATATTTGATTTTTTTACAAAAAAAGGTGCTACTTCTTTTTATGGACTCACTATATAGGAGGTGAACATTAAAACAGGTTTTTCGAAAATTTTCCAAAACTTAAAAAATATCTCTTAAATAATGAGATATAGAAAAAATAGTATTTTCCTATTGGGTCATTGCTACAACATATAACAAAAATAATCACCATACATATCTACAGTTGAACAAGAATGAACAATGACAGGTTAATAGCAAATAAATGAAAACTTATAAGGAGAACAGAACTAAAGGACGAAGTATGGTAAAGTAGTTGTTGCTCTTATAGGACATAATGTCTACAGAAAACACTTTGCTATGGCAACAACACAAACAGCAGCAGCTGCACCAATGGCGAGGTCCTTTTAGCCAAGACAATTGATATATGGCTTTCAATTAAAAAAAAAAAGAGACACACATGCACACACCAACAAGCTGCAAAATGGTTAAATGAAAAAGAAAACAAAAAATAAAAGCGAAAAAAAGAGGCTCTAAAGGGCAGGCTGGCACCAACAGAACAAAAAAAACAAGGAACAAAGCAATCGTCGCAAGGATGTTAAAACCTATACAAATGCATTTACTGCATCAGAAGCAGCAATACCACCATCAGTAAACGCTGTGCAACACACACAAAAAGATGCTGCAGCAAAATGAACTTAATGGCGACAATGATGATAATGACATGAAAGCAACAAAAAAAAAACCTAAGGAGTAAACGGCATAGCAGCAGCAATGGCTGAAAAATGAACACATAAAAGAAAGCGGAAGTTAGTAGCGAAAAAAAGAAAAAGAAGGTGAACATTTCATAGATGATTGCGAAATTTTATAGCGTAATTAATGATGAGTTTTAAATTATTTGTAAATTAAACGTATGTTGTCTTGCTATATGGTTTCTAGTTTGTTAACCCATTTCGGTCCGGTAATCGAAAGCGTTGAAATTGTTTTGGCAAATATGTTCTTAATCAAGATAAATCTGTTGGATTTTTTGCATTTCTAAAACGGTTTTCGATTAACGGTTTGGGTGGTTTTAACCCATTGCGCCACATATACTTGATTCGGAACAAAAGTGGTTTGTTTGAAGAAATTTTGAAGTTTCCTTGACTTGCCGTTTTAAACTTTGTTCTGTGATCAATTACACCCGCTTACTTGGAAATCACTTAAATCAATTAGCGCACATTTATATTCCAGCGAACTGTGACAACGTGACCAATTAATCACATTGGGTTATTAGTGTAAAAAGTCCTTAATTTCAAAGATAAGAAAAAAAAAACTGTTTCAAACACTGTTTTATGTTAAATAGATCCCATTTGGTTCCTTTAAAACCCATTCATGTTCCAAATTGGTCATTTACTATGAAAAATCGTTATTTCCATTGATGAAACTTGGCCATAAGGAAAAGAAACTATACTAAACGAGTATGCAGTTTTAAGCACTGTTTGGTTTTCCAGGGAAGCCTCTTAAATCCAGCAGTGTCCTTTATATTCTCTGCTAGGTATATAGGTATACACACATTGACCCAATGGGTAGAAAACTACTCCAGCAATTTTTACATCGGATATCTCAGATATGACATTCGTAAGGTAGACTATTTTTACTCATGCTAATACTTCCATTCTTCGGCAACACGATAATATATATTTTCAGTGAGAGGAGGTAGAGAGGGTGTAATGAGCAATGGTCATCGTAAAATATACAAGTACGTAAATAAAAGTCTAATTTAAGTTATATTTAAATGAAATATCCAAAATATACCAAATGCTCAATTTAAATATCGACTATCTGGAAACTTTAGCTCGTCAGTTGTAAAAATATTTCCTGAATTTTATTTTTTTTTTTTTCTGGCAAGCAGTGCATAGGAGGAGCAAAGTATAGGTTAGCTTTTTTTTAAGTGGTCGGTGCCACGCCCCTATATGGAAAACCCGCACTCATGGCTAATGGCTAAATGATAAAACGTATTCATGACTAGACCCCTGCATAGATTTTTATAAAATTTTTGGTATGGAGATAAGATTATGTTTTTAAATCGGCTTGACCATGCACACAAAAATAATAGTTGGGTGGTCTTTTTAGAGTCAAATCGAAATGGTCAAATTTCGGACACATGGCAAGCTCGAGTGTTATGTCAGCTTATTTCCAAACTAATGACTAATTATTTCATGTACGACATTAGCAAAATTATGAAAGTCATAGTGATTGGTAAAGAAATACTGATTTAAAATTTGAGGTTTCTCAAAAACTGACCGTTCAACTTTTTTCCCTTAATTAGTACAACAACATTTTTTTTTTTTAAAAATTGGTCCGAAAGCCACCTTAACGAGTTCAGTAAACTCCGAGATTTTTCTATTTTCAACATTTTTCCATCTATTGGTAAAGAATTTTAAAACGTTATATGTCGTTATCTTTAAAAACGATTTTGGACAAAAGTTGGGCGTAAACAGATTACTCCGCGTCTATATTTTTATGATATTTTAATTCATTATATTTCGCAGTTTATGCAAGCTATTTTGATGAAATTAGTTCTAAAGTATCGAAAAGTGAGCTTAATCAGATATTTGCCAGGACAAAGCCTTTCGCTGGAGGCTACAAGTAAGTGGAGCTTATAGCAGACCTAAAATCAACTGAAAAAGATTGTTTGTCCAGGAAATCCAAGTATTAGTAAAATCACGAAGAGCGATAAAAGTCAATTAATTGGATAGTAGGGAGATTACAGACAATTTTACACGCAGAAATTAATGAGCGTTGTGATGAAAGAATTCCAAATTTTGGTTTCTTAAAAATGTAATTTCATGTTTAGAGCGCAAAAAGCAATAGCTTTCATTTTACCGAAAAAAACACAAGGACATTTTTGAGACATGCTCACAGCAGTTGATTTTTGTGTAATAAAAAATAAGCTTACCTACATACATACATAATCATCCATACTTCGATAAATTCCCATACACAAAAGACGTACTTATGACAGCTACTGACAAGTACACACATCCATTTAATGATACAAACACATACATATGTCAGACACATAATTGTGCATACCAACATGAGAACAGACCCAGTCAATGTCCTGCAGGAACTGCTATTTAACTTTTTGCAATGAAATTTTGGATATTCTGTTTGCCATCGCCCTATCCCTCATAGTTTTTTTATAAGGACTATTTGCTGTTGTGTTTTCAATTCTTCTACAATTTTGCTTATGCTCTTGTTGCTGTTGTTGTTGAGCTTGTTTTCTTTAAATTTCAAAGGAAAATTTGTTTTTATTTGTATTTTACTCATGTTTGTTTTTTCTTGTCTTGTATTTTTCTATTTGTATTTTATTAAGTTTTTCTTTTTTTTTTATCAAGCAGATCGATTTCGTAACGATGTTTTCTTGTCACCCTACATAAATACTTACTTGGCCCAATACGATATGATACGACTCACAGTGGATTATTTGATACCGAAGAATGATATTATTTGGT
This sequence comes from Calliopum simillimum, assembly GCA_951812925.1. NCBI lineage: Eukaryota > Metazoa > Arthropoda > Insecta > Diptera > Lauxaniidae > Calliopum > Calliopum simillimum. Next base: position 147,648,609 of record OX638368.1, read on the forward strand.
TCAAAAATTATAAATTCGAAAAGGTATAATTTTTTGATACCTGATGGAAATAGGAAAAATAGGTATTCCAAAATATACTCTGAAGTTTATTATTTCTTTTTATTTTGAGTGCGCAGCTCGAAAAACGATCATTGGGATTTCGATGACATCGTATGTCTAGTTATCTCCACTGATTTTAGACTTTTTGTGCTCATTGAAAAGGTAATTGTTTGCAGTTTTTAATAAAAAAAAGTTTTGATTGAGTTTTGTGATCGCAAATAGTATCTATATATTGAAAAAAAAAAAAAAATGTACCAATCTCGGAACTTTTCTGGTTGAAGAAGAAATTGAAAAATAGATTCGAGAGATAGATTTAGACTCATTATGTAGAATATTTAATAGAAGAAGGAAAGGGAGAAAAGCATATTCTATGATTTTAAAATTTTTTATGATTTTTGATTTTTTTGTGATTTTAAAATTTTTTCCGTACTTCTAAGGGTTTGATGTTTTCGTATGACTTGCTTTTTCCACCGATTTCAGAAATTTTGGATTCTTTGAAAGGTTAATACAGGTGCTTTATGATTAAGGTCAATTTAAAAGTATTGAGTTGAGTTTTGTGGTTGTTTTACATAAAAAATATGTAAAAGAAGATTGGATTTTTGCATTTCTCGTGATAAAGAGCTCTACCCGGGTCGGTTTACAATAACCGCATCTCAGATCAAAAAATTTTATAATTATGTTTAACCCCAACGTAATATTTTTCCTTGCGAAAACTTAAGCTTTTCCACAATATTCCATATTGCGCTACTTTAATCACGATTATCCCCAAAAATTTGAAAGCGAGTTTCAATAATACTTATTAGTTTGGAATTTATTTTTTTTTTTTTTTTGAAATTTATCGATTTTCTTTTAGACTATCTGCCGTTTTATGCAAATTCTTGGCTTGATAGGGTTTTTATTTTATTGCTATTGGAAAAACTCTCGGAGTAAGTAAGTAAGAGTTTTTGTTTTGAATCAAGGTATATAAAAATATAGTATAGAATTTAAAATCAATCATATATATTTTTTTTTAGCTAAAATACTCACAAAAAAGACTGCTTTATTTTGGAAAAAAATTATTTTCAAAATGTCACAATTAAATCACGCATCGAAAATTTTTTTTCCAACCCATTATATCTTTGTTTTTTTAGGTCTTTTTGACCACTTTTTCCAAAACCTAAGTTACAATGGGTTTAAATATTCTACAGAAAATTATACTTAGTGTCAACAAAAACAAGAAATGCTTAAAATTAAAAATAATGCGTTAAAAGTTTAATGTTTCACCCAATAGTCTGGATGAATTAATATCATGTTTCGGTATCAAATAATCCACTGTGCGACGTAAGTATATCCGATACGTAAGTCCCTGTTTTTTTTTTTTGGTCAGCATTTTCCGACGGTCTGCCTGTCTGTATGTTGTTGCCTTAGGTAATATGTATTTAATGTTACGTGTACGTCTCAGTACATTGAAAAGTAAATTTTGTGTTTTTTATTTTTCATTTAAGTGCCATTGCCAGCGTCTTCGTATCATCGACATCCTCTCATACATTGATGTCTCGTCAAGGATAACACAATGTATTTGTGTGTGTTAGTTTAACTTTCTTTCTTTCTTTTTTTTTTTCTCTCCTTTTGTTCTATTTTTTCATTTTATTTCGATTTGGATTTCTATTTTCGTTTCACTATGTGCCTCGTTAGTTCGGATTTTCTTTATTTTCTTTATTTTTTTTTTCTTTAACTTGAAACTTTGATAAAAGTGAGGGAGTACGCGTGTTACATTGGTTTTCCGTTTTCAGTTATGTTGTTGTTGTTGTTGTTTTTACTATTTAAGCCAGGCGTTTCTTGCTGTTGTTGATATATAAAATCAAACATAAAATCAAAATCAATGTCAGGCGGAAATTGTCAATAAGTTTGGATTGATTTTTGTTTGATTTGAAACACGTTGCACAATTGCAAACAGAACAAAATGAAAAAGAAAAAATAAATTACAGCCATTTAGGTTAATATTGCGAATACATCACGCGATATATTTAGAATAATATTGACACAATTTTGATTTTTTATATTTTTCCCTTAAAAATATTTTCTTTATTCACAGCATTTTTAAAAATTAATTAGTTGTTTTAATATTTCAAATAATTAATGATAAAATAAATAACATGTGACTGGACACCAAGGTGAACCTTAAATAGACCATTCAGAATTTTAGCAATGAAACCTTCTTTAAAGTAAAAACAAAATGTAATTAGAAACAGTGTAGGTGGACACATTATATTTTTCATATAAAATTAACTTAATTTGAATAGACCTTCAAAGAAAACATTAATATTTTTAAGCTAGCGGTGTCTAGAAGCATCACAAATGAAGAGTTTTGCATTTAAAAGACATTTTGTTTGCATAATTTATAGGCTATGAGTAGAGTTATAACGGAGCTTCGCATCCGCATACGCAAGGGTGGAACTTCCACATAAAATTGTACCTCCGCCTCCACTTCCGTAAATTTGAGTTAGTTTCAGGAAAAGTTTGATGGATCCCAAATCATTTTAAAAAATGAAAGACCCTACTGTTCAAATTTAATGAATAGCCGAAATATTCGAATCTGTAATTTATATCTCCGTATATTCTGCAGTTTTCAAGATATTGTCCATGCAAGGTCGAAAATTGTGGTAAAAATGAAACGGTCAAGTCTCGCAGGTAACACAACAAACGTGGAAAATAAATTGAGGAGTAGCCGTACCTAAGGAGCTAATACCATTTCGACAAAAAAGTAATGTCACATATGAAGCAATACACACCAACTGTTCCAGCTGTAAATTGTTTTGCCTCCGATTTCACTCAGATTTGGCAATGTGGTAGTTTCGGTGTGCAAAACCAATAATCCGGGGCCTTAGTACCATTTTTTGTTAAAATACAAGGTGTTGAAGTTAGCGTTTTCAGTCATTTCCATGAAAAGGGTGTTTTTTCAAAATTTATAGCTTACATCAAAGTTTGTAAATTGATATATCTAAGTAACTGGTCCCATTCATTTTTAAGTGTTCTTTTAGCAAAAAAATATTACATGGTGAAAAAAAAAACATTTTTTCACCAACATTTTTTAAACTTTGATTTTTGAATTTTTTTTTTGAAAAACCATCCCTTAAATTTTTTTTAAAAGTACTTTAAATTAAAGCATGATTTATAAGCTTTAAAATGATGTATGATTCAAGATGGGATTCGGTCGCTAGATGACAGTTTTTGGCTTTAGAACGCCTGCGGCAGGCAAAACTCTTTGTTTACTCAAGAGAAAGGCATCTTACGAAAAAAGTGTATTAAGCATAAAATGCTTAGAATCGTTCAAGAAATACGTGTGAATTTTTTTGGATTTTTTTTATATTTTTTTTTTTTTAACTTTTTCAAAAATTATTCAAAGGAATAAAAAAATTTGGTTTTAACTTTCCGAAAAACTCCCAAAAATTTCACACGTAATTTTGGATGATTCTAAGCATTTTATGCCTACTTTTTTAGTAAGATGCCTTCCTCTTGAGTAAACAAAGAGTTTTGCCTGCCGCACGCGTTCAAAAGCCAAAAACTCTCATCTAGAGATCGAATCCCATCTTGAGTCATACATCGTTTTAAAACTTATAAATTATGCTTTAATTTAAAATACTTTTAAAAAAAATGAAGAGGGGTTTTTTTAAAAAAAAATTCAAAAGTATTTTTAATTTAAAAAAAATTTGGTGAAAAATAATTTGTTTCACCAAGTAATTTTTTTTTTTTTTAAATAACATTTAAAAATGAAGTGGACTAGTTACTAATATACTCGTATATCAATTTACAAAATTTGGTCGAAGCTATACATTTTTGAAAAATCACCCTTTTTATGAAAAAGAAACGCTTCACATATTAAGTATGTGCCATAAATATCGGTCATTTCCTCAATATCATTTTTCAAAATAATGCCATCGACAGAAAACCATTTAAATCATATCAAACAAAATCTCATCCAATTCATATTTTGCCTCGTAGTTGAATTTTAACACCTTTGGTACGGCAACTCCTCAATTATAGATTATTTTCAAACAATTTTTTCCGCTTCGCATCCGTTAAAACTCGATATCAAGTTTTAGAACTTCGCATCCGCCTCCGCTTACATGACCGCTGTTATAACCTTAGCCCACTTCTGTTTAGACCATTCTGTTGATGCACTGTGATTCTTCCTTGTTTCAGTACATTAATATTCCCCCTACATACGAAACACCAAATTTTTAAACAAATTTTATTCTAGTGCGTATATTAAAGTATTTCTATAAGCCTTTACAGAAATTGATGAAGCAGTATACACTATGTACATATATCATTTTTTAAAAAGTCGTATCTGTTTCAAAAACTAATTGGAGAGCTAGTCCTTTAGACGTACGGATAGAAAGCGCTGCTGGCATTAGCTCCAACTACCATCTTTTTGACGCGGTGAACATTGACCATATCAAACGTCTTATCGAACGAGCTTTACAAAAAAAAATGTATGTGCTAAGTAAAACTAAAGAACGGAAAAGTCCGTATTTTTTTCCTAGAAGAACTCAATAAAGCTCCATTTGATTGTGAATATCATAGCATCATTGCGCGCTGCTAAGTCTGCTTTTTTTTCTGCCATTGAAGAAATACTTGGGTTCCGGCTCTCGAATAAAAAACACTGAACATGACATCGGAAATGATGGCATTAAAATCAATGCTTCATTTATCTTGACAACAATATCTCCATGGATACTGAGGAATAGAGATTATAATCATATATGAACTCAAGATCTGAAAAGCAAAAGGCGCGTTTGTTCAACTGAATAAAATATGGGCATCCTCCGATATTAAAGTCCTCAAAATGAGGTCCCAATAAAGAAACGCAGTCTTTGATACTAAGGACTTATTTGTGTTCAGCTTAATAATGGTAAAGGACATTGAAAATTTTATTTTAGCTTTTTACTGTACATATTTAGCCATTTATCATAATAAAGCAAAATCATCGTCGCTTTTCAATTGACTCACCTTGTTTTGGTGAAGCGCTCATCACCTGCTGTGGCGATTGCTGCTGCGAGTGTATCTGATATTGTTGCACTTGCTGCTGTGCAACAACAACAGCTTGTTGTTGTGCAGCACAAGCAGCAGCAGCTGCTGCTGCGGCAGCGGCTTGTTGCTGATGATGTTGTTGTACTTGTTGCTGCTGTTGTTGTGCTTGTTGCTGCTGTTGTTGATGTGATTGCTGTTGTTGCTGCTGCTGTTGCTGTTGTTGCTGCTGACTGGCTGACATTTGCTGCTGCTGCTGTTGTTGTTGCTTGCTTGCTTGCTGCTGATGATGCGATTGCTGTATATGGGATTGATGTATGGCCAGTAATTTGGTTTCATATGGTTTACCATGGGCGGCACCAACGGACAACGGTTGGCTGCTAAGCGTCATTTGTGCTGTGGCGGGCATCATAAGAGTCGGCATGGCCAACATTTTTGCAAGTAATTTATTTTTGTAGAACTAAGTTTATGATAGTGTAAGTATGATGCTTTTGCAGTTGTGGTGGTTTTGATTTCCGCAAAGTTTATTTTTCGGAGATTTTTACTTTTCTGTTTCGAATTGATGGTATTCGCACTTGGTTTTGTTTTAATTTTATGTTCTTTATATGAAGATTGATATATGAATACAGCAACGGTTTGCTTAAATATTTTGCTAAGGATGTTTTTGATTTTTATTTACTTTTAAATAGTTTTTATCTCTTGTTCTTAAAAGATTCTTTATTTAATAATCACGTATCACAGTCTACAACACGGGCGATTGCTGCTAAAAATATGCGAATATTTGTTTTTATTTGAAAATCTGTGTATATGCTTAGTTCTTAAAAAGTCAAACAATCATAAATGGATCATTAAAAATAAAATGTAACATTCATGTCACTGATTAAAAGTAATATATATTATAACTATGAATTTTGCTTTAAATAAAAAACAAAAAATAAAAACAATTTCCAAAAATAATTCATTCTATCATTTTATCCAATAAAAAGCTTCTTGATTTACAAAAATTGGAAGGCAAAAATACTCGAAGAATATCATGAGTGTCATGACCGTCAGTAACTCGGTCATCAGTGTCAATTGTAAATTTTCAAATGACTTGAATCGATTTAAGTCGCAGTTTGATTTATTACATGTACTTTTCTTAATCAAAAGTTGCCACTATCAATTACATACAATATAAAAAATTGTGCTGGTTATTAAATAATTGTCATGGATGTCACGTCAAAAGAATGAAATGTATTGTAATCCAAACGTATTCCTTAGAGAATTCTAAGCATTTTATGCCTTATACACATTTTTTGCACGATGCCTCGCTTTTGATTAAGAAATCGTTTTGCCGACTGCGGACGTTCAGCAGCCAAAAAATTTCCCATCTTAATTGTTTAGAAAAATCATGCACTTCAGAGTTTGTTTGTTTGTTTATTTAATATTTGAATTTAATGCTAACAAGATTATATCTATAATAATTTTACGAAAGAAAGTTTTATTGAAAAATTGATATTTTGTGAGTTATGGTCGAAAAACATCATCATAACACCCTGTGTATAAAATTTTTTAACATAGAATGCTGGAAAAGTTACTTCTTGGACATTTCGGTACAATTTCAGGAGAATAAAATAAAAGTTTCTGGTATAGTACAGGAGCAAACAGCAAAAAAGTTGCATACAAAAAATGCATAAAAAAATTCCAGCTAACTTTACCAAACCCGTCGGGGGTTTTTTAGTCTTTCATTTTGCATTGGATTCATTCGGGAAATAATTTCTTGTTGCATTTTGATATTAGACAAAAATTTTATGAAAAAAATTTATTTCAGTCTCTAAATCGAATATAAGTATGTAGTCCGCCAAATTTTTACCTGCATATCATTTTACATTTTATTTTTAATGATTCAAGTATATGAACATGAAAAATTATTCAAACTTCTAAAACAAAAATTTAAATATAAAATAAACATTAGTTTTATTAATATACAACTTTATCTCTGTACGCATTTGTTTACAATTATTTCATCTAACCACAATAAAAAATACATAAGTATATACATATATAATCGTATTCATTTCAAATTTGAAAAACTCAAAAAAGATCCCTTTCTATTTCCTTTTAATTTCGCGGAAAAACCTTTTCCTTTTCTGGAATTTGCAACTAAAAAACGAAAGCTTAGCGTTTTCCCAGAAATTGATAAAAATAAACGCAATTGTAAAAAATTTTTGTGTTATATTGTATTAGTTATTATGTAGCCCAGGAAAATTAGACGAAAAAAGAGCTGCTGTGCGAGATAATTCCAAGTGAATTTTCTTCACCGGAATTATCTTTATTAATGCATTATAAATAAATGTGAAAAGTCCATTGCAAAGTCGTGTGCGCATAAAAAGTTATTAAGGCTCAAAGGTCGCTAAAATCAGTTTTTTGCAAATATCTCGCTAACGCTAACTTTTACAGAAAAATTTTGGGTTCTAATTTTGTAGCACAGGAAATTTCCTACAAAAGTACGTTAAAAATGTTTTAACGAAATGCTACCCATGAGTTCATATTCAAATATCTTACTTTTTAAATAGCGACAACTCTTCTATGAGGAGTTGTACTAACAAAATTAAAATACCGTTTAAAAGATAATTTGATTTTCTTTATAGCGAATTAACTTTTTTTTCAAACGACTTATGGTTTTAAAGATATTCTTGAAAAATCATTAAGACTTCGAATACACTGGTTTTCTAAGAATATTTCCGAAACGAAGAGTCATATGATAAAAAGTAACAGCACTAATTTTGTAAAAAATTGCAAGATCTACAAAAAGTAAGCAATTTGTGTACCGTTTAGAAGGTATTCCAAAAAAATCCTTAAAATATCAAAAAAACTGTTTTTATTGAATATCTTCTGTACGGTTACTTCTATGTGTACACTTTTCGCTAACTTTTTGTAGACTTTGTGAATCTCGACAAAGTTGGCCCCCTTACTTTTTATCGTAGTGCTTACCGATTCGGAGATATCCTTCAAAAACCAAAACTTTCGAAGTTTTAACGGTTCTTCAAGGACATCTTTTAAACCATGGGTCGTTTGAAAAAAAAAATACGCTATATAGATAATCATATTATCTTTAAAACGGTATATTAGTTTTTTTGTACGACTCCTCATAGAAGAGTTGTCGCTATTTAAAAAGTAAGATATTTGAATATGAACTCATGGGTAGCATTTCGTTAAAACATTTTTAACGTACTTTTGTAGGAAATTTCCTGTACTACAAAATTGAAGACCAACATTTCTCTGTAAAAGTTAGCATTAGCCAGATATTTGCAAAAAACTGATTTTAACAACTTTGAGCCTTAATAACTTTTTATGCGCACACGACGTTGCAATAGACTTTTCACACTTTATTTATTATGCATAAATAAAGATAAATCCGGTGAAAATTCTCTTGGAATTATTTCGCAGAAAAATTCTAATTTTCATGGGCTATAAAATAGAACATATTATGTTCTTTATATTTTGTAAATTTTTTTTTTTTATACTTAAATTGTCATATTTAATTTAATTGAATAGAACTAAGCTCATGTTAGCCCTTATAAATAAATAAATAACATTTACTGCGAAAAATGTTTTTTTTTGTGTATTTGAAAATTGTATGCCTTGGTTCGTGGTAAGTATTAACGGTACGTCCAGTTTTTAAGTTTCGGTATTAGAAAAAGGAGAAAAAATCTTGAAATTAAAGCTTGAAAATGCTTGTGAGATATTTGTTAAGCCCGACTTAATTTCTAAATGTTCTGACTTCCAGCAGGGGACAAAGTGATATTTTTCTAAGCACCCTCTAACTAATCCGTCTATGTTCCGTTTAACAGCCTTTGCTTGTTCACAAAGTGCTTCGTTTACCTTCTTATAATTGATGGAATTTCTTTTGAAGTATTAGGAATGAATGGCGCATCCTCGAATTGATTACAATCCTTTTCTATTTAATAAATTAACTTTCTGAATAGCAACAGTGCAAAAAATTTTATTAAATTTTCTTGTCATGAAATTGTTTTTCCTATAGTCATGTTTCCTACAGCTAAACGACATGACTTTGAGTACTTAAAAAATAAAAGGAGTCAAGAATATATACTCTTTTCTATAACTAGCACGCCTTTTTTTATGCGTTTTCATTGGAAGGTCAAAGTGAGTTAATTGTTTGGACCACAGAACCAAAAATTTAAAAAATTTTTTTTTTGTTTGTTTATGTTTCCAAAAAAAAAAAAACAATTTATTTTATCTCTGGAAATATTTACGGATATTAAGAGTATCGCGTTAAATAATGTCCAAGGGAAAAATGGGCAGTACCACGGCTTTAAAAGAACGTCATATCTTTGAAACTATTTAACGCACATAGATGAGATTTAGTACGTACTTATGTATATAAATTTCAACGGGACAATTTACCTTCTTAAATTTAATTTAATTGGAGATGCCCCACCCTCTGTAGAAGAGAAGAACTCCTTGCAATGCTATCTAAATCACAAAATAAATAAATAAAATAATTAACAAAATTCAACTTTTGCCTTGAGTATATTTTTTTTTTTTTTTTTTTTTTTTTTTGATTCTTAAATTTCAAAATATAAAGTTTCCTTGTTGAAACTTTTCATTTGCCTTTGAGACAGACAGTCACTCAGCCTTTGTTGATAACTGTATGTCTGCGAAATTGTCACATTGCGTATTTCAAGACTTTTACCTTTTTTTATCTTATTTTACAAACATGGTATGCTTTGCTGCTATTTTGACTTATCTTCATTTTGGTTTGTTTGGTTGAAGATAAATTTTTTTCTTTACAATTCAACGTTGGTGGCCCCCATTATTTCATAAGGTATGCAAAAAAGCAAAAGCCCATTCACACAACATTTACAAAATTAAAATTTGAATTTTTAAATTTTACTACATACATTCACCCACAATAGAAAGAAAGTGCCACCAGTGAGCAAAAGTGTAAAACACAGGAGCAAGTGTTAAAATTTTTATTTTATATTTCACATGTTTTTTCACTTTGTTGTTGTTGTGTCTTATGTTGTATTTTGTTTCTTTGTTTGTTTTGATATGCATGTATGTATATAAGTGTGTATGAACTTTATATTCAAGTATATTCGCATTATTTTCTATAAATTTTGCACAAACATAAGTTTTTATTACCATAAGCAGGGCACGTACACACATGTGTTTGCAATTGTGTACAAAGTACAGTGTGTGTGTGTAGTATTTGTGTGATGGTTGTATACTTCCGGTTTCTCAAGAAAAACACAATGAAATAAAAAAACTTTTTTTTCCAAAAAAAAATCAAATCGTACATATGTCTTGCTTCAAGGAAAACAAAGAAAATCTACACTACACGCATTTTCAACATTTTTTACAACATCCCACCAACCAACAGCAGCACAGCAGATTTTTTAGAAACAGCAGCAGTGACTTCAATTTCAGCTACACAGCATTTAATGACTTTTTGCTGGTGCTGCTCTCTGCCTTATTTTTTATTGTCCCATATAAACGCTGCATATGAGCGCATATGTGTTATATACATACACATACAATTGTATAGTTTATAATGTACATACTTAAACTCATACTATGTACTATGAAATCGTATATACGAAAATCAATATACTTATCTGCAAAAAATGTGTCTGTTGAATATTAAAAACTCTCTTGATTCTTTTGAGACATAGCTAAATCTGATTTACTTAATTAAATATTAAATATCTCAGAAACTGTGAAACTCTTGAAATGCCTCCTATGTTAGTACCTATTTTTGAATGAACTTCATTGAATTTCTACCACTACACTTTTGTTATGAATGTTTCCCAATTAAGCACTAGAATCAGTATACCATTTTAACTTTCTATATGTTTTCGTGATCTTAATTTTTTAAAATTAAACTTTTTTTTTCGAGTTAGTCTCATATATTCGACCATACTCTGTTTGTAACATAAGTACCAGGTCTGGAACAAATAAGATACTTCAAAGTAGATGCTTCTCTTAGCAAAACATTAATATTGAGTCAAATATTCATTCGTTAAGAAATTTTTTCAATTTTGAGAATTGGAAATAATTCTTTGGAGTAAAATCTGGTAAATGTGGAGTTTTACCATGGTACCCGAGTACCCGTGCATTGTCTTTAAGCTAAAATTTTTGTGTTTAATTGGCAGGCAATCAGAAACTAAATCAAACAGCATCATACAAATATGACAGGATTCTTGTAAAAGGTTCTTTGGGTGTAGTTGCTTTAACTTTGACAGTGGCCTGGTGGATTGATAGCCACACATGTATCAAAAACGTCAATAGTGATAATAGCTAACGGAATTTAAATAGTCCATATACTTTTTTCAACATTTTTTCCAACTAATTGAATATTTTGGACAAAAACAAAAAAATATAAAGATAATGAATCGTGCATTTCGAAAATTCTTTATCTCGAATCTATGCAAAAAAAAATTAATAACCATTTTTATTTTATAATTTTAGGGAAACATACAACTTTTATAGCTCTTTATTATATAGGTCAGTGGTGTAGAGGTCTTAAGAGTTTGTAATTTTAAGTAAAAATAGCATGTCCTACCCCTACTTTTTAAACACAAAACGATGAAAAACGACCAAAAAACGGAAATAGAACAGAAAACAAGTTACTACACATATTAAGTAAATACTTAAGGCTACAATATTCTGAGCTCATCTGCAGTTTTAAATAATTTTTAGAGGGCACAATTTCGAATTGAAAACTGTCCCCTAGTTTTGGAAAAAAAAAAATTTCTTAAAAGTATTATGCTACTACTGCATGGTACTACTGTTTCAGTCAATAGATTGCAATACACATGCATTAGTTCTGATCACTATCCATCACCCAAACGTCATCATGTCCGAACGCGTCCAAAAAGAAATCTGTTTGCGTTTTATAGGGCATTTTATAAACAAAAACCGTTTTTTCTAAAAATTATGGTCAAAAACGTGGCACTCGGCACTCCCAGGTAGGACATTTTATTTTATGCATAAAACAATTTTTTTGTAGGATTTGCAGACATGACCCCGAATTCTTTCGGAAAAATCTTGAACTCAAAAGCGTGCTTTACAATGAGCGATAAACTGCAAAAATGTCACAAACGTGGCGCATCAAAAATGTCACAAACGTGGCACTTTTTATCAGTCTGCAAAAAAACATATTTCATATAAAGTTTGAGTATACAGATTTTAAGTTGAAGGCTATTAAATATGTTTTTAATACAAAAATTTTTCTACACCATCAGAATCCTGAGTTATCATTGCTCAAAAGTGAAAAAATCACTGTTTTGACATCTACTTAAAGCTATAGAACAAAAACAACAACAAGTAAAATAAATTTTTGTTAATGGATTAAGACTGCCAAATTTATTGTCAACAAGACATAACTTACCGTTTTTCAATTGGATTCTTAGCTTCCGAGTTATAAGCGTTTAAATTAAGGACATCTTTCGATAACATACAAAGGGTTTTTTGAGACCGAAAAGTTACAAAAAATCAAGTTTTATTATTTTTGTCAATAACATATTTAATTACAAAAATTTCGTGACTTTGCAGACCATAATCGCATGAAAAATGACAGCTCTATTCTAGATTTAGTGACTAAGCCTACTAAACTACTACTTTGCAAATTCACAGAATCAAAATTTCATCTGTTCATTCACTAAATCTACAATAGAGCCTTATTTTTTCATCCGATTTTAGTCTGCAAGGGCTTAAAATTTTCGTGATAAAATATATTTCTGGTAAAAATAATAAAACTTACCATTTTTGTTAATTTTTCGGTCCTTTGTGTGTTATTGAGAGGTATCCTTTTTTAAAGGCTTTTAACTCGGAAACTGGGAATCCAATTGGAAAACGGTAAATTTTGTCTTGTTGATATTAAATTCGGCTGTCTGAATCCATTGACAAAAATTAATTTTAGTTATTGCTGTTTTAGTTAAGTAGATGTCAAAACTGTGATTTTTTCACTTTTGAGCAAGGATAACTAAGGATAATGATGTAATAGAAAAAAATCAAGATCAGATTTGTAATTAGGAGATCCTAATCCATCAAAAACGGCTATTAAAACAGAGGACAGGGAACCATAGTTGATCTTTAGGGCCGTAGGGTATACAAAAAATTTACCACCGGAGACATAACACTGTTGCAAAATTAGTCTTGAAGTGTAAATTTGTCATTATATGCAATATATCTCTCATCAAAACGCTTCAAAACCATAATTTTTCCATACTGTGGCTAAAATGTCACAAACGTGGCAATTTGGTCACAAACGTGGCAGCAAAATTTCTTAATTTCGACCTCAAAGCCGTAAATTCACACTTGTTGTTGATCTACTTAAAAGGTGAGTTTTAAGAGTGTGTTTACATAAGATAGCATGAAGAATCTTGCAAAAAACCAAAAAAAATATCTGCCAATTTTACAACTCGAAAAAGCACAGTTATCTAAGAATCACCCATATACTCTTACTAAAAACTTAACTGTGATCAATCCGTTTTTTATTTATTTTAAAACTGTTAATTTTTGAGTTACACCTGAACAGAGTGGAATGGTTTCTTAAAACGAAAGTGAGCCTATGAAAACAGCTGTGAAGTTTGATGGGATGAACTCTTTTCTAAATTAATTTAAGATTTCTCGCGGTTTTCGTAATATTTAGTAATGAAACTAATTCATCATAGCTCAGATATAGTAATAAATAAAGCAAAAGTGCGATGATGGAGCTATAAAGTTCAGCGGAAGCCTGTCTTAGGCTAAGAAATAATATGATGAAAGAGATTACTAAGCAAAAGAATCCTTTCGAAGTAATATTGCCAGTAGGCGTCTTCATGCTTAGCCAATTTTGCATTTCTTTTGAGTTGAGATTCACTGCTGTATTTAAAAAAATACTTGTTTTGTCGCAACAAAACACCAAGACATGTACATTTTTTCTCTTCTACTTTTATATAATTTTTTGTAATTTTGCATAGATGTAAATACTTGCCGGACCATGTTATTAAACGATTTGAATCCGAGTTGGCATTAAATCAATAGCCTCTAGTTTATCTGACGGGAAGAAGTTTTAAGTGCATTGAATTAATGTTCTTAGACAGCCGAAGCTATTTTGCTAAATTGATTGCAAATAAACATGGCTCACTTCCTAAGGATTTTTATAATAAAACTGAAGCTAACTTTTCGCACTATTTAAAGAATCCATTGCTTTACGTTTACTAAAAATTTTTTTAAATAAAAGGTTTTAAGCTTCGTCTTGAAATAGTTTCTTAGTAAAGGAATTAATAAACAATAATTTTTTATAAAACAAAGATCTAATTTTCTAAATCGAAAATATTTGAAACATATCTTTATTTTATAACTATTAAATTATTAAGTTTATTTTAAAAATAAAGCTTAACACAAAGTTCGACTCATTTAAATATATTTAGTAATTTTATGATTAAAAGAAAATTAATTTATAAAAAAATGTATCTACCATAAATTCGTTTAAATTTAAAAAAAAGGAAAGTCGACACTCGTGCTTCCCGTTTAAAGAGTCAGCGAACCCGAAATTATGCTTGGCGTGTCTGGATATACAAGTAAAAATAGGGGCAGACATGTACAAACGTTTTGATTGGTATGTATTTAAATCATATATATGTATGAACATGGCTTGTTGTACCTTTTTTACTTATATATTAAACAATAATGCGGCAACAGAGACAAAGTTTAATAACTTATGCACTAAACAATAATATAATATAATAATTTAAACAAAAAAAATTTCATTTGTTATAATATGATACATATCGCTGCTAGTTCAACATTTTGCTTACAATTCAAAAGTTAGTTTTTCACATTCATTTATTTCTCTCGTAGTAAGAATTCTGTTTAAAATTATCAAATCTCTTAACTTTTGAAATTAAAGTAAAAATTCACTTATAGTCACTTGTTTTCAAAACACTGTGCTAGTACACTTGTACATATGTATAAAAGTATATAATAGTTGTATATATATATATGTCGCCTTTTTATTTATTTTAGATATATATTGTTCTATACTTTTATGTAAATGTTATTGTATGTCATATATATTTGTCACTTTTGCTTTTGCAAATAAAACGGGGAAAAATAATCACTTTAATTTTATTTTTATTTTAACTTATGTTTTGCTTTTATTTTATCATACGATTAAAATTATTTTTTAATTTTAAATTTGGCTTTGATTTGATTTTTTTGATTTTATTTTACACGCTTATTTCTTTTAATTTCTATACTTTCTCTTTTTTATTCTTCTTATTTTTACTTTCTTCTTTTGAATTAATTTTTTTTTTGCTTCCTCTTCTTCTCTTTTATTTGTATTGGTATTCTGAACTTATAATAACAACTTAATAACAATGTAACGAATATCCTTTCATTACGAGGACACAATTCAAACTGAACGCGAGCATTGTTGGAAGCTTTCACAAATAGTCAACGCGATGGGATAACCTTAGTTATCCTGCCGAACACAGACGTGCACACACACGCATACAAACAAATATTTACGAAAGTATAACAACAACAAGTGCAATAATGAATATTTTGACGACGACGAGGACGACAACGACGAGTAGAACGATAACGCTATAACGCGATTTTTGGTATTCGTGCTGTTCCGAGAGCTTAATTGTTTCGAACTACTTTCGAAAGAAATTTTCACGTCGGCGCATTTAGGTTTCGAGAGAAATTGTATTTTGTTTTATTATTTTCCTCGAAAATAGTTTTCATGGCATTGAGAAAATTGCTGGTTCGTTATTTTGTTTTGAGAGTTTTTCGAAATAGACAAATTTTCTTCGAAACTCTCATTGCTCAGCTGCTATCGAATATTTTTAATTCTTTCGTAGTTGTTCGAAACTTAAAAATTTTTCGCTATAGGTTTGTATGATGGATAATAGAGGGATTTTTTGCTTTACTGTTATATAAATGTCTAAAACTTTTCTCAATTTCAAATTGGTATAAATATTTCCCTCACATTTAAAAGTTATCGTGAGTTTCTACTTAGCTTAGCATTTTTTAAAAGAGTTGGACTTTTTGTTAAACAACACTGGCAGCGAATTTCTGGAGTTGCTGGACACAAACTTAAGCATATAAATGTATTTATGGCTACATGAGTGCTTGCAAGCAATTGTATTGTTATGAGACAAATATCGTTCATCGATAATTTAGTCGGTTTCCTTTTGATTAGTGGTGACTTATCAGAAACAATGTTAACTCGCAGTGATGAGTTTAACAGAAACATTAAGATAAAGGATTGAGTTGCCTATTATGAAGAAAAATGTGCATGAAGATGCAAAACAACTATCTGATTTTTTGAAGTGTACGTTAAGGTAGAGATTTTCCATAAACTGTTATGTGTTGACCACACGCTGCGTTCAAATATTCATTGCCTATCGTTAGGGACCCCTATATCATAGATATGGGCACGTCAATAAAGTCAAGTAAGATATATTTCGCAATACTGCGAAATAGTATGAAAACAGATAATCTAAGTTGTAACCATACATGTATGTAGCTAGAGGCATCTGTAAACCTCTAACTGGTAAGTGATTTTAAAATAAAGAAATCAGTTAGTGATCGGAACTATAACCGAGTGTTTGTGTTTATTTATAAATCGATTTAAAGGAACTTTACGCGTGAACATCAACATCGATAAGTGGGGGATTTAACGTTTGGACAATACAACATTTGGTGAGTATAATTCGGCGACCATCTATCCCTTGCCGTACTCTTTATAGTTTCAGATAAACAGCTCAGCTGTATTTCCCATCGCAAGGGAAATATAGCATCAACAAAACATATTTTTTGTTTTTTATTTCCTTATTTTAAATATATAAAAATAAATGAATATGTAAATATATAGTCCCTGTACAAGTGAAAAACACTTAGTCAATTTTTTAAGTTTTGAGAAATTTGAATTTTTTTAAACCAGTTTTGTCTTTTTGCATGGAAATAGTTCTTTAGCATTTATCTCTATGGTAGAAATAACCAATTTTTAACAGATATATAGCAAAATGGGTCTCATCAATCTTAGGGCTATATTATTTTAGCTCATTAATATCAATTAACTTCAAACTAGAACAGCCAGACTCAGGCCCGTAATTAGGGGGGGGCACATCTTTAGTTTTTTTTAAAGATAAAATAATTTTCATTTTATCAATTCGAAGTTTCTCCTGATAGGTTTCACGAGTGGTATTCCAACAATGTTCTCGAATTTTGTTATGATTTATCATTTCTTTGAACCAGAATACATTGTGGTTCATCATTACGACACATGCTTAATTATTATTATTTTATTATTAATGTACATGTATTAGATCGGGTTGATTTTGAATGAAGCAAAAATCTCTAAAAACTCTTATATGAGAGATGCTACGCCCTCTTGTCCGGATTTGCCTAGTTTCCGCCCAGAGCTTGCGCCAACCATTTCTAGTATTTATGTGTATTTACGGCAAATTCACTGTACTAAATTTCATTGAATTATCTTGCGCAGTTTTCCCGTAAAAAATATTTCCACAGACAGACAGCCTGCCAGACAGACGAACTTGGCTATATCGACTATTGGCTATATATTTTTCTATTCTTGCCATGCCTCCTTCTTTGCGTAACAAACGGAAGGACAAAGTGAATATACCCTTGGTGTATGGTATGAAAAAAAATCCTGAAAAAATTCACACCTATTCCTTTAAGTATTCTAAGAATTTATCGTCTTAGGAAATTTTTTCGTAAATGCCTTAGCATTTTGCTAAAGAACGTGAGCTTAACAGCTGAAAACTCTCGATTTGATAAAGTTTTGAAAAATTATAAAAGATCTAAAAAAAATTCTGAAAAAATTCACACGTAGTTTTTGAACAATTCCAAGCATTTTTTGCCTTCTACACTTTTTTCGTAAGATGCCTTTCTTTTGAGTAAGACAGCTTCATTGACAAACGTAAAAAAAATCGATTTTTGGATGCAAACATTATATCCCCAAAAACAAAATTATAAGTTTTAAACGCCAAATTTTTTGTAAGAACATATTCTTCATTTTTAAAGCCCCCTTGGGTATCCATTTTGTTTTGAAGAGTCCTTCTAACCCTTTGAGTCGGTTTCGGTATGATATTTTTTCGGACCGAACTATAATTTTCTAGTTTTCTAAAGATTTTCATGTTCTTATTTTGAGTTGATTCAGGTGAAAAATTTTACCTTCTCTATTTCAAATCTTACATTCCCTTGAACGAACGCTATCTTCAGGGATAATTGGACACTAACCCAAAAAATACAAATACGATCAGAAGTTTCAGATATCTTGGCATGAATTCGAACTTTAAAAGAAGTAAGTATTTTCTCGCAAAGAATTTTCAAAGAATAAAGCCGTCTTTAAAGCAAAACAATACCACACAATACATTCATCTCAGATTGGGAATTTAAAAATTTCTCATTTTTAAAAACACACGTACCTACACGTTCTTGTAACCCCGTACAAAAATAGTTACGAAATTTTAACGATACAGTGCTATTTTAAGTGCACACGAATTTCATTTCCATTTTCGTAGATTTATTATGAATTCTCATGTTTTTGCATTATTTTCTGTTATCAGCTGCTTTGCATGTTACGCACTGCTGACGTTTTCTTCCCTCTACCCTGCTACCCACTAAATCGTTCATCTTTCGACTTCACTTTGTTGGCCACGCATCCTTTGACTGTTTGTTCACTCAGAAATTTTTGATTTATTTACGAGTATTACGGTTTTGCACTGAAATACAGTGGGTTCTTTCTGGCGCTTTGAGTTCTTTGCGCTTGATGTCAAATTAAAAACAAAAAACAACAACAACAACAACAACAAAAACGAACCAACACATTGCGATGTTGCATGTTGTTGCACTTAACACGATACCGCGTACCGTACTTTTTACTTTTAATGCGAAACTGAATGTGAATCTGAAAGCGAATCTGAAAATCAACCAACAACCAACACCACCACCACCACCACCACCACCACCACAACTCAACTCAATTCAACACGGCAGGCGATGCATAATAATATGGACACTTCTGTGGCGCCCTCTATGTGATGTGTTGTTGTTGTTCGCAATGTTAACTGGTATTGGTGACGGTGTTGCATTTGCCATTGCTGTAGATTTAATCGTTCACGTAAGTTTGTTTAAAGCTTTTGTGCAAGGTGTGAGTGTGAGTATGGACGTGTGTGTATGCGTGTGGTGTGCTAGTATGCGTTTTGTAAGGATATTTGCATACAAGCGTGTAAGCAGCAGCAACAGCAAGGTCTAAAGTGTATTTACATACATTACATGTCAGTGCTATTGATACGTTGGAACGCTTTCTACTGTTGCTGTTGTTGTTGTTGCTGTTGCTGTACTTTGCTGCTTCATTTTCTTTATTTTCTGTACTTTTTCTGCACTCATCATAAGTGGGCCAAGCTTAAATGGATTCCTGAGATGTGACTCCTTTTTAACTGCCATCAAAGGAAACAGAGTGTATTCGTTAGTAAATACGGGCGTATATGCAAATTGCGTATTGTGTATTCGAAAAAGAATTTACATAAGTTGTATTTTAATTGCCATATGTGATGGATTCTGAATTTTTGCAGAGTAAAATATTAATTACTTTTTTTTTTTAATTTTAAAGCTCAACTTTTGGACAGCAGAAAAATATATCTGAATTTAAATTTCCCAATTATGCAGAAAAGTAAAGCGCCAATAATGCCGAATTTTTTGAAAGATAATGAATTTGATATGAAATCAATTAAAAAAACGTCAAGACTGCCGAGCTCAAAGCACGGCTACATATAAATCTACATATGAACCAGAAAGAAACTTGCAATATTCTGCATTGCAAAAATAAATAAATACCAAACTGTCGAAAACAAAAAAGTGCAGACAAACTTATCATTGCACCCAATTCAGTGAAAAACTAAAGCCGCTTATTAGAAAACAACTGGCTGTTCGTGAAATAATAAAGTAACATTCACTCTAAATTGCCTACATTTTCTTATTTTCCTACACTTAATAACAGTAAATTATGCTTTCAGCCAGAAAAATGTATGACCATCTTTGCTTTATAATTCTAGTAAAAATATTGATGTTTGGACAGACATTTGAAAGTTTTGAATATATTCAAAAAAATTACTATGCTGAAGGTTATACGAAAATTCTGAATTTAATAAATAGTACAATCATTTGGGAGAATAAAATGATGTTACCTGGAATGTTTTGCGGGATTTTTGCAAATGAGTTATTTTATAGAATTCGATGCGCTCTTTCAGAATTTCAACTTTGCTACCTCGAGTCGTGTTCGCTCGCGCCTCCATATTGGAAAAATGGCGTCCAAAATCAGTTTTTTACAAATATTTCTTTAACGGTTACATTTAGAGAAAAATATTGTGGTGCAATATTGTAGCTCATAAATTTTTCTACAATGACCCTTAAATGTTTTCATACGACTTATAACTCAGGAGATATCCTAATTAAAAATTTTAAAAAAATTAGTAAATTGTGCATGCCGCTTATGAGTATGCACAGTGATGTGTTGAGCTTAAAATTACAATAACTCATGAACGGTAAGTCTCATGTTCAAAATAAAAACACTTATTTATAGAAAACTACTTTCCCTATAAGCTTAATTTTATTTTTTTTCACATGTCTTTTAGTTTACGCGTTATTTTTTCAACAAACCTACAATTTAGAAAAAAACCGTTTTTTCAAAATAGCTCCAAAACGGTTCGTCTTAGGAAAAACATTGTTCATGCATTTTGTAGACCGTTCAATTTCCTACATATAAGGGTCTCTCTGAACTGTTTTTTCGTCAGACTTAGCCTTCATGAGATATCGCGACTTGAAAATCATTCAAAATTTAACATGGTATGGAGCATAGTACAATGTTCAATTTTGAATAATTTTCTAGACGCGATATCTGATGAACGGTAAGTCGGACGAAAAAACAGTTCGGAAAGATCCTTATAGGGAATTGAACGTTCTACAAAACGCATAAACAATTTTTTTTCTAGAACGAACCGTTTTGGAGCTATTTTGAAAAATCGGTTTTTTTCGAAATTTCAGGTTTGTTATAAAAATATCTCCTAAGCTATAGGTCATGTAAAAAAAAAAGTTAAATGAAGCTTATAGGGAAAGTAATTTCCTATAAATGAGTGTTTTTATTTTGAACATGTGACTCACCGTTCATGAGTTATTGTAATTTTATGCTCAACACATCACTGTGGCTACTCATAAGCGGCATGCACAATTTACTAATTTTTTAAAAATTTTGAATTAGGATATCTCTATATCACAATATTTTTCTCAAAATGTAACCGTTAAAAAGATATTTGTAAAAAACTGATTTTGGACGCCATTTTTCCAATATGGCGGCGCGAGAGAACACGACTCGAGGTAGCAAAGTTGAAATTCTAAAAGAGCACATCGAAATCTATAAAATAACTCATTTGCAAAAATCCCGCAAAACTTTCCAGGTAAAACTACCAAATGACTGTACTAAAAACAGTAAGGTTAATTTTATTTTATTGGAGATTTTTCACTAAATTGACTTGAAATTCTAGTAAAATTTAATAGATATTAAAATGGTATATGTTGACTATTTGAAAATTATACAATACTAATTTTATAAACTTTAGTCATTCCATGCATTTTTCAACTTAGAAAATAATGACAATTAGGATAAGAGAAAAAACTACTAAACACGGCTTTGGCGTATGATTCGGTTACCGCCAAAGATAGTTTTAAATGTTGAGATACTTTCGAGTCTGTTCTGTTGCTGGCTGTGATGTTCTCATGTTCTCATCAGAGTCCTTGACTATCCTTATCGTGGTATTTGTTTGATCTTCACACAATTGTAATGGGAACACATCAAGAAGACATCAAGTTATTCGATTGTTGGCAAAAGTTCGATTGTTTCATTGTTTTGAAAATATCACTCATTCAGCCAAATTATTCGTGAATGATATTTTGCAATGGAAAAGCATTTTTGCGAGCATCTAATTTTTTACTTTTACTCTTTAAATTATAAACTTTACTAGAAGAATAGTACTTCATTGAAAATTTTGAAATGGTAGTCATACCTTTCTGGCAACATTTTCTTCAGTTTCTTGCAAATACGTTAGCAATTTGAAAAGTTCGAAACTTTGTGAATAAAGTATAGTTCCCCTATAAGTGCAAAGAAAAAGTCAATTTTTTATATTTTGAGATATTTGGTATTCAAAAAATGTAATTTAGTTTTTTGTATGGAAATCGGTGTTTTGCTTTTACTTTTATGATGAAAATAACCACTTTTTAACAGAGATATGGCTTAATGGGTCTTATCAAACTAAAGCCTATAGTATTCTAGACCAGAAAGACCATATAACTCACATCTCGAGAAAACGGACTTAGTACTTTTCACTTGTATAGAAACGGTATACTTTTTTGGCAAAAATACGTTTTATTTCTCAACATAGTCTTTCTTAGGCTCGATACATTTAATCCAGCGTTTCCAATTAATAGGTTTCTTAAGGCCCTCAAAATGGGCTGCCGTTTTCAGTAGTGACCTCTTCATTTGAACCAAATCTCTTATCGCCCAGCTATTCTTTTAGAATTGGAAATAGAAAATAGTCGACGGGGGAGGATATACTGGATGTAGTAGCAGTTTGTTGCCCAATTTATGCCATAGTGACCAGGGCTGCAAATCGACTCAAAAATCGATGCGAGGCTCAAACCATTTTACGAAAACTTGAATCGGTGCAAGAACCAGTACTTAAACGACTCTGAATCATAGTTCGGTCCGAATGGTTAAGTGAGCAGTATGAGAAAATTTTGGAAAACAATTATAATTTAATTTTTTTTACTTTGCATTATGTCACAATATCGTTATTTTTTATAGCTACAATGCTTTTGTCTTGCTAACAGTAGAATGTAGAGAATATTTTCTATAAATAGCGTATGGAAACCGCTGTATTTATCCTTAGCAATAGAATTTCTTAATATTTAATTGCTTCCTTGTTTGTCGGCAATCTGTATGAATTCACTCAATTAATTTCCTTAAGTAGCCAATAAAGTAACAAACATGACAACAAAAACCAAAGTTGATGATAGACCTGTTGAAAGCCTTTGTAGCAATAACAATGGATTTTTTCTTTTTATTCTGTTTCAGTGGCAGTTTATACTGGATAAAAAAAATTAAATTGAAAATCAATAAAACGGAAATCTCTGGTTTGGTTTGATATGCGTCATTGCATCTGTTTGGTCTTTCCCTCGTAACTTCTAGAAATAGTCCGATGGTAAAGAAGCTAAAAATTAATTTTGACGTAGCGAATTTAGAAAAAAAGTAAAAACTCAGAAGAAATGTTATTCAATGCTGTATTATTAATAGATAAAACAAGCAAAATCAATATGTTCGGTTCAGAAGTTTTTTTTTATTTAACTTAAAAATTTACGAATTTTAAAAAAGAATTGAGTTAAATATAAATAATAAGTCTTAAAACTAATAGGAAAGTTTATCAGCAGAAAAAAAGAAATTCAAAAAAAATCTCAATTAGGTAATTTTCCTTTTGCACTATACTATAGAAACTATATTTCACTTAAGTATGTTACGAGAACTATTTGCCTTTCTTTTGCTGAGATATCCATTATCTTGGCTAATAAATCGTTGAAAGCCGTCAAAGATGACAGCTTGACAATACAAAAACACTTAATTGAAGCGTCGGCAATAAATTAAAATAAATCCAACAACAACGGCGCTAAAACATCCAAAGTAGGCTAAACTTTTGCAACTTAATAAATTTTGTTTTTTTTTTTTTTGCTTCCTCTCGAGATTCACTTAAACAGCCTCGATAAACTTTGTTACTCAGCAATGAGTGTTTTTTTTCTGCTTCTGCTGTGCTGGGAAACTCTTAAAATAGTTTTCACTTCTGTCCTCTGCCCACCTACGGACTTATGTTGTGTCTGTTCAAAGCATAACTATGGTTATGGCATTGGTGGTCATCATATGAAAGGCGGACTTTTGAGAAATTGCTCAGATTTCAGATTTGACAGTTGTATGACCAAAGAGCAGCAGCACCAGAACAACAAGTTAGAAAAAGTTAACATTTTAACAAAATAAAGAACAACAAAACTTTTCCAAGGTACATCAACCGAGTGAATGAGTTAACGTACGTGGTATGGAAATGCAGTGTTGGGATGTTTAAGGGAAATGCATTAACTGATCATGCAAATATATGAAAAATTATGTTATAAGCACATGCATTAATGCAAAATTTTTCCAATCTTTCTATAAAAAACTATCCAACGGTTTTAAGGATAGCTGTAGGTTTCTGTTCTTTTGGTTCTTAATTACCAATTTAATTTGCCTTTACCTGCGTGATTTCTCATTGAACGACAAACTTGTTTTCCTATTTGTTTCGTGCGTTAAAAGATTTCATCGATTATTCTTCCCTTCAATATCAACTTCATTTAAACTCTATCGAAAAGTGTTTGCTGATATGGCGGATGAAAGTAAATGAACAAAAATGCAAGCAGGTTACTTTTACCCTTAGGCGAGGTAATTTCCCTGCTATTACATTAAATAACACTTCAATCCCTCAATCTGAAAACGTCACATACCTAGGTATTCATTTAGACAGACGGCTAACGTGGCGAAAGCATATTGAAGCCAAAAAAACGCATGTTAAACTAAAAGCCTCCAATCTGCATTGGCTCATAAATAGTCGGTCCCGTCTGAAACTTGAATATAAAATCCTTTTATATAAATCCATCATTAAGCCAATTTGGTTATATGGTATACAGTTATGGGGTAACGCCAGCTCCTCGAGCATTGCACTATTACAACGGACGCAGTCTAAAATTTTAAGAACCATTACAGGTGCTCCATGGTATATACGGAACGAACACATACATCGGGACCTATGCATCCCCTTGGTTAAAGACGAAATCAACAAATACAAGCAAAATTATGCTGAAAGATTGATGTATCATCCTAATCCATTGGCACGGAGTTTGAAGAATTTAGAAAATATCTCCAGACTAAAAAGAAAGGATTGCCCTGCTATAAATATTGTTAGCAATGAGTCATGTTAAGGTGGCTGGGTTCTAAAATTGTATATGCAGCCGGTATCTGGCGCACACTCTTTCTATGCAACTTGGCGCATACTCTCTATCATACTCTTCTTATGCAACTTGGCGCATACTCTCTATCTTGTTTGTCCCTGCTACATATGCAGCCGGAACTACTGGCGCAAATTTGTATGCTTTCTGAACTCATAGGGTGTACAAGTCCCTATAAACTCTGGAGACACATTTAATATGAAATTATGTATTAGACATAATAATGTATAATAATGTTATGTAGGATTAAGATTCTTAAACTTATTGTTAGTCTCCTAAGAAGAGAAGATTCAATAAATAAATGAGGTATTTAAAAAAAAAAAAAAAAACTCTTCCCGCGGATTCGTCTGGCTGAAAAAATAAACTTTCGCTTTTCCGGAAAATGGAAAATTTCCCAGACAGCTCCAAAATACTGTTGAAAAGTTCGAAAATAGCTCGAAATTTCCAAGCAAAAAACATCGAAATTCGTCACACCTGTATGGCTCACTTACACAGTTAAACACTTATTTCGCAATACTTAGCACTTAGCTTTATTGAATATAAATAAAACTTCACCAAAAAGCAACTTTTTGTTAACAAAATTTTTTTGCAAAAATCCAGAAAAAAAAGTCAACCACACGCGATTTAAGTTTCATTCAACTGACACCGGAAAAATTTTGTTTGGTGCATGACAGCAACACATCCCTGATTTTCTGATAGGATAAAAGCAGTGACGTTCGCAGGTTCTTTCCCAAATCGGAGATATGCGACCATACCACATTGAAAAACTATACCACAATAGCATCAGTTCCCCTATGGTGAAGAGGTAAAAAATTTGTTTATAAAGCAAACTTTGTTTAAACCGAATTTGGATTAGAATTATACAATTTTGGTATGAAGTTTATTGAATTTAAGCGATTTTGGCTTAGAATGAAAAAAGATTTTATAACTTATATCAAAAAATTGGAATACATAAGTTTATAAAAACAAATGGCATAAATAAGTTTATACTTTATCCTCAAACTTTTTGCAGTGCATGTTCAAATAAAATTAATAATTTAAACATACAAAGAAAAAAACAATTAATCTCGATTTATTCGAAATAAGGAATTATTTCGATTTAATTTTCATATTTTCCAACTCGGGAGAGATTAACGAACAAAACATCATAAAAAAAATGTTCATGACTTTGCGGTTACTATAATATGAGTAATTCAAACATGCCTCAAAAAAAGGTAAAAGAAAACCGGTTTATTCGTAAGAAGGAAGTGTCGGGATTTTTATTCATATATTTCCCGACTCAGAAACAGTTAACGACCAAAGCCCTATCAAAAAAAAAAAAATCCAATGATCCTACTTCGAGGTTGTCCTCATCTTCGCGGGAGATCTGATACTTCAGACTCAGTGCATTTTTCCAAAAGACGCCTACATCCGCTTTATTCTATTTTTTATCTGTTACATAAAATCTTTGAGAATTTTTTTTTTCTTTCTTGTATTTTGTGATTTCTGCAATTGTTATTTATCCAGACTGCTGCCTACGGAACTTTTTTAAAAAAAAAACTTAAAGAAGAAAAATAACGATGCGGCAAAGTGCGGACAAATGCTTGAAATAACAAAGTTTTTCCACCTCTACGACTGCACGTGGGTGAACACTGTTCACTGAACAGGTTGTTTTTCAGATGTTGGGATTTTTTTTTTTTTTTTATTATTGAAAATTGTATATCTATTTATTTTAATTTATTTAGTCTTTTCATAAAATTCAATTTGTTAGAATCAAAATTTAGAGACAAGCGATTTGTTTTATTATCTTGACCAATTCAGCGAAAAATCTTTGTTATATGGAATGCTAAAAAATTTAGTACTTACGATTATGTTCGGTTGCATTAACACCGGAATTAGTTGATAACTCTTCAAGTTCAGGAATATTTGCGGGAAGACGTCCCTCCTGAAATATGACAAAAAAAAAAAAACAAGAAATAAAATTACCTTTATATAACTGAATCTGTGAGCATACTACTTTCTTTTTAGATAATCCTAAAGATTTAATAACAAATAAAATATAATACTTGTCCAACGAAAGTAATAAATGTTTAGTGCTATAACGCACGTTTTCTGTTGAATTTCAACTGCCACTGACCCACTGTCTTTCTGTGTGTGTTACGTTGCGTTACAAACGCAATAAACTACAAAAAAGGACCTTCACAATTTCTAATTGAAACATTAAACTTCATTACAGCTATCATGAGAATTGTTGTCTTCCACGGTTGCACCAAGAAAAAAAAAGAAAAAAACGACTCCACTGGGTGGTGCTTGCTGGTGGTGGTGTTGCCAGAATGGAATGATGTTGATGTTGATAATGATGACACTATGATATGAAGACGCAAGGGACGTAAGGGACAAAACTGCGTTACGTTAAACAGCACTTACTCGAATAAGGGTTGACAAGTGTAGTTGCATGGGTTGTGACACGAAGTTGTATGGATAGTATGGGAAACTTGTGTCAAAAACATGTTTAAATTTTTATTTTACGAAACATTTTAATAGGGTAAAAGTGCATACAAGAGTTGGTATAAAGTCAGATGAAGCTTTACAGTCAAACTTCCAATATTAAATTTAGAAAAG
This sequence comes from Calliopum simillimum, assembly GCA_951812925.1. Lineage (NCBI taxonomy): Eukaryota > Metazoa > Arthropoda > Insecta > Diptera > Lauxaniidae > Calliopum > Calliopum simillimum. The sequence continues at coordinate 147,676,359 of OX638368.1, forward strand.
CAACATTTAATATAGCGTTTGAAAGAAGTCTTGTTGGCGCTAAAGTTTATTCAAAACTTTTTTAAGTAGCAATCAAAAAAATTGATGAAATTTGTTTTCTGTAATTGGATACTAAACGTGGGCTTACGTGAAATAAACAAGAAATAAACAGGACATATACACAGTTAAATCTTAGGCGTGGTGGGTTTTTTTTCTCAAAACTGCTGAAGTGGCCAATCACGTCTGAGATCCAAGTTATTCTTAATTTAAAGTTTAGAAAACGCTATTTTTTGGCATATGGCATACGTCCAGGAAGTAGTGTAGTTCACTTTTGTCGCCGGCATTAAATAGTTATGATTTCTTCTTTAAACCATAGCTTAAACTTTTACAATCGAATCATTATTTTCTCAAATACCATTCATTGAAGTAAAAGTATACAAACTTAATATAGTCCTTTACTGAGATTTGCGATAAGTTTCCTTCAATAGATGATGTTTCGGAAAGTAATGATTCAATTGGAAAAGTTGAAATTAGGGGAGATGTGTGTATCTTGGTCCGCTTTTCAGTTTTTTCAATGTGCTGGATTTTCCAAAAATGTTTCTTTAGTTTTTTGATTAAGTTATATTTAAACAATGCTTGGAGCATCAAATGACGTGACAATGATATTTCTATATCTTACCATTGAGTAGAAATATTACTTCTTCTGTTCCAACCTCAAACGGTCCAAGGTACACTATGCAAGTGTACCTTGGTTTTTCAAATTATCACAACTCGTTTATTTTAAAACGGATTTTATTGATTTTTAATTCAAAATACTCATAAGTCTTTTTAAAATAAAACTGCTTACAAAAAGTTTTAAAATATATGACTAAATAACGATAAAAGGTGATTCCTTACCTCAAGTCGTACGGTATCAAAATATTTTTCACTTTTCTGCCAACAAGCAATCAAATAACGATAAGTACCACTAACACTTGACATAAATAAACGAAAAAACAATTTCCAATAGCTGGAAAAATGTCCAAATTCATACTTTTCTAGTTTTAAAAGTCATATCTTGTTTTGATTAATTTTAAATCATTTTTGAAGTCAACTTAGTTTTAGGTGCCGTATGGCACCGCTGGGCACTAATGGGTTAAGAATGTTTGTGTTGGCTAAACGAAGAAGAAAATGACTTATTGAGTCCTAAGATTGACAAAATTAAAGGATTTATCTAATCGCACTTCTTGTACGCTTTCAACGCGACAATTCATTTCTTTCTCATTTCTTCTTTATATGGCTTCATAAGCTACAAAGACACCTGAGCACCATGTCGTTTCAATGCTGCCATCAAACTTCAATGCAACAGTTTTCACTTCTCCTGCGAAACTTTTCATTTTTCCATATCGACATGTCGATTTACCCTATACAAAACATAATCTGTTTTACCCACTGTACATATTACGTTTGTTGGCAATACTACAACGCAAATATAAATGAATTTTGTTAATGTTCGCATTGTTCCACTTTATTAAAAGGCGTGATGGCCATTTGGGCTAAATTTTGCAGCAGGGCAGCAACAGTTATTGCGTTCACTACCACCGAGAGCAGAGTGAACTGCTGCAGTAGGGAAGTTGAAAGTAAAATAGGTACAACAACAAATAAAAAAAAGTAATTGGAGATGTGTTGGAATTGCGGTTGACCGCAATTTTGGGCAATAGTAACGTATACACAAATTCAGACATACATACATATAAATGAATGCTAACAAAATACTCCGATATGAACAGAATTACAAACATAAATGCCAGAACACACACAAAAAAAAAACGAAAAAAAAACAACCCAAATAAAAAATCAAGGGAGAAAAAGTAAAAATTTCGACAAATGAGAATGTTTTAGATGAAATATTTTTACGGATCCAAAAGCAAATAAATTCCAGTTGTTGTTGGTGCTACAATTTTTGTCCCAGTGTTTTTGTTCTGCTGTTTTTGCAATGTTGTTGTTAAGAATTACCTTGGTAGATGTTTCAGGTCCAATAAAAGAGACAAACCATATAATTATCCGTAAAGCAAATACAAAGCTAAAACTAACACATGCATACATACATATGTATTACATTTACGCACAATACACAAAGGAATAAATGCATATGTAATTATATATGTCCATATGTGAGAGCAATGGGATGTACCTTTTTTTAATTGAAATTACGAAGTGTCAAAAATATCATATAAGCCCAAATTTTATAAACTATCCAACAAACATTTGAATACCCTTTACAACTTAACGCTTGGAAAAGTTAATTTCCAAATGTTTTCATAACCAATTTTCAAACGTTTGGAAAATGTTTATTTCTTAGAATTTCCACTACTGATTTCTAAGGTTAAAATAAATAATAATTAGTAAATTTTTTATTGTTAGATGTCGATTTGGTCCCGGAGGTTTTTTGGGGTATGAACATTTTTGACAAATAATATTTCAAGGTTACTGAACTAATTATAAGTAATAATGTTTTAATCACAAAATAATTAAAAATACTGGTATGTGAGTGAGATGGTGTGACCAAGTTGAGGTGTGATATAGATTAAGTGTTTAGGACATTAAGCAATACTTAGAATGTTGAAGGAATCAAGCTTAATTCTCGAATATTTTGGTGTTTCAGTGGTATTTTAACATCCCACAATTTTTTACGCAGTAAAGAAGCCCACAAGGTTACCATAACTGCGAAAATCTCAAAATCGCAAAAAGTGGCGATAGGACAATAGCGCTCTAAGGTATCGATATTATGCCTATGGTTTCCTAACTTGACTCACCAAAACACCTAAATCTGTCATTTGCGCGTATTTAACAACCCGTTTCTGGTAATTTTATATATTTTTTCTTTTCCATATTGTCGGCCTTATTCTAATACGACGTAAATCACAATTCGGCAAAATGTAGGTTAGAAGTGATTTATGTAGGTAGATTGATCACAAGCCTTTTTTAGTTTCTAATGTTTACATGAAAGAAAGTGAGGTAGAACGTTTGAAACAATCGCTTGTACAACAGCCCTAACTGACATTTTTGGTTTTGGTGCATTTTTGGTGTATATGAGGTTAGTCCTCAGGAATATGTAATAAAACTAAATTAAAAAAAAATGCCAATAAGGGCCGCTGTATAAGTGAGCGACGATATATCAAATTTCAACAAATTTTCGTGAACATAACGGCCACTCTTTTAGAGTTGTACATATCAGGTTTTGTAATTTTATTGCATGAATGTATATGTGTAATGGGACAAAAATAATGTGAAAACAAAACATTATTTTATTTTTACTGTTATTTTTCTGTTGCTTTTTTTCTATTTTTTATTATGAATTTTTTTTTTCCTGAATTTTTTTGTTAAATAAAGGTACATTTCTGGATGATTGCTGTGGGTTATGTTGTAACGCATTAATGTACAAAAATACATTTTGCTTATATTTATTTTCTTATTTTTTTTTTTTGCAATGATGTTTAGTGTACTACAGTCAAACAAAATAAAAAATAATATGGACAAAAACCGAATAAGATTAGTTCAAATAGTATAAAAATAAGAAGTAAAACATTAACGTAACTAAAACCGTTTCGTTTGTTTGTAGCGTATGTAGGTACTTATTATAAACATTCTAACAATGGGTAAAACTTTGGCCAATAATCCTAGGATGTTGACGGAAAAAATCCAAGGATATTTTTTATACTAAATATGTAAAAAGTTATTTATTCAGATTAGACTTTTGTGAAATATTTTCATTAGAAATAGAAAAATATAATTTCTTATTTTTAAATGCTGAATATTCATAATAAATATCTATGAGAACCTATTTGAAATAATGATTTTCAATAATAAATTAAAAATTTTGGTCCAAAAAAAAAAAAAAACATTTTATTTCCCGACCTACGCTAAATATCTCTAAAAAAAACATTTTTTGCAAAATCTCTCTTAGTTGTCAGAAAACATCATTTTGTTAAAGCGTTTTTTACGTTTAATTTCTTAGGTGGCTCACTTGAGAAATTCTTGCCCATATGCCACATGTGTTATATCAAAATGTTTGTATGGATCTCAGCTATAGATTAAAAGGCATAAATCCACCTCTCGGGTGATTACTATTGAGCCAAATGTCATAAAAGGCGAAAAATATCACTTTTTTGGGAATTTTGTGCTCTAACTTGCCGGAAATGCATTTAAAGAACCAATTTGTTGGTAAAAGTTGTAGATATAGACGAGACGAACAAAACCATATCATCAGATGCAATAAAACTTAATTTGCTTAAGAGATATATCGAAAAAACCATATAGTTCAAGGTCCAAAATTCAAACGGCCTTTTCTCGAAAACTAGAGCCAACTTGAACAAAATGGGCCAAATGGTCTTTTTTTTTACATATATTTTTACCCCGCAGCGTCAGATCCGAGTTAACTTTTTTCGACCAAACTTTGTTCCACAGTGTAATCCTAACTTTGTTACACAGTGTAATCCTAACTTTGTAAAAAGTTGAAAAAATATCGCTAGAGTTCTCGAACTAGGCAGTCATGATTCTTAAATATTTCTTAACTATATGTGTAACTTTGGACTAATTTGACCAACGCTAGCGTTATTTTTTCGATTTTTTTAAAAAAATACTTGAGTGTAATACTAATATAATAAAAAACATTTTAGGGAATAACCGATTCGCATGGGTACCAGGTAATCAAAATCACTAAAAGCCGTTTGTGATTATACGTGTGAGCCTTTACATAGGAACACACGTAAATTATCATGTGTAACTGCTCTGCTTCACTTTAAATTACGCAGTTTATTTTGTATGTGAATCAAAATCCGTTTCTGTGCTTTCGTTAATTAGTTTTTGTCACAGGAAAAGACCATTCTTAAAAAAAAGGCTTAGGATTTTTGGTCTTTTCACCATTACTTTTTTACACAAGCAGTATAAAACTTTATGTTTTTTTTTTTTGTATGTAATTTAATGTAATTATTACACTAAAGTTTATATGACCATACACAAAAATACAAGATTTTCCACTTAACATAAAATAAAAATCGTAAATTCCGATGTTTGCATAATATATCGTACTTAATGTTTTTTTCTTTTCTCCTAGACTTTTTAAGACAAATCTGGGCGGCAGCCGATCTACACTGCTAAGTCAGAAAATTGACAATATATAACTCTAGTAATAAAAGGACGAAATCTCCTTATAAATTGCACTATATCAATAAGGGTATCACCCAATTTATCGAAACTCTTATCTCGAAGCTATCGGAGACTACGTCGTGCGCATGTTAATAGAAGATGCCTTTCTAATTTAATCACACCTTTATTTCTGTAACATCTGAAGAAATCTTTCTGAGGTGTCTGAAGTTTGTCATCCTATACTTTCACACAATGCGCCGTAAAAAACCTCATCGTCTTAGGGGGCGATATTCGTTTTTGAAACATCCTGTTTTTCATAGTTTGTTCTGAGGTTTTAGATTCGCTATAGCTTCTTTAATTTTAACAATTTGAGGAAACTTTGTAAAGGTGAATTATATGATTTTTTTAAATAATCAGGCCAAATAGACTATTAACTAGCTTATTTCAACATATTCTTTGGGCTATTCATAGAGCAATCGAAGAGATTGGTGACGAGCCTATCCTTTGTGGTTTTCAAATAAGGACAGATATCTTGTTATTGACTGGAATTTTGATATACAGAAATAAAACAAACATTTGTTCTTTATCACTAAAATTTGTCTTAAATACGACTACTGTATAGGGAAGAGTGTACTTTAAGACTTATCTTTAAGGTCATCGCGTGGAGATCAACTACCAAAAGTTTTGAGGAAAAAAATGTTTGACAAAACTTTTGCAGCTATGTTTCCCGACTTTTCAGACTTTAACTGTGTTGTAAGTAAAATAAAACCTTTAGGTATTAACATAATCAAAATTCACCTTGACCTGGATTGATTTCAAATTTCAGAAAAGTTAGTTAAAAGTTAAGACTTAAGATCGAAATCTTGTAATATAAACTACAAAACTTTTCTGTTTAATTAATGGATTTGCTTCAAGAATTTAAAAAATTAAGCCAGTTGTTCCGTTCTTGTTGATCTTGTGACTTCTTAGTTTTATTGATTCAACTCAAGACCACAACCTGATTACTATGTAATTTAAATATTATGTACAGACAAACAGTTGAATTACCATTTTCTGAATTGCTTTTTTTTTTTTTAATGAAACCAGGCCACATGACAGGAACGGTTTAACTTAACAAAGTACAAATGAATAAGCTTCTGTCATATGCCTTAATGTACATAAGAAATGTACATTTATGTTCCTTAATCATGTAAGGGATGAAACTTCCAGTACTGCAGAATGCTGTCAATGCGAATATTCTGTGAAATCATAAAGAAAATAATGTAGACAAATGAAATAATAAAGAATTCGTCAAAATTGTAGTCGGGCAAAGAAAAGAAAAAAAGAGCGTTAAATGTCAAGTAAATTAAATTTATTGCAACAAAAACAATGGAACATATCAAGGCAACTCGCCAACAAAGATTGCGCGAACTGAGGGTGGTACATGGCGGATTATGAACGGCGCAATACTGGCGCCAATGGATTTACTACAATCTGCGGGACATGTTAAAATGGACTTAATGATTTTTATGTTATGAATTTTATTAAAAACAAACGCAAAAACAACAAAAACACTTTGGTGAATTTTGTTGCGTCTTGCCTTACTTTGATTTAAGAACGCAAAAATAGAAATATTTGACACTCGACTACTTATAACATATATTTCTGTTGTTAAGGAAATTTCCGGTTTTTAAATTACAGGAAGAATATTTCTACACATAAAAATTTTTAAATGGTGGAAAAAAATATTTTTGAAAACTCCACGATTACACCCAAACGGTGTCAAAAAATAATTTTAAAAAATCTCAGCTCACTTTGACACCCTCTTTTAGATTTTTTGAAAAAATTTTTTTTTTAATCAGTGGGGCAAGTCCATTTTAAAAAAATCGAATTGTTTTTCATTCAAGAAATAAAAATTGCTATCGTTTTAATCCAATTTAATGCAATGTTTTATAATTATCGAAATGCAGAACTCCTTAATTCGAATTAAATAAAGGATCGATTAATGAACTATAAAATCATTTAATCATTTGGTCAAAAAAATTCAGAGACATGACTTATTTCTTTTTTGGGGGTGCGTAACACCGCTTATTTATCCAGTCGATGTAACTTGTCTTGGTGCTCATAAAATGGTATATACCAATTTTTATTCCTATGCGTTGAATAGTTTTGAAGACATAACAAATTTTATTTTTCAGGGGCGTGTTTTCTTGTATGGGATGTGGGATGGCCCCTTCAACCTTTGCATGGTATATGGCAGACTCACTTATCTAGTATTATATTAATTAAAAAAACCCGAGAAGCCAAAAGAGTTTTAAAAGGTTCCACAACCTTAACGGAATTGTTCTTGAGTTGTGGAGTTTTCTATTATCTCGGATGAAACCAATTGAATTTCGAAAGAAAGCTTTTTCTTAAAACACACCTGATTATATGTCTTTTAAACACAGAATAAGCCATGTAAACCACTTAGTTGATTCATATGGCATTGAAACATATCGGAAATAATATTTATGATTGAAAAAAAAAATTCACGCTAATCGGTTGAATAGTTCTCAACCTATGAAATTTTTGAATGTTTAACATAGCTTGTCCCCAATCTCACAGGATAAGGACGACAATTTTTTATGGAAATTGGAGAAATTCTTGTAGTAATAATATTCCTAAACACTCGAAAATATCTCTAAAGGAAAAAAATAGTAATGCAAATCTGACAAATGGTTTTTGAGTTATGGAGACACAGACAGGCAGACAGACAGATGTTGCACTATATAGAAAGGAAGTTAAGCAGTTGGTATGGTTTGATGTTACCGATTTAGCTCAAATTTGGCAATGCTGTAGTAACAATGCCTGGCATGAAAAGGGGCGTTAAAGCAAATATTGTGAATTTTTTGCGCATTTCATTTCCAAATATAAAACAAATATTGCAGATAACTAGAAACGTGTCTCTCGATTCGCCTTTGGATTAAAAAAGAGGGTCGATTAAAATGTCAAATCAGAAAGTGAAATAAACTGCTTATAAAAATCTGGCATTTTCATATAAAAATCGTGAAATTTTATAATGGCTGCTTTTGAAATCCGAAAAACCGCTTATGATGATGGAAATATTGCACACATGAACATACGCATTTACATACGCACAAACATTACATTGCGCAAATAATGCAAATGGAGTGATACATAAAACGATATGAAAATCGCCAGAAAAATCACACATTTTGCTGTCTGACACTTTCGACACAACGACAAATGCGTTAACAACAACAACAATGAGTGAATCTTTGAATTAGCAAATGCACTATAGACGTTAATGAATTTCGTACGCATCCTTTTTCATTTCTTTATTGTAATTGTTGTTGTTGTTATTATTACGGAGTACATATCTACATACAAGCAAAAGTCCACTTTAGCATCATTTTGTACAAAAATTAAAAAAAAAACGGTAACATTGCTGCTAACGGCACAAACAATATTTACAACAACACAAACATTCCATTATATTTCATGTTCATGCGGAAATCTGAAATTGTGGTATTTGCGTGGTATTGAAAATGGTATAATAATGGCCATTTTATACAACTCTTTTGCATATACAGTGGGCATTTTAATTTTGGGAATCTGCATAGCTGGTGTATTGACTTTGATCCAACATTTGTTCACTCATTTGTTCACCATAAACGCTCTAAGCGGAACTGAGCGCAAAGCTGATTTTTCACGCACAAAGCATAATTCAAAGTTTTGTAAAATTACCGAGGAGTTTTTATCGAATAGTCATGAAAACGATAAAGTCTCTGCTTTTGATTTAGCTTAACAACATAGAACCATGCTTTACTATATTCAGCTTATATTCCTGATCTGCACAACCTTCTGGGTTGATTTGTCGGCGTTTGTCTATGGTAAAACGGAGCAAAATAGTTTGATAATATTTGATCGACGATCGTTTTGTCTACTACAAGGGTGACATTATTGACCTCCTGTTCAAAATCTGGTGTAGCAGTTGTTTACAAGTATCACTAGCCATATCGATATATGTACATATTTGCGATTTTCAAAGATGGATAACATAGTTTTTGTAAGAATTAAAGTGTAACTGCCAAACGGCCGTTTTTAGGAATTACATGTTTTGGATATGCACAAAAAAGTTTAGGAAAACTGGAACACAGGAAAATAAAACGAAACTTTTGAAGAGCCTTCGTTCTTGTGTTTTTCCCAAGGTAATTAAAAAACATAGTTATTATTTTTTTTTTTTTTTTTTTTTAGTTTACTCAGAGAGCTTATAAACTGCAATTTTCAAATTTATTTTAAAATGCAAATGCATGCGTGCTCACTACCAAACCCTTTTTGCATGTAATTAATATGATTTATGCGAATTTCGACAAATAAATGTTGTGCTCGCTCTAATTTAAGTTAACAACAGCAAAGCCAACAGTCGAAATAGCAAAACGTAGACACATAAAGGCACATTCAGGTAGTTATATTAAGGCCAACGCTCACACGCGTACGCTGTTATTGATGCATTTAATTACTGCACCCAGCAAATATTTTGATTAGAATAGTATCCATTCATTCTACCTAAAGCAGGACTATTCTGCGTTTTAATCCTTTTTATGCTTAAACCTTCGTTTTCATTTTAAGAGCGATGTTTTGTTTATACATTTCTATCTAGATATTTCCTTAGACAGTTATGGCTACTTTAATTTAGCATCATGGAATCCAGCCACACGCCATTAATGAATAATATTCAATTCATGGGTATCATATTGTCTTTTGAAATGGACATAACCTTTCAAAGAAACATCTTGGATAATCATATAATAGCCTTTTTAGACAAAAAAGATTATGAATTTTTGACTTTCTCCAACATATCGAGCAGTCACGACCGCAGAAAGTGTAGAAAAGTGTTGATTGTAAAATTTATTTTTCCACATTAATTAAATATTACTCATATGACATGGTTATGATTAAACATTAAATAATTTTGGAATAGCTAAAAAATTTTGCAAATATGAAGAAAAAAATTTCCATTTTTCCACCATTCTAAGGATAGAGCCTACTTATTTTTGGTCAAACAACACATCTTATACATGTGATTTGGCAAAACGATTCGTAGGCTAGAGGATCCAACAATCTTCAAAATGTTGACTGGGAATATAGTAATTATGATTTCCTTTTCGTATGAATTTATTATTAGCAACACAACGATTCGAATTGGTGAGTAAAGTCAATTGCTAATTGTCACTACTGAATGGTATAAGTACATTGAGTGCAAACTCATCTTAGAAACTGTCAAAAGCTGGGCACATCATCGCGCATAAAAGGGACTTATGTATTTTTTTTTATGGTACTCTTAAAAATATTTCTTAATAGGTTGATATTTCGAACAGAAAACAGTACAATAAAATATATATCATCTTTAATTTGTTGGGAGTCTAAAGACTTTTAACCCGTAGATTTTGATTATAAGTAAAAATGTATATTTTAAATAAATAAGATTTCACATATACTTAAACAATATGTTTACAATCTTAGTGACGGATTTGATGATGGAAAAATAAAAAAATCTACTACATTATTTGAATTCATAGGCATGTGTACGGAATGCAGTGGTTTTTCCATTAAGTTTGAAGCGTGTTATTAAATGCATTGACACGACGCCATGTTTGACATGGCATCACGCTATTGCATTTATAAACAGGAAGCAAGTGTGTTCGCACATTAGTGTGGTCGCTTAATCTTTTTTTTTTGCATTTCGAATCACAATAATGGTGGTAAATCGGCTCCAATGTCAAAAAAAAAAAGTACCAATTTGCTCAGATTTTTGTGTTGAGCCCAGATTTGCGCTATGGAATGTAATATCACTACCTTGGTTAACAAACAGTGTCCTCTAGCTTACAAAATTTTACGGAAACCTGCTCACAGTCATTATGCTTCTATAATTCGGAATACAACCTACCACAGAATAAAAACTCTATTTTGTATGAATCGATAAAGCGCAGTTGAACAATAAACGAAACCATCAATAGTTAGATTTTATCAAGCACTAACTTCACTGTCATCGAATCGAAAACATTTTTCTCTGACATTAATGTGTTGGATATAGCAATATCTTTTGTATAAATATGTACTTTGTATTCAAGCACTTGCTTTAATAATTTTAGTAGTCATGAAGATTGTATTTCGTCACTTAAATAATGAAAATATTTTTTATACTCAACTAAAACTTCGTACAAGTTCTCTCAGGTTATGGGCCCAGCATTTTAAAATTTGAAAAAAAAAAAAAAAATTTAATTTTGAAATAAAAAAAAATTCTGAAATGGAAACAGTTTCGGTGGACAAGCTTAATGGAAGCAATAACCAAACGTGGAAACTCCGAATTGGAATGCTGCTTTCCCATGCCGAAGTTTGTTTTGTTGTAGAGGGGGAAATATCAGATCCTGAGTCAACGACTTTCAAGAAGGACAACGGTAAGGCAATGGCTACACTTTCTTTAGCAGTAGATTGCGAACAATTGGTTCATATCCGTACGAAAAGATATGATACGGAAATGTGGTTAGTGCTTGCCGAGATCTATGAGCACAGAAGTTTATCATCAAAAATGTATCTGCTCCAAAAATGCACAGTCTACATTTCCACGAATATGGCGATATGCGAGAACATATTGTTTTGACCCATATTTCGGGAACCAATAAAGCTATCCACATGAACTAGGGAAGCTTCATATATAATTATAAGCATTATATAGTTGCACTTAAAAAAATAATTTTCATTAGAAAATGGATTAGTACGATCTCAGAAACTATAATTTTTGAGGGGTTAATGGCTTTTAGTGAATATCTTAGTAACAAGACCAGATAGAAAAAAACGCTTAGTGCCATAATGTTATGGACTTCATACTCCATAGGAAAACATATTTTTAATTTTCGAAATTCTAACAGTTTTTTTGATAGAGCCAAAAATGCAGTAGATGAAATTACTTATTTTTAAATGTCTACTCAGCTACAGCGCGAACTCAGGATGTTGTCATAAAAAACTAATTTTTTGGGACAACTCTACTGAAGCATTGTTTTTACGCGTCTAACTGCAGCCACACGCAATTTCCAAAAAAGAAAAGAATAAGTTTTCACTCCAAATTAGTGTTCAGCATTTTTTTTATTTCTATATCAATAAATTTTATACATCACTAAAATATGTTTCCCCTAAGTATTTTGAGACCACTCTAATGTACACTTACACATCAGTGTGTAGTTTTCATCGCTTTATTTTCTAGAACGCACTTTTGCGTGTTTTTTACATGCATTTCTGATGCGTGCAAAACGTTGCAATTTTCCGCTATTTTCTTTTTACCAATTTCTGATTGTTACTTTGCAAAATGTAAATTTTCAACTTTTGTAACAGTTGTAATAACAGCCAACAAAAATACTAACTTTATAAAGGAATTTGTGCGGAAACTAATGTATGGCATTTAGTGCATCAAATGGGGCAGGTCTCTTGTGCCTACCTATTATTTGAATGAAAATATTTTTGCAACCATTAAAGACTTTGAATTAATGCATTCAACATAATTAGTAGGAATATTTTGAAAGGAAATTAAGAGAATAATATTGATAATAGTAGGCTTAAGATAACGTTGTACATTACTGATACAACAAGGCCAAGAGGCGGCAGCAGAAACGTGGCGTGTCTAATTGTATATGATCAAAATTATTATTAACGAAAGCATTATAATCATGCAAAATTAGAAGCTACAGATATTTAACGTTGATCTACCCGTGCTGAATGTAATCAGTACTAAATCAAAAGTCACAAAAAGTTATTGTTAATAACCCGATGTCTATTTACCGAATAAAAATACAGTCAAAATAAAATTTACCGATTTTTCGATTTTCCATAAAAATGTTAAAGTTTTGAAGTCCTGTATGTAATACACGGAGTAAAATGAAAGTTATAATTTTTACTGCACTCGAGTAGTAAAAAAATGCAGGTAATTAACTCTTAATTTCAAACATAAATAAACATACGTATGAACTTCTTTATGGTTTGGTAAAGTAATGACGGTGTTCAAACTACGTAGGGTACCTTTTTTTAAAACTACATGGTTTTTAATATCGAAACCTTGGCACCTCTTTTTTTTGGCAAAATGGGATTGTAAAAAAATAACTAAATCAAACAAAAAATGAAAAAACCATTTTCAATGTACTTTTTGATGCTGATTCCGAATCCAGTCTCAAAGTTGCTATATCCCGTACGGTTTTTGAGATATCCTAACAAAAGAAGAGATAAAAATACGGTTTTTGCTATTTTTGATGAGATATAACTAGACTAGGTTATTTTGAGCTATGAAACGTTGTATGGCGATTAAAAGCTTAGACTTTTGTCTTCAAAAATCTATTTGAATATTACTGATATCTTTTTTTTCTCGGAGATATCATATCCTAAAAAGTTAAAAAAAAAAATTAAGAAATACGTTTTTTCAATATTTCGGCTTACGATATTTAAAGAAAAAGGAGATGTCGCAATAGTTTAGGTAAAATTTTGAAGAAAAGAATTAAAACTTTCAACTGCCATATCCATGATTTATTGCTTAGAATAGTCTAGTCTTGTTATATCGCTCCAGAAATAGCGAAAAACGGTGTTTATTGCACTTTTAGCAATTTTGATACGGAATAAGTATTAAAAAATACATCGAAAATGTCTATTTTAATTTTTGTTTTATTTAGGTACTTATTTTTACTTTCCTCAGAAGATCTATGATATTAACCCATTTTGCCAAACGAATCCCAGTTCGAGCCCTAGTTCGGTTTCTGTTTTTTTTTTTAAATTTACAGTATTGTAAATATCGCCTAAATTAAAAAAAAAAATACTATTTTGTAAGGTTATTTGGAAATTCTGAATTTACTAAAACAGTAAGATAAAAAATGTATTTTGTTGTGAAGTTATATTAAATTGAAATTCTAGTAAAATATACTTGAAATAAAGTAATCTTGCTAACATTCTTTTTACTACAGCGATATCACGTCGCTCACCTTCAGATAGCGTTTTATATTATCCGCTTATGTGCTAAATTTCATATCTTGGGTACTAAATTCATTTTCACACTTTGACCTAAATTTATGACCCAAGTGATTTCTTTTACTTGTCTAATAACTCTAAAAACAAAAACTTGTTACCGTAAGTTAATACATAGAATTCAAAGGATCCGAAATTCCAATAAAGTGCAAAACTAATTTCAAAAACTGTCATTTGTTTTTATTTCTGCATAAAATTTCCGCATTTTAGCTGACCATCAAAAAACTCATCAACTGCAGCGTCAAAGACAGATTTCCCACAATCATAGTATGAACTATTTTCTCCATGAATGCTCGTATTTTATAAAAAGTTCGATTAAAAACCAAATAAAACTTTAAAAAAAAAAACATTTTTTGAATTTAAAGAAAATTTATATTTACTTAAAAAATATTTTAAAAAAATTATAGGGTCTAGTCTCATCTAGTACTAGCTGTTAGAAAAAAATCGGAGGCACAAAAGTCAAATGCTATCCGGTTACGTATATAATGCCCCATAAGCACATGTATGCTTATACGTGTGCAATAAAAAAAAGTTTAACCCAAATACTTCACTCTCACATAAGGACATATATACAAGGCCATCTTAAGCAAAATGATTTACGAATTTTTTGTTAGTCAGTACTTTGACTTAGACATCTTTATTGACTATTTGTTGAAAATATGTTTTACTTAGGCGTCTCAAGGAAAAGGCTAACAAGCAAAAATAAACCAAAAATAAAAAAACACTTTTACTTCTCAAAGAAATCCGCTTAAATTAAGTTTAGTTTCGTTTATCAGAGTTTTGTTTAATTCAGTTGTTGTTGTTTTTGTTATTGTTGTCATTGCTTACAGTATAAATATTTCTTGTTGCAAATGTTTTATTGGTTGTTGTTGCCAGAATAAACATTTCATGTAGTTATTTCATTGGCCGTAGGCATTACATGGCACACGGCCAAAAAAGGTTGTACTTTGCTTAATAAGTACAAAATGAACATAAAACAAAATTGACTCCAAATCGAGAACACATGACAGTGGGCTTTTGGTACCTATAAATACATATTTAACATATTTGAAATAGCCTCAGAACCATTTGTATCAATATTGTAACTTCGTCCCTCATGTTATTTTTTTTTTTTTTCAAAAATATTTTTTTTTTTTGTTATAACTGGTCATTCAATAAGTCCGTAGGATAAGTAAGAAAAAAACAAAATTTTAACAAAACTCGATTTAATTATTCAACATACATAGTTGCCTTCGAGGGCAATACAACGAGTATAGCGATTTTCCAACTTTTCGATACCACTTTTATATTACGATTTCACTTTTTCGTCAAAATAGGCCTCAGCTGACTGTCTTTTGGATTCTGGTGTGCAATAGTGAAGCCATGTTTCATCGATTGTCACATATCGACTATAGAATTCGATTTCATTGCGGTTTAACACTCCTCTGAAGCATCAATTCGTTTTTGTTTTGGTCGACAGTGAGCTCACTCGGCAGCCACTTTGCACAGAGCTTTTGCATACCCAAATGTTCGTGTAAAATGGTAGAAACACTACCATTTGATACTTTACAATGTCAGCTAGCTCGAGCTTCTTCAATTTGCAATCGTTCATAACCAATTTGTGGATTTTTTTATGTTTTCTGGAATAACAGCCTAATTTGGGAGTCCACAGCGCTCTGCATCATTTGTGCTGGTACGACCATGTTTAAATTCAGCAATTCATTTGTATCGATGGAGGAGAGTTTGGATATTGTTTATCAATCCATTGTTTGGTTTCCACTGTATTTTTTTCATCAAATAGCAATGCTTTATCAAAACTCGAAGTTCACTTTTTTTTGTTTTTTACTAACAAAAGTTGCTTTACACTAAATGCTATAACTCACGAATCAATAGTCCGATTGCTGTCAAATTTATACACGTACCGTTTGAAGGTTAGTGCCAAAGAAAAATCATATGGATAAAGTTCTAGTAATGCCATCTATGTGTCATCCTACGGACTTATTGAATGACCTGTTACATCACTATTTCACCAAATCAAATCGATTTTTACATTTAAAAACCACTGTTTCTTAAAGTTATTTTTTAAAACTTTGGTTAAATTATTTAGAAAATTAAAATATAGCTAAATATAACAAATAATTTCCATTTTTATTTTTTTTTTTCAAATTTAAACATTTCAAATATATGTTCCTCTGATATGGAATATCTTTCGGAAAAAAAGCAAGCAAATCGCGACCACAATGTCACGTCTCACCCACTTCTGCATACATTTTTATTTACAAAACCATTTCACTTTTATTCCAGACGCGCAATTCCACTGCACCAAACAGTAATAGTGAAACTATACAAATTCTGGAACTGAAAGAATATGTACTCAGCAAGAATTAATTTTTGGAACAAACAGTAGAGATTTTTGAAAAATTTTTATTTCAAAATTTTATAGCGTTGCGACATAAATGGTATTTTTGCCGAATAAAAAATGGAAGCATTATTCAAAATTATTCAAAGAACTGCATTGAAATCCACACAACTTCTTCACCTAGCAAAACAAATTATATTCACGGCAAATACAAAACCGTAAAAATTCATTGAAAATCCCAGTTATTTCTACTGATTTTTTCAGTAATTGTGTTTTTACGGTTTACTTTCAGTAAAATTTATTAAAAATAAAAAAAAGTTTATTGCGGCTCTAGTATTGAACATACGACCTTTGTGTTTGTAGGCGATGTTTTAACGACTTAGCTACTGCAGCACTTTCATTCTTATAGCTTATTGTTTAATTTAAATTATTTTTATAATCTTAATCAGTAATAATTGAAATGTACTCCAGGCAAATATTACAGAGCATACTGATAAGTAAATAAAATAATACAGTGCAACACAAAAAATGCCCCTGGGTCTCATAAAGTTTTTCTGATAAGTTATGAAAAATAAAAATACACGTATGTCACCGAATATGTGTATCAGTGATTTTTTCCATTTTATGGCTTCTCAAAGCTTAAAATTCGCGTTTTCTATGAAATTTTGAGATTTTATGAAAAAATCATCTGATTATGAAATGTTGCTCGTGTCCTTACCTTTAATTAAAGATATAGCACTTGAGATTCCGCATGGTAGTTTTTGTTTTATAAGCAAAACTGTAAAAATTTTGCTATTTAAATATTAGAAGACTTTGTGATAATTCTTTTTTTTTATTTTCCGAAATATATGAAAAAAAAAATACATTGAAAATGGTTTTCCTTATAAAGCAAAAACTACCATGCGGATCCTCAAGTGCTATATCTTAAATTAAAGGTAACGACATGAGCACCATTTCATAATAAGATCGTTTTTTCATAAAATCTCAAAATTTCATATAAAACGCGAATTTTAAGCTTTGAGGAGCCATAAAATGGAAAAAATCACTGATACACATATTCGGTGAAATACGTGTATTTCTATTTTTCATAACTTATCAGAAAAACTTTATGAGACCCCAGGGGCAAAAATTTTTTTCCATTTTGTCGCACTAAATAAGTGTTGGTTGTTATTTTTGACATCGAATTTTACTATTTAGTGTAATATGTGTTTGCCAAATTTTTTCCTCGGCAAATTGTATAGAGAGAACAAAATCTGTAGACAATTCTAAAACAAGTTTGACCAAAAAACTATGGGTCTAAATTAATATCAAACCACGATCTTTAAGGTAAAAATTTGTCTATGAGAAAAAAAAATTTTATCATTGATTTCCCTTTCAGCTGGTTGTTTTGATTGAAATGTGCAGTTCAAAATATTCAATAGTAAGTGCTCGTATTTTTTCGATATTTTCATGCTGGCGATATTTTAAGACACTATTTTTTTTTTTTTTTTCTTGAGCGTTCTAGAAATGGAAGCCATATGTTTTCTCCTCGCAAGAAGCGGATAAATTGATAGAAATTTAGAAAAAGTTGAATATTGGTATAATTATACTTTAAAGGTTAGCGAATTCAAACCACTTTGTGAGTACTGTTCTTGGAAGAACATTATGTTACTAGCAAAACCCTAGTTGGGCTTAGCTACTTTGGCCCAGATCGGATTTTATAGTCCTATATCTAAATAATTTACAATGCACTTTTGCCGCGCCTATGTCTTGTAAACCGTTCTGGAATTTACTGTCCTATCTTCAACGAAGTTGTAGTTATGGACTAAAAGAAATAAAGTGTTCGACAAACTGAACCGAAAAAACATTCGTCTTTAGCCGCAAATCACAAAAATACCAAAACAATTATCGGTTCATCGAGTTTTGTCAATAAGACTTAAACTGCCGTAAAATTATAAAAAGACGCAACTCGTTTTTCATAGTTTTGAGAAAATCGAAATTTTATTTTTATTCAGAAAAGGCAGCAACTTCTCTTTCTTATAAAATCTATTTCATTTTTCATCTTTTTGTATGGAGTTACTCTGCCGTAAAATTATAAAAAGACGCAACTCGTTTTTCATAGTTTTGAGAAAATCGAAATTTTATTTTTATTCAGAAAAGGCAGCAACTTCTCTTTCTTATAAAATCTATTTCATTTTTCATCTTTTTGTATGGAGTTACTGCCTTTAATGATTTTAATCATGAAAAATTTGAAAACAGGATGTAATGTTTACATTTCTTTATTTGCAATTTGCAAGAGAAGTGGAATACGTAAAAAATTGGCGATTGGACTAAAATATACTTAGATAAAAAATTGCTTAATCCGATGGGGAAATAAAGTTAAAAAGGCCGTAACTTAAGTTGCGGCCTTATATATTTTTACGGCAGTACTGCCTTTAATGATTTTAATCATGAAAAATTTGAAAACAGGGTGTAATGTTTACATTTCTTTATTTGCAATTTGCAAGAGAAGTGGAAAACGTAAAAAATTGGCGATTGGACTAAAATATAGATAAAAAATTGCTTAATCCGATGGGGAAATAAAGTTAAAAAGGCCGTAACTTAAGTTGCGGCCTTATATATTTTTACGGCAGTAAACTCATCCAATTTTAATATGCTTTCATAAAATATGTATATATAGACAGTTTTGACGTACGTCGTATTAGAACTATGCCGACAATATGTCGTTTAAAAATGTCAAAAAAGCAATACAATAAAGCATTTTGATTATCATTCCACATAATGAACACAGAAACACCAGCAAAATTTGCTAAATTTCTTCATTTCTCTAATCATACCATGTATAATAAATCCATCTCTCTAATGATAAAATAAAAATATTCCCAACTGCGTACACACAAACATCAACTACAGATTGAGGTAAATTCTTGGATGTGGTTAATTTATTTAAAAGGCAAATAAATCAATTAACGTCAAACAACCTGTAAACATAATTGTAACAATAACAATAACAACATACTAAAAGGAAAAAGATATAAGAACTACATGCATACATACTTAGATATATAACATTGTAATAACAACAACACAACATGTTAAGTCCATTGGCAAAAATAATTAATTACCAAAATAAACAGGAAAATTTAGCAGAAGAGAAAACAATAAAACCAAGAATATACAAGAAGGAATAAAAAGAAAAAATCATAGAGCAAACATCAAAAAAAAAAAAAATTAATTTCTACCAAAAAAACATCACGTAGCATCCCTCAATGACTGAAAATGTTGTACAAGCACTCGATAGTTGGTCAAAATCTCTAATATAGTGAGCAGATAATGACACATACATATGTAACATGTATAGGTAGTCAGCAAGAGGAAGCAACTACAAATTACGGGACCACACAATCGTTAGAAACAACGATAACGAGGCCAGAAAACTTCAATCAATCATATGCCCAATTAAATGCCGTCGAGAATATATACACTGTTTGTTAGTTAGACCTTATATGTACTCATTTTCGAAACTTTCGAAGGGTAGAAAGATTAAAGTTGAAGACACTAATTTTATTTGGTATACGTTCGTGATTCAATATATTTTTCGATTCTACAATATTTATAGAAAATATAGACGAACACATTATATGTAAAATAATAAACAAATAAAAGGACAATAGAGTGCAAGCAACATATTTTTGTAAAATCACCAAAAGAAATGAAAACGCTTCTTGAATTTTCAAAATTTTTGTATTTGGAACACTCTAAACACAAAGACGAATTTTAAAACTACTGTCCCGTAGTTATAGTCCCAAGTTAAAATACACTTTAAATTGAAATCATTCTAAATTTACTTGTCTGCTGCAGTCGAATTAAACCCACATTTTGGCTGAAATGTTGTTATGCGTAAAAAATGGTATCCCTGTGTAAAATTACACAGAGAAATATTTGGTATTTTGTTGTCATTCCATTTCAAATTTTAGATTCTGCATCGAATGTATTATTGAACTTTATACAGAAGTTCATAACAGAGCTCCATAAAACGCTAACATGACATGAAACAGTTGCTTACGTAAACTGTAAGTACAGTCATTTGCAACTCATTTTTATATAAGCGATACATTTGAAAACATTTTCCTCTTATTTGTTTTTTTTTTTTAAATTTGGTTCCGGAAACCTCCGAGCTGAAGCATACAATAAAAAAATATCGGGAATAAATTTACTTTAGGACCCAAAGCCCAATTTTTGTTTTATTGTTTTTTTTTTTTTTTTGCCAAAATAAGGCTTTAGGAAATAATAACAACCACAACAACAAAAAGTTCGGCGTGGACCTATTTTCGGAGTAAGAGCCATTGGAAGATCAGGATATGGAAACAGATAAGGCTTTCATAATTTGTTACTAAAACATAATAAAACATTTTTAGAAAAAATAGTGCTTAAAACTATCAAAATTTTTGAAAATTTGCCTTATCTCGAGTTCCATGGCTCAGATTATGAATTTTGTGCACCGATCAAGCAGTTGGAACCAAAAACTCTTTACCAACGCACCAAGGAGTCTTGCTTGATAGGAAATAAAAGCTGTGTGCCTCAATCGACAAGATCAAGACAGTTTGAGAATCCTATTGAAATTTGTTCCATAATTGAAACATATGTTTTGAATAATTATATATTTAAATTCACAACATAATTTTAAAGGCGCAAAATTGTTTAATAATGATATTAAAAAAATAAGCGCAAAATTTTTGAAGGAAATTCCACTAAAAAGATGGTTTTAAAATATTAAAACTTTGATTTTTAATTTAAAATCTGCTTTTAAAGTTAAAACGCCTTTCAAGTTCTTAAAATCTGCTTTTAATTTGTATAAAACTGCGTTCCATTTTTTTCTGTTAACTCGCTCTGTCTGACTCACACGCATACATATAGAATTTAGAGTATTCTGATTTATTCCTTAGAATTTGACACAAGTTCGAGAATATAGAAACTGGATCTTCACATATAAGAATCAATGCATTTTTAACTCAGAAACCATAAATCTATTACACTTACTTCAACAAATGTCCAGCTTTCTATATTAAAATTTTCTTAACAACTAAGTAAATAAGAATATATGCAACTGTATCAAATTCAAAGCGTATTTTAAATTTTGAATTCCAGAAAAATACTCTTTTTGTGATGTGTGCAAATCCCATAAGTATTGATGATTTCTTTCGGCATGTACGAAAAACGTACTTGAGCAGATTAACCATGAAAAGTAGTAACAACAAGCACAAAAAACGCTGCTAATAATGACAAACTTAAATGTCATTCCATACCGCAACTTCTGATACCCGAACACAATTGCACCAAAATGCACATACTTACACAAATGTAAAAATGTATAACATGGAAGTACAGTTCAAGCGTAAAAGTGCAAAAATCTTTTGAAAAATCAAAAAAAAAAAACGTTGAATCCAAATCTAGTGTGCAAGAACAATAATTCGCGAGGTTTTGATTCTAGTACCAATTGTTGTTAAAATACAGGGTGTTGAAGTTGGCGTTTTTAGTGATTTTCATGGAAAGGGTGTTTTTTCAAATATTTATAGCTTACACCAAAGTTTGTAAATTGATATATGTATATTTGTTTTTAATTTTTTAAAAGCTTTCGAATGTTGAGTGGCGTTTTTAAAAATTTCAATATGGCGGCCCTGCCCCGAAAGGCGGCGTAAAATAATTTTTTTCAATATTTTCTCGTAAATTTCATGATTCGGGGGTTTTCGGGGTCGCTGATCACGAATCTGAAGTCAGAATTTGGAAATCATTAAATCTAAGATGGCGAATGTGCACATTGTGGGAAAATCCTAATTTTTCCCAAGTCGAAAGATAAAGCTAGAGTTGTTCAAATTCGTCCAAACTTACACATATTGCGTAGAAATATTTGGGAATCATGGCTGCCTAATTTGATAACTGAGCGTTATTTTTATCATTTGTTCAGTAAATTTATGCAGAATACTTCGGGCAATATTTTTGTGGAAAATTTTAATCCTCCACATCCCCTATACGGATATATTGATAATTTTTACCATTTTCTCAAAAATCTACAAAAATAACTCCTTAAATATGGAAATATTGAGTCATTATGTACCACAGAAATATTTGCAACTAAATTTGACCAATACACGGAAAGAAAAACTATTAAATTAATTTCCAGAAACGGGCTGTAAAATAATTGTAAGCGACAGATTTAGATATTTTTGTGAGTCAGGTCAGGAAACATTAGACAGCAGCATATCGAATTTCATAAAAATTAATGATTTAACCACATTTTTTCTATAAATCTTTTGTGAACTGGATGAAAAGTTTTGATTTTTGTTTGATAATTTGGTAGGTAATTTTAAAACAAATAGGGTTTCAGTCAGCTTTATTATAATGATAGCAATGGTGCTGATGGCAAAAGCGCACATCTATCAAACTGCGCGTAGCTTTTATATGACAAGTTTTTCCGTTTCAAATCTGCAACTAATTCTCGACCCAAAAAAAAAATAATAATATTAATTATAATCCAGTTTTGGAGGAAAAAAAAAAAGTTTTGGAAAGACCCATGAAAACAGGAAAAAATGGGATAATTTGTTCTAGAAAAATGTTCTTTATGTGATTTCGTCCTGGCATTGGAACAACAAGTTTTATGCGAAATGTAGTTTGCATCTTTTTATTCGAAATAATTAATATGTTTCTGTAAAATGCGAAAAAAGGTTATTTTGAGTTAACTAATCTAAGGTCCCTTTCTTTGTGAATAATCTCATTTATCATAGTATCCACGATTAACTTTTTGCTGCAGAACAGGAAAACTTTAACAAAAAATTAAAAGGAGTTAAAACCGAAGACCACAAACCTTCGAAAACGGCTCGCTAGCATGTTTCACGCTCATTGCCCCCCTTGGGAAAACAAAACCAAGAAGAAGTTGCAAGTCAGTATTTTCAGTTGACCACATTTCGGCAAATCTATTTGCAATATCAAAAATCGGCGGATGACTATGTACATCGCTAGAAAGGTATATTTTAATGCTTCAATTGTTTAATAGAAATCTGTGCTCTAAGTCACGATGAACATACCTTACGGGTAGGAGAACATAGGTCGACATAATATATTATTCAGAGTATAAACATAAACACGCATTGTGATGATTTTATGTTAGACCCTATATCGATACTGAAACTTTATAGGTTTGAATGCAATAAACGTAAATTATTTCAATAACAACCGTCAAATACAACAACGATAAAACATGTATGTTGCATAACATCAGCAATAACAACAACACAACCGCAACAAGAAACATGGGAACGTAACAAATTTCAAAACAAACTTTAGAAAATTTCTTTCCAGTTCTTTTCCGTTTTTTATTTGTTCCGTAATTCGCTTGGGGTGCCCTTAATTTGACAGCTGTTCGAGGATGTTATTTCCTTCGTTGATTTCCACAGCATTCTGGGACTTGCTCTGTCAGTTCGGGTGAAATTGCAACTGTCAATTGCATACAATTCGGCAATGCTTCCTCTTCTTTTTTATTCTGTGGTACGGTACAAGAATGCTATATTTGACCTTGTGCGTACAAGAAGATGTGTTCGTGTTTTGTGAAAGGCTATAAACTAGAAAACAATACCAGAAACAAGCAAAAATAAATAGGAACAACCAAAAACAGTTGCTGTTGCAAACTAATTGAAAGGAATTGACGGGAAATTGCTGCGTGACAAACGAATTAAATCAAATTAAAAAATTTTTTCATAGCGAATTCTTGTTTTGAATTTAGTTTATTGACTGGTTTTGCTTGTATAGTACTAATGACAGTACCAACGCGCTTGCATTGGATATGTACAAAAAATATCCGTCCTTGTAGGTTTTAATTGTATAGTAGCTAGCACAGCATATCTCAAAACCAAAGTGTGTAACCAACTAAAAATAACTAGCAATTTTTCACAACAGGCGGCGCGGCGCCAAGTGAGCTTTTTGATCTTTACATAGAACGTTCTTGTATGGAGGAATTTGTACTTGACAGTGGCCGAAATGGCTAAGCACTGCATTTCTCTCATCAGAAGCATGGAGTCAATGGTTCGAGTGTGGCTTCTGAATAAACTAAAACTGATCTGATGAAAAGTACACGGAAATAAATACGCATCATAATTTTTACTCCACTCGGCTAGTCGAAAAATTAAAGTAATCAACACTAAATTTCAAATATAATTTACCTTACGTAAGAACTATTTGATGGATCCCTAACGTCATATTTACAAATAAAATGTAGTTAAATAATAAAGGAATATTTACTACAAATTTCCTACATTTGACTTTATTATATTACTTTCAGAAAAAAGAATGTATGACCATTTTGAATTTATAATTCTAGTCAAAATAACTTTATTTTTTTCACGCACCAAAATGAGTGTCATAATTGTCACCCCACTCGAGTAAGGTAAATATCATAAAAATATAGAATCATTTTGACTTTTATAATTTTAGTACATACGGAAGGGCCAGAGTTCGTACCCAGCGCCGGTCAGTTAATTTTTTTTTGTTTTTTTTTTTTTTTTTTTTTTTGTTTGAACTATAAAGTAAGGTAAATATCACTCCAATTTTTTCATAAAAATTACTAGGAAACATACATTCTGAATTGACGAAGACAGTAAGGTGAAATTTATTTCGGTGTGAAGTTGTCAATATTCTGATTTGAAATTACGGTAAAATTTATTTTTCTGTTCTATTTTTTTGTATCCGTGTATATATAGCGAAATCGGCTAATCAGACACGCCTACCGCCCATATAAAAATATATTCAAAATGCAACTTTAGGATTACTTTCCACGACAATGCAACAAAAATACACATAAATGCTACGAACTATAAATGCAAGCTCTAAACAAAAACTTAATGAACTCGGAGAAGAGGGCATGGCACCTTTCATATAAGCAGAAGTTTCAAAATGCTATACTGAAAGAATTTTTGAGATAATCCAACTAAATTTCACTCAAATACTAAGGACTATAAATGCACGCACTATTCTAAAACTCTGTGAACTCGTACTAGAGGGTGTGGCACCTCCCACATAAGCAAAAGCTTCAAAACCCAGGTCAAAGGTTACACCCTTACTAGTTTTTTATGTTGTTTTTTTTCGATATCTTTTACCAATTCAAAAAAAAAAAATCAGATTTTAAAGATATAAAGTTTACACTTTAAAAAGTATCATCTCAATCCGTACTCTAAAAAATTGCTAAAATTTTGAAAAAAAGCATTTAGTAAACATTGCCATTGGCAACACTTATATTTACTCGCACATATGCACACATGAGCAATTCGTCAAAGAAACTTTTTATTAAACATATTCAACGCTTTCAAATAAAATTGTCAATGTTTCATAAAGGGTGACCCATATTTGCATCATTCATGTTTCTAAACTTGCTGAAGCAATGAATGAGCATTTGGAAATCCTCTCCCAGTTTTTTACCAAGATTGCATTTTTATTTATAGTCAATTGTTAAAACAACTTCTCACCTACATTTCCGTTGTGCTATGTCTTCAATCATCTGAGGACTTTCCAGCACCAGAATCTGTTTTAACTTCCTTAACTCTAGATGTAATTCAATTATTTTTATTCTTGCATCCGTGATACTCTTTTTATTTACACTTGCCTTCTGCTGTATCGACAGTAAAAGTCTCCAATAGCTTTTCCTCGGTGCTTCTCAGAAACATCTTTTGGTTTATTCTTTCAAATTCAGAATGAGCCGTATCGATGCAGTTATGCCGATGCATAATGTCGGCTTATAACCATTTTAAGATTCCAACTTACTGTTCTTACGTTGGAGAAAAGTTCATAAGGAATCCTACACTATGGGGTCTCTAAGCCACACATATATTTAAGGTATTTTCAAAGGTAGAGTGAAATAACTTACGTGGAAAAAGCTCCAGCGGTAGTTATTTCCCAAAAAAATTATGTTTTTTGAAGCAACTCGGGCAAAATTTGTACTGATTGTTAGGACTTAAGAGACTCTTGGGCTTTCATAGCAAATAAATGTTTTTAAGATTCTGCAGAAACCGTAATTTATAATTTCTTCCCGCAGGAATTATTGCCTTTTCATTGCGAGAGCTATTTCCACGGGAGTTATTTCACTACACCATTTTCAAAATGCCTACTTTCGCTAATTTTTCAGAAATATATCATTGAATGGTTCACCCTTTATTTGTATAAATGTGTCCCTGGATGCTCGTAATTCTGTCAGCTACTTTTCACATATATCCAATGCAGTTGAGAAATTGTTGTTTAGATCGAACAACAACAACAATTAGACATTTGCAAAATGCAATTTAGTAATGTATGCGTGAGTATGTCTGGATTAACATATGTACATACATATCTGTGGCATTTTGATAAAACAACCTAACTTGAAATTTTCAACTTTACAGTAGAGCTAAAAACTTCTAAGCTACTTTTAGTAGTGTGGTTTAATTTCGTTGATGCAACGCTAAATCCCCTTTTAATTTAAAGCGGCAGCTGTCAAATTGTTTTCATTTTTTGTTTCGCAATACTTTACCGCACAAATCATGGCAAATTCAAGTCTTGCGTGAATTATGGGACAGCCTTATACTTCCGGAACTAAAATTCATAGAGACATGACGATTTCACCAAATAAATATATTTTAATTTTATATTTATGACTTAAATTCTACAAAATTGTCTCATTCTGACTTAGGTTGTTTTGCCAAAAGTCCACATATATACAGTGAGTCACAGATGTATTTTGCATACGAAAAATATTCGAAAATTCGAATTAATACTCAATTTTTAGCCGTTTCATTCTTAGAAAAGTAATATTTTTTTTATAAACTTCGAGTCAATGGAACGTTAACTATGATACCACATCATAAAAAAATCAAAATGATGCGTTATAATCACTTTAAAAGCAAAGAAATGATTTATTCATCTTTTTTATAAGGTCACAAAAGTATTTTGCTTTTTAGTAAACTTTTGCTTTGAGAATTTTTATCAAGTAAAAAAGGCTTTTTGAATAATATCCATGGTAGCCATTATTTGAGAAAATATCATTTAAACATCTCTGCGAGGATTCTATCCCTTTACGACATTTTCGGTCGGTGTTTTTTCCCATTTTTCTTGCAGTACTTGTTTGAGCACATTTTTTTGATAAAATATGGTATTTTTTGACCTTTCCACTTGATAAGACCAAAAAAATTCTATTGGATTCGAAAAAGAATATCGCGGTGGCATTTTAATCCCTTTGGTGTTGTACAGAAGTGTCCCAGGATGTGTATTTAGGGTCATTGTCTTTTGAAAATAAGAAGTCATCTTGTGGTAAACCCATTTTTTAATTACTGGGTGCAATTTTTTTTTGTGGAATTGGACTGATGTTCATGTCTATCTATATTGGCACCGTTAAGCTTAAGTTTCCCCATTCCATGAGCCAAGAACAGCCCACGACACACCATCATGTAAAATTGTTGCTTTTAAGTTATAAAAGCTTAGGGTTTTATTTGCCTTGTGCCAGACCATACGGCGTCTATCGATCCGATGGAAAGCAAATATTATATTATTGGTTCCAATAGAATGCAAAAATAATATTTTCGGATCCGATGGACGACGCATCTGGCATAAAGCAATAAAACCCTTAACTTTTATAACTTAAATGCAATAATTTTACATGATGGTGTGTCGTGGGCTGTTCTTGGCTCATGGAATGGGGAAACTTAAACTTAACGGTGGCAATATGGATAGACATGAACATCAGTCCAATTCCACAAAAAAAATTTGCACCCAGTAATTAAAAAATGGGTTTACCACAAGATGACTTCTTATTTTCAAAAGACAATGACTCTAAATACACATCCTGGGACACTTCTGTACAACACCAAAGGGATTAAAACACCACCGCGATATTCTTTTTCGAATCCAATAGAATTTTTTTGGTCTTATCAAGTGGAAAGGTCAAAAAATACCATATTTTATCAAAAAAATGTGCTCAAACAAGTACTGCAAGAAAAATGAGAAAAAACACCGACCGAAAATGTCGTAAAGGGATAGAATCCTCGCAAAGATGTTTAGATGATGTCTCCTCAAATAATGGCTATCATGGATATTATTAAAAAAGCCTTTTTTACTTGATAAATAATCTCAAAGCAAAAGTTTACTAAAAAGCAAAATACTTTTGTGACCTTATAAAAAAGATGAATAAATCATTTCTTTGCTTTTAAAGTGATTAGAACGCATCATTTTGATTTTTTTATGATGTGGTATCATAGTTAACGTTGCATTGACTCGAAGTTTATAAAAAAAAAATTACTTTTCTAAGAATGAAACGGCTAAAAATTGAGTATTAATTCGAATTTTCGAATATTTTTCGTATGCAAAATACTTCTGTGACACACTGTATATACAGCTGCTGCAACGACAACAGCATACTAAGAATGACGAAAATACAAAAAAAAAAAAACACTCAAATAATGCAAAAAGTATTTCGCACTTTATCTTTAGCTTCCGGATATCTGTTAACATACTTTGTCAGATGCGAATATTTATGTTCGAACTCATACAAACATTTATACCGGTAAGCTGATATGCATGTATATCATATGCAAACAAATAAATGCATATAAGACAAAACATATAACAACAATAATATGGATGAGGAATAATATATTTCCCTCTAATGATTTAAATATTTTTCTTTTACCTTTATCGCACCAGTGTAACCAGATCAGGTCATATGTCGAAATTGTATGAATTTCTCACATACAATTGCAAGTGAGTTTGAAATATAATATCAGTTAATAAGTTTCAAGTACAATTCCACGCACTGTTTCATATGAACAGGTAGGAATGATGTGACTCTTACTAATTTTGATTTCGTTTCTTAAAAAAATTCTTACGTTTCGAACGAACTTTGATCTCATTTTTTACCGATTTCCAAGATATCCGTTTTCCAATGAATCGTTTTTCGTTGTGGCTTTTCGTTAGTTGCGCTTTGTGGTTTCAATTCAAGATTTTTACGATACATTTTGCTATATAGTTTTTGAAGAGTGTGTTCGATCCTGATGGTTTTAATTCTTTTCTCGACACCACTAATCGTGAAATTCACCGGATTACATAGAAGGCATTTGAGTATGGCCACAAAGCACCTGCTTTTGCAACAACTTCTCCGCCTTACTTGTCGAAGCATTCCCCACTTATGCATACATACGAGTACACAAGTTAAAGAATGGTTGATGTTTCCAACGCAAAAATGTGAAACAACTCAAAAATAACTACAAATGCAAAAGCCACAACAACTCTATCAATATTGGCAGCATCTACACCTTACGTAGACAACACTTTGTTGAACTAATAAATTCATGATATAAGAAAATTGCATCCGAAAGCTTTATGAGACAATAAAACAGAACGAATGAATTTCTAGCATTGATACAAGCATGTGTTTTGACGTTGCATTGGCACCACGGTCCCTGCAATACGATATCTATGCAATGTTGATCATAAAAGTGTCTTTGTGCATTTGTTCATGTGGGAAAAATAGATTGGAGCAGTGTTAGTCTTACACAGAAAAAAAAAAAAAAACTGACGGTAAAATTAGCTTTAAATTTTGTATTCTATAGTTTTTTCAATTTTCTACAGGAACCAAAAACAACAATTCAAAATTTCAGAAATAAGTAGTTTTACTTTTCCACAGTTGAATTCAACTGTACATTTTGTATTCCACAGTTGAGATGAGTTGAGTTTTTAAAAGGTTCATAAAATTCTCACATTGTTTAGGAATAAATCAACAGTGCCTGGAGACCGATCCCTGCTCGGTTTGATAACACTGGTTCACAAAAAAAAAAATGTCATGGCGTTTTGACTAGACTATGTGTTTCCTAGAGACTTTGACGTCCTGAAGCCGGGGTTCATTTTTTTCCAGAACGTCTGAGAAAAATTTCAAAATTTCAAAAAACGTCATATCTCCAAAACTCTGAATCCAATTTTATAGGTTGTCAAAATACCTTTCATAGACATCAGTATTTTTTAAATCCATCCAGGGGTTCCCAACTTTAAGCGGTTTTCAAAGAAGATATATCCGGATCTTCCGATGGCTATATCTCCGAAACGAGGTCCGAGATACCCTTTTTGATCACATATTCTTTTTAAGGACTAAGAATTCAATGATAAAAAATTATTTTCAGAATTTTTGCGAATTTATCACTAAACGACAAATGAACCCCATTTTGACCTCCATATGACCTTGAAATCTTTTTCTCAGACGTTCTGGAAAAAAAACGGACCCCGGATTCAGGACGTCAAAGTCCCTAGGAAACACATAGTCTGATCAAAACGATATGACATTTTTTTTTTGTAAACCTGTGTAATTTAAGTCGATGTTTTTAATTCATAGCTATCTTTTTGATGGAAATTTGTATCTTTTCGCTACCAATTTTCTTACTTTCAAAATGATAAATTTACCGATAAGAGTTATAATCAGAAAAAAACTCGGAAAGTATCGAATGGTATCGGAAACAATAGAAAAATATCAAAAATTCAAAATGGATGGTTTTTGGTAAATTAGAAAAGCATAACAAAAATCGATAAAAGGAAACCTAATGCAGCAGCACTCCTTATATGAAATTTCAATCAAATTTAAGAGTTGGTTCTAGATAAATATGTAAAAGAATAATTTATCTTGCCTGAAGTTGGATAAAATGCTGTTTTCAGGTTTGTGGCATAGCGAATAGGACTTTTACTCTACCAGTTATGATCCCTTGAAGAGACGGTATTTCAGCCCGCACACAAAGGAGGAAATATTTTGGGTCCGCCCATTTTTATCTCTAAGCATTCGCCTTAATGACACTAACACCCTGCAGCAGATTTTAACTAACCTTGAGTGTATTTTGGCCATAAATCAGTTTTTCGATACATGTCCTTTGTATGGGACGAAAAGACTTTCTCTTCAAAGGACCATAACTCGGAAAGAAGGTGTTCTATTGGAAAAGTTTGAAGTTATATTTTTATGAGGAATATTGTGGCTACCATCCAGATATACAGCTATGCGAATTAAATTATAGGGCTTTGCCAAGTATGAATGTGAATCTAGTCAGGCATAAAATCAAGGCTGAAAATGATTTAGAAGCACCATTTTCATGAACCGTGCACGGAGAAAAATATGTATAAATAATTTTTACTATATTGGCTAGTCGAAAAATTAAAGTAATCAAAACTAAATTTCAAGTATAAATTACCTTACGTATGAACTATTTGATGGGTCCGTAAAGTCACATTTACAAATAATAAAGGAATATTTACTACAAATTTCCTACATTTGACTATATGTAAGGTAATTTGCACTTTCGGAAAAAAAATGTGTGATCATTTTGAATTTATGATTCTAGTCAAAATAACTTTATTTTTTTCACGCACAAAAATGAGTATCATAATTTTCACCTTACGCGAGTACGGTAAGTACCACAAAAATATAGAGTCATTTTGACTTTTATAATTTTAGTAACAATTTATATTTTTGGACAAACATTTTCTTTGTATACAAATTTTTTTGCTTCTACGTCATATGCGGAAGCAGCCCAGTGGATATGTGTCTGACTACCATTCGGAAGGGCCAAGGTTCGTATCCCGGCGACGGTCAGTTCATTTTTTTTTTTTTTTTGTAGTTTTTTTTGTTGTTGTTTGAACTATACAGTAAGGTAAATATCACGCCAATTTTTTCATTAAAATTACTAGACTGTGAGGTCATTCGAACAATCTGAATTGATTAAAACAGTAAGGTAAATCTTACTTCGGTGTAAAGTTGTCACTATTCTGACTTGAAAATCTGGTAAAATTTATGAGAAATAAAGTAGCTGGTACTATTTTTTTTCTCCATGTGGAATAAGAGACTTCCGAGAATATCAAGTCTGGAGATTTTCAGCTATTTTCACCAGAACGGTATTTCATATTTTAAATCAGGTTGGGCCGAAAGCAATGACAGGTATCACAAAAAAAAACTGAAGATTGTAAAGATAAAAAGTCTGTTGGTATCAAAATCCTATCTGAACCGAATTTTTTCATTTTTAACAAAATGTTATCAAATTCATACACATATTTTGTCCAATGTAATGTATTTCATTTTCAGGAAGATCAAAGATAACACCTGTACTATTTTTTTATATAGATTTTATAAATACATATGTATACGTTTAATTTGAATTAAGTTCTTGCCTATTTCGCAGCATGAAATCATTTTCATAAAACGTTATGCTTAGTAAGTAAGCAAAGACCATTCCATTTGCACAATTTGTACAACATGAATATCAGATGGATACCATTGAATTTGGTTAAAGTAAATACATTAACATTAAGTTATGGCTGAGCATAAAATCAATTTAAAATGTTTGAAATGCATTTGCAAATTTTCATTCCATAATAATGAATGTACTCATATGCAGCTACAGTCTTGTCAGTCAGTCATCCATTAACTGCAACCAAATAAAATGAACGAAGGCATTCAATATTGATGGTTAAGGTAAAATTATATGTCAAACAGAGCTGTAAAATTATACATTAAGTTCGGCCTCTAATTTTACATTTAGTGAACAAAGTTTGACGGGATTATTATCACTTTTTACGCTTTGAAACTAATTTACGGCAGATAATTTATTTCCATGCAATGAGGTGGTTTCATTGTTTCCTAGAGACGAAACAATTCACATGACTTAACCCGTTACTTGTGTCTGAGGCACTCCAAGTCTTAGACACTCCAAGCTATACAGTAAATTTTCTTTTAATACACAGGCCTATTGTAAAGGTATTGGATACATAAGAGCTTAAATTAAATTATACACACAAAAAAAAAGTTTCACGATTTTTATACCCTACACCCAGGGTGTATTCACTTTGTCCTTCCGTTTGTAACGCAGAGAAGGAGGAGTGGCAGGTACAGAAAAGTCTATATATTATTAATCAACGTCACCTCCTGAGTTGATTTAGCTATGTCCGTCTGTCTATCTGGTTGGCAGACTGGCATTTGGTACATTGGCTTTGCCATAAAAGTTAGCTTGAGGGATTGAAATCGGTCAACGGACACGCCTACCGCCCATACAAAAAATATATTCAAAATGCAATTTTCTGAGCATTATTCACGACAACGCAACCGAAATAGACATAAATACTAAGGATAGTGACTGCAACCTCTAACCAAAAACTAGGTGAATTCGGACAAGAATGCGAGGCACTTCCCGTATAAGTAAAAGCTTCAAAATGCTGTACTGAAAGCGTTTTTTATGATAACCCAACCAAATTTCACTCAGATACTAAGTATAGTAAAATTAGATAAGCTAGGACAATGGGGCGTGGCACCTACCATATAAGTAAAACTTTGAAAATGCTATAGTGCAAGCGTTTTTTGAGAGAATCTTACAAAAACTCACTTGAACACTATGGACAGCAAATGTAAGCTCTGAAAGAACCAGGCGAACTCTGCCTAAAGGCGTAGAACCTCCCATATAAGCAAAAATTTTAAAATTCTATACTGAAAGTGTTTTTTGAGATAATTTTACCAAATTGTACGCAGACACTACAGACAATAAATGCATGTTCTGAGAAAAAACTTGGTTGATTCAGAAAAGAAGGCGTGGCACCTCCCATACGTTCAAAATTTACGAAATGCTGTAAAGAAAGCGTTACTTAAGGTAATGCAACCAAATTTTGCACAAATACTTGAAAAAGTAAGCGAACGGTCTGATCAAAAACTACGTGAATTCAGAAAAGACGGCATAGCACCTACCCTACATGTAAAATTTTTAAAATGCTGCAGTTTATAGTATATAATTTTTGGCCAGGCCAAAAGTAACACCCTAACTAGTTTTTCTTGACAAGAAGGTAGCATGTTTTTAGAGATTTTGAAGTTTTGTAAAACGCCGTAACTAGTATAGTACACCCCGCGCGAGAGCATCTGCGGGCCTAAAAATAAACGCCATTGAAAAATCAAATTATTCAAAAAAATATGATTAAGGTATTCCTTAAAATACGTAAAAGCCTCGAAAACCTCGTAAATTCGTAAAGCTGTCTAAGTTCGTACTGATTTTGACAACTATTTAGAGTTGACGAGGCTAACCAGAACTTTTTTCGTTTTAAAGAATACCCTCAATGTCTTGTTCAGTGCTGTTGCGGCAGTAAAGCTAAATACTTATGTAAGCTCGTTTTATCAGCTCTCGAAAACGAGAGGAAAAATATGTTCCGTTACATTTCGAAAAGTCGAAACAGACTCACTATCCTGACGAAATATATACATTTACTTTCTTTCTGCAATCTTTTGCAAGTCTGCCACAAAAAACCTAAACAATGTCAAGTGTAGGAAACATGTTGCAATTTGTTTGTGAAAAGAAAGTTTTATTCATTGAGTTTAAGCTGCTATTTTGTAGGAAAGCATAATATTTATGGAATTTGAATTTTATCTTTAGCATAAGAATAAAAAAGTAATTGTTAAATATGAAATAAAAATGCTTTTGCAAAATCGAAATTCCTTTTGCTTATGAAGGCAAAAACATACTTTCTGGCTAAGAGAGATCTCTCGAGAGTAGAAAATATCTGACTATTTTCTACATCACATTTTAGTTACATTTTTATTCAACATATCCGATTTTTCTTAAAGAAACATTGCTTGGTTCTACTATTTAACATATTTAATATATTACAAGTATTGTCTACTTTAAATATATTTTGAGGAAAGATGATATAATTATCTTGCATATGAACCTAATACGGTTCAGAAGTTATGATTTTTTGAACTTTAAATAAAAGGGGGGGAAATTAAAATTATTAAAAAAATCATAACTCCAAGATCCTTGCAGACACCATCTTGATGTTGGTTTATATAAAAGGTAATTTTGTTTTCTTTCTACGAATAATATTTTGGAAGATGAAGAACGTAGGCAATTGAGCGTTTTTTAGTACTTGAAAAGTACGGTAAGTTACAAACACCTTACCTTGTGCTTACTCATTATTTTTCGGGAATTGGTCTGCACTTGGAACTCGATTAATAAATGTCCATGATAATTTTAAGCCGATTTTGTTATTTTATCAACCCCCGAAAAAAAAAATCCAGAAAAATATATAGCTGTATAAAAAAATTCCAATTTAAAAAAAAAAAAAAAAAATAGTTATTCTACGTACCTACGGGTGCTTTAAGAATAAAGACTATTTTCGTACAAAAATTTTGGCGGTTGAAAATTTTACATTTTTTTAGGGGATATAATACTCGCATCCCAAAATCGATTTATTTTTACATTTTTCAATAACGAAAAAAGTGTATGAGGTTTCGGGATGAATCTAAATATCAACCCTATCTATTCTATATGTAGAACATTTTTGATGCAAACAATTCAGATGAATGTTATTTTAATTTTAGTTACGAGACACAACATTTGCTCGGTGAGGTCTATGGCAAACAGCGGCATAATCATGTTGTCATCTCACATGATTTGTCACATTTATTGTCTGTCTACAACAGACAAGCAACAAAGCTTAACAAGACAAACAATTACAGCGTGTGACACATCAGCGACAATTAACGAAGGGGAAAATATGGGGGACAGCAAGGCGGAACGGGACAGCTTAGGAAAGGACAGCAGCCATCAGGCAACAACGACTCAGCGAGAAGTCATTCGTTATCTTGACATTTTCATCGACTCAATTTTGTGTTTTATGAATTTTGGGGGAATGATAAAGACTGGATTTGGCATTGCTTCACATACAAAATTATGTCCATGTGAGTACAAACTCTATATCTCCTATGCATACATGTGTACATTGTTAATAAAATGCTTCATGCAAGGAATAAAATAATGCGTTAAAATTTGGAGGAATTTCACAGCACAGAAGGCAAAGAAAAGATGCTGTTAAATATCCTGATGTAAAATTCTACGATATCCATGCACAATGGTGAACAAAATGGCATGAAAATGCCAACACCATCTGGTGGTTGTCATTGAGATTAAATGAACAGAAGCCATCGTCGACATAATATCCGTACAAAGGCGAGAACAAAGGAAATGATGAAAATCCTTAAGAGCAGAAGACAGAAAGACAGCACAGGTTTGTAGCCAAACTGTTAAAAGTCACCACGCGGAATAAAGTAGGAATGTTAAGCAGGACATCGTGGTGAAACGAATGCTAACAGAATTATTGCAGTTTTCTGTAAAAAAGTGTCGTGAAAAAACATTTCTTTTTTGGAGAAAAATAGTAAGAAGGAATGATTGCGATGTAAAGTAGCGCATCCTTGTTCACTTTGCTGTGTTATAAAATATTTTATTGTGCTTTGTAGCACAAATCAGTTTAAGAATCCTTTTGAATTCACCAGCATATCCTTTGGCGTAACATAATTTCTTTGAGTTTTTGACCGTCAAATTTCGCTGCATTTCCTGTAATTCCTTTGATAATCCTCTTGCAAGACAGTGAGATATCCTTGATGGATGTCCACAAAGATATAATCAGCAACAACAACAATAACAGCAAATAAGACTTAAATTGTCAAAGTGCATTTAGATTGACAAATGCACTTGTATTCAAGAAGGAGGTAAAGCTACGAAACGGTGGATTTCTGCAAAATGAAACTTAATTTCTCATGTATTTTCTTATTTGTTGTATTTTTTTATCTTATTTGATTTTAACTGACTTAATCTGGTCGTGTTAGACTGAAATTAGATAAATAACGAGGCTGAATATTTTAGAATACTCTAAATGACATCAATATTACAGGATTTCGAAAATTGAGTCTTATCAAATTCTGTGTCAAAATTGCACGGCTCTTGCTTTAACGGAAAGATTAAAATTGAGCATGGCAAATTGTCAAACCGAAAAAATTAAAACTCGCATTGCAAACTATACACTAGAGGTGTTTTAAGAATGTATGGAGATCCTTTGTAACTTTAAGAATGCATGGAGATCCTTTGTAACACAATTTGATACTTGACACCCTGCAATTTTGTGAGATTGGAAAAAAAAATGAGTTTGCAAAAAAAATTTTGGGGGTGGGGTGAGGGTAAAGATTGGCGCATCGAGGTCAAATGTGAGAGAAAAAGAGAAAAAATTTACATACAGTTCTACAAATGTTTAGGGGTAACCTCTAGAGGGGTCAAATGTATGACCGACCCAAATTATTTGCCCCCTCCAACATTTTTACCAAGTATACTTATCCCCTATCTCTAACCCCTAAGGGGGCTCCCAAGAAAAATTTACATTTTTGGGAAATCGACCCCCACCACTCCCTGGGTGCCCCTAGAAGGGTCAAATGTATAACTGGTCCCTAATATTTTTTACACCCCAACATTTTTTCCCACACACCAACCCTCTATCTCTGACTCTTTAGGGGACTCCCATACAAAATAGATGTCATAGACATGAAATATATGGAAAAGAAATCGTCAAATAGGCCCATAACTGCCCAGAAGTCACTCCTAGAGGAGTCAAATATATGACCGACCCCCATTAGCACCCCTCCAAATTTTTTTCTGAGCATACCTTCCCCCTATTTCCAATCCTTAAAAGGGCTCCCATTGCTCCCACTGCCCTAACTGGCCCACGGGTACTCCTAGAAGGGTCAAATGTATGACCGACCCCCATTATTTTTTCGCGACCTATATTTATCCCCCACATACTTACCCCCTTTTTTCAACCCTGAAAGGAGCTGCCATACAATTTGTTTTTTTTTATATATTTTCCTAGAAATAATGGTGGTCGGTCATACATTTGACCCTTCTAGGGGTACCCATGGTCTAGTTAGGGCAGTGGGGTCAGTTTTTAAAAAAACCGTAACTTTCTATGGGAGCCCCCTTAAGGATTGAAAATAGGGGATAGGAAAGCTGTGGAGGGGGATAAAAGGGGTCGGTCATATATTTCACTCATCTAAGAGAGACTCCTGGGCAGTAATGGGCCTATTTGACGATTTCCTTCCCATATTTTTTATGTCTATGACATCAATTTTGTATAGGAGCCCCCTAAAGAGCTAGAGATAGAGGGTAAGCATGGTGGGAAAAAATGTTGCGGAGGAAAAAATATTAGGGGCCGGTCATACATTTGACCCTTCTAGGGGCATCCTGGGAGTGGTGGGGGTCGATTTCCTAAAATGTAAATTTTGTATGGAAGCCCCCTTAGGGGTTAGAGATAAGAGGTAGGTTTGCTTGGTAAAAATGTTGGGGGAGAAAAAATAATGTGGGTCGGTCATACATTTGAAACCTCTAGAGGTGGCCCCTCTTGTAGGGCTGTATGTAAATTGTTTCTCCTTTTCTCTCATCTTTGACCTCGATGCGCCAACCCTTACCCTCACCCCAC
This sequence comes from Calliopum simillimum, assembly GCA_951812925.1. Lineage (NCBI taxonomy): Eukaryota > Metazoa > Arthropoda > Insecta > Diptera > Lauxaniidae > Calliopum > Calliopum simillimum. The sequence continues at coordinate 147,715,138 of OX638368.1, forward strand.
CCCCAAAATTTTTTTTGCAAACTCATTTTTTTTTTTCCAACCTCACAAAATTGAGGGGTGTCATGTATCAAAGTCCAAAATTCGTGCACTAAAACACCCCTACTATACACTCCCATCATAGTTTTTTATAAGATTTTGTGTTTGTTTGAAGATTCGATAGTTTGCAATCGGCGATCTTTGAGTAAAAATTAACCTTCCGATGCCGGGGACAAACTAAATTCAAATGAAAAAATTTTGAAAATAAACTTTGGAAACTATCAGCGGAGTTGGCATCCGGTGTTTCTAATTAAAGAATGTACTATGTACCTAGTTCAATCGATAGGGAAAGGTTGAAGAAATATTGTTCAAATTATAATGGGGTTTTCATTTCATTCAATAATTCAAAGAATATTGGATTATACCAATCGATGCGAAAAGTTTGAATAAAAATTTTGAAATATATCAAAGCCCTCTTTGACTTTTTTCAAAGTTGGCCTTTAAATTTTTCCCAGATTAAAATGGTATTTGGATAAAAGAATCAATATCAAAGAGATCTAAACATAAAAAATATATGAAGTCTTTCCCATCAAGTGAAATCCGTTTGTTTACTCCTGAAAAATTACAAAAAACAGGATAGAGAGTTTACAAGAACTTTACGAAAAATGTTTATATATTTTTTATAAAGACTCATTACTTTCGTCGAATCAACAAAGTTCGTCTAAAGAAAAGCCTTTGTTAAAAAAAGCGGCTGAACTATGTAAGTTCTTCCAAGATATATAGGTCCAAAAAAAATGCCTGATTATGACTGAAATATTTGTCTTCCAAATAGGCATAGCTTTAAAGTAATGTGGCAATCTTAAAAAAATTTAAAAATAACACCTTTCTTATTAAAAGTATAAGATTTTGTATGTAGATCATTTTAATATATAGGTATATACTAGCATTTCCTGGTTTGCGTTGCTTCACCTGGATTTGTACAGGGGTAGGACAGGATGTTAATTATCCCGATGCAGTTTATGCAAATACCAAATCTCATCTATTCCCGTAAAATAGTTTGAAAGATATGACGAAATTTTTCAAGGGCGTGGTACCACCCTTTTTTCTAATGGAAAATATTTTTCACGGTACTCATATCACATATATCGAATCTCATTTATGTTCGTTAAATATTTTCAGATATATCATGAATTTGTTTTTAGGGAGTGTGTCACCGCCCATTTTTTCACTGAAAATTATTTTTCCTCATGCACTTTATACATGAACTGAATTTAAATTATCTGCATCAAGTAGTTTCAGAGATAGGTAATATAGGTACTGAATGTGGCACAGCACCGCCCAATTTTTTAGCCTAGCTTTTTCTAATACTAAGTTACCGAAAAGTTTTATTTAAATTGTTCTGTTAGTTTCCGAGTCCATAAGTTACAAACATACAAACAAACAGACATACAAAATCTCATTTTTATATAGTAGATGATCCTAAAAATCTAAGGCGGAATTCCAGGATAACACCACTAATCCCAATGTTTTAAACTTTATTGCATATAAATCACCCTAATGCGAACACGATATTATCGGCTAGAAGTTGGTAAGCAAAATTAATATTATTAAAGATTGTTATTTATCACATTCACTTGACTGCAAATGGTTTTCGTGTACTCCCCTAGAATTTCAAAATACCATCAAGTGTTTCGAATCGACATTAACAGACCTCTTAAAATTATCTTTTATTTTTTACTTGACCACTTGCTTTTCCTACTAAAATAATAGAAAACTGGAAAAACATGAAGCTATCTATTTAAAAGTAAATGTCTGCTTTTTGAGATTAATGTGAAAGTCCATCTACCCTTTACACTATTTTGGAGTGTATCACCAAATGAGTATTCATATGCTTTGACTTTACTATAAATAAATTTTGAGACGCAAAAAACAAACAAACAAACACAACGACGACGAATGTGCACAAAAATCACCTCAAAATGCATTTTCTTTATGAATCCTAAAGCCGAATCTAAATATGTTGCTACTTCCTTTGAGCAACAGAAAAAGCAGCAATGGCAGCAAGAAAAACAAAAAAAAAGCAGAAGAACTAGTAAATCTTGAATATGAAATATGAATTCACTTACGAATCGCAGTGGCCCCAAGGCCATTAAGCAACGACTTGCCATGACGCGTGCACCAAGTTGACAAGGTGCAAGGGGGGATTGGAAAAGTGGGCATAAGCACACACACACACACTCATTTGTTGCGACATGAAACACGGAATGTATATAAAAACTCTTGAAAAAAAAAAAAAAAAACATAATAGCAACAAAACAACAACAAAAGTTATTTCAACGTATATCGATATCCTTTAAAATGTCCTTGCAAAATTGCTTATTATTTATGCTGCACTTAAGTGAGCTAAAATTTTGGAGTCAGGTTGGTCTCTTTTTTTTTCATAAGCTATGTAACTGCCCTCTTCTACAAATGCCAGCAACGCTGCTTATCTGTTTTTGGACTACATCGCTCTAAGTGGAGTCAAAATCAGTGAACGGTGGGGTCAAAATGTGTTTCCTTTTTTTTTTTTGTCCTCTACTGCTGTAGCCAGTATAGTAGGTTGGTTGTTGGAATATTTTGTTTGTCATTTTTTATTTTCTGATTTTTTCCCCTATTTTTTTATTCTTCTACTGCTTTTTATTGCTTTACTGAATATTTTTGCAACACAACTCCAGAGCGAATAACCTCAGGACATTTGCCAAATAATTTGTTCAATTTTTGGGGAACGACCGGAAATGGGTAATCTCGTCGGAATTTAACAGGAAATGAAGATATTTCTGGCGATTTGTCTCGTTTGTGTGGTTTTGAATTGAAGAATGTTTGTTCTTTTTGACTTATTTTGGTTTTTTTTTTTTTTGTTGTGCTCTTTGATGCTACGTAAAATAAAATTATAAAATTACACTGAAAAACAAGAGAAAATTTTGTTAAAATTCGGCAAGGTTCAGTTGCTTTGGCTCTAGTTACACAGGGCAATAAAAAATTTTTTTTTCCGCGGTCTTAGTTTTTTGGTCAAAACCAAGTGCACCTAAATTGGAGCGTTAGTCGAGCGTCAGGCGTATTTAGCCATCTCTGTCTTTTTCATGTCCATACAATTCATAAGGAGCAAACTGAAACGGGGTCGGTTAAATAACGCTGACGCTCGACTAACGCTTCAATTTAGGTATGGTTAGTCTATTAATAACGATGAGTCTTGAGTCTTGGCCTTGGAAATTGTTTGTGAGCAAAACCAAGACGCTGATACAAGTAGTTTCAAGATCTAGACTAAGGCTGTTATAGACTTAGTCTTAGACTCGATGATCATCAAGACCGACACTGAAAAGCAATAATTTATAGTTAAAACATAAGATCATTTCTGAATCCGGAACTCGGCATTTCAAACAGCCAACTGCTCTCGGTGCTGGTTTCAGCAGTTTAAATACAATTTTGCTGAACTCGAAAAATTATTTTCTCTGGCGCTTCTTTGACTCAAAACTAACAACTTTTCATATTTTTGACCTAGGTTGTCCCGGCCCTTATTTTCTGCCAACATTTTTCGGTTTTTTAATATAGTTTTCGACGTCTTTTTTTGAACCTACTCTCAAAATTCACTCAAAAAAGCCGCAAAAATGTCTAGAACCATGTAATTGATTGAAAATTTCCCTCAAATTAATGCTACAATCTATTTTTTTTTTTTTTTTGGACAAACGAATGAATTTTGACTCAAATGAATCAATTTTAGCGCACATAAACATTTTTTGCGATTTTTTTAGTGAATTTTAAGAGTAAGTTTAAAAAAAGACGTCGAAAACTGTATTGAAAAACGGAAAAATGTCGGCAGAAAAAAATGGGCCGGGGCAACCTAGGTCAAAAATATGAAAAAGTTGTTAGTTTTGAGTCAAAGAAGCGGCAGAGAAAATAATTTTTTGAGTTCAGCAAAATTGTATTTAAACTGCTGTTTTCAGCACGGTGTGCTTTGAATAAAATATACAAAAATTTTACATACTCATTTTTATTTAACAGATTCAATTTTACATAGAACCTTTGACCTTGTATGTATCCAAAATCCATGTCATTATAAACGCCTAGCCGTGTGGTAATAGCATACTCTTAGAAATTACACCAAGCAGCTCTAAGTGCGGCAATCATATATTTAAAAAAGAACTACTCTTACAAACGCACACATAAATGAACACATATCCTTACGCTCACTTACTTTATTAAGCGCAATGGTCATGTTTGTAGTTTTCTTCCATAAAGTTTATCATTTTCATTTTTAAAAGTAACGTTATTTTTTTATCTTTTTTTATTTTTGGAACTACTTTACCAGTGAATGTCCAAATAAAAACACTTCACCTCTACTCAACATCATCATATTCATCCATTATAATAAAAAACATTTATGCCGTTTTGGCATCATCGTATTGTGCAAAAAAGCAGCAAAACCAAAATGTAAAAGAAAAAACAACTAACAACAATCGTATGAAAGGACTTTAAATAAACATTCACACGAATAGTAAACATACGAGTACTACCTCATTGTAGCTGTACGAGGTAAAGTTGCTTTGTCCGTGAATAGTGTTGCCAGTGTTTCGATGTCTTGAGACAATTCTCTTTCCAAGAATGTCAATTTTTGTTTTCAAATGGCACCATTACTTCGTATTCCAAACATAAGTATGTACACTTCAAAGGATTCTTTAAGTTCATTTTCCGAATTCTAATTTTTTGACTCATTAATTTTATTGTGCATTTATCGCCGATCGTAAGGATATCATAGATCAATTATTATTTGAACTTGTTGGATTTTTGAAGTGGCCTTCGGGTCGGATCACGTTCCGTGTACCATTGCCCAAGCATAATTATGCCGAAATTAACCCATCTTCGGCCACGCTGCAAAAATTATTTTATTTTTTGATATAAATAATATTTTTAGAGCAATTGGCACCCCATGAATCCAAATCCATCATCCAAAAATTTTTACCCCCACTCGTTTTACCGTTATGTCGAAAATTCAAGTATTCGATTAATCGAACGTCTGCTGTTAGCCCATACCACAAAATCACATACAAATACGACCAAACGTGATTGGTGAACACCTTAGAATCTGCAAGCTGGAAGTTAAATATCGTCGACGCCAGTTAAAAAGGGGCTGGCCATAAGCCTGATGATGCTAAATTCGCACCTCTTAACATCGTAGTTTTTTTTTCTGCATGAATTTAAATGTGAGTTTTATACACAAGGGCGGAAAGCCCGATCTACCGAAATCCTACACGGAGAAAAAAAATAGTACTTGCTACTTTATTTCTCATAAATTTTACCAGAATTTCAAGTCAGAATAGTGACAACTTTACACCGAAATAAATTTCACCTTAATTTTTTAGTCAATTCAGAATGTATGTTTGCTAGTAATTTTTATGAAAATATTGGCGTGATATTTACCTTACTGTATAGTTCAAACAACAAAAAAACAAAAAAAAAAAAAAACTTAGCTGACCGGCGCTGGGGTACGAACCCTGGCCCTTCTGTATGATAGTCAGATACATATCCTCTGCGCTGCTCACGCATGTGATGTAGAAGCAAAAAAATTTGTATATAAAGAAAATGTCTGTCCAAAATTAGAAATTTTTACTAAAATTATAAAAGTCAAAATGATTTTATTTTTTTATGATATTTACCTTACTCGAGTAAGGTGACAATTATGACACTCATTTTTGTGCGTGAAAAAAATAAAGTTATTTTGACTAGAATTATAAACTCAAAATGGTCACACATTTTTTTTCTGAAAGTATAAATTACCTTACATAAAGTCAAATGTAGGAAATTTATAGTAAATACTCCTTTATTATTTAACTACATTTTATTTGTAGATATGACGTTACGGACTCATCTAATAGTTCTTACGTAAGGTAAATTATACTTGAAATTTAGTATTGATTACTTTAATTTTTCGACTAGCCGATAAAGTAAAAATTATGATACGTATTTTTCTCCGTGTACAGTCTTATGTCTTTCAAACTTAAGATTATGTCTCATAACAAATATTGAATTTACAATTTTTAGCCACAACTATTCGTCTTTAGTGGAACTTGTATATGGCAACACTGTTTTAATATTGCCTTCTTTTATATGCATATATGTAATGGGTTATCTCGCTCCCATACTAACAAAGCTGACCCCAGTATCGTCTCAGTTTGACTTGAGTCGAATGAACAAAAGCAAAGCATTTTCATAAAAGATTTAACATTCAAATGTGGGGAAAAGTTTTTGATAAATAAAACTACTTAGGATCATATGTATGAGTGCACACGTATTACCACTCATACTCGAAGTCGAATTCGTACTTGTAAAGAAAGTTTATATTTATTAGCTTGGAATTTTTAAGTTTGAGTAATGAAAAGTTTACCGAACAAAAACAGTTTCATTTATATCCATTTTAGTTGCATCATTATTCTAGCCAAAAATTTGTAGTCAAATATTTATTTGATTTGAAAAAAAAATTTTTTTTGTTTTCAATTAGTTATGCGAGTTTAGTAACTAATACACGTAAATATTATTAATTCGCAAAAAATCAATTATATTCTATTGTAAGTGCGTAAACAACATAATCTTTTCCTCTGTTTTGAAGGCCGTTGAACCCAAAACCTTATTGCTTTACACATTCTACGAGAGGCCTAACAAAAGTTCGCTTAGTAGAATTGAGAAAAGTGGATTCAAAATTTTTAAAATTTATAACTTTATTCTTCATCTATTTGTATTTTTTCAACGTAATTTGATACATTTTTGAAGTCGATAAAACCATCTTCGAAAGTTTTTGAAGTTTTACAATTTCATCATTAACTGCATTTATTATTTCCTCATTGCTGTTGAAGTCACACGTTGCAAGATCTGCTGGACGAATTTTTTACTTTGTTGCTTTGCTTGAACAGGTGGATTTGCACTTTCTGGGCTCCATAGCATGTATTGTTGTTTGGTTTAAGGTTCGTACTTGTACATGCTTCAGCAGCTGTTACAATTTTCTTGAAAGTGTTAGACTCTCCGTTTTTGAATTTTTCAAGATGCACATGTGCCTATTTTTGAGCATCACTTAAAATTTTAAGAACCCATCGGACAGATTTCTTCGTGTATCCAAGATCATTTTTTAATATTCGCGATGCAGCCATTCAAGCCCAGTTCCTCAGCAATGGGTCAATCTTGGATCTTCGTCAATTTTAGACCGCATCAGCACTACCCTTGCATAATCAGTCAAAGATTTTGAGCGGCCTTGCCGAGGTTCGTCCTCCACAGAAAAATAACCTGTCTGGAATCCTCGGAACCACTTTGAAATAGTCGCGATCGATGGTGCATTAACTTCAAATGTTATTTGCATTCACTAAATATTTCCACAGGGTTGAGCTTACGTCTAAATCCAAAAAGAATAACAAACCGAATCTCTTGCTGCGTTAGCACTGGAATATCTGCTGACATTGTTTCACGAATCTTACGTTTTCTTCTCTCCATTTTGACCGATCTTTCTGAAAATTAAAATGATATTTCGTAAGACTATAACAAATAGAACGCAATTTTTTGATTTACTAAAAATTTATAAAATGACACCTGCTAAGCGAACTTCTGTTATGCCTTCCGAATTTACATATAGTAGCACCCATATGTATAGGTACTGAAATACCTTCTCTTCGTAGGACCGTAGTTCGGAAAGGAAGGGTCTTATTAAAGAAATGCAAAACTATATTTTGGTAAGGAAGAGTGTGGCTATTCAATGCCAATAAAAAAGAATTTCACCTTTTCCTGAAGCTACGCCTCAAAACAGCATTTTCTCTTGCTTCAAGCAAGGATTTCTTTTTTTTCAAACGAGAAAAAACAAAGATAATACATTGTCTGCTCACTTAAGCTTTTTGTACAAATCTAATAAGTTTTTTTGTTTGACTTAACTTACTCCATTTTCATTCTAAACACCTCACTTATACATTATTTTCCATATTTTTATTTAAGAATAGAATTTTTTCCAAGTTCGTGCTTCTAAGCCTTCGTGTAAATTTCGAGTCCTCACGAGCCTCTAAATTAAAGGTTTTTGTGGTTAGGTACGGGCTCGCATGAAAATCGATTTCAAAGCCAGAGCCCATCGCTGGTAAGTAGAGCCCCACGGGCCATGAATGAAACTCGAGCCAACGCCCATCTTTACTCTCAACTATAAAAAAATAAAACTTATAAAATATCCTTTTACACGCTACATAACTTAACTTTGAGGTACCGAATCCTGCCTTAAGGAAAATATTATTTGTTGAAAGGAAAATTATACAAGACATTTTATAGCTCATTTTGAAGACAAAAAATTAAAAATTAATTAAAATTTAATTTCCTACAACTTAGGATTCCAGAACACATATTTTGCCATTTGAAATTTACAAAAAATCAATTTCTAGTCCTAAAAATGTTCTTAAAAATTGCTATTTTTGTTCCAAAACAGCAACAAGTTTAATATTTGGACCAAAATCTCCTAAGAATATCATGACATCTCCAAAAAAAACCAATAGTCTCGAAGTTGGGGCAGTTAAAATGATTTGCCTTTTTTAAGAAAATGTTTCAAGCATTGATCGAAGACCGGCCGATATCTTATTTTTGACTTTTATTTTATGAATATGAGCGGGAAACAAACAAAATCACAATTTTGTACATTTTATATATCTCTTGGGCATCCTGTGGGGTAGTATCGAATAAAAAAAAAATAGTAGCGGAGGGGGCCCGGGCTCGGATTTTGTCTCCACGCCCCTGAGTCCAAGTCAACGTTGAAAAGTTCATGAGACTGCATATGAGAATTATTGCGTACATACAACTTTTTTTTGAGTGCCTGTGTAATCTGCCTTATATAAACCAATTAATTGAGTACTTTTGCATAAAGCTCTCTATACGAAGTGTAAAAAAGAAGTGTAAACTCTTTTATTTTATTAATGACATAAAAATCTTGTGCACTATATATGTATGTAATTTGCATTTGCTAGCGATGAATTTAGGTGGAAAATGCAGAAGCATATTAAAACATCAACATACATGCATACATACAGTCGTAGATATGTATGTAGCTATATACATACATAGATCCTATGCATAGCTAAGTTCGCTCATCAACAGCATATTTACAACAACAATTTCGTATGGTTTTACATGACAAGGACATGCAACAAACTATCCATTTACATTGTAGTTGCTATTGCTACTGTTTTTGTTGTTGTTCTTGTTGTTGTTGTCGTTTTGCATTCATTGACTTTTGCATTTTATAATAGAAGTTTACAACACAACAGCAACAACAACAATATCACGAAAAAAAAAAATGAAATGCCAGCAACATGAAAACAACAAAAACAACAGCAAAATGTAAGCAGCGTCAAGTTTCTGTTAAAAAATCTTCTTTAGATTCATCTGTTTTACTTGTTGGAGCGATTGCACAGTGGCGCAAATTACGTGTAACACTTTTAAGATCTTGATCTATGTACTACTCAGAAGGATGTTGTTTTGCAGGTTTTTCGATTTTTTTTTTTTTTTTTTTTTTTTGTGTCAGTCAAGTCGCCACAGTTCCGGTACTCGGCCACTCTCCAAGCATCCTACTGAAGGAAAAATTTTATTCCTTAGCCAATATTGATCCTACCACGCAAACATTTTGTAAAAAGGGTTGAGAATATTACCAAGTTTCTTGCGCCAGCAAATCTTGAGCAGATCGGCTGAATTTTTAGTAACGGAATTTCGACATGAAAGTAGTTGCCCCAGTATCTATGCAACAAAAGATCCAATTAGTATTTAGTAGAGCTCGGAAACTATCGATGGCACTATCGATACTATCGAAAGTTTCGCGCTATCGCGTCTATCGATGGTTTATGACAGGCTATCGATAGTAATTATTTATATTATTTTTTAATTCTAGAACTGGCATTTCTTCAAATATGTTTGATTTCGATAATCTGGCAACATTTTTTACTTATGACAAAGTAAAACCAAAGGGCGCCAAGTTTTTATTTTGTGGGTAAAGTTTAAAATATGAACTGTCTATAACATATGTTTTTCTTATATAATTTTCATTTTATGTCGAAATAGGTGAAGTTTGCATTGATATACATACTATCGATAACTATTGATAGTTAGTGACCATACTATCATCCACTATCGATGGTCGCGTCTATCGATAGTTTGCGAGCTCTATTATTAGCCATTTGCCGACCACAGAGACATATTACGGCGGTTGAATGACGCGTTCGATCCAAACGTGCGTGCTCAGTTAAAATGATTATAGATAGTTTTTTTTTGGGTTTTCTTAATACTGTGGAAAAAAAAATTTAAATAGTCCATCGGGCCGTTTTTGGAAAATATTTCGGGTTATAAAATGGAAAATGAAAACCTATAAAATAAAAAAGACAAATCGCCGCTTTCTTGTACAATGGTTCTAATTCAAATTTTTTTTAATTCAGTTTATTACATATTCCTGAAGACCAACCTCGAATACACCTTCACCAAAAAAATTTGAACATTTAAAAAAAAAATGTCAATTAGGGCCGTTGTACAAGTGATAAAACTAGAAATCATAATTTTGGATATATGTTTTGAAGCTGAGTCTGAAACCTCCACCAGTATTGCGCTGACTTATCAGGATGTTGAAATACCTTAACCTAAAAGTGCAAAAAACACCGTTTTTAGCTTTTTTTTGAAGCTATATAACACGTTAGGATAGTTTCTGGCCATTAATCTTGATATAGTATTTGAAACTACTTGTTTTTGTCATTAAGGCTCGCTTTATATTATATCGATACCTTTCTTCTTTTTTTTCTGAGCTATGATGGACCTTCTTTAAGGTACGTACATAAGACCGTGCCACCTTACAGGCAAAAAAAAAAGTCGACCGTACCGTTTCAGAAGCGATGCACTTTTGCAAGAAAATTATAAATAATAGCTCTCAACAAAAATTGGATGAAATTGGACAAGGAAGCGTGGCACCTCCCATGTAAGTAAAAGTTTCAGAATTCTGTACTGAAAGAGTTTTTTGAGATAGTCCAACCAAATTTCACTCAGACCCTAAAAACTATAAATGCAATCTCTGAACAAAAACTGCGTGAGATCGGACAAGAGGGCGTAGCACCTCCCTTTCAAGAAAAATTTTCAAAATACTGCTGTGTAAGGTATTTTTTTTTTTTGGCTAGGCCAAAATTTACACCATTACTAGTTTTACTTAACGTAGGGTTCGCCCATTAACGTTTTTCATCAAATCTTCGAAATTTAAAGTCCGATCTTAATGTATGATATATCGATATTTATGACTTGAGCAGACCTTCTTTTTGTTTAAGCGGGCATTAACATCAAGTGTTCCGTTGAAGTACTTACCCACCAGACTTCAGTTCTTACCACCCTTACATCAAAAAAATTATTAAACTTTTACTTTGGAAGTAAGTATTTCGATTATTCTATTAGAACAACTTATTTTAAAAAATAATGTACATTGTACATATGTAGGTACTTATTCAATAATATTCAAATACGATAATTTTTTTTCTCTAAAGTTTTATTACCCATTCCCCGCCAGCACTTATTTTTTTGAATTTAATGGTGAATTTTTGTTTGGGGGGTAAAATAAGGTTCCTGAGTTCAAATCCAAGACCACGCCCCATTTTTCAATGGTGCCCTGATGCCATATGGCATCACTGGTGGGAACCTCTTAGCAAAAAATTTTCTTTGAGTTTTTGAATAAAAATGGTAAGTTAGCATACTAATCCGCGGTAGTGTGAAATTGGAGGAAACATCTTACGCATAGATCTACATCGCATCTTATGAACCTATTTCGGATTTGGTTTTTGAATGGTCTATACATATTTACATCTACGTCGATCATATTCACCAACGTGATGAGCGATTCCATCAAAACGTGAATTTTGATCCATTCGATTAGTTCCTTCCATGCATTTATTATATGGTTCGACTGCCTTTAGACTTTCGACCATTATATGTTTCCTTTCTGTTCTACAAAAGCGAGTAGCCAATGGCAACTAGCCATCGATTTTAGATCTCTTCCATGAGAAGTAGAAGCAACTAAAACTGGGATTCCTGTTAGTAAATTATCGAAGTAAAAGTGGAATAAGAGGGCACGAAGGTCATCAGGAAGGGCGTTGACCATTTGTAATAGAGGTGCCACAAAGTGAATATAACAATACTTTCCTCGGTTAATACCAAAGGACACCAAATACGCTCCAGGAGTGTTCAGACACCATGCAATGTATCCAAATTGTAGAAGTTTGGTTCGAATAAACTGTTTGCAGGAGAGCAGTCTGAAATACGGTATCATGGATTCATCAAATGATGATCAGGGTGAAAGGGATCAATGTGTTTTTTCAGTGTAAAGTGAATAAAACCGATTATTTGATTGAAACTATTTCGAGACATGCCAGCAGAAACCATACCTTTTAGTGATCCAATAATCTTCATTATTAACTACAAACATTGCAACCAAAGATAAGCACAATCCCAATATAGGAATGCTCCACAATAGTTAGATGCATCTACAATCATTTACAGCACATCTTCATAAAAAAAAAAACGCTCGAAAAATTCATTTCACACCCAGGCCCATTCACACGGGTGGTGTTCAAACCCCCCCAGATAGATATTTTCGCCCTTTGAAATATTTATGAATTGAAAATATTGAAATAAATGGAATTTAATCTGCCTTATCTATACCTACCCTTCTCAAGAGCAAATCCTGTGATGATGAGACCTTTGCTCTACGCGTTAAAACTTTTCATAAGCGGTTCCCGCCAGTGATGCTATATGGCTCACTTAAAATCTATTCAGGTCTATCACTTAGTAAGGAAATACTTATGGAAAATTATAAATGCACTTTAGAAACTACTGCATTACTCTTCAATTTGGCATAATTAATTTTTTCAAAATCGAAATACAAATAAATAATTTTTTGCAACTCGCCGTCGCGACGTCCCTATGCCATAATCGATTTTTTTCGAAAAATTTTTCAATGATCACTTCCTCTCCTCTCACGCTTGAAAAGTTGATGGAATATTTACGCATGGAATGCATCAAATGATAGATCAAACATTTCTACGCACATAAAAAACAGCAAGCCTGTGCGAAATAGTTACAAAATGATTGTGGTGTACATTTTTGTGAAGAGTTTTAACTGTGCCGTATGGCATCACTGGCGGGGAATGGGTTAAGCGCCTTAGCGCACTGTTATTAGTTTGTCCCATCGTATGTTAAAGAAGAAAAACTTTCTCTAGCTTCAAGACCACTAACATACTTCCTACACCCCTAGTATTCGCTCTGCCTACTGCATTTACCTGTTTGGTCTGTGCAGAGCCGTCGTGTCATGTTCTGCTGCTGTTTGCTGTCCATTCGTTCGTTTATTTGACAGCAATGCTGTGCATACCAGATAAGCTTGTCCTGATTAAGGTTCTTAAAAGAAGCAACAAAAAAAAATAAAAAAATAGAACCAAAATTCAAGTACATATAAAAAATCGTAACTTGTGGACAAGCCAAACATAAACATACAACTGCAGCAAAAACCAACAATACGTAGCAAGACAGCACCAGCACAAGCAAAGGTAGCCAGTCATTCTACGGGAAGTGAAGAGTAAAAAATGTTGATGAACGCAAGATTAGGATATAAAAATTCATAAGTTGCCTGAAAGCAATTTCCGAGTTGTTGACAACACAACGACAAATAAGATGAACAAGAAACAACAACAAATTCAAGCAAAATTTTGATAAAATCAAAATTGAAACAACAACCAAAAAAAAACAAGAAAGAGAAGACAAAAGACTTTAATTTATCTTTTATTTGAGAAGAAAAAGTGAATTTTATGAGAAGATTTTTCAAGATTAATTTTTGTCATGTTACATATCCAAATAGCAAGTTTTCCACTTAAAATACAATATGAAGGTGTCACTATTCTTAAAAAGAGTAGAGAATGTACATGCGATTATGCATATACTTTAAGTGAAACACTATGTAGTGTTCAGCAATAATGAAATGCATACTAGTAGATTTGATAAGATTAGATTTACAAAAGAAATTTTGACCCATTTTCAGAACTATAATAAGACTTAAGGAGAAAGGCTTTATTGATGTCCGTATATAAACCTCAGAAGTTACTTAGTACGCAATTAAGAACTAACGATGTCGGGACCTTACAAGCCTGTCAAAGCAACACATATAGCTTTCAGTATAGCGTTTTGAAGCATTTATGGGAGGAGCCACGCCCCAATGTTCGAATTCGCCCAATTTTCATCAAGAACTTGCGCTTACAATTAGTAGTATTCATGTGTATTTTAATTGCATTGTCACGAAAAATACTCCAAAAGTTGCATATTGAATAATTTTTTGTATGGGCATTAGGTGTTTCCGTTGAACAATTTCGCTCATTTTCAATCCCACGAGCAAACTTTGCCAACGAAAGCAGTGTATCAAATTTCATTGAATTATCTTGCTTAGTTTTCCAAAAAAATATATTTCCAAGCACACCACTCAGCCAGACAGACGGACATGACTATATCAACTCAGGAGGTAACGCTGATCAAGAATATATATACTTTTCTATATCTGCCACACCGCCTTCTCTGCGTTACAAACGGAAGGACAAAGTGAAAATACCCTGGGCTTAGGGTATAAAAGCGCTGTTGCAGCTAAGCCACTGAAACGATTTTTATGAAATTCGGAATGCAACGATAATAAAAACTTTTGGTTATGTATCGATCGGTGCCACGCCGCTGAAATGTGATGCAGCGGCTAAGCCGCTGCACGAAATTTTAGGAAACTCGGAATGAGGAATAAACCTCAAGAAAGCACATAAAAAACCCTTAGTTTTTTAGTGGTCCCCTAATGGCAAAATGCGCTGATACGGCAACTTTAAAATTTTTCTCTTGGTTGAAGTTTCTTCGGATATGCCCATATGTTTTACCGAATATGTGTATCAGTGTTATTTTTCATATTATGGCACCTCAAAGCTTAAAGTTCGCATTTTATATGAAATTTTAAGATTTTATGTAAAAACCGTCTAAGTATAAAATCTGCCAATATCTTTACCTTTAATTTAAGCTATAAAACTTGAGAATCCGCTTAGCAGTTTTTGTTTTATAAGCAAAACTGTAAAAAAAAAAGTTTTAAAAAAAAATAAGTTAATCTATGTATATAAATAATTAAATTACAACAAAAATATTTATATATCGTCGGCATGAGAAAAGGCGTTAGGTCCATTTTGTGTCAAAAGTAATTTTGTAAAATTAATTAGCTGGCATTTTGTTAAAATTTAATAAAATTATGTTTATTTGCACATAAAGTTTACTTGAAAGTATGGACTTAGCACTTTTTCTCATTAAGCCGACGATATCATCACCATACAGCCCTATGCTCCTCCAAGGAGTTCAAGGAGAATACAAATATACCTACTATACAAGTGAAGAATATTGTGTCAGTTTTCCCGAGTTTTGAGTAATTTGGTAATTCTGTTTTAAAATATTATAGTCTTTAAGCCGATTGAACCATATACTGAATAGAAAAAATAAATTTTTTTTTATTTCCAATCCTTGCCCCCCATTCGGCGGACTAAAAAACCCGATTCCCTACTTATGACTTTTGTTCTTTTTTTGACGATTCATATAAAAAACATATAACGCTAAAACTTCTTATTAACCTTGGAAGCTTGCTTAAAAATACAGATATAATAACTTCACAAATATATTTAAAACTCAAGAAAATTTCACTCACCTTTTGATGTACGGTTATAGCTGCTGCTGCAGTATCACGCAACGGAGGCACAACTTTATCTTTGTCATTTTTCTCACCTGCTGTTGGTTTCAATTCGTGATTTTCCATATACCAACGATTGTTAGCAACAACATTTTGCTGAATGCACACATTACTGTTAGCAACATTGCCCATTGGCGCTGTATGTTGGCATGTTTGCATTAAAAGTTGCGGAGGAAATGCTGACACTGGCGGCGCTTGTGTTACCGATGACGATGATGATGTTGATGATACAGGCATTGAAACGAAATTTGGCATTGCAAATGGTACTAACAACATTGAGTTGTTACCTGCCATATTGTTGCTATTAACCATGTTAGACGTTCCTGTTGATACTTGGGGTTGTAAGAATGTCGCTGGTAATTGTGGTGGAATTGGTGGTGGCGGAACCGATAGATTTGGTGGCAGTAATGCTGGTGCAGTTGGTTGTGCTGCATAATTTGCACCCGATTGCTGCTGGGCACAGCGTGTTATGGGTACCGAAAGTCTACATTGCATTGGATTGTGATCATGTTGGGTTGGTGCTGCTTGTGAAACAGTTTGTGTGCAAGCAGCGGCAATTTGATAACCAGCAGTTGCTGCTGTCATACAGCTGAATTGATGCTGATGTTGATGCTGATGATGGTGCTGATGTTGCTGGTTGTGGTGATGAAGTTGTTGCTGCTGCTGTTGATGTTGCAACATTTGCTTTTGTCTACAATCTTGACAAGGAGAGCTGGCACCACCAGTAGCAACAGAAGCAGCAGTAACAGCTGGAGTTGCTGTTGTTGCTGTGTTACTACACAACAAATATGGCGCACAATTGGCACGCGCTGCATTGCTCAATGCAGGCAATTTTGGCGCCTTTGGTCCATGCCAACACTGTACGGAGCAGGGCAATAGGCCGACTAAGCGCAGCCCTACAGGGCTGGCTTCGGTATAATTTGAGGAGGTTATTTTGATGGTAACTTTTCTATAGTTTTTTTATAAATAGATTGTAGTTATCTTCTAGGAAGCTTTAACTGTTCAATTTTAGTTTCTTGTCGTTGTTTTAAAGTTATTGGATATTATTTTTGATAATATTATAAAAAAATTATTTTTGTTTTTTAGAGATTTCTGTGGAGTAAACATTTTTTACTTTTTTTAATAAAATGACAATTAATCTTTATTTGCCTATAAAACGAACTATCAAATTACTATTGCTACATTTCAAAATATCTATCATTCGATGGATTGTTACCTTGACAAAAACAAAAATGGTAATGGAGTGAGCCAAATCAAAAAAAAAAAAAAAATAAAATTTCTGCACTACACCCACACAAACAATGAAAACAACCCCAAGTTATTCAAGTGCGGATGCTAACAATAAGAACAAGAAACCAATTTTTCAGCTGAGTGAATTTTAATTTAAAGTACCATCGCCTCAATACACTTTTTTCAGTAAATGTGGGTGGGTGGTGGGTTTTGCAAGGCGTTAGAAGTCTTTACCGCAAAGTACGACAACGATAACGAAAACTAAAATGGCAACAGGCAAAGTAACAACCAACAATCCAGCGCAAAATTTTGATGAAACAATTGAGGCTGCCGTGAGTTGTTGCCTGCTGCTCTATGTTTTCGTTAACACGAGCTACAACGATGAGTGAAAGCAAAAGAGGAGAGACAAAAGCTTTGAATATATTAGAAATGATAAAACTTACATGACACTGAGAGGAAATTTCTATAACACAACTAAAAGTTAGTGATGAACTAAAATTGAACATAGAGGTATGGTTTTTTGAGAATTTTCTCATAATATTGAATTAATTTTCACATAGGGGGTAGCCGAGGTCGGTAAAATTTCTTACACCCTTTGGCCCACCCTACTATTTATGTATATGAACTTTTTTCAAAACAAAATTGCTATTTTAGTTTTCGCCGGTAGAAATGCTTATTTTTTTAGTGGCATTGGGTAAATCAATTGTGATTTTTGGTGTTTGATTTTTTGTCCGCATTATAAGGGCAGACATTTCAAAGTTTCCTTTTTGCCTCTATAGTAATTATATGCTTATATTCTCACTAAGTGACATTTTTGAACACAGATGTTTGTGTACCTACTATCGCAATCAATATAAGAGAGCATTGTTCTATCAAATTCCTTTTGAGTAGAACAATACCTACGCCATTTGAATTTAAAGGAACAAAACATTGAAGGTAGTTTAGTAGTGGACGTAGATCCCAACTTCTGCACCTCTCTCAATGATGTCAATTTCATCTTCATGTAAAGCTCTACCTGCTGTTTGTAATGCTGTTGCCTCTTCGTCAGAATCATATGCTTTGATATATTTTCTCCAAGTTCTTCCCTTTATGGAATTAAGATAATTTTTTTGGCATCTTATGATTATAATACAACAAAAAGACAAGATATGGAAAGAAATTACAAGACTGCAAAGATATGAAAAATACAGAAATCAGTTATATTTGAGACCGATGTGATAAAATCAGGAAAAAAAATTGGCTAAACTTGACATTTTTTCAACAAAACCATCCTAATCCACGACATAGTTTCCAACATTTAGTTTTCTTACAATTTTTTATTCAATTTCAATTAGTTTATAAGCAAAATACTTGAGCACTATAAAAGTTTAAATTTTTTTTTGCCAAAAAAATATACTTTCAACTGTCTGGCTGCCAGATTGGTGGTGGTGCTAGAATCTTAAAAGTTTTCTCAAGCAAATTCAATGGCCAGCTTGGGATCATATGTGGCCTCATCGGTCTCATCGACAGAGTGTTGAAGAGAATACAAAGCACTCCTAACAGCGTCAGCGTTTGTGGCTCAATGGAAATATGGGAAACAACGCTATTACATAAAACTGGAATCACTAGTTATTCTAACGCTTGGCTTGATTATTCATAATCAGACAAAAGGAACTTTCATATTTTCAGATACGATCAATGAAGAAATTTTTTCCCATGTATCATCAGCATGTCGACATGGTATCGCAAAAAATTAATGAAAACACACAGAAAAAAAAACCCAAAATTATGGCAAAAAATAAAACACAACAAAAATTGTTGTTCTTCAATTTGTTGCTGTTAATAGTGGTGCTGTTGCTGTTGCTACTATTTCTTGTTTGCATGCAATTGCTTGGGCTGGCTGCAATGAAAAATAAGCATCCTTGCAGCACTTTTCCCAGATAGAATTCTTAATGTGGCAAATATTCGTTTTATGTTGCTGGTGTTGTTGTGCTGCTGTTGGTGTTTTTGTTTAAATGTGTTGCTGCTGCAATAGACAGAAAACAACAACAAAAGCAAACGTTCACACTAGCACAACAGCAATATAGCAAACATAAATAGGAAATAATTGGAATATTGTTGTTGATGCTGCTGCCATTGCCATTTCTGATGCAATTGTTAACGAACGCAATGTTTTTGTTGCTGCTGCTGGTTGCCTTTTTATGGTTTTTGATTGGGTTTTTTTTCCTATTAACTGCTTTGTATGCAAACATATGAGTTTTCTGCTAAAGCTGCGTTTTCTTATTTGATTTAAATTTTAATTTTCGCTAATTGCACATTTTTGCGCTTTTACGTTGATAGTTAATTATAATTTGTGTTAAGGATGCAATTTCTGCTGAATTGCAATTTCCATATGATGATGCCGTGAAGAATTGCATTTCCTGAGATGTTGTGGTTTTTATCTAATCATTTGCATTTCTGTAATTAGAAACAAAATTAATGGAAAATTAACTATGAATTAAAATAATTAAATTTTTATATAATATAACTAGTACAGTCATGCGGGATTTTTGCAAATGAGTTATTTTATAGATATCGATGTGCTCTTTCAGAATTTCCACTTTGTTACCTCGAATCGTGTTCGGTCGCGCCGCCACTCAGTGCTGCGATAGAAGGCATTTGCGTAAAAATTTTTTGTTCAAATTTAAAATTTTTTTTATGCCATTCTACAGCAAATAGTCCAATTAAGAAATCCCCTGAAAGTTTTTGAAAACTAGTGTGATTTGTAAGTGTTACAGCTTTTTAAAGTCGAACTTTTTTTCGAAAAAAAAACATTTAAGAAAATTTTCTAATCGCAGAACTTTTTAAAAATAATTGCTGCTCCTAAACCGCAAAAGCAATTGTTTTAAAATAAAATGCATACGAAAGCCTACATACTCATTTATTTTTAATATTTTTTGTATGCCAATTTGATTAGCCAAATTAAAGTTATTTTAAAAGACATAAAAAAAAATTTTCAAATATTGAAAACCGGAAAATGCTAATTTTCTTTAGAGCAGGAAAAAAAAAGACGGGACTTGCGGGCATTGTTCTTAAACGTACAAATAGTACAGATTCCATATTTTAAGATAGGAAAAATTCACAACCCCGTTTTTCCCCGTTTACTTTAAATATTTATCTGAATATCCCGTATTTACGTAAAAATCAATGATTTTATAAAATTTACACCACAAAATTTTTTTCAAATGCTTTTGAATTTTTTTAAATTTGATTTTTTTTTACAGCATAATTTTTATATGTCAAAAACACATTGAACTATTAAAATTTTATATGGTTTTTTACAGCCTAAAAGCATGCGCAAACATTTTTTCCAGTTAACATTCGAAGTTTTATTTATTTGAATATCTTTTTTTCTATTCATTGCATTTGAAAATTAATTGCATTTCTGAAAACAACGTAAAAAAATGTATCAGTATGGTAAATCTCATTGAAATCGAACCAAAACTGTGGAAATGCCGTTCCGTTGTATGGAGTGACAGCACTGTGCGCCATATTGGAAAAATGGAGTCCAAAATCAGTTTTTTACAAATATCTCTTTAACGGTTACATTTAGAGAAAAATATTGTAGGGGAGATGTGTGTACCTTGGTCCAAGTGCCGTTAGCCACTCAACAGCTGCACGAATAATGTTCTTCTATGGAATTTTCCACACCTACCGCTGACTGATATTAGTAGACTTCAGACTGTAAAGCTGTATGCGTGCGTACAAAGTGACGGAACAAGTGTTTTTGGTGTGTAAAAATTTATTCTTGGTGTAAGCTACAAAGCGTTTTGTGAGAAACTTACTTGAAATATTTAAGTTTAACAACATCAGGAAGGAAGTTTAATTATTGTTTTAAGCTTAAAGTGTGTTTTAGATGTATTTTCATTAATATATGTTTTGGTAGTTGACAGTTTTTGAAACGTTCTGTCTGTGTGTACCTTGAACCTATGCATATAGACTAACGAGCCTTTTTCGACGGACAACCAGGAAGCCATAATCGCCTTTCAATATAATATTATTGTCATTATTATTTTTATTAACGTGGTTTATGTATTTATTTATAACCAGTGTTTGTTTTAATTAATTGTTTTTTTCTAAAAGTTTTATTTATGATTAATTTTTTATTTTTATTGAAAAAAATTTTACTTTTGATTACATAATAAATGGTCTTTTATAATTAAATAGCTATATAAAATGTATTCTCTTTTATTTCTGATGGTACACTTGCATGGTGTACCTTGGACCGTTAGAGATTGGATCAGAAAAAGTAATATTCTTCCTCAATGGTAAGACATATGAATATCACGTCAAACTAACAAAAACGTGTATCTCTACGAATATACGAATTTAGTATAATGTATATTTTGCAATTCTGTAGAATAGAGTCAGATGAGGATGTAAACCAAGTTTGAACCAAATCCTCAAAGTGGTTTATGGACAAATTCGATAAGAAATTTGGAGATTGTCGTGTTTGTTTCAATCGATTGAACATTGCTGGGTTTGTAACAATCGAACTGCCACACCCTCTTCGATTTCGGTGAAATTAGGAACATGACTTCATTAATTGCTAAAACCAATAAAAATTGTAAAGAAAAATAATATTTTTTTTTGGTGGAGCTCTTAGAAGTTTTGCTTAAGAAGTTTAGTAATCAAAGCAAAAGCTACAGTCTCCAATGGAGATTGCTGCCTTTGTTTTGATTGGCAGTTTTCAACCTTAGATATACGTATATATTGGATAGAGACGTATTTGGCATTGCAAATTTCACTGATCACAAGCTTACATCAAATGCAAGTAGATGGCATTCTCAGATGCATTCATGAAAAAATGGAGATTGTCGCCTTTGCTTCTATACCCCTCATTTATGCATGCCGCTTATGACTAGGCACAGTAATGTGTTGAGCTTAAAATTACGATAATTCATGAACGGTGAGTCACACGTTTTAAATACAAATATTTATTTATAGGGAATTACTTGCACTACAAGCTAAGCATTGTTTTTTTTTCGTATGACATATTGTTTAGGAGATATTTTTAAGCAAACCTGAAATTTAGAAAAAAACCATTATTTCAATAAATCTCCAAAACGGTTTTTTCGTCCGAATTACTGTTCAAAAGATATCACGTCTTGAAAATCATTCAAAATTTAACATTGTACTATGCGCCCCACTATGTTCAATTTTGAATGATTTTCAAGTCGCGACATCTCATGTAGGGTAAGTCTGACGAAAAAAACAGTTCAAAGAGACCGTTATAGAGAATTGAACGTTCTACAAAATGCATGAACATTTTTTTTTTTAGGACGAACCGTTTTGGAGCTATTTTGAAAAAATTTTTTTTTCTAAATTTTAGGTTTTTTGAAAAAATATCTCCCAAACTGCATATAGGTCATATGAAAAAAAAAATATTTAGCTTATAGTGCAAGTAATTCACTTTAAATAAATATTTTTACTTTTAACGTGTGACTTGCCTACTCATAAGAGGTACCTATTATTATAAGAGGTAGGGGAGATGTGTGTACCTTGGTCCGAGTGTACCTCGGTCCGAGTGTCGGTTGCCAGTCAACCGTAGCACGATAATGTACGATAATATACTTCTCTGGAATTTTCCACTCATACCGGTGACACATATTAGTAGACTTCAGACCATTAAGCTGTATGCGTGAATAAAAAGTGACTGAAAAAGTGGTTTTTGTGTGTAAAGATTTGTTTTTGGAGTAAACTATGAAACGTTTTGTGAGAAACTTACTTGAAATATTTCAGTTTTACCACATCAGGAAGGAAGTTTAGCTATTGTTTTAAGCTTTTAGTGTATTTTAGATGTATTTTCATTATTATATGTTATGGGTGTTGACAGTTTTTAAAACATGCTGTCTGTGTGTACCTTGGACCTATGCTTATTGACCAGCGAGCCTTTTTCGACGGGCAACCAGGAAGCCATTATCGCCTCTCAATATAATATTATTATTATTATTTACGTGATTAATGTATTTATTTGCAACCAGTTCTGTTTAATTAATTGTTTCTTACTAAATGCACTTTTTTGTGTTATAATTTTTGTTTATGATTATTTTTTATTTTTTTTTTATTGAAAAAATTTTTACTTTTGATTACATAATAAATGGTTCTTTCATAATTCATTACCTATGTACAATGTATTCTCTTTTAATTTTAATAGTCCTAGGTACACTTGCATGGTGTACCTTGGACCGTTTGAGATTGCAACGGAAAAAGTAATATTTCTACTCAATGGTAAGACATAGAAATATCATTGCCACGTCATTTGATGCTGCAAGCATTGTGGAAATACAAATTAATCAAAAAACTAAAGAAACTTTTTTGGAAAGTCCAGCACATTGAAAAAACTGAAAAGCGGACCAGGATTAGGATATCTCCTGAGTTAAAAGTCTTACGAAAACAATTTAAAGGTCATTTTTATATGCGCCACAACATTTTTCTCTAAATATAACCGTTTAAGAGATATTTGTAAAAACTGATTTTGGACGCTATTTTTCCAATATGGCGGCGCTAGCGAACACGATTCGAGGAAGCAAAGTTGAAATTCTGAAAGAGCACATCGAAATCTATAAAATAACTCATTTGCAAAAATCCCACAAAACATTCCAGGTAACAACATTTTATT
Organism: Calliopum simillimum; assembly: GCA_951812925.1. NCBI lineage: Eukaryota > Metazoa > Arthropoda > Insecta > Diptera > Lauxaniidae > Calliopum > Calliopum simillimum. The sequence goes on from OX638368.1 coordinate 147,738,792, forward strand.
CTCCCAAATGATTGTGCTAAACTAGCGATGCGTCTTTTTTTTCAAAATTGGAATATTACATAAAAACTATGCTTTTGTGGGGACCATTGTTTAAGTCATTTTTATTCACCAATGATATGAACAGTGAGTCTAGTTGCATGATCAGACATCTGCAAAAAATTTCAGATCTCAGATCTCGGCATTTCAAATTAAAAAATAAAAACAACTATAAGTCAAATGACTAGACTATATTTTCTAGTCAAATTAGGCAACATTAAAATTTTTTTTTCAAAATATCGCAAATTTTTTGTGTTTTTTTGATGTGTACCTGCCCTGAAAAAAAAAACAAGAGTTTTTGCATTTCCTAAAATTTATTTAGGATCGGGATGTCTGGTTGAAAAACAAAAGATGGAAATTCAAGAATTTTTTATAATTTTAGAAACGTTTGTTATATATATACCCTTAAAATATGAGTGCGGCTTCAAGGCACTTCGCATTGGGTTTGGCTTTTTACCAAAACAAAAAAAAAAAAAATATATTTTCAAAGTTACAATATTTAGTTTTTTAATAACAAAACACTCTGAAGTTTTGATATTAACATACTTTTAGCTTTTAAAACATTTCTTTAACCCCCATTTTAAACTCGCACTAATAATCTTTTGATCTCACACAGCCGAAGAATTTTTCTTGTTTAAAAATTCGAATAGGAATTTTTTATCAAAGCAAAAAAATGTTCAATCCCTGTAAAGCTCAAATATTTGTTTTTAAGCGTTGCTCCACAGAAAGATACACAACGGCATATTTATTAACATGCATATGCATGTACAATCTGTACCCAACAGGAAATTGTGGTGTCTAACTCAAAAAATTACAATTACAATCCAGATGTCGGAGATAACTTCCGTTTTCCAAGATGAGGTCCTCGCTGTAGAGTTATACAATATGTAGACATTGTCTATGTTCGCTCACTTTCAGTTCCGACTAACATATGCATTTCCTCGGACAGTCAGGTGACTCTGAAATCTTAAATAATGTTTTAAATTTATTCCAGGCTTGTCTGAAAGTGATTTGAATTTCTTCAAGCCTAATACAGGAGAAGTTATGTGACTCTAATCTGGAAACCAAGACACTAAATTTACGAACGAAATGAAAATGCAGGTCCTGCCCCGCTTTGACAAAAACAAGACTAAAATACATTGGTCAGCCATTTTTCAGCTCCTTAAAGGAACAAAAATTCACCTAAATAACATTAAAAGAATTGCTTTTCTGGCAGGATCCTCCAGTTTGGACAAACACCCAATTGAAAAGACCGGAGTTTATGAATATACTTTAATAAGAGAGTCTGTGGTATCACTATGGATCCTTGCGGTAAATATGTGGAATTATTGCTGCCACCCTAACCTAACATCACTTTGGCCAAGAGAGAGGCATAATATACTTCCAGAACCCTTCTGTGAAGTGAACAAAAAAAAAAAAAACTTAATTCGGAAATGGGAGGAAAATACATAGCCTTTTCAACTAGTGAGGAGCCCAAGAAAAGTTCCTGCCTGCAGCAGACAAAAAGACTTATCTATGGTGGAAGCAATTTTAAACATCAGCAGAAATATATAAAAATCTACACTGAAGTGTTGAGGGTATCCCTTAAAACGTGTAAAAGCCTCGAGAACTCCACAAACACGTAATAGTCGTCAAAATCAATACGAGTGTTACAAATTTTTTGTCCTGCGTATTATAAGCTTTGGTTAAGATGAACATTTTTAATGCTTGTGTAAGTACTTTCTGAAAAACGTTTGGAAAAGCAACAACAGCTTAATTAAACAAAGATAAATTTGCGTGTTTAATTTTTAAGAACGAAGAAGATCTGTTAATGCTACTGTATTTCACTGAATATTAATCGGATCTTAAGATGGTGGCCACTAATTTTTATCAATTCTCGAAGTAACAATTGGAGTTTCCGGGCAAGCGGAGGGTAGCGGTGGGAGTAAAACAAATAGAAAGAAGGAGATAGCACACAAAGTCGTTTTAGAAGAATTGGGTTAAATTGGGCGAAATTCATTAGTTTCGATAATGCTGTTCCAGCTATCTCATTTATGGAGCCGAACATAGCCTGCCTATAGTTGCCATTCTCCGTGTGGTTAGCGCTGGGCAATAGCACAATACGTGCTCTACCGTTTCTTCCTCATCGGGTTCGGAACAGTTTCTGCACCAGTTGTTTGATATTAATCCCATCCTGTATGCATGGTGTCCAATTAGGCAGTGTCCAGTTGGAACACCAAACAACGGTCTGCAATTAATTTTGCTAAGAGAGAGTACATATGTAGTTTTGTTATTATTGTAAAACAGCCAGAAATTTTTGGCCGTTTTGTTTTTTGTGTTGTTAAGCCATCTATTTTCCGCTAAAATTTCTAGTTGTTTAGTCTTTTGCGTATAGTAAACCTTAAGTGGTACTTCTACAACCAAGGAAGCATTGAGTAACTGCACACCTTGTTTAGCAAGCTCGTCAGCCCTTTCATTTCTCACAATGTTGCATTGACCAGGAACCCACAGTAATCGTACTGAGTTATTATTGCTCAGGCTTTGCAAAGATTCGTAACAATTTGATACCGTTTTAGAATAAATAGTGTTGCTTTTAAGTGCTATAAGAGCTGCTTGACTATCAACGTAAATGTTTATTTTTGTATAAGAAATATATCCTACTAAAAAATATGCGGCTTTTTGGATCGCAACTACCTCTGCCTGAAAAATGCTGCAGTCAGTAGGTAGATTGTAGGATTCGCAACTATTGGAGTTCAGTACAAAAAATCCAGCGTCAACCCCCTCATCTTGCTTCGAATCATCTGTGCATATATTTATTTCATTTGGTGGATCTAGGTGATGCGATGTCCAGTAGTACCTGGATGGATAAACAAAAATATTCGTCTAATTGGAGGGGCATTATGTTATTTTTCTGCGTATGAAAAGTGCAAATTAATCTCTAATTGCGGTGTTATGGGGTTACGAAGAATTGAAATAAATTAAGGATTGTTAATAAAACATTTTAAATTTAATATATGAACTATCATATGGTAAAATTTTAATTGTTGAATCGGTATGATAAATCGGAACAAATTTGTTCATTACGTAATGAAAAACAATGGAGTTATTTGCTTTAAGCATTTTTTTTTTTATTCATTTTGTATACATAAATATAATTTCCCGCTGGGTAAATAAAAAACGAAAAATAGCAGCTGTAACCATAGTATATTTGTTCAGTACGTGTTGTCCGTTGGCCTTAATTAAATTTAAATATTTTATCACCAAAAAATTGCTTGTTTCAAAAATCCAGCATAAAGTAAAAAAATAAAAAAAACCAACAAATACAATCAAGCACCCGACGTCGGCACAGGATTGCAGACATGTGTTGGGAGTTTGTAATGAACGGAAGGGACATCATAGCGAAGTTTTTTAGGTTCATTTTGTTTACCACACTTCATCTCCAATTGTTTTGAATAATTTCCATACCAGCACCATCCTTTTCTGCTTTACTTTTCAGCCAAAAGGAATTGAATTGAAAAAGAAGGATTAAAGTGGCTCACAAGTGCAAATCTGTTTAAAGTTAAGTACCATTTTTATATAAAACTTTCTTGGTTTGAGTAAATGGAGATATTGAAAAAGAATTTACAATCCCTTCTGCACTACAGGTTGTTAATTAAGAGCGTTGTATGGAGAAATTAAAAATTCTGCATAGTTTTTAGATTTATATAAAGCATCTAAATAACTTTTCGTAAAATAACTATCAAATTTTAATTTCTTCTGAAAAAAATTGTTGGACCTGAACTATGCGATATATTTCTTGATTTCAAAAATTATTGCGGACTTAAATTAATGCCTCGCTGATAAATGCGAAGTTCAATAGATTACAAACATTAACAAAAAATTTTAATAGATTCATTTCTCATTCCCCGATTAATGAATTTTTGTTCTGGAGCTAAGGCTTTTTAGAATTCTTTAAAAATTTACACCGGTTTTCACTCTTCCAACCAATCATCTTGCTATTCTGAAAGAAACGAGATTTTTGTACCAAATATATATTGAACACTAAGATATGGTCTTCTCGGGCTGAATATGCAAAGAAAATTTGTATGTATTGAGAGTAAAACACCAAAAGCTATTTCTTAAGTTTCTGAAACGAAACTCTGAACGAAATTAAATGATAAATTCAAAACTGACAAAACAAAAAAACTTATTTGTATTCATCAGTCGCTGAAATCTCTCAAAAATTTTATCGATCAAGATGCGCGAGCTCGATTTAAAGACTACTATAATAAGATATTAGAAAAAAAAAGATCATGCAGAAAACCCGGTGCTCCACTAAAACGCAGTCAAAACAAATGTCGGCCAAAGTCCTCATTGCCTTAGAGATGGTGAAGAAGCTCAATTAACATCTTTGTACAATAAAAGTTCGAGTCATAGAGTTTTGTTCTGATCATTGATCAACCCTTTTCGTTCTTTAACCCTTTAACGACTAAAGGCAAGTATGTTTGCCCAGAGGCTTAAATTCTTTTTTAATTTCCTGGTGATAGAAAGCGTGTTGCTGTATATAGGTAACATGTAGAGGAGACTTGTGGCTACAAAAGTTGTGTGGTGACATTTGGTCTAGCTTATCTCTAAAAGGTCGATAATTATACCTTAAGCTGGTCAAAATGTTAGTTTTATACTCATAGCTGGGAGGAAGTGCAGGGGGGGCTTACCGATCTGGCAATTCACATTTTAGAAGACAAGCATCATACCTTTCGAACGCGCTTAGCTATAGTTTTCAGCGATTTCAAATATGCCGACCCGGCAATCGGGAATGACTGGCAAGTATATTTGCCTTTGGGCGATAAGGAAAGTTTTTATGATACGAATATTATTAAACAGTAGGTAATTATTTTAATCAATTCAATGGTTATAATCATTTTAACTTACATTTTCAAATCTAGTAGACATGAGGGTTCCAGGTTAGAATAATTTAGCTCTCTTGTGACCTCCCTCTCCGACCCCCTCCCGCGCCTATAGGCTAAAAATTCTTTATTTTTCACTTTTTTAGATGAGAATATTTCAAAATCCAGACAAGCTAGTTTAGTTCTGATGCCTGATTCGGATTCAGCATTGAAAAATACATTTTAAATTATAATTTTGGTTTTTTTTTTTTTTGGTTTTCGTTCTTTCACCTTTTTCATTTGATATGGAAAATTTAATTTAAGCTGGGATTTCTCAAAAACGGCCACACGTACGATTTTATGAAAAATGGGGTATTGTACCTAAAGGTCCAAAGATCCAAGCACTACCTTCACTGTAAAGCGTAGACAAGCAGAATAAAATTAATGTTAACTTCCTACCAATAACACAGTTGTGCGATGAAAAAAAGTATGAGATCAGAGTAGGTGATTCTTATAGATTTATGATTGCTAAGTTCGAATATAACCTCCGATTTGCTCCATCACGTCTGAAATCCGAGTTATCCTTGATTTAAAGTGCAGAAAACGTTATTTTCAAACATATAGCGTACATCCTTTAAGTAGTCTAGTTCACTTTTGACATTCGGCATTAAATAGCCCTGAGCTTCCTCTTTAAAGGGTACTTTTAACTTTTCCAATCGGATCATTATTTTCCGAGTTATCATCCACTGAAGTAAAGGTATACAAATTGAACATAGTCCTTTACAGGGATTAGCGATACCTTTACTTCAATCAATGATATCTCGGAAACTAATGATTCAATTGAAAAAATTAAAAGTACTCTTTAAAGAAAAAGATCAGGGCTATTCAATGCAGCTGTCAATAGTGAACTAGACTTCTTTTAGGATGTACACCATGTGTCTGAAAATAGCGTTTCTCGCACTTTAAATCAAAGATAACTCGGATCTCAGACGTGATGGAGCAAATCGGATGTTATATTCGGATTCAGCAATCAAAAATTTATAAAAATCATTTACTCTCATTTCATACTTTTTTAACTTTTTCAAAAACGCAGGACTGTGTAATTCAAAAATACAAGGGAATGGGCAGAGGTGACCTTATGGATCAGAAAATAGTATACTATGCATATGATCGTTAATGCAAACGGCGTTTCTACATATATTTTTTTTCGATTTGTTTAAAATCTGCGCCTTAATGCGTTTATTGTGTACTCGAAGCTCATTGCAGCTAGAACCAGCCCTGGAGTAGTCACTTCGTGTACAATTGGCTAGCGAATTAATTAATGATTTTACTTCTCGGATGCAGCAGTTACCCAAAACATTCATGTCACTAAATCAAAGTGTGGTAAAACCAAAAAATTACCACATATGGAGAAACGTGATAATTGGAAACGTTGCGCCCACTACACCATCAATAAAAGTATAACCGCACTAATCTATTTTGCATTCAATGCAAAGTATTCATTTGTTTCACGACATCCGGTGACTGCTTTGCGGAGCACCACAACCAAGAATAACCTTTTTTATATTTATTTACTTAATGATAATAAAAAAAAAAAACAATAAACTATTTTTCGAGCTTCAATCTAATTGAAAAATAAAAGTTTTAAAAAAGCACAAAGGTAAAAAAAATTTCAAAATGTTTCGTTATCGTCCAAAGGCAAACATGTTTGCCAGCCCCCCATTGCTTGGGGGGAAGTTTGACCCCGCTACATCAATTGTGACTAATTTTGGGACGCTGATTACGAATTTCAACTCTATTTTGAAATCCTTTCCCGCGTTTTGAGCTGATCGTTAAAGGGTTAACGAAATAATCCACAACAGTGGGGTATTAATTGTGAATTGTGGAAGATACCATGTGTAGGTACTTTATTATATTATGTACTTTGCAAGTTTAATGTTCACTGTAATATTTTTAAATTTCAATTTCCTGTTTTAAAAATTATGTTCTATCAAAAGTTTTCATTGTATAAAAATTTTAAAATAGAATCATCAATATTCAAAGAATTGAATTACTATTAAATATATTATAAAATATGTTAAATAAATTAGTTCCTAAAATAAATTAATTAAATAAACAACTATAAGGACTAGAATTATTAAATACAATAAGGACCACAATTGGCGATCCTGCCAGGAGCAAGTTAACGAAAGCCTCAATAACAGGCAGGAACAAGAGCAACGTGCTCCTCAACATTTTACGCAACAGTAACGCAACAGTTACACCTACCAACGAAGTTTAAAAGAAAGCCACAACAGCATCTATAAAAGGAGATCATTTCCCAACAAAAGATAAAATTTAACAACAAACAAAAAATTAGATTACAAAATAAAAGTAAGTGATCCATCTACATATTTGTGAATTGCTAGTTTTTCTGCTGATCCAGTCAAACAGAAACGACGCATTGTTTGACCATCAACTTTTAATATAAGAACACTATATACTCGTATATATAAATAAAATATAAGCCATATACTTATTTAAAAGTTTAATAAAATATTAAAATTTGTACACCCTCCTCCTCGATAAATATGATACGTTCCCCTGTCCATGCTCCAGCTAGTGGAGATACATCAAATCTAATACAACTAACACACCTTGACACAGATAATCCTCAAATTCACACAAATACTCAAAACACATCTACAGAACATTTAGAGATTTTTGCAACTTCGATCAAACTTCCACAATTCTGGACTAATTGTCCAGAGGCTTGGTTTGTTCATGCCAAAATGCAATTTGCTACAAAAGGTATTACACAAGACAACACAAAATACGAACACATAATCACAGCACTACCGCAGGACGTTATAATGAACGTTCTTGACGTAATACAAAAACCACCTCAACATAACAAATACGAAAACATTAAAAACACTTTGATCGAACGTAATTCTCTAAGTGAACAACGAAAACTCGAGAAAATATTGTCGGATTCGGAAATCGGTGACCGTAAACCATCAGAATATTATAGGTCCTGAGAACTACTTGCCGGAACAAGTATTTCTTCTGACCTTCTCAAAAAACTTTGGATACGAAAATTACCAAAGAATTTATATATCGCGTTAACGAGTTCAAATCTTAATAATATTCGTGATTTAATTCGTCTCGCAGATAATATATGGGAAGTAACTCATTATAGTGAAGTAAGTTCTATACAGAATAACTCAACTTCAAATCTTGAAAAAGTATTAGAAAATTTAACTCGCGTTACTTCGATAATGTGTGAAAATTTTCAAAAAAAAAGTGTTGAAGTGAACTCGATTAAACAACAGTTTCACGAAAGAAATTCTCGGCCACAATTTAGGCAAAGATCCCAACAGCGTAGGAAATCTTCGTCTAAAAACTGGGTCTGTCGTTTCCACTACCGATTCGGAAACCAGGCTAGAAAATGCGAACAGCCTTGTTCCTTTAATAACAATAATAACAATTCACCTTCAACAAACTAAAGAAACCCATTGTCGCAGCGACAGACAATGGGAACTTGGACATTTTCACTCGTCGCTTATTTGTCTACGATAAAGACAACAAGTTGAATTTCCTTATCGATAGTGGAGCAGAAATTTCAGTTTTACCTTCCTCCAAATTCAAAAACAGTTCAAGATCTTCAGACATCATTTTAACGGCTGCAAATGGCAGCACTATTTCAACTTTTGGAAAGAAGATGCTTAACATAAATTTAGGCCTGCGTAGAGAATTTCCTTTCATTGGAGCAGATTTTCTCTCCAAATACGGACTTCTTATAGATGTTAAAAATAAGTGTTTAACAGATCCTCTTACGAAATTAACAATAAATGCCATTTCAGTTCTTTCCAATATTTCTTTACCTCGTATTTTTACAGTAGAAAATGAATACACACAACTCCTTAAACTTTTCCCCTCCATTACGGCAGAACCAAATTATAATCTACCAGTGAAACATTCTACCGTACACCACCTTGTTACTGAAGGCCAGTTACCATTTTCCAAACCGAGACGCTTAGACCCTATTAAACATGAAGTTGCTAAGACAGAATTTGATTTCTTAGTAAAATCCGGCATTTGTCGTCCTTCATGTTCATCAGTTTCATCACCATTACATTTAGTTGCAAAGAAAGAACCAAATGAATGGCGACCTTGTGGCGATTATCGCAGATTAAACGTTGTTATTTTTCCAGACAGATACCCACTTCCACACATTCACGATCTCAATATTGACCTTCGCGACAAAACCATTTTTTCCAAATTAGACCTCATACGTGCCTATCATCAAATTCCAATGGCCGAAGAGGACATACACAAAACCGCAATAACGACACCTTTTGGAATGTATGAGTTTATCCGAATGCCTTTTGGTCTTCGAAACTCAGCGCAGACATTCCAAAGGTTTATTAATGAAGTTTTGACAGGTTTAAATTTCACATTTGTTTACCTTGAAGACATCCTCATAGCAAGTCACGATGAAAAGCAACATCTTACACACCTTAAAACAGTTTTCGAAAGATTAGCGGAATACGGACTAAATATCAAACCAACCAAATGTATATTTGGAGTTTCAAATATTGATTTTCTTAGCTATAATATTTCATCCCAAGGGATAAAAGCTTCAGAAACCAAAGTACAAGCTATCAGAGATTTTGAACAGCCAAAATCAATAAAACAAATACAAAAGTTTGTTGGAATGGTAAACTATTATCACCATTATATTCCAAATCTAGCGCATATACTCAGTCCAATTCACTCCATGATAACCGCCGCGACCAAAAATAAATCAAAAACACTCGTATGGGACACTAACACAGTAGAAGCATTTAAGCAAATTAAGGAACATTTTGCTAAGAACACGCTGTTAAATCATTTTGATAGCAAAGCAAAATTGTCCATTGCAGTAGATGCGTCTACAATTGCAATTGGAGGAGTTCTTCAACAAGAAGTCAATAATGAAATTGAACCCCTCGCGTTTTTCTCGAAGAAACTAAGTCCCGCTGAAATGAAATATAGTACGTTTGATAGAGAATTGTTGGCAATCTATCTAAATTTAAAACATCTTAAACATTTTCTTGAGGGACGAACGTTTACTGTTCTTACTGATCATAAACCTCTATCGTATGCCCTTAGCTCCAAAGCTGACAGAAGTCCAAGACAGACGAGACATTTAGAATATATTTCCCAATTTACAAACGACATTAGGCACATACGCGGTGACCAAAATATTGTTGCAGATTTATTATCTAGACCTTTAGAAATGGAAGCAATCAAAAATGAAGACATAAATTTTAAATTATTGTATACTGAACAACAGAAAGACAAAGAACTAAAACAGTTGATAACAGACTCACAAAACTTGTACAAATTAAAATTAATCAAAATAGAATCATTACACATCGAAATCTGGTGCGAAAATTCCTCTAACTCTCCCAGACCTTTCATTCCAGAGAGTTTAAGAAAAAGAATTTTCAAAAATTTACATAGTATCTCACATCCGGGAACGAGATCATCGCGAAACCTAGTTTCTACAAGGTATTTTTGGCCAAAGATGAATAAAATGATTAATAAATGGGTGACAGAATGCTTAACTTGTCAAAAAGCCAAAATTCAACGACACACGAAATCACCAACAGTTAAGATCGAAATTCCCTCAGGACGTTTTGAACACATTCACATGGACATAGTAGGACCTTTACCTTCTTCACATGACCATAGATACCTCTTAGCGATTATAGACCGATATACGCGTTGGCCAGAGGTATATCCTCTTAAAAATATTTTGACCACAACCATTGTTGAAACCTTCCTTCACCAATACGTTTCACGTTTCGGTGTACCATTGAAAATCACTACTGATCAAGGTCCGCAATTCATGTCAAAATTTTTTACTAGTCTTATTGATTATCTAGGAACCCATAAGATAACAACTTCACCATACCACCCTCAAGCTAATGGAATGATTGAGCGTTTTCATAGACAACTCAAAAATTCCATTTTAGCAAGCGAAAACACAATGGATTGGTACAATGAACTACCACTTATATTATTAGGATTGAGGTCTTCATTGAAAGAAGACATTAAATCTACAGCCGCGGAAATGGTGTACGGTCAAAACCTGCGATTACCGAACCAACTCGTTGTTCCTTCCGAAAAATCAGTTGATCCCACTGATATTTTGATCAACGTAAGAAAACACTTCTCAAACGTTCGATCAAACATTTCACATCACAACACATCAAACAATTTTTACATACCTAAAACACTTAATGAATGCAAATTTGTTTTGGTAAGAACAGAAATCAAGAAATCAAGCCTACAAAATCCATACGAAGGACCTTACGAAGTAATAGAGAAAACTCCTAAATGGTTCACACTTAACATAAACAATCAACACAAAAACATTTCAATTGACAGAATTAAACCAGCAATTCTAGACACTAACAAACTTACACAACTCAAGCAAATACATACCAAAAAAGTAACATTTAATCTTATGCCTATTAATCTTCTTGGAGGGGGAGTATTGTAGGTACTTTATTATATTATGTACTTTGCAAGTTTAATGTTCACTGTAATATTTTTAAATTTCAATTTCCTGTTTTAAAAATTATGTTCTATCAAAAGTTTTCATTGTATAAAAATTTTAAAATAGAATCATCAATATTCAAAGAATTGAATTACTATTAAATATATTATAAAATATGTTAAATAAATTAGTTCCTAAAATAAATTAATTAAATAAACAACTATAAGGACTAGAATTATTAAATACAATAAGGACCACACCATGTCTCAAAACCCAATTTGAGAGTGCATTCAACATAATAACAATTAAGAAATATTTGCAATGAACACAGCTGATAGCAACAAGTGTTCTTGCATAAAAACAACAACAATGTTGTGTATGTGAGGATCTTTGACAAGGTAGATCGTTCCGTCAGCGTGGCTTAAGTGGTATAGGTCTGCTGTATTCTTTCATTAGAATACAGAAGGTATATATACAAATGTATATATGTGTATGTAGTAACAGCCGAGACATATGTCACCAATTTCCAAGTTAATATTTGTATCATCGGTTGTTGTTCATTGCAAATTTGACTGTACAAATTCGTTTTAATGGAATCAATATGCTTTATTTGAAATAAAGTTTAAGGAATTACTCAAAAGATATGGTGAAATGATTTAATATATGCCTATATGCTATATTAGTTAATGAAATAATTTATTTATTTAAACCTCCAAACCATAATTCAAATTTCTTATACAAAACATTAGCGTATGTACTTATAAGGAAAAAAAATCATATATAACCAACTGCTTGTCATTTGATTCATTTCGTAACGTTTCTTATCGATTTGTGTTCTTTTCCATCAGCGATTTGAACGTACAGAAACTTAAGTTCTCACGAAATCGGTAATAATGATAATTATTAATTTTGCAAGGTAAATATAAAACAAGAAAAAAAAAAGAAAATTTAATTAAGATTGGTTTTGCTACTGCAATCCATCACAGCTAGAAACGAAACTATTTGAATACCAAAGTAGTCGTATGAAACCTTTTTCTTGAAAGCACGAAAATGGATAGCTTATTATTGACCACTGCAATAAAGCCAGTATTGTGGTTGCAGTTACACTATTCATACACAAATCATTCCATAAAGCTACTTGATGTCTCCAGACTGGGGGTCTGATGGACTTACGACTTATGTGTTTCGACCCTCGAACAAGAATCTTTAGATTAACGAGGAAACGTGTTATCTTGTTCAAGAAAAGAAGAAATGCGCAAAAATTGAGAAACGGCGCTAAACTAGGAAAAAAAGAACAACGCCGAAAAAATCTTTAACACACTCAATAAAGAAATTCGACCAAAGAAGAATGTATAACAACTTCAGGCAACTTATCGACATCATCCGCAAACTATCTGACAGAAAACTCCTACAAAAATGCCCTACCAAAGAAAAACCATGATTTTCTTAACATCATTGGAAGATCGAAATAGTAATTTTGTAAAATAATGAATACTACCACATCGGCTAAACCTGAATCACCGACTACAATCGCCGCAATGACTCGCAGTAGTAGTCGAATCCAATCAAAGCCGTCTACAACAAATAAAATAGTGAAAGCTATTCAAGGCTTAAAAAATAATAAGGTCGCCGAAATCTATCATAATATCGCTATACTGCTAAAAGCATGTCCTTTGCTTTCGAGAATCTGAGCGAAGGGCATTTGCCTGAACATGGTATGCTAGTTGAATTGCCATAGAAATGTGACCTTAGTCAATGACGAAATTATAGAGGAATAACTTTGCTCCCAACACCATCAAAAGTACTGACAAAAATGCTTCCAAACAGAGTAAGAAAAAAACTTGATTCGGCCATCCGAAAGCAACAAGCATGATTCAGGTGAAACCGATCATGCGTAGATAAAATTATTAATTGTCGAACAATCACAGCACGCCATGCTTCTTACTATTTGTCTTCGTAGACTATAGCACTTTGGCAGTGTCTTCCGAGAAAACATATGGCCGCAAAAGCCATAAATTTAGTGCGAGGATAGTGTGAAATGATTTAAAAGCAGTGTGTTACACAACGGTTTATTGTCACCGACATTCACTACTAATTCAGGCGTCTGGCAAGGCCTTTTTCTATCACCATCTTTCTTCCCTATAATTCTTGACGATATCCTAGATAAAGCTCCATACGACATCTGCCTTTTATCATCTAAACAATCAGATACGCAAAACAAAATTGAGGACTTTGTTTTGGAACCGCAAAAGCACATTGAAACTCATGAATATAAAACTTGGCCTGTTACTGAACAACAAATTACCAAGCTACAAGTTTTCTTCAACAAGTACTTAAGGCGCATGCTATCTCAAATGCCAAAAAAAAACACATAAAATGCGACCAGATCCCATAGCAAACGAGATAAAGCTATGCAAGTGGGGATGAATACTATAGGTCATACTACTCGAAAACCATACACCGAAGTCTACGCTAGTCTCTTTAGTGGAACCTACAAGGCATTAGAGGACATGGTAGACCAAGAAACACCTGAAAAATTTCGTTGGAGAAGGAAATCCAAGAATCGGGAAAGTCGTAGCAAGATATAGATGTCATCGAAAGTAATCGCGCGAATTGGGGACTTCCTATTTTGGATCTGTGGTTTCTCCTAGGAGTTCAAGGAGAGTTCATACATACATGCATACACTTTGTATTTGGACTACAGTCTTGTTTACTGAATACCAAGTATAGACAATTTTTTGTAAAGGACAGAGTTTAGAATAATTTGTGATTTTTATTGCATCGCAATCCGAAAAATTCTTAGAGACATAGTTTCCCTATATTTCACTAGAAATTTCTAGCAATTCTTATACGACTTTCTTCCGAATACATTAAATATTCAAAGAAACCAAAATTTAGCTATCCATTCTTAGTTCAAGACACGGAAATCTCTCTAAAATATCACTTATTGTCAAGCGGAATCTTTAAATTTTTCTCATGAGCTCTTTACCAGAAAAATATACCATAGAACACTCGCAGGTAGTTAGTGAACTCGAATATCTCATTTCAATACTAATAAATTCCGGACATTTTCTCAAAATTTAGGCGAATGATTTTTGTGATTTTTCGTAAACAAATCGGTTTTCCTTATTTAGTTTCTCTTCTCAACTGTCAATTGTTGACGTTTAATTTTTTTATTTTTTTTTTTTTTTGTACTCACACTCTCTCATTTCCATCGACATATCAACAACAACGTAGAAAGAGCACATAACAACAACAACACAACAATAACAACCAAGTGCAAAACAAAACAGCGCGCACCTAAAACTATGCAATACAAAAAAGAAATCACTTTGCAAAGAACGAAGTGATTTTCCCACGGTTTTCCGGTGAAATACCGACGACGAGTACACGCGAAACTTTTGCGAATTTTTGTGATGCGTTAAATTTTGCGAAATATTTTTCTTTTTTGGCCGATTTTGTTTATAACTCGTAAATTGATTGAGTTGTGCGAAAATTACAAAAAGCCACAAACAGAAGAACTACGTCTCGTATCGTTGCTTCAACACTAAAAATGTTGATGGCATTTTGGTTTAACGGGCACACGGCTACCAACACATACACACACACAGGCACATTTATATGTATTTGCGCTGCCAAACAAAAACGGTACAATGAGCACAATGCGGTGCTGAGGTTGACATTACGATGAAAACAACCGATGCGATGGGACGCAATACGAAGTGACGGACGCTTCAACATCATGATGAGTAAAAAGAAAGTCAGGGTAGTTTTCCCAGCTAACTAACACACGCATTATTTAACAAAGAAAAACGCCTCTTTCATGAACAAACGAGTGTGTATTTGTGTGCTCGAGGACACAAAAGGAACCAAATAATAAACGCTCCGGCATAGTGTTGGACACAACCGTGACGTATACGTAACTAAAATAAAATAGAAATTTAAAGGAGGAAAAAACTGCAATGTTAGAAAAATACATACACTCAACAACACATGCTCGTATGTGTGTGTATGTGTGTATCTATGTATATATATGCATAGCTACTCATAACTGCCGCACAGATATGCTAATTTTCACCATAATTTCCGAGTGAAAAAATAAATCCACAAAAACAATAGAAAAGCAACTAAAGCATGCAATCGCTGCCAGCCAATATCGCAAATGCATGAGAATGTTGTGCGCTAACATCATCCGCTCCCTCTACTATTCAAGCGGAGAGCATACAAATTTGCTGCATTTTTTCCTTATTGAGAATTGGCAAACATCCATCGGGTGGCTCCACGTTTTCGCATGTAAACTATGAATAACTCTCAAATGGGTTTTCATTCATTGAATAAATCGACCAACTGTGCTAACAAATCTGAATGAAGAATTGAGCACAGGCCAGGAATATGAGAGCGAGAGCGAAATATTGTCAAGGACCACCTTACTATGCAAAGAACAGCGATCCCAATTGAAAAATATTAATTTCAATCTTTTACAGAAGTTGAGAAACTTCATACGCATAAAAAACAGTTCCGAAACTAATAAAGGATGTTGACATTTAGATACTTTCTCACTCTGTACGTGTGCTATTTACCACGGCAAAGGAGCAGTATATCTCAAAGCTGGTAGGTAAGAAAGAAAATCTTCCCACGTATAACTTCCACTAAGCGGTTTTTTGACAGAATTGGTCGTGCATGCTAACTCTTCAAAACTAATTGCCGAATAATCATGTGAGTCAGGTGCAGTGCTTCAAATTCTCTTTTCTGCTAAAATACTGCAGTAGAAAAGTATTGCCGCGAAGACCATCAACCTTAAACGTGATTTTGCTCTTAAAACGAAGTTCTTAAATTAAGCGTGCTTATTTTTATCTATCTATTCTCTTCTATATTATTTTTGACCACACCTAAGATGAGGTGGTTCTAGATAATGGGAATGGTCACGTATTATTACATTATATATTCAATTGAATCTATTCAAAACCATGTCTAGATCTATAGGCTCACGTCGCCTGTGCTCGAAAGCCAGAAATGATTAATTATTTAATCTATTAGTTGATACTCTTATCCTTCGTGGCCGAATGACGATTCTCATATATATTTAGTTTTGTTACCAGTTTTTTGAAAACGATTGGTTTTTTTTCCAACAGGGTATTTACAATACTAGCGTTCTCAACAAATAGTCGCAGTACCTAAGCGCTATGATTGTGCAGACATCTGCCTGTTTTAATGAGACGTGTATTATAGAGATTTTTGTTTTGATGAAGAGTGGATGAGAAAATTATTCAAGAAATTCAAATGACGCATTTTAATAAAAAAAAAAAAAATATTAAGAAACACTGTTGTAGATCCTCAACTCTTACCTGGAAGTTAATTGGAGAAGGAAATCCAAGAATCGGTAAACTCGTAGATTAAAATAAAAGTGATTGAAGCAAGGGATCACAGACGATCACTCGAACAAATAAGCACAAGTGATTACGAGTGATGGTCTGTGATCCCTTGCTTCAATCACTTTTGTTTCAAATCTTGGATTTTCTTCTCCAATTAACTTTTCCAAGTAAGTCTTAATAATCTGCAACAGTGTTTCTTAACCTTTTTCTAGCTGCGTACCGGCGATATAATTTTGAGGACCGGCGTCATATATTTTCGTATCTTTTGCGAACCGGCAATAAATCGGATGAATATATGAATATAATATAATATGCAACGTATATCTTAGCGTGATCTCTGCAGTTCCGTTAAGTGCGTCAATCACCTTTGAGGATTCTCCCTAAAGAACTGTCTCCTATGGGCGGGCAGTTTGGAATTCTAGGGGACATTTTCGGTATTTTAAGTGCGATTAAACTTTATCAGGACTTCTTTTTGATTCCGGGATGTACGTACATTTTGTACATATATATTTCATACTATATACATATATAAATGAATATATATATAGGTAGTACAAATTGCTTCATTTATAATCCCTCAAAATGCTTTTTTTTATTTTTCATGCAACACACACAAGCTGCTGCAGGTGAGCATGGGAGGCGTCGTATAGATGTCAGGAGTTTTTCAGACTACTTATGATCTAGACAATGAAATCCACCAGTTACTGGACCATTTCAACAACTTTTCAAATTCAAATTGTCATATTCCGAAATTACGGTATTTCGTGACATTCACCCATTTATATATTTTTTTTTTTAAGAAAATTCTATACATAGTACCTACCTTCAGTGTCGAGTGGCCTTAGAGATTTTTTTCTGCACAAATCATTTACAGAGAGATTGCTGCAAAAATCACGCTCAAAATTGCCAACAATATACATCCGCATCGCAGTTGGCTCATGTATCGCTTCACTGAAAACAGAGGCGGAGTCACAAAAACAGAAAAATTCTTATATACAAAATGGGAGGTGCTTAAGACCAACTTATGGCAAATCGTATGATACCAAAGCAAAGAAAAAACACAAAAGTGTAATATTTTCGTATAAAAAGTGTAATGTAAAAATCAAAATGGCGTTAGAGCGATTAAAATTTTAATTTGAATTATTTATTTCAAAATAATTACCAAGAGTAACCACAACATCGATTCCTTTTGAAAGTTTTTGAAACGACACCACTGCATTTTGTTTTCGTCCTGTTTATTCATAAACAACACACTTACAAAAACAACAACAAGAGGCAAAAATAAGAGCAACAACTTAACTTGCCGCACGTGGGACTGAAAATTGTTCCAACATCATGCGAATACAACAAAAGCGCCGGCAAACTCAACATTGCAGCGATACACCAACTGACTGACTGACTGAGAGTAAAAGAAGGACACGTGGTATACACCAGCGTTGTTGTATTGTATCGCAATTTTCTACAAGTTTTGCTCTCTGCAAAATAATTGCGATACAAAGCAACAACAAAATGTACTAAGGACAAAATGAAATACAAAAACCCCGAGTTTTGGGAGAAGAACTAAATAATTGCGATACAAATTGTTGGGTGTATGAATGGAGTCGATGAGACTTGGTATTTAACAGCTGTTTTCTGTTTAAAAGCAAAGTTTTCTGACAGCTTTGACGTCAAAAAGCCGGCGCCTATATTGACATATTGGCAACTGTTATTTTTTTTTTATTGGCACTATAATGTACCACTCATACGTAAGTACGAAAGAAGTGAAAAATTCAGATTTATTTCGATTCAAACATAACAGATCGGATAAAAAGTGCGTTGTCTGACACTCAGATGTTGCGAGAAATACAAAACGGCTCCCGGAAATAACGCCATAGGAAATAACGCCATAGGGAATAACGCCAGAAAATTTTTGGGAAATAACGCCAGAAAAATCTGCATACAAAATTCTGGCGTTATTTCCATTTTGTTTTGGAAATAAAACCAAAAATTAACTAAGAAATAACGCCAGAAGTTTTTGGCTTTATTTCCAATACAAAATAGAAATAACGCCAGAATTTTGTGTGCCGATTTTTATGGCGTTATTTCCATACAATTTTCTGGCGTTATTTCCTATGGCATTATTTCCTTTTTCTAAACTACATTATTTTTGGAAATAACGCCATAATTTTTGGAAATAACGCCAGAAAAGTTTTTGGCTTTATTTCCAAAACAAAATGGAAATAACGCCAGAGTTTTGTATGAAGATTTTTCTGGCGTTATTTCCAAAAAATTTTCTGGCGATATTTCCTATGGCTTTATTTCAGGGAGCCATACAAAACATATATTTTTTTGGTAAGTACTAACTTTCAAAAGGTAGCTGTACAAGTTCAATGATATTCAGACGTTTGTTTCAAAAGATACAGTGGTTTCAGTGAAACAACTTTGTTTTTTTTTTTTTAACAAACAAAAAAAAAATTCATGTGTTGATAAAACCCTATTCTACTAAAAAAAAAATGCTCACTGGATAGAGGTTTGGCTAAAATAATGAGATGATCGCCGAAAAGAAGCTTACTTTGAGGGCAAATATAAATCTATCTACAAGAAATGTATCAATATGTTAGAGAAGCGCTGACCAAAAAAGTAGTTTGTTCTTCATCAGACCACGGAATTTTCATCCAATGTGTTGTAAACTTTGGTAGGAAAAGGAAAAATTTTCGATTTTTAGTGCTCCCTATATGGTAATTGGGAAGGGATTTTTGAAAACTTTTTACCACCTTTGCGCTGCTTCCATATAAGTATGTACTTAGATAGAAAATTTGTATTCTTTTACTTTTGTTTCTCCTTGGTCAAAAAGTTATTCGTCTCCATTGAATGTGATAGTTTAAGTTGACCTTAATTTATTGCCATGACTTTTCTAATTCTTGAATTTCATTCGCAGGTCTGGCCAATAAAAAGGTAATATCATCTTTGCAATCGAAATCCTCTAAAACATTGTTTTCCATTCAATGGTTAAGAGACCGGCACCGGCAGAAAACTTTTTTGTAACATTTTCATCAAAATTTTTTGCTTTTCAGGCACAGCTATGAGGTCAAAATTTCGGGATAACTAGCATCATTTTCATTTCATTTTATCATTTCATTTATTTATATAATATGCATTAGTACAATAAAAATATATTTCTTTTGCTGTGCAAAGTCGCTGCTCCGAAGAATATGGCTCTCTTCCAAGGGATTTATAATACATATATAGAGGACTTAATTAAATTTCTATTGCAGGGATGTGACATTTATTTCTTTATGTTTTTATTGCCGCTGAACTCAAGCCGTTTATGAGATATTTAATGATTCAAGGATGCTATTCAAATCACAAAAGAGCGCTAGTTATATGCCTCAAGACAGTAAGTTTTGGATAAAAAGCCGAGGAGCTATGAACTATCAAATATGTGAGCATCCAACCTTTGATCGAACTTCCTATGACCGCTACCTTGGAAATTTTCGAAGTTTCGGAAAATCATTTTACCACAGATGTATGTATGTATGTCAAATACTAACTTTACACCAATTTTTATAAAAAACGGAGATATCAAGTCGAATCTTGGTCGGTTACGTACGATTATGTTCTAGTCTTAAAAGAGCGCTATTTATACGCCTCAAAACAATGATTTTTACACTTTGAAGCAAAGATAACTCAAAATTCTAACCTCAGATCAAATCTAAATTTGGATTCGAGTTCAGCGGCCAAAAATAAAAAAAAAAAATAAATGTAAGTTTGCACTTTTTTGTGAATATTTGTAAATCGAGACTTTTGAATGAAAACATTTTTTTTTTTTTTTCGTCAAAAATGCATTGCATTTCTCAACATAGTCCAGCGTTTTTTAAATTTTGTATTCCTCCCAACTAAGAGGTTTCTCAAGGCTCTGAAAATAGGCGCTTGTTTCAGTAATATCCTCTTTATTCGACCCAAATCTCTTGCCGCCCAGTCATTTCTTTAGATCTGGAAAAAGGAAATAGTCGCATGGTGCTATACTGGAGATTATGCTAGATGGGGTAGCATTTCTTAGCTCAATTTATGAGGTTTTGCCATGTTGACTACAAGCGTGTCTACCCGTACATAGTCCTGATGAAACAATATTTTTTTCACTTAATGCGATCGTTTATGCTTCAAATCAAAGCACAGAATTATATTCGGCGTTAGTCATTTTACCCTTTTCAAGGTCATCGATGTGAAAGACACCACGTGAATCTGAAAAAAACAGTGGCCATGATCTTGTTGGCCGACAGACACACCTTGCTGAACATTATCCCGAATAAGCCCACTATATTGATAGTCTTGTGATGGGTCCATGTTTCGTCCACGATAACGCTTATGGTTGAGTTTGCGGATAGCTTTTTCATATCTAAAAAAAAAAAACTGTCATCGTTCTTCTTTGGTGTAGAATAATCCATATATTTTCTCAAAAGACACTAACGAAAGTACTAAGTGTTTGGTCTAAGGAGAGAGTCTGAAGATAAATTTTTGGCTGATCTCTTTCTCTTTCAGAATGGATCGCTCTCGCTATTTCTCAAAGACAGAATAAGCTGGTGAACTTAAGATTTATCTTTAATTGTAAAGTTTGTTAGAAAATTTTGACTGGAAGTTTGCGTGCCTGCACAAAAGTAGAATAAACTTAGAGAGCCGATTTTTTTATCTCCTTGTTGTCTTCACGTAATTCAAATTTGAACGTGGTTTTTTTCTCAAATATCTTTCTATTTTTTCCTCAAAAATCTCTAAAATATTGAATTTTAACTGCATTTATAATCTTTACTTCGGCTTTAAAAAAATTTAAAGAAAAAACAAAAGTCATCATAAAAAAGTATTTATGTATGTACCTACAGTTTTATATAAATTGCTCAAAGTAAAACAAAAACGACTATAGAAACACCTGCTGTCTTTGAACAATTTTCAGCCAGACTTCCTTCATTTGCAACACAATTAGATAATTGTACAACGCAGACACCAGGATAATGAAAGGACATCGAAAGCACTAAAGGAAATCACCGCATAAAAAAAAACCCTCATCAAAGTAGCGACACCCTTTTTCTCCAGACAAATTAAACAAATATTTACATTAAAAATCCCTATTTGCATAATTTACTTAGGGCATAAAGAAAACTTAAGGCTGCCGGCGAAAACAAAGCAAAATTTGAACGCTGCTAAAGAAGAAAAGGCGCAAGCATAAGAGCGCCTTTAAGCTTTTATTGATATTTTCAGGAGAGTTTTAGAAGTTCCTTTAATTCAATGATTTTAAGTTTCTGGTATTGTAGAAAATTATTTAATTAAATAAAAGAGTCAGTATTCAATTTTTATCAAAAAGTTTCTGTGTTAAGTTTTATTAAGTATGTCTTTAATATAAAATGTGTAATCAAAAGTCATAAATTTTTTGTGGCCACTCTTCTGCAATCCAAAGCATTAAAACATGCAAGGACTTTTCTAAATAAAATGCATTTCATTAATTAAATATTTATAAGATTTTTAATTATTTAAATTTATGTTACCAAAAACTTTTATACGTCTTTGCAGATGAACTCCAACGATGAAAACATAACTAATGAAAAATTCATAATGCTGGAAAAAAACACATTTATGAAGAAAGCAATAAAATATACATTTTATGTTGTTTTTATTTATTCAGCAAGATTTTTCATTAATTTTTATCTCAATTTTTTAACAAACGAGAAAGAAGAAAAATCATGGAACTCAAGCGATTTGATTTGTTGCTCTCATCCAAGCGGAAACATTTCATATTCAAACGGAAACGGAAATGAAAAACAAACAAAGACAATTTTTGTCGGGAACCGTCGCTACTCGCTAAACACATACGTACATATGCATTTGTAATCGAATTACATCTAGTCGCATACACATACATTCTTACCCAGCAAACGTTTTAGATAGCGGAAGAATCGCATTTTAATCGCCTTAGTTATCAAATGATTTAAAAAACTCCCCATAGCTCTGTTGACAAAAATCCCAAAAGTAAAAAATTTAAAAATTTTTTTTTAAACATTGACAAAAACATTATTCAAGATTTTAAACGATTTTAATGTGTTTTGAGGCATAAAAAGCGGAAAGTTATAAATCGGTCATAATCTGAATTCCGATTTTGGTTGGAATCGAAATTGTGTGCCATGCCCCAAAAACAAATTCGTCATATCTCTGAAACTATTAGACGTAGATAGATAAGATTCGGTGTGCTTGTAAAAAGCACAGAGGGAAATAACATCCACTAAAAAAATGGGCGGTGCCACGCCTTAAAAATATAAAACTTATTATATCTCCGAAACTATTTGAGCTATAGGGATAAATTTCGGTATATATATAAAGGGTAGTGAGCCAAATAACATTTGCTGAAAAAAAGGCGGTACCACGCCCAACAGTGAACATATCCATAGTAATTGCCACTCTGTTCTATAGAGAACAAGTTCATTCATGTAGCTCTGCCTGTGGGCGTGGCATTTTTTCAGCAGACGTTATTTGTCTTGATGACTTTTGAATAGAAACCGAATTTCTCTCTGTGCCTTTTACAAACATACCTAATCTTATCTATCTGCGTCTAATAGTTCCAGAGATATTACGAATTTGTTTTTGGGGCGTGGCACCACCCATTTTCACTTTGAGTTGATTTCACCTTACTTGATTTGATTGAATGCACAAAAATTTATTCATATATCAAGCCTGCGTTTGATGCGACTTATATTTTTAAACAGAAAAATAGATTTTTTCCGTAAATTTCGATCCGTGTCACTATTTTCTGAATCAGATGCTGGAAAAAGCAGGCATCTTTTTTTTTAAAGAAAATTTTTGTGTACACTTTTTTGTCAAATAAAAAAACCATAGTGCGGCGTTACCCATATTATATTTGGAGAGCTTTTGTGGGACCCTCAATATCCTTTTAGATAATTCTTAGACAAAAATACCCATAAAATGGGTTATCGCCCAGAATCTGGCATCGCAGCCTTGAAGAGATTCAAAGATCTTCCAAATGTTTGCTGGGAATGCACTGAGAGTAACTTTGGATTTTGATGTCTATGGCTTTCATTTCACAAGTACCGCTAAATGCGAAAATATTTCCATTTTCCAATGCTTTGTCGTTTGACTCACGTGTGATGTGCGACACAAGGCGTTAATCGCGCTCAATATAAAACGAACGAGCTTTGCGAAGAAAAAAAAAATTTCAGAAAAAACTGAGGAAAAATCCCAATAACAAACGATATGCAAAAGGCACTACAGCGCTGTTCCATATAGACACGAGACAGACATGGCCAATTTGCTGGGGATCGACTGAACAATGCGAATGATGTGTCGCGACATTATACAACGAATTGGCCGCCCGTATTCATTCGGTTGTAACAGACAACAGATGTCGCTATTTGTTGGCAAGTTAAGTTCATAAGGGACAGGACCGCGTTGCCTGGAGTCTTTTGATGAAATCGAAGCGGATGTTGTGCTTTAGTCAAGCTGATAGTAGCGGTGGTAGTGCTATAAGGCATTAAAGAAGGCACACTGAATGCAAACAAAATGGAGAAAAGACTTGTAACAGTATTCATGATATTGCTAGTACAGTAAAAATGTACCATATTTCTAGGACCACTGTATAGGCCTAAACCCAAAAAGGTGGCCTCCCCACCCCTAAACTTTAGCCACCATCTTGAAATATGTTTGATTCGATTTATCTCGTTTTTTTTATTGACAGGACATAAAAAATTTGAACAAAAATTAGGGGCAATAAAATTCTACGTATTTTTGATCTGGGACGCGGTATCCATAAGCTGATATTTTAAGAGATGCCGCCAAAGTTACCAAAAATCTGGGTGTTGATATTTCAATAAGTTGTGATAACATAATGTGTAGCGCTTGTAAAAACAAGCAAAATTTGTTATGTATCTTTAAGTTTTTGGTGTCAAAATAAAGCTGTGACAATTGCGCACAAAACCATGAAGAGTCTTTTTTTTAATTTTACATTGTTTTAGGCAAGATATATGTAATTAAAGGAAGGTGGTTGTTTTTGGTTTTTTAAATACATTTTCTCAATAGAACGGACATAAAAAAAGTCTGTCGGACCAATTTAATTTTTTTTCGGATTTGAAGTTCTTGCTATTTTGTGCATCGTTTGGCATTTTCTTTATGAAATTCTGACGGATAAAAATTTTGTAATTATTTTTTGCGCGGATGTAAATCGTGATTTTGGATTTGTTATTTTATCTGAAAACTGAGACGTGATGGAAAAATTTTGTAAATGCAGTCCTACTGTATCAATAGCAAGGAATAATAATTACTTAGTCCGAACTCAGATATTTTTTTGCCGTTGAACAGTATGATTAAAAAAGAATTAAGCTGCTTTCTTGAAGAGAGGTCTTTTTAAAGTCAAAATGATCAAATTTCGACAACGAGGCAATCTCAAGATTATATTTATAGTATGGAGACCGATCCCTGCTTGGTATACAATATAATATAATCATTTCGAGTCGCTGTTTCTTACCAACAGCGGCTTTTTTTTACGTCGTGAAAAATTTCTCAAAAATGGGATTAGAAACCAACCATTGCATTTTTATCTTTGTTTTTTAGTCTCAACTAAGTATATGATTGTACGGTTTGCCACTTTAAGATATACTCGTACATATGTACATATGTTATGGCTTCTTCTATCTTATGTGGCAAAACTACAACACCATGGAGGTTTGTAAGCCATTGCTGTCATAATTCACTTTTACGCATTAAGCACTTTTCCTATGTCTGCTTTTTCGCACTTTGGTTGATGTTTTTTTTTGCCACTTTTTGCATTCAACTCTATCCAAATGGTCTTAGCTAATAGAAATCATACATTGCGTCTTTTGAGCTGACTGGCTTGTAACTTTTTTCAGTTGGCTTTAACTTGGCGTAAGTAACATACCCGTCATATAAGCACTTTACGGCTTTTAGGACAAACATTTCGAAAAAAAAAAAAACCATTTTATATAAATGCAGGCAAAACAAAACCTGCAAAAGACCGCAAAACAGTTTGAAAATTTTTTTTTTTTCTATTATTTTTAAATTTAACTTATATGTCTAAATACTTTGTGTGTATTTTGTCATATTTTCAGTCATATGACTGTCAAAATAGTAGGAGATCATGAAATAATTTTAATTTTAGATTGAATTATGTAAATAAAAGGTTGAGCGCGCAATTGCTTAAGAAATTTTTTGGCGCTACATTTCCATAAACTTGCTAAGAACTATAACGAATAATGTAAAATAAAGTAGAAATAATATTATCTTCGACCTGAACAAAAATTTAATAACCTAATAGTATTTCCCATTAACTCTGCCATTACATCGCTTTGTGACTTTTTAAACGCGTGCCAAATTTTTAAAATTTTATGCAAGAAGGGCAAGTAAGGCATGAAATTCGACAACCCTTGTCTGGTTTTGACATGATTATATTGGATGTATTGTATAAGGTTTCGAAGCTCCTGGGGGGTGATAGAAGAGGCCTAGACCGACCAAAAATTGCACGTGAGGGTACAAAATGTACCCATGAGAAGTTATAGGGTTAAAACCAATTTTATAACTTGTTATACAAAAGAAAATTTCTTGGGTCATCCTAGTTCTTTAGAAAAATCTTTTTTCTTGAAAACTTTTAGCTAATTGTATGAACTTTCTAAGAGTGCATTTGGTTTATAGAGTTTAAAAGGATTTCGCAAAGTTTCGGACCTTTAAATTTGATACATATTTAAAAAAAAAAAATATAAAAGAGTATGGTAATAGGACCCCTTTCATACTAAAATGGCCGCCAAAGTCAAGTCATAGGAACAAAAAAAAATTGTATACATCTAATAGGTCCAGAAGTTTGCAAAATCTTTACAAAACCCTATAAAAAATACACACCTAGAAAGCACATACGTGTACAATTAACAAAATGTTTTCTATAAAAAAGGTTTCTCTAAAACGCTAGGGGGACCTAAGAAATTTTTTTTTTTTTTTTTTGTTAGACAAATCAGAAAATCAGTTTTAACCCTATAACTCTGAATACGCAAAACAATTACACAGAAAAAAAATGGAACATTTGCTCTGAAGTGAAACTATTTTTCGTAGATAAATGAGATTTGTTGCATATATGCAATAAAAAAATTCCTGTAAAAAAAAACAGTGCTACATCCGCAATAAGCCGAAATTTATCATTTCTTTGAAACAATTTGTTGAATATTGTTAAGACTTAGAACATCGGGAAGTGCTTATTCGGTAATTTTTATCTCCAAATGAATAAAAACTCTTTCTATATTGATTGTACCCAGAAGTGGAGTAATCGTTGGATGTTCCGAAAAGTAGTGAAAAAACGAACTATTCCTATTTGGATTGATTCAGAAGCTAAAAAAACAATGTACACAATGTTTTCGATTGATTTCGGGATTATTTCAGTAACCAAATTTGCTCGTATTTTTATTTTGATTTCATAATTTTTCCAGTCGAAGGTATAAAATGATGATCTGTTCTGATTGCGCCTTCCAATCGGATGCATAAAATGATGTTTTATCGCAAAGCAATTCAAAGGCACGTTTTCGACGTTTTCTATAGCCAAAAAGAAGAAACCCGATATTCGAGTGTTTCGATTGTATCTTCTTGTAGGAGGCAATAAGGGAATGATATGATGAGCGGCCAGCGCTGAACAAAAGGAAAGTGTTTTCTGATGTGATAATGGAATGATTCGAACAACGAAAGGAATGTGCCAAACAACTATGTTTAGATGATCAAAATTTCTGGTGGGTACTTTTATTCATAATGTTTTTTATGCGTTTTCGAACTGTCAAAATTTTTTGACCAAAGTATCAGTACGTTTAAATATAAAAAAGATAATGCATTTTCAAAATAATAAGTATATTTATGTATGCTGCATGTGTTCGTTTGTAGTTTTGTAAAATGTTTTTCTGCTTAGTTAAGACAATAGAAAAATAATTTGAAATAAGCACCACCGAGACAGTTGTTATCCCCCATATAATGGTGCTCTTCATTTCACACATAAAGAAAACAAATAAAATATTTTGTTTTTTGTGCAACTCTTTTCTGAATCTCCTAAATAGTTAACTTGCATGTGTAGTTTGCATATATGTATGTAAGTGTGTGCATGTTTGATTTAAGGAAACATTGGATCACATAGAGTTCCCATTGTTTACTTTTAAAATAAATAAAACATTATTAAGGTATTTCAAAAATTAAGTATTCAGGAAGCAATTCGAAACAAATGGTCGTATTATTTTTCAGAAAAAATGATACTGTCTCTTCGATGCTACTAGAGGCTCGTTAAAGGATCAACATTAAATGATGGTGCAAATTCATTTACCTGTGACTAAATAGGAAAATCAAAAAATCGGTTATACACCGCAGAGCTATGATTTATTTTTGTAACCATAAGTACTTGAAGAATATTGCGCTTACTCATACTCAGTCCCTTATATTACTGCATATTAATAAGGAATAATATCACTGATATCGGAAATCACGAATGTTGAACAATAATCCTTGTAAATTTAAGTATATATGTATTTTAGAGCGCCCTCAAGATTTATGAAATGTGCAAAGTTCTGAATTTGTTTACTCCCCGTCCATTTTCTGAAATTAGAGGTCAAAAAAATAAGATTTGAAAAAAATTAGGAATCGGTAGTGGTAGCCGGTTTTCGATCATTGGTCGAAAAATTGACTAAAAAAAGGCTAGTCGCTTAAATAATTGAAATAAGTGGCTACTCCCATGAGCAAGCAAAGAGAGGCGAAGTGAGAATATGGGGATTTCTACCTTATAATCTCCGCTTGGCAACTCTAGCCAAAATTGTAACAAATCTAAAAGCACTTGCACAATTTAAGCCCTTAGCTAAAGAAAATAAATATAAATACACATGCACAACAAAAATAGCAAGTGCAAGCAACAACAAATAACTCTTTGAACAAAAAACTTTATTCGAAAAACTAAAAACAAAAATGCATTATCATCATCTAGAATGCAAGGATGCATTAGCCTGTCACATATCCTTTGAGACTCATCTTTTTTTGTTTTTGCTCTCAGTTTTTTCTGCTTTTAAGTTCTTAGCGTTGGCAAAATGTGCTCTATTACGTTTATTATCTTTTCAAAGACACACAGAGCATTTCTTACTTAGGGATCAATTTTCCAGTAACATCCTTGACGTCTCGTGATGCAGTAGCAACAAAAAACAAAAACAACTACGGTGGAAAAACATTGCATCTTTATATTTTTGGCATTTTCGGTGTTTTTTTTTTTTCTTCTTTTTTTGAAATTATGACATGTCGAACATTATGAAAGCTTGAATCCAACACTAATGTCCTTCGGGTCAAATTGCCAGCCAATAAGCTCTTGCGCCCAAAATGCAAACCATTGCAATTTTGTCGCTCCACTTTAACAGCAGCAGCAGTAGGAAAAGCATCTGCCGTTAAATATGTATTTGCACTATGTGAATGTGAGTTTAGCTCACAAATGTGTTAATGTCTATCCTTATGGGAAATTATCATAGGAAATTTTTGAATTTTGCAAAATTGCATCGCATTGAAAAGTGAAATATTTATTGAATGATGGAATTTCCGTATTTCTATATGTTTTGCATTTGCAGTACAGTGGGATATATTTATGAAATTTTTGTGCGAACTGAATCACGCAGTACTGTTTCTCATCTTCAAAATGAGCCTCTGAGTGGTCATCTACGAATTTGCTTTGCTACGTTAAAGTCTTATATCGAAGCGCAAAGTCTGAAAATTTTTCAGAGTTTCTTGTAATATGAGTCAAAAAACGAAAATCTAAATTTTTTATAGAAGTTTTTGAGGGAATTTACAAACTTTAAGGAAATTTTATTCGTAGTGGTTTCACTGCTGCTCCTATAAGCATTTTTTTTCCATTCCATTTCTTATGGAACTACATTTTTTTCAAAACGTCTATATCACTTCTGAGATCACAACTTGAAAGTCTTAAGAGGTTCCGTTGTGTTATTATTGTTATAATTTCATGTCAAACTGATCAAGATTTTTTCTATGGAATCCGATTTGGCTATAAATTGGCCCAAGGAATAGTGGCATAGTGGAAAAAATTACTATCAAATATTTTTTCAAAATTTAAAAATATGACGGCTATATGGGACTTTGAAATTTTAAAGCTAGTTTGTTTTAAGAAGATTTATGTAGGTGAGAGTGGGGAGTTTTGCAACATGGGGAGTAGTGCAACACCGTGATGAATGTCAAATGACAGTAGTTGTAATGTGACCAACTACTGTCAATTGTTTGTCTCGCTACGATCTAACTTTTTCACTAGCACTCGTCGCGTCAACACGTATTCTACGTGTCTCCCCTCATTGTGCTTTGAAAAATTTGCTGGAAAGTTTTATTGGCCTCTTGTGTTTGCGGTGTTTTCAGTCACTTGTTGAAGCTGATAATAATGGTAAATATATACAAAATATTTTTTTGTGAATACCCTTTCAAGGCATGAAAGTAATGATGCATAAACATTCGATGTATCGATGACGCGGTGGTCATTTTGAATATGAAGAAAGTGGGGGGTTGCGCAAATTGTGGGGAGTAGTACAACACACCACACTTAACAGTTTTCAACTCGATTTCAGATTTCTCATGCGTATATCGCCATATTTGTGAATAATTCGTATGTTTCATGCAATCAAAACATGGATTTTCTTCACCGAATTTAGCATTTTTCTTGATTTATTCGTGACTTTTTTAAATATTGAAATATAACTTTATTTAATTTTTCACCGCGAATTGGATTAATTTAACCTTGCTTTTTCAATACCGAATTTGATTTTTAATATTTTTTATTATTACCATTGTTCAGAAATAAATTAAACAAAGAATATTCGTCAAAATATACAATTTTCTTCTATTTAAAGCTGTGTTGCGCAACTCACGTTTTTTTTAAAAATTGCCTCAGAAACAAAAAGTTATTTAAATTTTATCTGAAATTAAAGATTCTTTATTCCACCGTTTGTCATATTACTGTTATTTGGTGCTTGGTGCGAAGTGCAAATTTGACAGAAATTCGAATTCAAGCTGCCCGTTCTGGGGTCACAAATTGCATTGAAATTATTTTGTTATTTGACTGTCGACAATCGTTCGATTGGTCTGTTGTTGTTGTTGTTGCTGCTGTTGCTATTATTACAACATGGCGTTGATTTCCACCATGACTTACAAGTATGGTATGTCTGGAGAATACAAAATTTTTGTAGTGATATTAAAAATAAAAAAATTGTATCACAAAACAAAAATAAAATTTTACTTCTTTCAGGAGTAAATTGTAAGGGTTAAAAGAACAATAAATCATGTATTTTAGTATGACAATTTAAATTGAAATAATCGTATAACAATAAAATATAAAAACAATTTTGTATTGAACTTGATGCTATTAATATACCATACAGCCATCAGCTGGCTAAAAACAATATTTTAATTGAGATAACAGCGGGTCCAATAAAAAGTTGTTCTAGCTTTACCTCCGAATCCCATAAACATCTATACTTATCTTGTAGATCAACAGAATAGCAATTTTCTGACATAAGTAGTTGATTTTGAGTTCAAGTTCATCTACATTACGACATATTTAATGTCTCGATTATGGATCTTTTTCTGAAACACGCGTATGGCTATAGGTATTTACATTTTTAGCTTAAAACTGGTTTTCTTGAAGTACTTGGCTCACATCTCTCTAAGCGATACAACTGTTTGAGGTAAGCTTGCTATTCCGGAAAATAAATAATTATCTAATTTCCAACTCTGTTTGTTTTATTTTAACATTTAAAAATCTTTCCAAAATTTCGGTTCTATTTCAATTGATTGTCTCTTAAACCCCCATCCATTAGCTTCTTTTAACAACTGAAAATTCCTATATCGCCTAAATTTAATGGATGCATTTTGAATCCTCGATCCTGGATAGACAAATGGCAATTTCGATAGAACAACAGCGATCTCTTACTTAGTAAACTTAGGTGCATCTGCATTTTTTCAACAATAACGAAATATATAGTTTATGAAGTTCATGACAAACCAGTAGTAGTCGTACTTCTGTCTGGTGTACTGAAACTTTTTCATTTCCATAATGTTATAAATTCGCCTGTTTAGTGGATTTACCGAAAGTTCAACCTAGAGCTGTACCTATTTCTTACAGGAATTAAATTATTCGAAAAAATAACAACAACTATTTTCTTACGAACATATCACGCTCGCTGAAACCCACTTAAGCAAAACAGTTGAGATAAGACACGCAATGACAACAAATGTCTACACGAAAAAAAGAACGCCGCTGCTTCCTGAACGCGATGCCAGACGCAACAACCTTTAGAGATTTTTTTTTTTTTTCGTAATAAAACGAGCGGAAAATCCATGTTCGCTTACACCCCCACCCAATTACTATGTGCCAAGTCCAACCAACCCGTTTAGATGAACAGACAAAAACTGAAAGGGCTTTACTTATCACGTCAATAGCCACGCTGCTAGTAAAGCAAAAATAGAAAGAAGAAGAAAATGTTTGCCCAAAGTTTTGCTTTTCCATTCCACCCACTACCACTCTACACAATAAAAACATCACCATCACTTTCACGTTGTCTCAGAAGCGTCGTTTGGCCATTCTACGCGCTGAAGTCAGTGCACAGCAGCTGTAACATTTAGCGGGGTAAAAGCATACACACACACTCACACAAATTCTTACACTTGACTTTACGCTACTTCCACACCGCACCGCACCGTACATCAGCAACTTTTAAGCAAATAACTAACGATTGCGTCAACTTTGTCGATTGCCCTGAGGACCAGCTGGCTGTCCTGCTTCTGTTCTGGCAACAGTGCTGCTACCGCTACTGCTACTTCTGCAGCGTCGTTGTTGCTTTTACGTCGTAGTTCTGTGCAAAAGTTTCAACCAACATTTGACTCCAATTGAGTTGCGTTTTTGTTGGGTTACTGCAGCGCGCGAGAGCATTGAGTATCCTTCAATTGAATTGTAACGCGATTGCGAATTGCTTTTCAAATGTTTAAATGAAAATAAAATCCAAAAAAAAGAAGAAAGTTATTATTATTGTTATGATTCTGTTGATGTAGTCGGTGTGTACATTGTTGGCTCCTTGCTAAGAGAGACGGTGTCAATACATTGTGGGTTAAACGAGTGCCTGTCAGATGAAAATTGACTTTTCCTTTCAACGAACACATTTTGTTGTATAAAATTGAAAACTGAAACATCAATGGTAACAGATAACAGATTGTATTTGGAAACTTTTAAAGTTATTTAAATTTTTAAGTTGGAGTCTAACTGAAAATAGAAGATCGGACTAGGTTAGGTAAAGTTCAAATGGCGGCAATCAAAGTAGACCAAAAAGATCCATAGCGGTACCACAAAATGTCGAACTCTTAATTCACGCAGATGAATTTTTTTACTGTACATCGGTGCTTAGTTCTCATTTGGCTTGAACGAAAAGGCAGCGGAAGAAGCCTTTGTGAATTCTTTGAGTTTTCTAAAATTAACCTCAGATAGTTCTCTTATATTATTGAAATGCATTTGTGCTAGAGTTTTGAAATTTATTCTGGCGTGGGCAGGACAGTTACAAACTAAATGTTCCAAGTTCTCCTCTTTATCGGAATCACATCAATCTGTTGTAAGGCAGTGACCAGTGATAGCTCTTACAATGGTTCTACATATTTTACGAGTTACAGAAAGAAGGTAGTCTGTTTTATTTTTGACGAAAATTGGTCAAAAATTTGGTTATTTTACTTGTATTTTAGTTAGATAATTTTCAGTTAGCTTCACTGCAAAACTCTTTCTGAAATATAACATTATAGTGTTGCAAAGGAAACGTTACTTGTATTTAATTGTGCAGTTCATAAGGGACATGAGAGCAGCTTAGCTTTCCATATAGAAATAAATGCGTTCAAAGCCAACTCTTGTCTAGTGATGAGCAAACCAAGACCATGATCATAACAGTCTTGGTCTCCGTCTTGATCTTGGACATTAAGTCTTGTTTTTGATATTGAGGCTTGTTTTTGGTCTTGATCTTGGTCATTAAGTGCTGGTTTAGGTTTTGGTCTTGGTCTTGAAAAATTTTCTTCAATATTGTTGAGTATTCAAAATTTCAAAATTTTTTTTTCCAAAGCAGATGGGTTTTTAAGATGCCAAATTTTGAATTGAGGGAAAATTTTATGCTCGAAAAGTGCGTGAACCATCTATTAACTGTAAAGAAAGGACATAAATAAGGGACTTGACGATCATCGTGACCAAGACAAAGACCAAGATTATAGCAGTCTTGGTTTTGGTCTTGGTCTTGATATTATATCAGCGTCTTGGTCTATGTCTCGAAAAATGACCAAGACTAAGTAAGACCAAGACTCAAGACCAAGACTAAATTTGTTCATCACTTCTCTTGTCATCACTCCTGCCACTACCCCTGAATCTTGCCTAGAGCCATCCGTATAGATTTTTATAGAATGAACGAAATTACTGAATCGAACTTCTCTCTTAAAGACTATTCTTTTTGTATGAAAATTAATAGGTAGCATGTTGAGAATAACCTTTGGTGATGATCTAACTAACGCAGGTGCTGTTAAACGGTTATTATACACTGTGCTGCTGTGGAATTAAGTTCCACGCCAAACGGCATCCATATACAATGCGAGTGGCTCAAAATTATATGTCAATAGATTTAAAAACGAGGGGAATAACTTTTTTCCAAGCCCGCTCGTGACGAATTGGAATGACTTATATCGAAATATTAAACACTACGAAATGCAAATGAAATGGAACTGAAAACCTGCTCTATAAAAACATTGTTATACTGCGAGTCAACCAAAAAACGACAGTGCGACAGAGTCGGACTCTTTCTCAGCAAGTGGAGCGCAAAAGCACAAGCAAGCGACAGCATAATATAGGGTCGATTCAAAAATTGAAACAGTACAACAGAAATAATTGCTTTTTAGTGGCTGCATTGGACTTGCATTGTCTTTAATTAGTTGTATGATCTCAAATACGGCTTTCAATATAACATTTACTTGAATTGGAGACGTCACGCCCTCCTGTTTGAATTGATCTTCTTAGCCAAGTTAGATTCTCCTAATAAAGTTTTCTCGCTTAGCTTCATAATTTCTGAAAATATACGGCCTTATATTTGGAACACATCAAAACTCAAAGAGAAAATTCACTTGTACCTACATATTTATGAAAGAAAATATTTACCAATGTTCTTGTAAACCCTATGCATTGAATTTTTAATTTTCAGCTAATTTTCACTATAATCTGTCTTTTCCTATGTACTTATGTACACATACAAATAGACACATTCCATGGTATTCATTGCTGCCACATGATGAATGATGAAGGGATGAACTCCCTCATCGAAAACTAAGCTATTTGTGTTTATTTAATTGTTCGTCTCCTGGTGATGTTCATCAACGGTACCAACATTGTCAGTGACAACAGCAACAACAATTAGTAAGGGTGTAACGTTTGGCCTGGCCAAGCATTAAACACCCTACACCGGAGTATTTTGTGAATATCGATTATATGACAGGTACCACGCCCTCTTGTCCGAGTTCACCCAGTTTTTGCTCAGAGCTTGCATTTATAGTTCTTAGTGTCTGAGTGAAGTTTGGTTGGATTATCTCAAAAAACGCTTTCAGTATAGCATTTTGAAGCATTTGCTTATATGGGAGGAGCCACACCCTCTTGTCCGAGTTCGTCTAGTTTTAGCGCAGAGCGTGCATAGATAGTCCTTAGAATTTGAGGGAAAATTCGTTTGAAAATCTTAAAAAACTCTTTCATTATATTATTTTGAAACTTTTATGTATGGGAGGTGCCACGCCCTTTTTTCCGATTTCACCCAGTTTTTGCTCAGAGCTTGCATTTACAATTCTTAGTGCCTGAGTAAAATTTAGTTCGACTATCTCGAAAAACCCTTTTAGTATAGCATTTTGAAGGTTTTGCTTATATGGGAGGTACCACACCCTCTTGTCCGAATTCGCCAAGCTTTTTCTTAGAGCTTGCGCTTACAGTTTGTGGAATTTGTGTGTATTTTGGTTGCATTATCGTGAAAAATACTCTTACTCGTGCTAACTTGTACCAAATTTCACTGAATTATCTTGGTTAGTTTACCAGTAAAAAATATTTCCACACACAGCCACCAAGCCACCCAGCCAGCCAGAGAGACGGACATGGCTATATCGAGTCAAGAGGTGACGCTGATCAAGAATTTATATACTTTTCTATATCTGCCATGTCTGCTTCTCTGCATTACAAACGGAAGGACAAAGTGAATATATCCTGGGTGTAGGGTATAAAAACATAGAGTGTAAGCATTGCGATTGTCAGCCACTGTGATTTGGAACAATGAACAGCAACCAAAATTGAAACCAAATGGTAGCGCAATGAAAAACAAGCAACACCGTGATAATCAAGAAACCAAAAATTTTATGATTTGCTTCTGGCAAAGCGCGAGCGGCTCAATATATAAAGGCATTTTATACCGAAAATTCCGAAAAATCTAAAATGAAATGAAATTGCTTCAGTGCTGTGATGGAACTTATATAGAACTATAGTGATACTAAAATGAAAGAAAAATGTATCGATAATAAATTTTTAGTACCTGGAGACCGATCCTTGCTCGGTCAACAATCTGATCTTATTATTTTAGTCGAAGTTTTTATTCATAGCTTTTTTCGTTATGATACTCGTATGGTCATGCTTTGAAATTGATATATTAACCGATGCGAAAAATAATAAGAAAAAACTCGCAAAGTATCGAAGGGTATAGAAAATATCAAAAACTTAAAATTTTTTTTTTTTTGGTGAAATAGAATGCCCTACAATAAATAAATGGGATATGCCACGCACCCAAAATTTTTCGTTTTATGAATCATAACTCGGAAAGTAAGAGACCTATTGGAAAAATCCGAAAGGATATTTTGATAAGTGTGGCTATTCAATGGCATTTATAAAAAAACAATTTCACCTATTTTGTAGCTACGCTGTAAGACTGAACACAGCGTTTTCTTCAACTTCATGCAAGGATATTTCAAAATCCGGAAGTTATAATGATAGTTCTGCTGATTAAGACGGATTCAGCGTCAGAAAGTGCATAAGACATAAAAAGTGCAATCCATTTTTTTTTTACCTGAGTCATTAGCTTTATTTTGGTAAAAAAGTGGGCGTGGCAATTATTGAACAACGCCCAATTTTCGTTATACTTCTCATTCCATCAATCAAAATATGTTGTAACATTTGCGAGAAATAGCATTTAATGTGTTTTACTTGTATGGGAGGTTCCACGCGCACCGGCGATATTTTGCCCACTTTTAGATCGCAGGTGCCTAATAGTAAATAGATTCCCTACAGTTAAATTTATAAAGATTTCTTTAGTAGTTCTCTTTTTAGAGCGTTTTATATATAACGACATTTTACATATTAATACTTGCTTACAGGGGTACAATCTCTTAAATTTTCATTAAAATTGTTAGAGCCGTTTTCGAGTAATATTGGGTCAAAATTTTCAAGGGTCAAAAAGTGGGCGTGACACTTATTCGATCCCGCCCACTTTTCGATTGTTTCAAGGTATTATTAAGCAGTTCTTGCTCCCCAAATTTCATTCAAATACCTTGAATGGTTTGCGAGTTATGACCAAATCAAATTTAAAATTTAGAGCGGTGCCACGCCCCCTGGTGAGTATTTACAAAGTTCAAACCTTGTTCATTCTTCATTGTATCTTAATATCTAACATTATAGGTACATAAGTATATACAATTTTATCTCGTATAAGAAGAGAAGATACATTCTGAAATTACTTAGAACTCTGATAGCTTTAGGAAAATACTTACAAACTTTTAAGTGAGAAATCTCAAGAGAAACTATCTTATTATAGTAGATAGAACGAAATTCTTACGTTCTGCGAAGTCCAACTGAGTTATCATCTTTTTATCATCGTTTTTCTCTAGAACACTAAACTACCTCCAACGTGATGACTCGCACTTATCGACAACAATCAGAATCGCCGTCATGTTGCAGAAAAGCAAGACCATTGGAATCGATACGAGAAATATGTCTATAAATATCATCCAAAATTTTAGGTTAGTTGTTCTCCCGAATCTGTTAAAAGAATTACTTACAAAAAAAGTCCAAATTTATCGAATGTCAAAACTATGTGGGTGTCTTATTGTTCTCAGTACCATCAGTATAAATCAGATTAGAAATAAATATATTCAAAATTAAAAAGGAAATAAATCTGGTCCTTTGGAGACTATCGCAATAGAACGAAATATGTTCTATTTTCTTCATTACAAAATCAATAGACAAAAACGTTGGGGAGGTGTTTTCTAACTGGACACTGCACAGTGGTTCTGTTTGTATGAAAACGATGGCCATAAATAGTAATAATAGAGCTATGCTCTTGAAATGAGGTACAAAAGTGCCTAAGGTTTCCACAATAAAAATGTGTGATTTTGAACAAAATCGATCCACGGACACATCATATAAAGTTGGGTCGTGGGCGAAATTTTTTTTCAAAATGGGTATCAATGTGTATATTCAAGTTTATATAAAATTTTATTGTTTATTTCAATAGATTTACTAAATTTATTTTAGACGCAGAATTAAGTATCTAGGAGCTGAGATTTTAGATCCAGGTGACATAGGTAAAATTAATCCCATAGCAGTAACAAGATTTATAGATAGTCTGGAACTGTTTTGATTAGGGAAAGAGGCTGTACAAAAGATCTTTCAGGTCGCAGTACAATCTAGAGCCTTTAAAAAAAAATAAAATAAATAATAAATTTATTTTAACAACATCTTGTAGAAAGCCACAACTGTATAACAGAAAACTTAGAAAAAAACAAGGAACTGTAGGTTCTTATGAGATTACACAGCGCTGGGCACATTGGGGCAGCTACAACAAAAACTTTTATAATCTTAAAACGTGGACTAATATTTGCATATGACAATCAATTAAGAGAAAAACTAATAGACGGCCGAAAAATAATAAAAGGACATGGAAATAAGCATGAATTTATAAAAAATATGTCAAAATTTTGATTTCGATTTTTTATTTTTGGCCTAGGCAGGATCCACTGCGCACTGCCCCGTGGAAAACCATTAAGTAGTTTGCGTACCCTTTTTTCTACATATTTCTTAAAAAGTCTTCTATCCCTGACCAATTAATCAATTCAATTGACATTTTATGAACATTATCTGATTTTTCAAATAATATTCGTAAGTGGTCTTTTGAAATTTTATATATGGGATGCTATTATTCCGGAGCCGCTTCATTAGTAATTGAAGATTTTTCCAAAACAGTAGTGAGGTTACATACGTAGAAAACGAAGCTTAAGGCCGACTGTGGCGATGTTTATCTCTAAGTCCCGTCTTCTAGCAGGGCTGCTTATACTCAAATGCTAATTTAATGATCAAACTGAATGACATTTAAGTCAACCCTCTGTATGAAATCGAAAAATTTATTCAGATATGCCAAATAAACTACAAGAACTTGTCTTGGAACCTAACAGCCTCCGCAACGCTCAATGCGATGATGTTTTGAAAGCATGAAAATAATGATGGTTTTGAAAATTTAGAGCGTTTTACATCACTAGAAAAAATTATATGGATGCTGTGGTATGCAAGGACAATAGATCAAGAATTTAGAAAATAAACACTGCGTATGCTAGGCTGGGCACAATGTGGCGCTTAATGGAATCAATGTGCCCGGACTTAGTATTCCTGCCACCATAGATTTATAAATTCATGATCAGCTGAATAAATTATGGTTTGCTTGGTTTTCTTAGTTAGAAACTTTAAATCATAAATTAAAGTGTAATCCAAATTTCTATCAGCGATACTTAATTCCACGTTAAGCTTCAGTCAGTGAGATATTTTCTTATATCGAATAGTAAGTTGAACATCAACAGTTACAAAAACAACAGCAACAAACTTCTGATGAGTTTTAAACAAACGAGATTTCATAGATTTATGATGATGTTGTTATTGTGTAGAACATTGCTTAAAAGGCATTTCATTGCTGCCAACATCTATCCATGCTCTTCTTGTTTCGTGAATTCCATATTCATATTTTCTCAATATTTTCCTAATTTTCAATCATACCGTATGATGAATTCTAATAATGTAAACAACTGGCACGAAACGGCGGCGGCAGCAACATAGAACACACTGTCAGGAAATCGCTTTAACGCCCACGCCTGACACGCATAGAGTCAGACAACGTTTTATCCACCAACTTTGTGGTTGGTATTTTAACAATTTTTAGGGGTTTGAGTTGAATTGAATTTTCATAGGATTTCATTCCTCACATCCTCACATTATCACTCTCACTCACTGTCTTTGTTGCCGATGCTGTCGCAAGTGTCGTTTGTGTTTTGCTCCTGAAACAATATTTATCCTTGTTAATTAAATTGTGTGAATATAACAATTTTCCATATGAATGCTCGCATTTATTGTCTTTCAATTTTGTATAGAAATTCCACGTTTCAAAAATGGAATGCGACGTGCCAAACTTTAATAATGATGATGTTTTACAAATTATACGAAATGTAGTAACATTGTGTTAAGGAAATATTTTATGATATCAGAGGAATCATAGAATTGTACATTATGGTTTGAAAAAAAAAAAGTTGCTTTCTCAGCTTCATCCATGCAAATTTAGGTCAAACTTATTTCTAAAGCTTAAATTTTCTTTTATCGTGTAGATGTAAAATGTTAAGTGAAGCACCATTTACCCTCAAAAATCGTCAAGGGTAATGTTATTAAGATTGGTGAGTCAAAATATTATTGAGTGTATTCCTTAAATAGTGTAAACGCCTCGAAATACTTAGTTGTAAAAATCAGTACGAGTTTTTACGGTTTTGTGAGTTTACGAGGTTTTCGGGGCACTTGCGCGTTTTAAGGAATACCCATAATATTGTTACAAAAGTCTATAAATTATCGTTTAAACTGTTTTAAGATTCATGCATTGGGTTGTAGTGCATTCGATATCATCAAATAATTTTAGTATTTTTGCAAAGCCTTTGTTTTGATGATCTTTATTAGTGACTTCGCAACTTCATAGTGCTTTCAATATTCCCATATGAGCAGTGATTTTTCAAAAGGGCTTATAACCAAAACGAGGCGAAGTAATGTCATAATACTAATTGCATGATATTTTGTTATAAATTGATGAAATTGGGTTCTGTTTTCACAAAAAATTTACCTAATAGCGTGAAATTAATGACATGTAGTTAGAAAAATCATATTTATCCAATAACCGATTATTATGCAAATAATGTGTATGACATTACTTTTGCTTCGTTTTGGTTATAAGCCCTTTTGAGAAATTACTCCTCATACATTTATGTATGTAACTCTGTACACACTTATCAGAAAACAGTGAACGCACTACTTCGGAGAATCATTTCATCACTGCTTAACCTATGGCAGTTTTTTCTTTAAATTCTTTGATGTAGTCAGCTACTCGACCATTTTTCTTCAAGTTCCGCTTTGCAATGGCCCAATACCTTTCTATTGTGCGAAATTCGGGAGCTTCTGGGGGGTTTCCTTCTTTCGCAACAAAATTTATATTATTCTCTTTTAACAGCTTTGGAGTTGGCTCGGAGTAGTGTGTAGTGGCAAAGTCGGGTCAAAATATTACACAGGCCCACAAAAAAAAAAGTACCCTGCGCGAAAGATGAGACCAACTGAACTTTATGTTTTCGGGGTCGCTGAGTCCGAATATGATGCCAGAATAGCGAAGTTGATTCGCGTTTTTTCAGAAATCAACAATTATGCTGAAACATTTGAGATTTTTTTCAGCATTATTTCTGATTTGTGAAAAAACTCGAACCAACACCGCTATTCTGACACCATATTCGGACTCTGCGACCCCGAAAACATAAAGTTCAGGTGCTCTGATCGTTCGCGCAGGGAATTTTTTTTTTGTAGTCCTGTGCACAGGCCAAAAAAAAAAAAAGTACCGTGCGCGAAAGATCAGACAACCGGAACTTTATGTTTTCGGGGTCGCTGAACCCGAATATAGTGTCAGATTAGCGAAGTTGGTTCGCGTTTTTTCAGAAACCAGGAAAAGTCTCTAATTTTCAGCATTATTGTTGATTTCTGAAAAAACGCGAACCAACTTCGCTATTCTGGTACCATATTCAGATTCAGCGACCCCGAAAACATAAAGTTCAGGTGGTCTGATCTTTCGCGCATGGTACTTTTTTTTTTGTGGGCCTGTGTTATTAATGTATTGTGTTTCTTTTCTGTAAACTTTGGCATATATTGTGCCTTTTCTGTAAAATAATGCTCATTTATGAAAGCAAGAGCGAATAGATGATACATTCTTCGTTTTAATTAAATGCGTACTTTGCGAGAAATATATATTTCAAATTGCATTTTTTTTTTCGACACAGTCTTTAAACAAAACAACTCGATGATGGACGAAATTGTTTTTATTTCATGAAGTTGTTGCTAGGAACCATAAGAAAATTCGACCTGACGTCAGCATATGGCAAAAATATTTATACCTGTATGAAGGTGGGAAGCAAGATTTGATTTTATTCGACTACTGCTTAATGTGTGTTCTAAATAGATCAACTATCACTCCCACATAACTGAAAAAACTTCATCTTATACATAAGACTTAAAGACTTTTAGGCTAACTCCTGCTTTAAATAAGTAGAGTGTAGCACACCACAAACATTTTTTAGTCTCAATTTATATTTTAAGTAAAAAAATATAAAGTTTTAATTTATATGGACACGTCGCGAAGCCTTTAATATTGGTATTAATAATTCATTCAAAATCACTGCATTATAACGCTGAAACAGCTGAGTTCTTTTTACCAAATTTGATTGTGTCACGTGCAGCAATGCAATTTAAATTTTATACGAATTTGAAAGAAAACAAGAAAAATAAAATTATTTTATTTTTTTCAATTAATTGAAACAGAAATGTGCTTGTATTGGATGGATATAATAAAAAAGAGGTTATATATTTCAGTTTATTTCAATAAAACCAGGAAAAATTGTCATATGAAATAATAAAATGAGATAATGCTGGAACATTAAGATAGAATATAATGTAAAGCAAAATTTTTAAATTTTACTACTTTGGATTTTGAATTCGAGATTGCAAAATTTCTAATGACTCAAATTGTCGAAAGGATAAAATTAATTCATCACCAATCATGTTTTGCGGCAAATTCGTTCTTTAATTTGAAAACGTTTTAAAAAGTTAAGGAGATTAAGAAATAATAAAAAACAAGGAGCAATTGCGATGTATGGAAAGTGCACTTCTAGCATTACTATACCTGTAATCGAACCCTGAACCACTAGCTTTTACGCACAATGCACTTTCACTACGCTAATAGGCTAGGCAGTGGTTGAATATCTAAAGCTAAAAATCTTGGCAAAGATGATGCAATTTTTTTTTACAATTAAAAAGTTTGACCTTTCTTAGGGTAAGTTTCTCCATACGTCATCTTCCATTTCGCAAAGGAATATTGTGTTTTATACGTATGCACTTGAAAAATTGAATTTATTGAAAAAACAGAACTATCTCGTGAAAATTTCCATGCAATGTTTTTAACATTTTTTGTGTAGGCTTATCTCAACAAGGGTAGACCGATCGACTGAAAAAAGGTTTTGTTGACG
This sequence comes from Calliopum simillimum, assembly GCA_951812925.1. Taxonomy (NCBI): domain Eukaryota; kingdom Metazoa; phylum Arthropoda; class Insecta; order Diptera; family Lauxaniidae; genus Calliopum; species Calliopum simillimum. The sequence goes on from OX638368.1 coordinate 147,782,228, forward strand.
AAATACCAAAAAATTGAGTGAATGAGTGGTACGAATGTTTTAACACCTCGAACTTCACTTAAAGACGAAAGCGAATGTCGTTCAAAAACAGCTGTTATGCCAGAAAACGTCGATGCTGTGCGAAAACTAATTGAAGAAGATCGTCATGTGATTCATCGAGAAATCGCGGCATATCACAAAAAAAAACAATCTTGAGTGTAAGCTATGTGAGTGTACCAACACAAACTAACAGATACTCAAAAAATACGTGTTAAATTTGAAGAAATTTACACTAAAAAATGTCAAACTTTTCAATTGTAAAAAAAAAATTGCACCAGAAAAAACTCGGGTACTATATTTCAGAAACTTAAAAGGCAACCCTCATATTTATCTTGAAGAAAATATAAGCCATATCACAGTACCATGGCAAAAAGACGAAATTTCCACTGTCTTAATTCAGTTAAAGCCCTTGCTACAGAATACGCATCAACTCAATCAGAATCAACTAAAGCCCTTGTTTTGAATTCATGGTGTACAGTCCGGTCCACCATTACATATTATGTTAACACTATTTTGTATGGCTTTGTTTGTATAGAAATTGGCTAAACAGTTTTATGGCAATTCGGTTTTTTGTTGTCTGTCTATCTGACTGTCTGTCGCTATGTGTATTCCAACTTAATTGAGATTTTCACGAAAAATACCAAAAGCGCACAAAAACTACACAATACATTTAAAAGGTTTTTTCGATAACGCTTAAGTGCGACCAATTGACTGACCGCTTGAGCAACAAAAGTTTTACCAACCGCAAAATTGGTGACAACCTCTGTTGACGTTTGTGTTTGCTTTTGTATTGGTGTTGGTATTGTTCCTGGTGAGCCTTGTGTTAGTATTGCTATTCGTGTATTGCTTGTGTGCCCGCTTACATTTGCGTTGCTACCCAGCAACTCATTGCCTCATGTCCAAGAATGTTGCTGCCAAACTGTGCTGCCGCTGCCGCTGCCATTGTTGTTACACTACACTCTGGTGTTGCTGCTGCCATTGTGGTTCGTACAAATCTTGCATATCCTCTCGTATTTTTCGTTGGTTTTACTAAACAATTTACATATACATGCACGTCGTTTATTGTAGTGCTGTATTTTATTTTAATTTTTTTTTTATGCTTTTTCGTTTGGCTTTGGCTCCGGAATTAACACACGAGTGAAATAGGATTTCCCGCTTCAGCAACAATATGGCGGCATCCATTTGTTTTTTATTTCGACACGCTGACACTGCAACGCTTTAAGCCGCATCATAGCAGCGCATGCAACGATACAGAACCGAATGAAACGCGTACTTAACGTGAATGAGCCAAAGGATGGCTCTGTATGTACAAATACATTCGAAGAAAAGTTTTTATGAAAAAAGTACTCGGTTAGATTGCGGAGTAGTTTTTCTGAACTAGCTTACTTTCAAAGGATGGTGATACTTTCAAAAGCACAATTAGTATATACTCAAAATTTGTAAGAACTCACTGATATCTATATCAAGTCGAATTTCCGAAATAATGTTGAAAAAAAACAAAAACCGCCATTACCATAGTCCTCCTCAAAGAACCTGACCTCACAAAGCGAAAACGAGGGTTTTAAAGTTCTCTGCAGTTTAAAAAGAGATGTTTTAGTGATTTAACCACTTTCTTGCAAACGCAGCTTCACATATCATGACAACTTCACAAGATCTCTCCAGCTTTTCGTATATCCTGCTCCAGACATCGCCTCCATAACGTTATTGGGTCAACATAGAATTTTTTCTGTATAAGTCTAGTCGCTAAGAAACATATGTCATCTGCACAACTTCAAATCTTCTAGAGTTCAAAATAAATAGCCTTGCCTGAAGTTATTCTTAAGCATTTTGATAACCAACCATTATATAAGATTCTGCATTAAAGTCTGCCATACCGCGATTTGATAAGATTGACGTTTTTATTTTGTTTTTTAGGACTGAAGTTGACAATATAATGATGCCTACATAATTCCGATATCTAAGGATCTTATGAGCATGCATTCATTTCGGAAATGCTTTCAACTTTTTGAAAACTATTTGACTGCTTAGGATTACACAGGCTTACAAAAAAAAAAAATGTCATGACGTTTTGACCAGACTATGTGTTTCCTAGGGACTTTGACGTCCTAAATCCGCATCCCGGGTCCGTTTTTTTCCAGAACGTTTGAGAAAAAATATTTCAAGGTCATATACATACATACATGCATACAGTGGCGGATTAACCCTAAGGGACCAGTAGGCACCTGCCTAGGGCGGCAGATTTTTGGGGGGCGGCAAATTTTCGGAGTGATAAAAAAAATTTATAATTTAAGTATTGAACTTGATTTTATTTTACCTAAATGGTACTTTAAAAACATTTACACTCAGCACTATTTAAGCAATAACCCCTGCGGGTAAGGGGTCAGAATATGCCCGAGGTAAGCATGCCTGTCGTAAAAGGCGACTAAAAGCGGGTGACCAGCCAGGGTGTGGAAGGGTGTAGCGTTGGACAGCGTTGCGCCTCGAAAAAAAAACCCACAATGCCCGTAACTGGCACTGACAAGGCGAGTCGATGCCGCCTTAAAATAAGCATCTTGTCGAAATCCTGAAGCGTCTGATCCAGAGTGGGCGGCTCCCAGGTCGGCGTCTGTTCCAGATTGGGCGGCTGAAATTAAAAGTGAATTTGGCCACTATATTTGCAGCGCTTGCCGGATCCAGCTTTAAGCTTATAACTTACTGCGTGGGGCGTTGCCGAGAAGATTATACTAATGAAGCATGGATCGTAAAACGATGGGAAATAACTCTCCAAGTGGTACCCACCAGAGTGTGGTTAATCCACCTGCCTCGGCAGCATGCACATCGGATTTGGAGGTGCAAGAAACATGCATAGTTAGGAATAATTCTCCTATAACTGGAACCAATATGGTTTCTCAAAATTTTATTGGCCCTATGCTCCTCCTAGGAGTTAAAGGAGAATACATACATACATACACTATTTAAGCAATACGAATGGACGATTTAACCGATTAAAAACAACCATGTAGTGTACCATACGGTTAAATTAAGACGATTATAAAAGATATTTAAGAAAAGTTTACTCAAATGCAAAATGGACTGTAGGGGGCGGCAAAATGAGTGATTGAAATAGATATTGTTCTATAAGACCAAAGGACCATAAGCTGAAGAACTCTTATCAAATGCTTACTCAAATGCAAAATGGACTGTAGGGGGCGGCAAAATGAGTGATTGAAATAGATATTGTTCTATAAGACCAAAGGACTATAAGCTGAAGAACTCTTATCAAATGCAAAATGGACTGTAGGGGGCGGCAAAATGAGTGATTGAAATAGATATTGTTCTATAAAACCAAAGGACTATAAACTCAAGAATTTCGATTCGAAGGGGCGTGGCATCGCCGATGTTTTTATTGGATGCAAAATACTCAAGCATTTTTCATACGCATACCAAATAGTTTCAAAGATAGGACTGATTCTTGCGATTAAAGCCCCATTTTTCCATATAAATAGCGTTTTTCCGACCTTCAACGGCCCTGCGGCACTGTCAAATATTTTCCGATCGGGGCCAAAATTTTTGTGCTTGATACTTACACCAATAGAAAACTTTTTAGTCCCTGGGAGTAAGGTTTTTTACATTTTTGATTTTAACGATAGGTCTAATGTATATCTGGCCTAAAAAGTTCAGATTGACAAGAATCATTGATTAGAGGATTTATTGAATAGAATTTTTTGAAGAAATCGTTTCTTTTTCAATTAAATAATTACCTAGAATAGGATGATTAAAAGTAAATGTTGAAATATTGTCCAGAACTTGCACCATCTCGATTAATACTCTCAATATTCCGTTTTATGGGTTTTGTATGGGCGATAGGCGTTTCCATTAACCAATTTTGCTTAAAGACAACTGCTTGCTCCTTTTTCAACAACTTCACCACAAAATTTTATCAAGCTATCTTGACTTGTTTTTCCGTAATCGTGATTTCTACAGACGGACATGTGGTCAGACATACAGATAGATGAACAGACAGACGGACAAATAGGTGGACCGACCTAACTACGGCTACAAACAAGAGTACAACATGAATATACCCCAGGTGCTGGGTACAAAAATGTGTATTTATGCTTATATTCAGCACTAGATTTATTTTTTGTTTATTTTAAAATCAGTTCATACGTTTCTCGCTATCCTAATGCATTTTAAACCAAAATAGAATAAAAAATAAAAATTTATAAAATTTTTTTCTTCAATATTATCAAACCACTTATATTAGAACATTTGTTGCCATATAGCAACATCCCAAAAGTCGTATTTAGAAAAAAAAATTTTGAAAACTTTTGATTGATTAGGCATGTGACAAATGACCATAAGTAACAAAAAAACAAAAAATTGGATTTTTCGGATGAGAAAAAAAAAGATAGACCGAAAGGGTTAACAAAATTAGACGAAAAAATTTTTAATGTATGAATAAACGATGTATTTAAACATACAAATCATTAAAGTGTTAATGTAACCTATTAATCTGTTTTTATTATAAGTTTCTTTTTCTATAAAAAAAAAATCTGAATGTGGGGGGGGGGGCGAAAAAAAAAGTGCCTAGGGCAGCAATTTACTTAGATCCGCCACTGCATGCATATCATCATCTTATATCTTCTGATATCTTGTCTTTTATTTCGTAAGATGCTTTATAAGTACTGTCACTTATTGACTGAGTTATTGGGTTTGGGAAAAACTCAAGTTTGTAGATATAGAAGTTCGAAGTTTGACAATTTTTTTTTTCAAAAAGATTTAGTCAGACCGTTTTTATTGATATCTGTTATTTGATAATCGATCTCACATCAATTGAAATTGTTCAGAACATGTCTAAGTAGTGAATCACGCCTTAAATTGAAAATCGGTAAAATTGACTATATTTATTATTTTAAGCTGTGCTGTGAAATTCTTTCAGCGAAGATAAGGTCCGTTTTCCTATGCAGCGTTATATATGTATGTATTACCGTTTTCATCATTTTGGTGTAAAAATTCTTACTGTGTACTTTTGAGCGACACTCGGTTTTTGGAATTTATATCTCGAATGCGGTTAAAGCTTAAGGATATTTTGTTAGCCATCGTTTCTGTGGTTGTTGTTATTGGCATTGCTATTATTTTTGTTGTTACTGCTGATGTTGTTGTTGTTGCTGTTAGTATCAATGTGGTATATATCTCATATATAAAACATGTGGTGCTAAATTGCAACGCGAAATTCACACTATGCCAAAGCAAAAAAAAATAAAATCCATTTTTTATTTATTTTTGTATTGCAAATATTTTTTGCGAAACTTTAGACCCTTCACTGAGCGAGTAAACCTCGCGTTGACTGTCTGTGCTGCAAGACATTTTGTTATTGCTGCACAGCCATGCATTCTGCATATCCATGCAAAATTTATGTTTTTAATTTGTCGCAAAGGAAACGCTGAAATATTGAGTTTATTACTTATTATAGGGCAAAGTATACAAATGTTAGGGAGCCATTTTAGTTTCATTTGAGTTGCGATCCCGGGATTTTCGGGATCAGAAATTTGAATCTTGGGTTTTTCGGAAAAAAAAAAAACGATTCGCTTTTTTTTGGGAATCTCTCCCGCCAACGGATCAGCAACGGATCCGTTACGGATACAAAAACGGAGATGTGAACCGTCTGGCACACTGGGAATACCCCTTCTATACCCCTACAAAGATATTCTATTTATAAAAAAGTCCAAAATATTAAAAAACAATTTCTTGAAACAGGTACATTTCAGTAAGCAATTCACGCCTTTTTCTAAAAACTAAAAATTCATAAATACCAGCGTACTCGCTGAAAATTTTTTTGTCACCGATTTCTGGTAGTTGTTAGTGTTGTTAGTGAGGATTTTGTCCTAGTATCATTTATTGTTAAAATACATGGTGTTGAAGTTGGCAATTTTTGTGATGCACACAGAAAGGGTGCTTTTTCAAAAATTCAAAGCTCACATCAAACTTTGTAAATTGTTAACTCTAAGTAGCTTATCTTATTCATTTTTAAATGTTATTTTTATAAAAAAATATTACTTTAAAAAAAAGAACTTTTTTTCACCAAATTTTTTAAATTTAAAAATACTTTTGGATCTTAAAAAAAAAACCATTAAATTTAATTTAAAAGTAATTCTAATTAAAGCTAAATTTATTAGCATCAAGCCAATTATGGTGGTATGGGACCACCTTGGTTCATTTCCATCACGGCAGGATTGTGAGATATTCCAATTGTTATTGTTTTTTTTTTTCTTTAAAAAACCTACGCAAAAATTCCATTCTTTAATAAAAAGTTAAAAAAAAAACATTGGTTGAACTCAATATCTCCTGAAGGAGATCAGCCAGGACTTTCCAGTTAATAGCTTCTAAAATACTAATTGTTCTTTCACCCTATACTGTATTTTTTTTAACATATTTTAACACATCAAGTTTTCCTTTAGTTAAACTCATTCAAACCAATAGAAGGCCATAAATTATAGCGATTTTGCATTTTCGAAAATCTTGCTGCAGCAATGAAATAAACAAAAATCTGTTAAATACATTAAACGCTTAAGCCATCCATAAACATATTCATCTACCCAAAAAACCAACAATAAACTCCAGTTCACTTGAGGTCACGAGTAGGCTAATTTTATAATAATGATGCCAATACAAGAGACCATTAAGTCGGCTTAAATCATCTTAAATCATCTGAAAAAATGCTTTTGTGCTCTCGAGTTTTTGCAATTTTCCCACTTGCTGAGACGCCGCCACCGCTCGTAAAATACTCCTCTATTTAATATTCATTATGTTCGTGTATTCTAGGCCTGCTGCCGCATAAATCCTTATTTATATCATCGTGACCTGGCAGCTTATAAATATGACTACATACAACAAAGCGTCATCCTGTGGTGTTTATTCTGCTTTTATATGAGTATTTACCAAGCTCAACTGCAAACAATTAGCAAATGTCTTGCAAGGGATTTGCGTTGGCAGGAGTGTGCAAACAAAAACGACGACAGAATCACATTTGTTGATGCGACACATTGCGGTCACATAACTCCACCTACTATCATGTTACTAGGTACTGCTAACTTGAGCAGTACGGAAATGTTAGTAAACTTAAGTAATTATAAGTATGTAAGGGCAGAATTTTTTAATGTTCCGGGCGAGGCCGAGGGTATTTCAAATTAGAATTCATCCTGGAATCTCACCTGATAGCATGTCTTCGAAAGCAAAAAAAAAACATGCAAATCGGATAACTGGTTTTTGAGCTCTGGGATTTTCCAAGAACCCGGACGAAGCCGAAAATATTACGAAATAAAATGTATCCATAAACCTTGGCATGCAAATTATCTATATGCAAATCGGACACAGGATTCTTAAGTTATGGAGACACAGACAGACATACGTTGTGTTTTATATACGTTAGTAGTATGATTACTTTAAAAAAAAAAAAAGTGTTTCCGCAAATTAATTAGCTACCAACAAAACACGTGTCACGTGGTTCTGTGGTGTGAGCTTACTGTTCTGTGTTTTCGAGTAAAAACAACAACATTACAAAAACAAGGCAAAATGCATAGGTAATCGTCTAATCTATGCAAAAATTGAATAAAGCATGCTTGGTTGAGTTCTTGGTTTGTAGGTGAATTCGACTGAAGATCCCATAAGGTTATGGATGAAACGTATTGAAAACCAACCTACCAACAATTTTTTGGTTTTTTTACCTATGCATTTTGCCTTGTTTTTGTAATGTTGTTGTTTTTACTCAAAAACACAGAACAGCAAGCTCACACCACAGAACCACTTGACACGTGATTTGTTGGTAGCTTATTAATGTAAATCATTATCTGTTCAAAACAACAAAAATGTTTCCGCAAAAATTCTTCAAATTTGAAAATACTTTTAAAATTTTTTTAAAACCCCCTTCAATTTCTTTGAAAATACTTAAAATGAGAGCTCAATTTCTAAGCTTTAATCTGTTATGTCACACATAATGGGGTTCAGTCGTAAATGAAAAGCTAACAGCAGTTTGTAATTGTAAACAAGATCGGTAAAGTATGCTTTTAAAAAGAATATGCTTTAAGTTAGTCATACTTTAACATTAAAATAAAGAAAGCTGCTGTTAAACCAGTTAGCAATCTGTCAAAATGAAGAAAAATATCATTATGAATGTTTTCAGTGAAATATAACGATTTTTAGAGAAATCGAAGGAGATTTTGATTTTATAAAAGACAAAATTTATTTACATTCGATACATATCGAGCCCTAACCGCCAAAAAGACTTAACTGACACGATTTCGGATTTTCGTTTTTTGATGAAAACCTATAATTCGTGTCCATGCGCATCTTCTCTACAAATTTCATAACTGTAAAAAGTACCGTTACGGAGTTATAGCAAATGCAATTAAGACTTAACCGACATTCGAAGTATTTTGTTTATCTTTTTTGTGACCGCGAGTTGTTGGTTAAGTCTTTTTTGCTTTTTGTGTCAAAAATATTGTAATTTGAAAATAATGTAATAAAAAGGAAAATTTATTAAAAATTCTTGATGAGGGTTAATAGTTTATGTGACCACAAATGTTTTTTGGTACAAAAACTGAAGATCAGATGGGGAATCTGGAAAAGAAAAAAAGACTTAACTGACAAAACACTGAAAAAAAGCAGTTATATTATAAATATAGCTTACATACTAAATTTCACTGTAATAGCTATACTAAATGCACAGATATTTAAAAAAACCTTCTCTTGTAAAATTTACTTTTTGTCAGTTAAGTCTTTTTGGCGGTTAGTGCTCTATATTATGAAATAGGGAAAGGAGCAATAATACAGGTCTTCCTGACACGATAAGCACACTAATCCTCTCTTCTTGGAAGCAATCTTTTTTGGCCGCACGGCAGTTGTGCCCACGGTTCTTGTTCCTTAATTTTGATATAATATTATAAGTTTACTTACTTTTATTTCCTTTGTTATCGTTAATATGTTTCTATCTATCACACGGACGGACCATGGTTCGAATCCTAGTGCTTTCAGTTCGTTTCTTATTTTTTTATGTATGATTTGATTGCAGTGCAGTGCGGTCATAGTATTGACTACCAAATAAACAGTATTTAACCATTAAAGTAAGAGGTATATATAATTTTATATAAAAACAAAAAATAATTTGTGGTCTTGGCATTGTATTGCTTTTTACCTAAAACTAAAAGTAAGAAAAGTTTCCCATTTTCCACCTTCTAGCTACTCTTGATTGTTGTATCAAAAATGTGTGAAATACCCATTTTAATTTAATATTTAATAAAATAGTTAGTCATGAATAATGATGACTAATTATTTTATTTCAGGGTGCAATACAAAGGTAGGCTTGAATACCAGAATACACAAGGGAAGAAAGCATAAGAAATGTTGGTAAATCTTTGCTTGACTGCTGCTCTATTGATAAATAACAATATAACCACACACATACATGAATAGAAACTCCATACTGTGAGTGTTAAAAATTTACACCTACGGAACGACATCAGTCGCTTACCTTATTAGGTGTGGGATCACATACTTCAGAGACATAAATTCAGAGATGTTTTGCAGCAGAAGGATAAGATATGCAAACAACTAAATCAACCAACAAACAAAATGCAATGGAAAACTGAAATTTACACAAAAGTTCACCCCGTAAATTATAAATGAATACAAGAAAGAGTGTTGTTGTTTTGATAATGACGTTCTTATTGTAGAAATAAAGGTTTTGGTACATAACAAAGGCTTTCAAAATTTATACAAATGTAAGCCTAAGCGTTAAACTATACAACACATTTCATTATCCTGCTATTCTTCACTTAGAAAAAAAAAAAATTTGTTGTTTTCTTAAGTTGAGATTGCGTTTGGCACAATTCACGTAGCATTATTGTTTTTACGAAGTATAAACTTTAGTTATGTGCAGACGCGATAGCTCGTTTAATTCATTAAGTTTTCCAACTTAATTTAATTGGGATAACTCCAAAACTGAAAGTTGTATGAAAACTGCTTTTAAATCTTTTGGAAGTAAATTTCCTGAGCTTCAGCCAATATTATTCTTTTAACAAACCGTTAGTTATTTTTTAGCAAAAAATAGATTTTCTTGACCTTTGGCATGCAAGCATGAGGTTATATCGCTGCCTGATACGAAAAGTAGGATGATTCATTTCTCCTACGAAAAGTAGGTTTTCAAAAATTCTTGGACGAAAAGTAGGATGTTTCAAACTTATTTGGACGAAAACTAGGTTGTTTCACTATATATGACGAAAACTAGGTTTCTTCGAAGTTTTGTGTATAAAAGTAGGACGTTAAAGTTTTTATGTCGAAAAATAGGATGTCTGAACATTTTGGACGAAAACTAGGACGTTTCGATGCCTTGTACGAAAGCTAGGATGATGTTGATTCTTGCAGCATATTTTTGGCAACAACTAGGGTGTTTCTTATTTTGTTACATCAATTTTCTAATGTAAATGAAATATTAATATCGGGTATAAGTTATTAAGCGAAAGAACGATGAGAAAAAATAACAAACATAAACAAACTATATATAAAGAGGTAAACGAAATCGGTTCAGTTCCTTTCTATGCCTAAATTTCAACATATTCACTTGATTTTTTTTGCTGGAAAGGCTGTGAAGAGTAGCAGTGCATAGGATATATTTTTTTAAAGTGGGCGGTACCACGCCCCTAAATACAAAAAACCCTCTCACGGCTAAGCCACCGCATTGATTTTTATGAAATTTGGTATGGAGATAGGGTTAGCGCTTCGGAACGATAACATGGCGCCACGCCCCTTAATAGAGTACACGTTTTCACGTTTAACACTAATTTTTGGCTCTTTTAGACGGTTTGCCATAAACACAACTTCAAAACGCTTTTTAAAAGCGCAATCTTAGTCTCTTAGTCTCAACTCCCGTAATTGCAGTGTAAGAGATTCTCTAGTATCCAAGGATAAAAATAGGGTTTTCCTTTACGGATAATCATTTTTGAAAACACTCTGAATTTAATCATATTCATCTGTTATGTGATTGTTAGTTTTCTGTAGTTTTGTTTAGGGTAATCCATGTTTTATTTTAGCGATCCTTGCTAATGTATGCTTAATTCAAGTATCAAAACAATAAAAATTTAAACAGATTTCTTGATGAAACGAGCACTTTATGTCAGGCATAAACTAAAAGAAGCTCACAGAGAAGGCTAAGGTTCATTTAAATACATAAAATAAGTCAACAAATTTTTATATGCGCTTATGATATGATTCACCCTTTTTTTTTTTGTCGTTCAATATGAAATATCCTTTATTTCGTCTAAAAGTTTAACACAACCTACTGTTCGTAACAAATTATGAAACCACCTACTTTTTGTACAAAAATTTGAAACGTCCTACTTTTCGTCCAAGAATGTAGAACATCCTAATTTTCATAAAAAATATGAAACATCATACTTTTTGTTAAAAATTATGAAATGTCCTACTTTTCTTCCAAGAATATAAAACAACCTACTTTTCATAGAAGAAATGAAACATCCTACTTTTCGTCTGTGGCGTCAATATGTAGCTTTTTGTCCAATTTTGTTTACGTCAAAACAAAGGTTTGTGCAGAAATTTGGTTTTCTAACTTACAAATTAAATTTTTTATTTTTTTTTTTATTATATTTAATGAATAAGTTATCATCTTGAATAGTCGTTTACAATGCATCTTAAGAATCATTCCGATTTCCGCTTTACAAAATTTTTGCAGTGTCCACTCGAGATAAGGAATGCATATTGATACGTCCAACGTAAATGTTGATAACTCGAAAATCATAGTTTTTAGTTATGATCATTTTTGTATTGTTTTCGTTAAAACAAGAAAACCAAAAACAAAAACTGAATAAATACTTTTAAAATCTACAGAGAAAATAAAGGTTTTTCGACTATTAAGTCGTTGTCACTTTTCCAAATTGACTTACAGAAATATTAACAATTTCAACTTAGAATTTGTATAAAAAGAATACATATGAGTTGTAACTCTAGTTACCAACTAATGTTCTGTTTCAGCAAATAAATTTTAGTAACTTAACTAACTAGCATTAAAAAATATTTTACGGATATTACGTTGGTATGTAGGACAACCACTGATTTTTAAAGAAAAATTAACATAACGCTTTGAAGTTAAGTTACCAACGCAATTTGTCATTTTTGTCCCATGTTTAAGTTACCAACTTAAGTTGCCAAGTTTTTGCATGGAGACCTCAATAAAATATACTTACGTTGTAACTTCAAAAATTGCTCGCAGCCCTTGTGGTTTTAACTCGCATGTGGTTTTAACTCACAACACTGAACAGAATTTGATATTTGCATGCTTACTGCGGCATTACAAAAAATCTGTCTGTAAGGGCTTCTAAATGCTCTTTTAAGAAGAACTTTTAATTTTTCCCCTTGGGTACCCAGTTGTTAAATTTTTAAACCACTCTCAAAAACTAACCTTTTTTATAGATGTTAAATACAGATAACTGTGGATTTGAAACCATTAATATGTAATAAGTAGGTCCATTGCAAGCATCAATTGCAATAAGTATGTAAACTGTCGACTTCTTGCTGCTGCTGCTGATATTCGACAGATAAGTGTCCCATTATGCTCTGCATTACCAACGCAGTATAATTTTTGCTAAGTTAAAGTAAAGGTTGACAATTGTTTCCTTAAAGTTGAAAAGGTAATAAACCTACATATGTATACTAAGGGTAATTGCAATCACAGGATATCAAAATTAAAAATATTGCATTTTTTTTTTTTTTTTTTTGGACTTGCTCAAAACAACGCTTCGCTTGGTCCGATTAACTACAGGGTATGTACAAAAGTTTTCATATTTCTGCATGTGAGGATGCAGCTACGTTAATTTTCTCTTAATACAATGTGTATCCTGCAGCTAAAAGTTAATTAAAAACTAACAAACTCATGACGAGTCATAAAATGCTTAGTTCCGAATGAGCAAGAAGGTTGAAAAGAATAAAACTCTGTTGCCATGATGCATGTTAAAGCAAAATTTTCAAATAACCAACTTCTGTAAACAGGATTGCAATAAAACAAGTTTCAAACAGATTTTCAGAAAACAACATCGTTACTACTAACAACATTATTTTTAAATTTTATAATAATTTTGTATACAGTGCAAAACTAATATTTCTTGAATTGCTATTAGATTAAGACAAACAAAAAAGAAAAAAATACCAACTCGAATTCGCCCCGTATATGGTCCATATGTTCAAGCCAGCTTTTACGCTTTTTTTTTAGCGTCAATAATAAATAAACCATTCCGCGTCTTGACAACTTTCCAAAATGCTTTCTCATTTTGTTCAGCTTGGACTTTAATGTTTATAGTTAAGGCGTTACAGGGAAAAATAAAATTATAAGTTTTTTTTCGCCCAAGTTGTTGTCAGTATGTATGAAAGACAACTTTTGGAAGTAAATTTGTGCAGCTCATTAAGACAAGAGAGATTTTATACCATTGTTAAGACATGCCATGGTTATACATATAGTACATTCAATCAAAATTTACGAAATGTTTTGTAAGTATGAATCAGACTTGGGGGTAATGCACTAAATTTTTTAGTTCATTGAGCTTTTCACTAATATTTAATGAATATTTTGATAGTGAAACTTTTTCCACTACCACTAAATCTAATTAGAGATAGTGAAAATTTTCTCCACTAAATTTAGTGGTAGTGGAAATTTTTTCACTACGAAAAAATTCATTGGATGGTAATGAAAAATTTTTCACTATCTAACAATTCATTAAATGATAGTGGAAAGTTTTTCACTATCATTAAAATTTAATGAAAATATACAATAAAAATTGCACTAAATTTAGTGATAATGAAAATATGTTTCATTGAATTTAATGAAACATTAGTGGAAATTTTCATTAAAGTTTCATTAAATTCAATGAAACAAAATTTTACTATCACTAAATTTAATGAAGCTTCTAATGAAACTTCTTAAGAAAATTTTCATTAAAGTTTCATTAAATTCAATGAAACAAAATTTTACTATCACTAAATTTAATGAAGCTTTTAATGAAACTTTTAATTGAATTTTTCATTAAAATACAAACTGTTCGTTTACTCCAAGGTTTTGCAAGTTTTTAGCCGAAAAGCTCTCGTTTAAGCATAAAACGTACACGAATGAGAGCTTTTCGGGTAAGAACTTGCAAAATCTTCGAGTAAACGAACAGACTGATTAAATTAAATTTATTGAAAGAGTTAGAATGAGTGGGAATAGTACCAGTTTGAAGGAGATTCATTAAAGTCAAATGCAAGCACGACTTTTAGTTTTTGAAGTTCTTCAAACCCAAATAATTTCTGCCCTTTGTCAACTAAATGCTTAAAACAGCTTTCGTAAGCTTTTTTAAGTACTAGTAGGATTAATGTTCACGCAATCGTCTCGTACAAGATCTCGAAGGAAAAATTTAAAGATATCAAAATATTTTGACCTAGCACGGCACATTTTATCTTAATTGAATTGAAATTTCCAATAAAAAATCACTGAAGTTATTGAAAGTGAACGTTTATTCATTGAATTTAATGGAACATTAATGAAAAATTTCATTAAAGTTTCATTAAATTTAGTGATAGTGAAAATTTGTTTCATTGGATTTAATGAAACATTAATGAAAATTTCCATTAAAGTTTCATTAAATTTAATGAAACTGAAAATGTTTCATTAAATTTATTGCAACATTTATTGAAAATTTTCATTAAAGTTTCATTAAATTCAATGGAACAAATTTTCACTTTCAATAGATTTAGTGATAATGGAAAATTTGCCATTACATACCACTAAATCAATTTTTTGATAGTGAATGAATTTTCACTATCACTAAATTTAATGGAAATATTATTTACAACTTTTAACTAAATTTAGTGATAATGAAAATCTTTTTCATTACCACTTAATGAATTTTTTGATAGTGAAGGATTTTGCACTAACACTAAATAAATTCCTTGATAGTGAATATTTTTTCACTAGCACTAAGTTTAGTGAAAAATAATATCTAATGCAAAACCCCCAAGTCTGGTATGAATGTATTCTCCTGTAACTTTTTAGAGGAGCATAGAACCAAAATGAAACGTCTCCATTTGTCACAATGCTTTGCTCTGATTTTTATCTCTTGACACAAATTTGCCGATTCTTGGATTTCCTTAACATATATTTTCTGGGGAGACACTGCGAAGGCAGTGCTATACTTAGTGTAAGAAGACAAGTTAAAGCGCAGCATATCACTCGCATGATTGTTCGACTATTATTCTAAAGGTGTTAATTTGATCCACGCATGATCGGTTTCGCCGGAATCATGCTTGTTGCTTTCGGATGGCCGAGTACACCCCTAAATGGTAGAGAAAGGGGATAAGTATATTCAGAAGAACTTTTGAAGGGGAAAATATTGAAAGTAGGTCTTACACTTAATTTCAAATACAGAGTTCCAGCGTTTCCAAATCATGCACTACACTCTTCAGCGTCCCCAAATTAGTTTTAGAAATATGGTTTGCTAAATACTACAATTTATCCGTTGCATATTGAAATTCATTGAAAAATTTAAAGGGAACATGGAGGTACAAAATATTGAAAATATTTGGCTATGAAATGATACCGATATTGTGAAATTTGCATTTGTTTCATTTAAAAGCAATAGTTTGTTTTTATTGTAATTTGGTTCGGATTTTTTTTGTTTTTTTTTCATCATAAAAGAACATAAAGTTTTACGTATTCCATTTAATTAATGG
Organism: Calliopum simillimum; assembly: GCA_951812925.1. NCBI lineage: Eukaryota > Metazoa > Arthropoda > Insecta > Diptera > Lauxaniidae > Calliopum > Calliopum simillimum. The sequence goes on from OX638368.1 coordinate 147,798,014, forward strand.
AGTTGAAAAAGTTTCATTTTGTTTATAAAATACAACAATATTTTTAATTGTTATTTTTACATGATTTTTAGTTACAATTTTGTGTTTTGTTTTGATTGTTGTTGTTATTTTTCTTGTTTTATTTTTGTTTTTGTTATTTAACCATTGCCACAAGTGTTGGCATTTTCAGATTTTCTGTTTTATGGTGCATCACAATGCAATTTAACTGTAACATTGTAATCAAATCATTGTAGTAATTTAAAATTGCAAACTTTTTCGTTAAAGTTGTAATTGTTACTTTCGCAGTTTTGTTGTTTTAGTTAATTGGTATAAATATATATACATATGTACAGATTATAATGCGATCGTTGAAATATTCTTGCAATTTCTGGCGCTTTATCATATGTGGACCAGAAATTTTCATGCTCTTGTTTTTACTAATTTTTACCCTCAGCTTAACCCATTCCCCGCCAGTGATGCCATACGGCACAGTTAAACCGCATTACCCGAATGTACACCAAAATCATTTTGTAACTTTTTCGCGCAGGCTTGTTGTTTTTTATGTGCTTAGAAATGTTTGATCTATCATCTGATGCATTCCATGCGTAAATATTCCATCAACTTTTCAAGCGTGAGCGGAGAGGAAGTGATCATTGAAAAATTTTTCGAAAAAAATCGATTATGGCATCGAGACGACGCGTCGGCGAGTTGCAAAAAATTATTTATTTGTATTTCGATTTTGAAAAAAGTAATTATGCCAAATTAAAGAGTAATACAGTAGTTTCTAAAGAGCATTTATATTTTTCCATAAGTTGTTCCTTACTAAGTTATAGGCCTGAATATATTTTAAGTGTGCCATATGGCATCACTGGCGGGAAACGCTTATGTAAAGTTTAGAGGTACATTAATTTCCATTTATTTCAATAATTCAATTCATTAATATTTTAGATGGGGAAAATATCTAGCTGGGGGGGTTTGAACACCAAAAAACCCACCCCGTGTGAATGGGACTGGGTGTCATATGAATTTTGCGAGCCTTGTTTTATGATGATGTGCTGTAAATGACTGCGGATGCATCTAACTATTGGGATTATGCTTATCTTCGGCTACAATGCTTGTTGTTAATCGTGAAGATTATTGGATCATTAAAGCCACGATTTTTGCTGGCATTTCTCGAAATAGTTTCAATCAAATATGCCGTTTTATTCACTTTACACTGAAAAAACACATTGATCCCTTTCACCCTGAGCATCATTTGATGAGTCCATGACACCGTATTTCAGACTGCTCTCATGCAAACAGTTTATTCGAATCAAACTTCTTCGATTTAGATACATTGCATGGTGTCTGAACACTCTTGGAGGGTATTTGGTATCCTTTGGTATTTACCGAGGAAAGTATTGTTGTATTCACTTTGTGCCAGCTCTATTGCAAATGATCAACGCCCTTCCTGACGACGTTCGTGCCCTCCTATTCCACTTTTACTTCGATAATAAATTAACTGGAATCCCAGTTTTAAATTATTTGCAAAGCCTAGGCTACAATGTAACGGGAACCATAAGAGAAAATTGCATTCCACACAACTGCCCACTTCCTGAAAAGACATTATGAAAAAAAAAACCAAGATGGCATATCAAATTTGCAGAAAACAAGGAATTAGACGTCGCCATTGTAAAGTGGAATGATAATAATTGCGTTTTAGTTGCTTCTACTTCACATGAAAGAGATCTAAAATTGATAGCTACGCTCTTTTGTAGAACAGAATGGAAGCTATAATGATCGAAAGTCTAAATGCAGTCGAACCATATAATAAATGTATGGAAGGAACTAATCGAATAGATCAAAATTCACGTTTTGATGGAATTGCTCATTACGTTGGTGAATGTGATCGACGTAAGTAGATGTAAATATAGACCGTGCAAAAACCAATTCTGAAACAGGTGCATAAGTGTAAAAAAAAAATTTTAAATAAAACTCAAAGTAAATTTTTTGCTAAGAGGTTCCCGCCAGTGCTGCCATATGGCATCAGAGCACCATGGAAAAATGGGGCGTGGTCGCTGAAAAAGCTAACCGGATTTGAACTCAGGAACCTTCTTTTACCCCCCAAACAAAAATTCACCATCAAATTCAAAAAAATAAGTGCTGGCGGGGAATGGGTTAAGGATTAATTATTTATCTATTTACTTCGTATCTTCCATATAAACCAAATTTCAACCAAAAGGAAAAAAAATATATTGAAATTACCAGAAACGGGTTTCCGCTCAATGCTAAACACAAACAAAATAGTTTTTCTTAATTTTAATTACTTTTTTTATATATTAGTTGTTTTTTTTTTCTAATAAAAGTGGTTTAAAAAAAAAGATTGTATACCTGTTTAATAATTTTTAATATCGTGTTTACTATGCTATTTTTATATAAATACCTCTTTTTGAGCAAGTTTGAAATTTTTATAAAATTTTTAGGCAGTTTTATATAAATGTGTAAAATTAACGAAGTTTCACAATAGTTCAGTAATTTACATATTAAAGATTTTCGCTACAAAAATTATAAAATTTTTCTTTACGTGTCTGTCCATCAAATTGTTTCGGAGATATGAAGAATTTAGTTTTTTGGGATGGCCATCATTTGCCTCAATGCTCTTGAAACATGTACTGAATCTCATCCATCTTCGTGAAATAGTTTCAGAGATATGATGAACTAATTTTTTGGGGGTGTGGCATTTTTCTTGAAGAAATTCAATTAAATGCTTGAAATTAAAGTAATTTTTTATATCTATGATGTATAAATAAAAGATTGTGCTGTTTTCGACATTTTTAAGAATATGTTCTTTTTACTTTGACTTCGAACACACCATGTACTTTATTCTATCAATACAAATTAAATTGAACTCTCAAAACGATATCCACTTTCTACAGCCAAACTGAACTGATGCAAAATCTACAGGCAAACATATCTACATCATTACATAAAAACATTGTGCAATTTGCAGTGGCGTTCCGATTCTTAGCGGCGCCCGTGTGCGCAACTTGCAAGGCGCCACCTTTTTTAAATCTTTAAATTTGGCAACAACTTCGCATCCAACTCATAATTTTGAAATTTGACTTTGTCTATATATGTGTGTATCTGATATAGCAGATCATAAGGACCATAAAGTGAGCCATACATGTGTGACAAATTTCGATATTCTTTTTTTCGAGCTTTCAACAGTAATTTCGAGCTGTCTCACAGTGCGTTGAGCCCATACAAGCAATGGTCAAAAATAGAAGGAGTGGTTGGATATCGATGAAATTTGGTACTATAAGTAATTTGGGGTCGCTGAGCTCAAAACTGATCTCAGATTTGTTGTAAACTTTACAGTTTTGCTAAAAACCAGGTATTTAGGACGATTTTCTTAAGGTCCACATATAACGATGATGAAAAAGTAATGTTTAATGTTAACAAATGAAATCTACGTAGTAGAAATAATGTTTTTTGTACTTGTGAGACCATTTGTGTTCATAAAAACAAAAAAAAAATTTTCAACATAAATTTTATATTTCATACAAATTTTTCGTTTTAAGCATTTTTTAAAAAAAGAAAAACAATATTTGTAGGACGAAGTAGGAAAAGTTATTTGCAGTTCTTGATTATATAGAATTTGAACTAGTAGATTAAGAAAAAAAACGGCACTTATTTTTATAAGATTTGTTTTTTTTTTTCATCGAAATTTGTCAATTTCTGAAGTTTTTCATTTGATAATATCGTGTATTAAAATCACTACAATATGCATCAAATTATATATTTTCCAAAATTTTTTTGTTTTATTTATTTACTCAAATATTATTTATAATAAAAAACTTTACTTTGCTTTGTTTAATCAAAAGACAAATTTTTGATAATTATTTGTTTAAGAGAACCCAAAACGAAGTGAATAAAACATGATTTTTTTTTGAAAAATATCTCAACTTTGAAGTGTCACAGCGTAGCCAAAACTGAGTTTTTCCCCTAAATATTTTGTTTTTATTTTATTGATACAATTACCTGTCGATTGATACCAATATTATTAGGTTTCGAGTCACAAAAAATTTTGATTTTAGCCCACTAGCCAACGCAGTGTGTGTCTGCGAAATTTTCCATTTTCCGGAAAAGCGGAAAAATTGTTCTACATAGCTTAGTTTATTTTTTCAGCAAGACGAATCCTCGGAAAGGGATAGCGATGAAATCTTTTAACGCAGGAATTTCGAGCTAGTTTCGAGCTAAAAGCATTTTCCGGAAAACTCCCAATTTTTCCGGAAAGTCCCTAAAAACTTTTTTTATGGCTAACTTTATTTTTTTCAGCCAGGCAAAGTCACGGGAAGAGCAAGCGATGAAATCTCTTAATGCAGAAATTTGGAGCTAGTTTCGAGCTGACCTTGAATAGAATATTTTCCGGAAAACCTAGCTTGCTTTAATTTTTCAGCCGGACGAACCCATGAGAATATTTGGCGCTCATATCATTTGACACACGAATTTCGAGCTAGTTTTGAGCTCATTCCGGAAAATCCCAAACTTTCCCGGAAAATTCCAAAAAACCTTTTTTTATGTCGGTGCCATGATATGATCCCCACGAACATAATCCCCATTTCGTAAATGCTTGTTATGTTCGCAAATTATTGGATATATACCAAGCGATCCGCGGCCAAAGGCCACCGCGATTGGGTTTTTGGGATTTTTAAGTCCTTACCCCTAGGTGTTGGATATATTATAGGCGAAAAACTTTCGCTTTTCCCCATTTCGTAAATGGGGATTAAGTCCGAATAATTTGGAGACATAACACCCATTTACGATATGGGGACTATGTCCATGGGGATAATGTCACGGCATCGCCATGTTTACCGGAAAATACTTTTCGCTTTTGATAAGCTCGAAACTAGCTCAAAATTCGTGTGCCAAATGATATGATCGCCAAATATTCTCATGAGTTTGTCTGGCTGAAAAATAAAGCAAGTGGAAACTAGCTCGAAATTTCTGCGTTAAAAGATTTCGTCGCTTAATCTTCCCGCGGATTCGTCTAGCTGAAAAAAATAAAGTTAGTCATAAAAGAAGTTTTTTGGGATTTTCCGGGAAAATTGGAAGTTTTCCGGAAAAGGCTTTTAGCTCAAAATTAGCTTAGCGCCCCTGTGCAATACACAACGAAGTAATTTTTTCAAACATTTTACCAATATATATGTTAATCCTATGAATATAAATGCAGTGTCATAAGATAATTCAGATGTTTACTTGCATATTTTTTTATTTTTTTTACAAAAGCAAATACGAAAGGAACTTGACAGCATAATAAGATTTTGTCTTGCTGCGAATGACATTGACCAGGTAACATATTTCAGCCACCTGCTGTGGTATTTTAAATAACATATTGTTTATATCATACATGTACATATATTAGGTTCATATTTTATAAAGATGCTTGATTTGACAATGAGCAACATAAGAGGGTGAAGCAAAACATTAAAATTAGTCATATATTCTATGAAATATTTCACGTAACAGATTTTATAATTTGCTATGAATTAAAAATAGATACCACTGCCATAGAACAGTTTCAAAAGTTTATAAATTGACACAAGTTTTGGTTTACTGTCGGAATCTTGTAAGAAATGAAAATAATGTTATACAATGTATTGGCGCTTCAATTTCTGAAATTCAACACGATAATACATCCAAGTATTGTTTAAAATAGATTCAGATGCTCTTAACTTGTTTGTTCCTTTGATTGTTTTATTTTTTTTTTTTTTTTTTTACTTTTACTTTAACGGATTATAACATGAAAAGTAATAATCCATTTGGGAAAATTAAAGGAAAAGATTAATGAAGAAGATTATGGATATTACACTATTTATTGATAGTGTAAAATACTACATCGGCTGATAAGTTTCCGGTCTGATACACAGATGGCACCACAAATACAGAATGAATATTTTATATATTTTATACTAACTTTCAAAAGGTAGGGGAAGAAGGGGTAGATTCATACACGGAGCATCTTCGTACAGTGGCTTTATTTCGAAAATTATAGACGTTAGCATATTCGCCCTTGTATTCTATATTGGTGCTTTTGCAAACATTTAGCTGGTGAAATATATCGACGGCTTATATTCAATACCCTCTATCTACAATTTTCACGAAAATTAGTTTTTGATGGTAAAACCTTAATTGAGACAAATGGCATCTATGATATTAATTCCACACGAAAAATTTGCTTCCAGAGCTACTTTTTTCCATTTAAAGAAATTCACTATCTACAGCAATTGATTTTGTGAAATGCAATATCCTCTATCTACATATGAAAAATGAAAGATTTTTCATTTTATTATATTTATTGGGTGGCCGTTATATACAAAGTCGTGACAAACGGTCGTCAATCGGCTCCAAATGGCGAAAATAAATTTTTCAGTTTTGTATGTTGAACCTTGATAGCCCTGCTGAGTCGTGATTGGTCCTTCAGTAAACAAACAGATAAGGCTAGACGCATGAAATTTGGTACAGATGAAAACAATATTACTAGGCTATCTGGGATTAAAAATGGGCGTGATCGGTTAAACTTGGTTTGAAAATTAATACAATTGAGGAGTGTCCGCACCAAAGGGCCTAGGTACAATTTCGAGGCAAAAGTTGTGTCATAATATGAATCGAGTAACATTTTGTTAAAAATGATAATAATTGTTTTCTGTTTTCAAGAAAAATTGACTCGATGGCGTGGAATTGATGGCATTATGTTAAAAAAATTATACCGGTCAAATAACTGATTATTATGGTACATAATATGTATGAGATTACTTTTGCCTCGAAATGGTACTTAGAACCTTTGGTACGACCACTCCTCAATTGTATATACGAGTCAAAAGAAACTGGGTATAAGAGCGGTATCCAGACGGACTTGTGAATGCAAAACATGAGAACTGAAATCTGGGCTCAGATTTTTATAAAAAGTACCCCAAGTTACTAGAAAGTAGATGTACCCAGGAGCAAGGGTATTTAGTCCCTACTCCCCGCCCAGGCCTACCATAGTCTTGCGCCCTAGTTTTTTATATCAGTTTATGGTGGACTGGGATTAGTGGTGAGCAAACTAAGACCAAGACCAAGACTGCTATGATCTTGTTCTTGCATATTGTGTCTTGGTCATTAACTATAAATTCGAAAGGCTAAAACGCAGCCCCGGTCTTGATGATAATCCTGAGCAAGACCACAGAAGTCTTGGTCTAGCAATGATATCAGCGTCTTGGTCTAATATCGAGATCAAGACCAAGAATGAAGACCAAGACTAATTTTGCTCATCACTAACTGGGATTTCCTTATTACGCATCTAAGCTAGGATTTTTTCTATCATGTAAGAATTCTGAGTTATCTTTTGAGGCCTACTTAGAGCTATATAGCAAGCTATAAGCAAGGATAACTCAGGATTCTTACATGATAGGAAAAAAACCAAGTTTAGATTCAAAATAAGCAGATCAAAGTTCAAAATAAACGGCTATGAAAAATTAGGACCTATAATAATCTGAGCTCAGGTTTCGGTTCTCATATTTTGCATTCTCAAGTCCGCCAGGCGCCTAACCTATTTTGAGTTTTCTTTTGCTAAAAACCAATCAATTTATAAATAATTCATAAAAAAATTGGTTTTTATTATTGTGCAATAGGCTCTATCTGCTTGTTTGAACACGCATTTTATATTATATTTGAATTGCAATATCCTCTATCTTCTAAAATAAGGCGAATAACTAAGGTTTTTTTAAATTTTTTTATTTGAAGGATCTAGTGGCTCTTTTTAATTAATATCGTGGTACTTCGTTTGATTAACACTATAAAAAATAGCGATTAAAACAGTTTTTTTGCTCTCCTGAAAAATTGTGTTTTTGTAGATAGAGTGTATTGAATATAAGCCGTCGATATGCAATTTTACGGTGTGCTTAATATTTTTGCGATTTTGCTAATAGTCTTTAAAAAAAATAACAAAAACTTTTATAGGTCAGTTTGGACCACATTCGTTAACTATGTTTACGTAATTTTAATTTATTAAGTAAAAAAAAAGTCTTAGCAGATATCGCAGATACCTAAACTTCTACCCCATCTTTCCCTAGCTGTAAGAATTTGATGATTATCTGACATTTGTTTCTAAAGTTACAGTTTCAGTGAAACAACTTTTGTTATTTTCAAAACAATAGAAAAACCATGTTCAGAAAGAAGATTTCTGTGTGTTGATAAAAAATTTGCGTAGAAACGTAAAATTTGGTTATTAGTATTATCGTTATTGTCTGGCATGATGAATTTGCATTCATACAAGCACTACTAATACTAAACGCTCTCTTCGCCCAAAGTCGGCTGTTGTTTCAGAAAACATAAAAAAAGTCCGCAAAATAGTTTTAAAAGACCTTAAGGTAAACACTATACACTATAAATTTAGAATTAATTTTTATAATATTAAGCTTCATATTAGAGAGGGGAAAAGAAAACAAAAACTTGTATACGTGAAGCTGCATAAATTTGGAGTATCGCATACAAAAATTCCACTGAGTGGTGATTTTGAGTAGGTGGTACTCGTAGGGTGTCAACTTTCATGCAGAAGACTCCCGCCAGCATCAAAAGACAAACGAAAACAGTGTAATCACAATAGCGTAAGAATAATGTCTGAAATAAAATTAAGCCAAACGTTAAATCACAGCACGTGAACATTAAATAAGGACCGCTAACGTAGTTCCCCTAATTCCGTGTTGGCTTGTGCTTCAGCGGGGGGACCAACAATTCATTGCCTGCTTTCTTGTGATCGTAATTTAAGTAACGAAGAAATAAACACCAAAATTCGAAGTATATTGAAGAATGGTGAGGTGTTCATGGAAAAACATAAAATTATTGGTACATGCCTTGCGTTACACTAAAAAAAAAAAACTTTAAATTTTACTCACTAAACTACGTGTATATACGTATCGCATTACTCAGCAGTATACTGCGAATATCCTTCAATTTTATCTATTCCAGTGTATGTATAATATACTCATACCTTAAACCACTGTTTTTCTTGAATATTTTCAGTGGTTATCCTATCCCACAATCAGCAAGTGGAAAAACTTCAGTGATTATTACTGACGAAATTACGTGACTGTTTTAGAAACTGTCGATAATGCGTCTCAGTGGATTTTTTTTTTTTTTTGTTTTCTGTAATATCTTTGTTGTTGAGTTGAAAGTTGATGAAGTAGACATGCATTATTTAATGCAGTGATTTTGAATTTGCAAGAAAGAAATAACATAAAATAAATACCATTTGTAATGTGGCCACTTTGAAATCAGAGCAACAACAAACAAATCACTGGCAATTAGGATAATAAAAATTAGTTATGTATTATAGAACATTGTTGGTAAGGCAAAAAAGCACTTTCACTCAAAACTTAATATAAAGGTAGGCTGAATATTTTCTTAATGTTCAAATCCGGGGAATACATTTTTTTTTTTTTTTTTTTTCCTTTAAAAATCCCTATTTTCTTTTGAATGCAATTAATTGGATGTTAAATGCAACTTTTATTTCTTTTTCTACAATAGAACTCCTATCATTATATATGACCGTCCAGTGGAAAGAATACCTAATTTTCACAAAACAAAAAATCGTTTTTTTTTAGATTTTCTAAATTTTGAATAAAATGACACTTCGATCACTGGAAAAATCCAAAAATTGACTGAGTTATGGCATTTTGAAATAGTAAAATATTTGTAGATATCGAGGTTCAAAGTTTGTCAATTATCAATTTTTACACGGTAAGACCGCTTTAATTGGTATTTGTAATTCGATAATCGACCTCAAATGAGTTGTCAAATGTTCAGAACATGTCTGAGCACTAAAAACCGGTAAAATTGACCCAATCTCTTATTTTTCTAATCATGCTTCATTAGGAGGATTACGAGCTGTAGCTCAAACTATTTCCTATGAAGTAAGATTAGCTTTAATTTTATTATCTTTAATTTTTTTAATTGGTGATTATAATATTTGAGTGTTTTATTTATTCCAAAAAAATTTATGATTTTTTGTAATTTTGCTGTACCTGCTGCGTAATTTTGTGAGTGAAGATAAGGTATCTTTTCCACTGGACGGTCACATATCGTCGGGTTAAAACTACAACTAGACATCTACATTTTTCATGTTTTGAGAAAAAAGCCTTTTTAGTTTTTTGAAATTCGTTCTTTGTATGGGATTTTACAGTTTTGTACTTTTTATTCTTTATGTAAAATTTGATGAGGACTATATTTCAAAAAACCGACTAGACTGTGGCATAGATCCGTTCTTTCTTCATGGTTTTGTATACTTAACTCAAAACATCAGTACATGTAGATGTCTAGTTGTAGTTTTAACCCGACGATATATAAAAGGTAACTTATAAGTTCAGTGGGCTATATTCGATTTTGGGTCTGAAATGAAATGAAATGAAATGAAATGAAATGAAATGAAATGAAATGAAATGAAATGAAATGAAATGAAATGAAATGAAATGAAATGAAATGAAATGAAATGAAATGAAATGAAATGAAATGAAATGAAATGAAATGAAATGAAATGAAATGAAATGAAATGAAATGAAATGAAATGAAATGAAATGAAATGAAATGAAATGAAATGAAATGAAATGAAATGAAATGAAATGAAATGAAATGAAATGAAATGAAATGAAATGAAATGAAATGAAATGAAATGAAATGAAATGAAATGAAATGAAATGAAATGAAATGAAATGAAATGAAATGAAATGAAATGAAATGAAATGAAATGAAATGAAATGAAATGAAATGAAATGAAATGAAATGTATGGAATCGATAGTGGTCACAAAACAAAAGGCATTTTTTCAAAATAGCAGGCAGTTTTTAAAAAAATTGTTTTGCGTTATGCATATCGGTCATTTACTACAAGAACGGCACAAGTCAAAAACAGAACCTCAAAAATTGCTGATCTCATAATGTTTACGACGGGCATATTAAGGGGTAGGGTACAATCAACTGGTCTGTGAGACAAAAAAAAAAAACTGGCTGGACATTAGCAACCATCCAACATGAAGGAAACATTAGGGCGAGCCAGTGTTGAGGCACACTTTCACAACATATGGGCTGATATGCCATCTGGCCAGAATGCTTTATTAATACTGAGGTTTGCGAGGACCGCCTAAGTTCAAAACAAGATCCTAGGCATAGACGATTAGCTTTATCAACGGGAAGAAGTCGATGAATTTTTACTACCTTTGGATAATAAAAGATTATCTTGCGCATATCGAGCCCGTGACGTTACTTTTCGCGCTGAATCGCTGAAAAAATTTGTTGCTTCTTTTATGATTTCAAGTGGCGATATATAAGTTTAATGTCTGTCTGAGAGGAATGTTTATTGAAATTAAAATAAGTTTTTGTTAAAAAATTGATTAGCCTTCCCCATAACATTTGTACGAAAATTTTGAAACTGCGGGTGCATATTTCACACCCTTATATATAGCAAATCATATATGTAAAACAAAAGGATCCGTTTAATTTTGCACATCCACAAGTTGTTGCTGACAGTGAATTTTCAGCAAGTAGGAGGAGAGAGGGCGGGCAAGAGGAAAGTGTTAAACGAATTTGAATTTTGAAAATAAAAATAGCAATGTAAACGAAAATTATTTCACTGACTGCACAGAGAAGCCAAAAGATTTTAGAAAGAATATTCAAAAGGTTCTCTCCATCTGTCCGTCTTCGACTGACTGACTGTCTGTCTGTTGGGCTCATACTCTCTGTTTGCTGTCGTGTCTGCCACACTGTGTGTGACTTTGCGGTGTGTTAATACATAATTTTTTTTTATTTCATTTCATTTCACTTTTTTTTTGTATCCTCGTCGAAGGGCGGAAAGCTGTCATAAGCAGATAAGCTACCGCAATACGCTTTCGCTGGGTTTTATTTACATTGATTTACGAGATTCAGTTTTGCATATGCTAATCATAACAAAACACAACGACCTCTATCTATAGAAAATGCCTCAGTTTAAATGCTTGAAGACTACAACACAAATGCTTATATGAAAGGACTAAGCCAATTTTAAAGGATTTTGAATTGCTTTAAAGAATGTCGTGTTATTTGGAATTTTCTTATCATTTGGATATACTTATGTTTCACGGTTGTCCAATCAAAAAAGTTAAAATTCATTTGTATTTTTTTTAAAAGTCAAAAAAAATCCAAGCCATGAAATTGTAGCCGATACATCGCCAAAATACATTATCCATAAAAAAAAACTGAAAAAATAAATATACTATGAACAAAAATAAAAATATGAAGAAATTTTTGATATCTTTTTGAATTGCTCTATCTTGAATGGTTTTTGAGATATCCTAACCTAAATTAACAAAAAAGGCCGTTAATGTTATTTTTTGAAGCTATGTACTAGAAAATAGAACGCTCATCCTTAAAATTCGATAAAGTTATTGGAAGCTCTAAAAATTTTCTTTTAAACATAATTCAAATTATATCGATATCTTATTTTTTTTCTCGGAGTTAATTCGTAAAATTTTGGCATGATCGGCTCGAAAAAAAGAAGAACAAAAACACAATCGGGCACTGTTATAGCAATACAAAAGTTTTATACTTGAGTGAAAATTTTGTGGCTTAAATCTTATACATAAAAAAGAGTATTAACCTGCCAAAAATACACAAACAAAAGACATAAGTATGCCAGGTTCTGACTCAGAACAAACGTGTTGTTTTAAAATAAAAATTTTTAAAATAGGTTCATTATATTTTACGAAAAAGCGTTACATATGATTTTCTAAAATGCAATTTGAAATATATAAAGATAGTTTTTGAAAGAACATAATGTCATGTTAGATGTAGAGATGTCGTTGATCAGTCTTGATAAATTATTTATTTACAATCAGTTAGAAAGAAAGTGTAATGTACACTTCTGGAAATTGGGTTATTAAGTTATTTATTATGAAAATTACATAATTTTTTTAATTGAAAATTGCGTTTCAATTGTCATTTATTTATTTACCCTATTTTTGACTATATTATAAAAATTGTTTTGATTATAATTTTCTTCTAATTCTAATTCTTTTAGTTTGCTAACTTACAAAAGCAAGCTAACGACAAAAATGAAGTTGCAAATTACCAAAATTTCTTAACCATTTTAAATTTAAGTTAACTCACACATACACACATTTAAATAATTTGGTGTGTTGTGTTTCAATATAATTTTCATTCCAATGATTTAAAAGATCCAATACTTGCACAATATTTTTAAAGAGACCAATACGTAAACTGTTCAACTTTTTTTTTTTCTTTGTATGCGTGAAGCTATTTTTGCAACCTATTTTTAGGCGTATGCCCTTATTTTTTTCTATTAGTTTTGAGTCAGGATTCGAATTACATTTAAAATAATGCTTCAAATGTAATTAAACTTAATTTACTCTTACCTTAAATTTATAAGAATGTTTTATACTAGTATCCTATAAGGGAATAAAAATTCTAAGCTGGTTTAATAACCTTTTTTGTTCAAAATTGAGTATAAACTCGTTTCTAAAATTTTTATTATGGAATTTTTGTGAAATAAAATTTGTAATAATGGAATACTAAATTAATTAAAGATTCCTTTGGGGATATGATGGGATAGGGTGAATTTATTTGGGATCTTATAAAATTTGCGTATAAGATCATGGAGGGGTGGGCTTCGACGCAGTATCTTGGTTAACATCGTCAAGATACCTACAAATTCCTCAATTCAATCGATACTTTCAATTTTTTTGTTATTTTCATTAGACTATACAAGGGTAATTTTAGTATGGTCTTTCTTGGTCCATTTAATTGTATTCATAGGGAGTCTACAATAATTTTTTTTGTGTAACATTGCGAGTGCGTGGGTAGGTCACGAACCCCCCCAGCCGACTGCTTGCTAGCCCAGTCAATGGCTCCCGCCCGACCTCACCACCACCAACGATCGCGCATCTCCTTTTGAGGTTGTGTTTCAAAATCGTTATGCAATTTGCATCTATATATATTTTATCAAATTAAAAAATTTTTTTGTTTTTCCCCAGTATTGCAAGGAAGATCTTTCTTTAACTATAGAGGACCAATTCAAAGCGTATAAAAACTAAACTTTATCTGATTTTTTATCATAACCAATATTCTTTTGGGCAAATAATCCTCTTTATTTTCTCCATTCGAGCAAGCCACAACAAACATTTCAAAGTAATGTCCAAACAAAAAAAAAAATCCTTGTGGTCATTCGTCGAAATAAAAACTTTATCACAGTTGTTTTCTCATCTTTTTCTGCAAACTCTAAGCATTTTACTTCTGAATTTTCTTGCTTGCAACACTTCAACTGTCAAATCAAGAAGACAACACTTTTACTTTGAACAGTTGAACACCAGTTTTGGTTAAAACACAAAATGAATTTTTGTAGAAAGAAAAGTCTGTTTTATCTCAAATCGGGCAAAATGTAACACGAAAGTGTTGAATAGAAATTCGAAAACATAGAAAAGTGATAATAACAATAGACGTAGCTAGTACAATAAGTTAAAGATTTAAAACATCTTTTAATTTGATGCGAAAAAGACAGAAATTATTTAACAACTTTGTTGTGAAAAACATAAGTCTCTTGTAATGCAATTTTAACTTAAATGCGAAGAATTGCTTGCCAATACTTTAAATTATAGTTAAGTTAAAACCAACTTTGGAGTAGAAACTCTTTTACTTACAATAGTTTTTATGCTTATTGTGCACCTTTAGAAGAGCACATAGATTAAGTTACATTGAATAGGGGCTAGGAACTAGTCGAGAAATCACCGTGGCATATATTCAGATTGTTGAAAAAGTAACTCCTAATGAAATTGGAGCAGCTTAAAAAGTAATTTTTCGAGTATATTACCTCAAAAATTCACCTAAAGTTCTAAACTGATGGGCAAAAAGCGGCTTTGAAAATAACATCCTAATAAAAAACAACAATTATGACCCCATTTTTGTAGACCTGTGTTATATTTTAATCGATTTATATTTAAGCTAACCTGTGCAATTTTATTCTAAAAAGTTGTTATAACTTCACAAAACCTTAATTGCACTGGTAATTAAAGTATCTACCATTATATTTCTAGATTTGCCAAAACACAGTATCAAGTAAAGTTGAACGTCATATGGTGCTGGGGGGTTCTGATCTGCTGTTGAATCATCAACCCGCGAATCCGATTCGCTCCACTTGCTGCAACATCCGGAGTCCATTTTAAAAAAATTTTGTGGACAGAATAATAACAACAACAGAAAATGGCCAGGCAGGCATATGTCAACACAAATGGAACGAACAAAAGAACAAACGATGAGGCACAAATGAAAATAAGAAGGAAAAATCTTTTGGAAATGCGAATAAAATCCCGCTGGGCATTAATGTAGATATGTACTCAACTGCTTTGTAGTTTATTGTTGTTGTAATTGCAGTTATAGCAGTTCATGGTGTTGTTGTGTTTCAAAAATTCAGTTTGTTTTGAGTTTTGCGCTGACAACGACGACAACAAAACGCAAAGAGTTTGTCTCACACTTTATGATGACAATTGCAAAAAAAAAAGGAAAAATTACAAAACAAAAACAAAAAAATAAAACTTAAAAAGCAAAAGTAAAATTGAAAAAAAAAGTCACAAAAAAAAAATGTTGCAACTTTTCTTTGAACCGTACTGAAAAACCCCTGCGAACATGTGTTTAATTGCTACTGCAGGACGCAAAAACCAAACTAAAAAACAACATCAGTTGAAACAAAGATACTTTAGTTGACTGTTTCAGGGTTGCATAAAGCAAATTTTTAAATGAATGGGATTTTAATACAACACTGCCATTACCCCGTATTCACCAATACTTATGAATGTGGGCATATCCGAAAATAATCTTCCCTTATTGACCCATTTTTTTTCAGAATTTATTTTTTATTTCTTTTTATTTTCATATTTTGTAACCAAATCTGGTAGAATATGTTTCTAGACGTGTCAAGTGAATTTCACAATAGACGAAAAAGAAAATTTTGACATCAGAATCTTAATCGCTCATCGTTTTAGCTGAAAATTCGGGAAAATCGAGATTTCCGATAACATACGGGAGAGCAAACATTTTAGAAGTAGTAGATATGTTACGGGGAACCTTTCGGAATATTCTCAAGTAAAATTTAGGCATACGGTGAGGGAAATGGTAAAAATGTCTAAATCGCTCATTACGTCCACACAACAAGTCCTAAAATTCTGAAAATATTCAAGTAAATTTTTTTAAGAAAAATAAATCGACTTTGTTCATAAAGTTTTTTAATTTAAGCCCCCCATGCTAAGTTAAAAACGAAAACATTAAATTTTCAAGTAAAACGACTTCCCCACGATCTACTCATGCCGAAATTTTCTTGTTCAACTACTGTGAATTTAATTTTACGTGCCTAGGAATATATTGCACCACATTTGGTAACAGAATATGAAAAAAAAAATAAATTCTGACAACCTGGTCAAATAAGGCGTGAGGCGTGGCACAGCCTATTGTATCAGTGGATGTTATTTCTTCCGATGCTCTGTACCAAATTTCAACCATCTGCTTAAAATAATTTCAGAGATATGATGATTTTTGTTATATAGACTAGGGGCTGAATAGCCGCTTCAGTGACGTAAAATCATGTATTTAGTAATGCGAAGAACATGTGAAACGCATGATTTTTCTTCACAAGTTGTACGTTCACGGATGTGTCGATTCGACCCCACGTTTTTTATGCAAAGTAACACACTAGAGCCCAAAAAATTTTTTTTTCTTAAATTCGGTCAACAAGATAATGCATTTTCAGGGTCGAATTTCAGTTACCAAATGGTCTTCACTAACTTAACTAACGGAGTATGTATTTAGTTTTCCGTTAACTTGTGGATTCAAAAATGGTATTCTTGAAAAATGTAGCTTATCGCATTAACGAAATATTGTAATTTTAAGAACGTTTTTTGAGCTTTTTATTAAAAATTATTTAAATTAGCAAGAAATATAATCAAGAAATCATTCAAATCCGCCCACAGTATTGGTAATCTCATATGGTTTCCGAGAAATCATAATTTGTAAGGTTATATGACAGAACAACGAAATCCTAAGCCACGAAACCTGATAATGCAGCTTCGAAACATAGTTTAAATTATATAGATATGTTTTTTTTTTTCTTCGAATAATTCTAATCTAAAAAGTTGAAAAAAATCAAAAAAACTCGTTTTTTTTTTTTGCTATTTCTGTTGACGATATTTCGAAGACGAAAAAAGATATCAATATAAATAGAACTGAGTTTTGAAGTTAAAATTAGGGACTTCCAGCTGCATTATCAGGTTTTGTGCCTAAAGATTTGATTCTGCATTCGAAATCAGTGGCCTCAAAAACTCCCTTAGGGAAAAATATCGACCGTTTTAGATCCACCCTTTTGTTTTCAAAAAAATGTATCCCGAATTTGGAGTCAGTAATTTCAATTTTTTTGTGACTATTATTTTTTGAGAAAATTACACGCTTCAACAAAAATTTATTTTTTTTTTTTGGATGGGTTCTAACCTAGCACTTTCGATTGCCACTGATGAGTAGAAAAAAACTGCCAAAGGATTTTTCGGAGTTCGGTCGTTAAGCAGCGCTATAACGGTTCAAAGTTTGAAAAATGAAGTACTATGGAAAAATCGTACTTTTAGATTAAAAATTCAAATTTTTTACATAAAATCTTCATTTCTCGTTTATGATGTCTTCTGGACATAACTTAAGCATACTCTAAACAAAGTGTACTCGTAAGACTTCCCATACATAAATAATGGACACAAACATAATCTCATTAGAAAGAAAAAATCAAATTTTTCTGTAATTTCTGTAATTTTCTCCAAAACGGTGCAAGATATGCTTCTAACATCTTCGAAGAAAATAACCATTGGAGTATGTTTAAGTTATGTTTAGAATGCATCATAAACGAGAAATGAAGATTTCATTTAAAAATCAAATTTTTTACTTAAAAGTACGGTTTTTCTATAGTACTTAGGTACTTGAATTTTAGAACTTCGAATCGCTTAAGCGCTGCTTTACGACCGAACTTCGAAAAACCCTTAAACTGTTTTTTTCTACTCATCAATGGCAATCGAAAATGCTCTACTAGAACCTATCCCAAATTTTGCATTGATCGTGGGAAGGAAAAAATGCAAAATTGACTGTATTTTTTAAATTTTTCACAGTTTTCTGTAAATTTCTCCAAAACGATACAAGATATGCTTTTAGTATTTGGGAAGAAAATAATCATTAGAGTATGTTTAAGTTATGTCCAGAAGACATTATAAACGAGAAATGAAGATTTTATGTAAGAAATTTGAATTTTTAATCTAAAAGTACGATTTTTCCATAGTAGTTGATTTTTCGAACTTTGAACCGTTATAGCGCCGCTTAGCGACCGAACTTCGAAAAATCCTTTGGCAGTTTTTTTCTACTCATCAATGGTAATCGAAGTGCTAGGTTAGAACCCATCCCAAATTTTGTGTTGAAGCGTGTTATCAACCATTTTGGATCCGCTATTTTGTTTTAAAAAAGGTGATCGCAATTTTGCTATCAGCGACCTTCAAAACCTCGCTAGCCACAATTTTATTGTCATGTAATCATTTTCTGAAAAAGTTGTATTTAGTTTGGATCCACCCTTTTAATTTTTTAAAAATTGTTTCCAGATTTGAAATCAACGACTCCGAAAACATGACAGTTGATATGTTTTTTACTTAAAATATCCAGGTAAAACTTATGACCAAGAATCGCATTCTAGACCACTTACTGATATTTTTCCATAAAAAACATAAAACTACTTAGTTTATCGTGCACGGTAAGCACCAAGCCTTTAACTTTCTCGAACATTTCCACGATATACTTCCCAGTGTGCCAGGCGGTTCAAATCTTCGCTTTTTTACCCGTTACGGATCCGTTACTGATCCGTTTGCGGGAGGAATTCCAAAAAAAAAAACGATTCGCTTTTTTTTTGGGAATCTCTCCCGCCAACGGATCAGTAACGGATCCGTAACGGGTAAAAAAGCGGAGATATGAACCGTCTGGCACACTGGGTTATTTCAAAAAATATATTAAAAATGCAACGTTAGCAGTATTTTTCACGACAATTCAACCAAAATTCAAATAAATACTGCGAATTGTTAGCGGAAACTCTGAGAAAAAACTGAGCAAATTTGGACAAGAAGGCGTGTCATATCCAATATAAGCAAAAGCTTCAAAACGCCATACTGAAAGCGATTTTTGAGATAATCGTACCAAATTTGACTCAGACACTTAGAATTACAAATGCAAGCTCTCAACAAAAATCGGGTGAAATCGGACAAGGGAGCAAAAGTTTCAAAATTCTATACTGAAAGAGTTTTTTGAGATAGTCCAACTTAATTTCACTCAAATACTAAAGACTATAAATGCACGCTCTCCGCTAAAACTAGACGAACTTGGACAAGAGGGCGTATCACCTCCCATATAAGCAAAATTTTCAAAATACTGCAGTGTAGGGTATTTATTTTTTCGTCAGTCCAAAAGTTGTAATCTTACTAGTTACAGGTTCGTTTGCACCACGTATTTATTATTGAATTTATTAAAACAGATTTTGTATTTAAAATTTCCTAAGCATCCCTGATAGGTACCATACTGGTAAGTTAGTAAATGTGCAATTGCTTTTTTTAACTGTTGACCTCTGTCATCTGTAGCCGCAGGCAACAAAAGCATAGCCGTTGGACAACTCGGCAAAAAGTTGAAAATAAAAATGCACCCTAACGTGAAAAAAAAGCTAAAACAAAAAGACTCTAATACAGAAATATGCACACAACCGGAATACACATATACACGAATCGTTCGTGCGTGTGAGCGCGCTTTGTAGAAATTTTCCATTTCTGGACAACACTTTCCGGAAACCATTACATAAAAGCGTTGAGCAACAGCGACAGGATGTGCGCCGCTTTGTTGACCCAATGTGTTGCGCGACGTACGTATATATACAGGGGAAAAACTGAAATTCAATGATGTAATTTGATAAAAAAAAAAAATCTTTTGCAAAATTTACACTATAAGCTTCAACTTCATGTCAAATTTTAGTTATCTGACCACGGGGTACTCTGGACGAGTAATTTTATTGTAATTTCAAACATAATTTTCATTACTATATCATTTCGATGGGCGTATTGTAAAGACAAAATGAGAGGTTGATTTAAGAACACTTAACTACACAGCAAAAAGATTGAGGATAAAGTATAAACTTTGCTGGGTGTAAAATTCAAACCGAATTGGAATGAATACAAATCCAAAGTAGATACTTTATCCTCAAACTTTTTGCTGTGTAATACATGAGCCGTTCAAAATGACAGTGGTGCAATTCCAAAACGAGGCAAAAGTTATGTCATATAAATTATAAGCCATAATGATCGGTTATTTGGTCGATATCAACTTAACCTTAACAATTTCATATTATCAAGTAAATTTTTCGTGAAAACAGAAATGAATTTTATTCATCCCTAACAAAATGTCAGCCAATTAATGTTATGACATTACTTTTGGAGTTGCACCATTGTCATTTTAAACGGCTCACATCTCAAAATTTAAAAGCTTACTTTTATATGAGTAACTTTATACAAACTATCAGTGTCGATTATTTTCTGCAATATCGCAAGTTTCTTTTTTATGAAAAATTCAAGAAATTAATTTTTTGCAAAACAATTCTTTTTTCAAGTGCTTTTGACCAGTGAATTATGATCGAAAAATCTGCGTTTTGCGTCACATAAAAAATATACTTGTAAAAGGTGTCCCAATGAGAGTGCATTTTTTGATTTAATAATAAAATGTGTACTTTTTGAGATAGTTGTCATATTTTTATTGCATTCTAAAGTAAACATGTTCCGATTCAATATGAAGTAAAATATTTGGCAAATGGCCACCTCAGCTCTGATGAAAAGCCATTGCTCTTTTCATGACTTTCGATGACTTTTTCACAAAAATGTGGCTTTATCTCACCGATGATGCGTTGTATCTCGGCCTTGAGCTCAAAAATTATTTCTGATTTTTTCACATAAATCCGATATTTCACAAAACCCTACAGAAAGAAAGCAGATGGCGTTAAATCTCATGATCTTGGTGGCCAGTTGACATCAGAATTTCGTGAGATGAATAGGTCTGGAAATCGTTGCTGCAATAAATTGATTGTTTCATGTGCGATGTGGCAGGTGGTGCCGTCCTGCTGAAACCACATATCGTCTAGATTGATGCTTCTTAGTTGGGGCCACAAGAACTCCGTTATCATGTTCCTGTAACGAAAGCCGTTCACAGTCTCTGCAATTCCAGCGTCATTTTTAAAAAGTAAGGCCCAATCACAACGCCTGACCAAAATCCGCACCAGAGAGTTGCTCGTTGAGGATGCATTTGTTTCTCATAGATCGCATTAGGATTTTCTAAGCCCCAAATTTGACAATTTTGTTTACTCAAGAAGCCATTTAGATGGAAATGCGCTTCATTGGTTAAGACGACTTTTTTTCGAAAAATCTAAATGCAGATTTCAATTTGCTCCATTACTGAGCGAATTGCAGGCACTTTGCATAGTCTGCTGGTTTTAGCTCTTCAGTAAGCTGAATCTTGTTTGGGCGAAGGTGGGGGTCTTTTGTTAAAATTCGCTGCGTAGTTCTTCGTGAAATTTGAAGTTGTTGATAACGATGGCGAATTGATGGATTACAGCAGCGATGTTTTCAAGAGAACGACCCAGTTTTTTAAAATTTTAGCGAATTTTTACTCATTTTCGTAATGGGTTTTTACAATGATAACGCATTGTTCTTTTGTGTAGCGCTCCATTTTTAATAATCGCAACGTTCATAGGTGACAGCTGTCAAATTTCAGGGTAGCCATTTGCACAAAAACAAAATTATATAAAATTTAATTAGTAAACTCTTATTGGGACACCATTTATTTGAATATTTCTAATATCATTATGAAGTATTGATATTCTTAAGACTGAAATTTTTAAAAATTGAATGATTAGTTTTGTGGGGTTTGAGTGCGAAAACAATACAGGGGTAGGGTGGGAATTTCGTCTTTATGGGTTCGAAAAAAGGGGTAAGAATGGACAAAAAAACTGTGCCCGTTTTATAATCATTTCCTAAAATTTCGCTTACTTTAGCGTGATTCAGTAATAAAATCTAAAGCAATTTAAACCAAAAGAACATTTTATATCATATAAAAGAAAAAAAAAATAAACCAAAAGCAAAATGAGTTCATTTAACAAATGCCAATACAAATGTACTACACTTAAAATTTCTTCTATTTTCAAATTGTCTGCTTACTTTTCACTTCATCTTGGTATTTTCGTATTCTTTTTTCCCAACTTTTATTTTTAATTTTTTGTTTGTCGCTTTCCTTTTTGATGATGCTTCACGTCTGTTCTATGACTTTTTGTTTAATGTCGAACATTATTTTGGCGGAAGACAATGTATTGATTTATAAACTATTCGAAAAGATCATATTTTACTCGCATACAAAAAGTGGATAAACATCACATCGTTATATGCAAATGTAATTTTTTTAAAAAACACTATTTTTTCAAGACCCAATTTCCACAGTAAAGTTTTCTTTTCATCAAATTCAAATTCATTGAAGAAGAAGAAGAAACCAATCAGATTCTCTTGGTTATTTGAAACCACCATTTTGACTCTGATCCTTATAAAGAGTACTGACTTATGTCATATAGAACCAGTACTCTAATGGGCATAAGAAATACTGACATTTGCTAGGACAATCTTCTAGTGAATATAACGTTTCTTTTCCAAATGTTTATTTAAGTCACCGCTCTGAAAAAATTATCCAGTCTGAATAAGACAGAAAACAAAATAGAGTTCCAAGTTTATTTTAATATATAAAATGAAAATAAAACATTTGTAGAGTAGAACGGGGCAATGTCGTGCACTCAACTTTGACATGCTCGTAAAGCCGTACATCTCAAGCGAATGCGACGAGTAAGCATCCGATCGAAAGATAATTTCGTTGGTTACATCCATGTGAAACAACATTTGTGTAGCGAGAAATTGTGTTTGTGTAAGTGAAGAAAAAAAAAATGTGCACGACACTACCCCCCTTAAAATTTGTGGGGTAATGTCGTGCATTGTTTTCCGAGTATAGTAAAAGTACCAAAATGTGTGAGAAATGATAGGTAGTGGTTCTATTAGAGGAGATTTAGCATTATCATGTATTTATTCATTATTATACAAGTGTGAAGTACATAATATGTTGTGTAGAGTAGAACGGGGCAATGTCGTGCACTCAACTTTGACATGCTCGTAAAGCCGTACATCTCAAGCGAATGCAACGAGTAAGCATCCGATCGAAAGATAATTTCATTGGTTACATCCATGTGTAACAACATTTGTGTAGCGAGAAATTGTGTTTGTGTAAGTGAATGTGCACGACATTACCCCAATGGCCGTTTTAAAGGTCAACTTCGATAATTCGGTGAAGCCCAATATTTTTTCGGAAACCAAATACTTCTTTCCTTTGACAGGATATTTCGTTTCAGAAAACACTTATCTGGTATATTTTCCAGCAACGACAATTATTTTTCTGACCCGATGAAAAAACACTTTTATCGTCCCGAAAGCGTGCGTTTTGAAAAAAAAAAAGGTTACTCTGTAGAGACGAACTGGTGAAAATTGCTAGTATTATATGCATAAGCTCAGTAGGTCAGCAGGTCCCTACCTTACAAACAGTTGGTAAATCATTCAATTCTTTGGGCTAAAACAGCCAATGCACGACATTACCCCCTGCACGACATTACCCCGTTCTACTCTACTTTATTCATTTCTTGGATAAAATTTGAATAATTTTTGACAAAATATTAATCTTCACGTGTAATTTTGATAATTGTGGAATTTATATTAACGTTTGAATGTTGAGCACTCAATTTGTTCTTCTTATTATCCAAAAGGCAACTTTTCGTTCATTTTCGCGCATATCCTTTGTTAGAATGTAATTGAAAGGTTTTTTTACTTTATATTGCTTATTTACTCTCTTGCAACTCCTTCCTGTGTCCTATTTTATTGATATTTTATTTTCTTTTGTTATTGCCGCTCATCAATATTTGGTCCTTTATATCGTTTTGTCTGCATTTTGGTTAGGATTTTTTCTTTTATACGGTTTTCGTGTAATTCCCTTCTGCTTAATGAACAAACAATCAAAATTAAGCAATCGAAATAACTTAATTTCAAATTGTTTCTGTTGTCGAATAAAAGTTTTTTGAGGTTGTAAATTTGGTAAAATTTTTTGAATTTTATTTTATTACCATAGCAAGTTGTTTGTTGATTCTTGATGAGTTAAGTTGTGATCATTTGGTGGTAATGGGCATTTGAAAGTAAAATGTTTGTTGTTAAATAAAAAATAAATTACTGGGAAAAAAAAAAGCAGTCGATTAACTGAATGGTACTTTGGAGCTTTTGTGAAAAAAGACAAGAGTGAAATGTATTATTGCCTTGACGTGCGGATAGAACTCTAAGAATTCGGCAAAAACCAACGTAACAGCATGGCAGCGTCCCTCAATGGACGGCTAAAAGAGTTCTTAAAATAAAAATTTTTCTTTAAGACTTAATGCGGTTTTCTTTTTGCGATAAAATCGCCACTTATCGATTGATTTACTAGCCCTTTCTTTGAAACTACTGCACCAATTTGAATAACATTTTTGCCATTTGATTTAAATGACAGTAAATAACATGGAAGACATAATTGAGCTAAATTGGCGCAGTAACTTCGGAGATATGGCTAATAGACACTATCGGTAGCCATCGATTTTATCGCAAATGGAAAACCGTAATAGGGGCCTTAGATGATAACTTTATTGCATACGATTTTTTTTTCTTTATTTGGATATGTGTTATTTAAGCTTAAATAATCTTATAGGAAAAACGTCGTTATGGAGTTGTTAGAAATTAAATGGTAATGTTCATGTCCTTTGACATGTTTCTTTTTATATTTTTTTCCGGCGCATGAAATTCTAAAATTATTTTATCGAACTATAGGTAAGAATAAAGTACAACAGAAATAAATAAAATGTTAAAAGAATGTAAAATAAAATTTCAAATGGATGGCCAAAATCAATGGTGTTTTGGTTATAAACTCGAATCCCCTGTTAATTGATTCCCGCTTAATTTCTTTCCCCGGTTAATTAATAGGAAGAACAAGAATTTCAAATGAAATATACATGCAAAATACCCCATTTAAAAGATCAACGATATTAAAAGTAACAAAAAATATAGTGATAGAAAAATCTTAACAGTTGTCAATACAGCTCAATAAAGATTTCAATCCTACTCCGGCTATGGTGATGGAAAAAGAGATACCCTCGTTGTTTGTAAAGTCTACGGAGAAAAACCCTCAGCAAAGACAGATGCAAATGATTTCAAAAACATAGTTTTTCCCGGATTATTAAAGAGTTTTGATCAATCTGATATTTCTAACGCCGACTGCATACAGAAAAGGGATGGCCTTAAAGGTTTTAAAGCATCAAAAGTATGTCTAAGGCCTATTTTTATTTCTAACGCCACTGGAGATTATGAAAACAAATTTAAAATTTTACGGTTGCGAAAATCAGTTTTTGGTAAATACCTCACAAATGGTTTCTTCTATGGAAAAATTTTCTATTTTGTACTAAATAGCTAAATAGTTTTAGTACTTAAACAGTTCAAAAAGTACCAAAATTATTTTATACATTTATGGTCAAATTTTGACCAGTGAGCGATTCTAGTACATATAAATATACAATGACAAACGGTTCAGTCTGTCCCTACTTAACTGCCCGTTTTAAGTGGGCGATTCTTCGCCTCCAAAATGAAAATAGGTTTTCAAAGATAATCACCTGCATCTAAATCTTTTTGTGTTTTATCGCAAGATATAAAAACTTTTTGTTTTATAGTGAGCAGTGCCATGCTAAAGAGAAAGTACTATTGAGAGTTTGCATATGTTAACTGTTGCATGGCTTCTTTAAAAACAAATTAAAATTGTCGGATCTTAGCCAAAAATTTTAATGCGATTGCTGTGAGAATTTTTATGATAAATATGTTTTGTACATTCCATGGTGTGTATAAAAACCTTACATCAATGGCCGAAGAATGAAATAAAATGTGAGAAAAATATTTCAATTACATTCACAAAAATTTATTTGTTGGAATTACATACCGTACGTACTTAGTTAGAGATGCGAAAGCCACTAGTAGTATATTGGTTGACATTCAAATAACACTAACACTTAAACATCTACATATCCCTTATGCTCACGTGTGCAGCATAGAGAACCTATATCATGGCTTAAATGACACCGACATGACCCAACAGACACATAAACAAATCTCCAGACGCTTGAAAATAGATGTCCATGCTGTCGTTGCTTGAGATCGTGTTGTCGTATTTTTTTTTTTTTTTTCTTTTTTCCTTCTCTCTTTTTATTATTGATTCACTGATACCCAATAGAGGCGAATTGAATTGCATGAAATGGAATTGAAAGCTGTAAAGTTTATTCACTGTGTATGCGAGTGAGTGTTTTAAATCAAACCAACGATTTTATCCACATGTACTCAAACCCAAACTTTGTTGTCCACCCATAGCAACGGCAAGAGAAGAGCTCCTATTAAAATGTCGTCTTACTTGTGTCATTCGAATGATTTTCCCAATTCAATTTTCTTAAGTGTTGCTGTTGCCAATGTTCCATACTCCTCTTGGTTGGTAATACCTTCTTACCGAACAGTGTGTGTGCACTTTGTCTCAGACGACAGTAACTATTAAAGGTATCTTCTGCCAGTTTTATTGCTTCATTCGTGTAAAGAGTTTTCCTCAATTTTTTTTGTTTTACAAATCCTGTTGCATATGCGATTGATTTACAAGTTCAAACTTTCTCACAAAATGAAACCATAAAAATTTAATCGATGTAAGACATGTGTTTAAACTCTTGTGCACAAGTTTTTGAAATGTTCTATGTGGGAAATTGTCATCTGAACGAATGTACTCCAGTGCACCTAATTGATTAGTGTCATTATAATAAGATGCAAACTTATGGTAAGTGGTGCTCTTAAAAATATCACTAAACGACATAATAGAAATGTGTAAATATTTGTTTTCGTTCTTGATAAAAATGCTTATTTTTATATACTTAGGTATGTATGTATCCCTAGCACATTTTACAATAATATTCAAAGTACTGGGAAGAAGCTAAAAACTAATTACTTAAGAACATATTCCACGCTAGAAATGATTTCAGCTCCGGATCCAAATCGGGTCAGGAACGAGTCAAGTTTTTCAATCCGACATTGACGTAAAAATGTCACAGACCGTTAAATAACTTTTTGTCGAATTTCAATGAATCATGGTAGTTAAGTGGATAATCGTACAATTCGCACAAAATTTCAAAAATTTTTTGTAGCCCTGATTGGCCCTTATATAAAGGTAAGGTAAATCTGTCATTTATCTGTTGAAATTAAGATTACGACCAAACGGATAATGCTAGGTGCATGAAATTTGTTACAGATAACAACAATGTTACTATGCTGTCTGAAATTAAAAATGGTGATCGGCTAGTCTTC
Organism: Calliopum simillimum; assembly: GCA_951812925.1. Taxonomy (NCBI): domain Eukaryota; kingdom Metazoa; phylum Arthropoda; class Insecta; order Diptera; family Lauxaniidae; genus Calliopum; species Calliopum simillimum. The sequence goes on from OX638368.1 coordinate 147,825,572, forward strand.
ATTCTTCCTTCCCACACAATGTCATAAAAAGCCTATATGTGCATAAGGCACGAACGTTAACCGATCCTGACCATTTTGAATTCTAATGAGTACACAACTCTAAGTATCATCATGCATCTCATTTCATTCGTTTGTCCGCAATCGTAATTTCAACAAACAAACAGACACATTTGCCAATCAGGGCTTTACAAATATCTTAAAACTTTAGAGTAAATTTTGTTCAACATTTGGTGCTGATTGAAGAGCATTCATCATGATTTTAGTTGGGATATCTCAAAACTTTAAAGCGATATGGTAATTCTGTTACCGGTTTTCACTATTCGACTTTCTTTTTATTGTTTATATTCTTAGCAGGTTAGCGTTGACTAACCAACAACGGAAAACTCTTCTTCTTAAATATGATCACAGAAGTGCCCTAAACAAGAATAAAACAAGATCTTCAGAATAGCCTGCTTGGGTGTTACAGGGGCACTAAGGACATGCCCGACAGTAGCTCTAGGCATGCTTATGGGACTCACTCCTCTTCACCTTATGGTTAAGAAGGAAGTACCCTGTGCGGCCTCCAGACTACTTCACTTACAACAACTTAAAGAAGGCAATCTAACAGAACATGTCAAAATCCTGGATGTATTCTGGGAAAGCGAAAGACAGAAAATTCAAAGTGGTAATCAATGGCCGCGCTGAATGGAGAAGGAAGGACACAAATGTAAAACAAAGCTCACAGCTATAGTTCACTGATGGGTCCAAAATGGAAGATGGCACAATAGGTCAAAAGGCACACTTTTTTGGCCAAAATTCATAACGTCCATATTATCATGGATACCGACTGCAAATGTAGTTCTTATGTTGACTCTAGACTAAAAGAACAATTCTGAAAAAAATTTAACCCTTGGACTACCGGGTCCAAAATGGCACGTAATAAATTCTCTAAATTAATAACACATACCAGCAAGGATTTGATTTTAAGCATTTTCGAAGTAACTTCATGCGTTAAATCCGAATCTGAGGTCAGAATTGACCTACCACATCAGGATTTGGATATATTTGAGGTTAAACTCATGAAAAATGGCTATTTTGGCTATTTTTGAGGTTCGATGCAAACTGCAGAAAATTTTCATTATTTTTTTTTACCAAATGTATCACGTAGTTCTGTTTTGTTTCTTCAAAATGAGCTCTTAGAAAATGCCATACGATACTTCCTTTAAAAGTTATGGCTGATTTAACATGACATGTCATGACATCTTGAAATCTATATATAAATTGGCAAACGAAATCGGTTCAGTCCCTGTTTCTATACCTAAATCTCAACCGATTTGCTTGATTTTTTTTTTTTTGTAGGAAATGTTGTGAGAAGGAGCAGTGCATAGGACTATATTTGTTTTTAAAGTGAGCGGTGCCACTCCCCTAAATGGAAAAAACGCTCTCACGGCTAAACCGCTACATCGATTTTAACGAAATTTGGTATGGAGATAGGGTTAGCATCAAGAAACGATAATATGACCATTATATTTTTCAGAAGGCGGTGCCACGCCCCTAAATGGAAAAAACGCTCTCAAGGCTAAGCCGCTGCATCGATTTTAACGAAATTTAGTATAGATATAGGGTTAGCACTAAGGAACGATAGCATGATTGATTTTTATGAATTTTGGTATGGGCATAAAATGAACGGGACAGAAAGATATCAAAATTTGTTTGCTCTTTAGAAGGAGTTACACGACTTTAAATGTAAAGAACGATATTGCAACTTAGCTGCTGCACCGATGCAGATAACCTTAACATTAAGGAAGAATATTAAAAGCTGTTTATGTCTTATCGACCAAGGAAGGGTATAAAAACTTTTTGCTTTATTTTATGGTCAAATCGAAATGGTCGAATTTCGGCCACAAGGCGAACTCTAGTCCCATTAAACGGGTAAAACGACACAACTCTGGATTTCATGATATAATCTTAAATCTGCAATAACTTCTAAAGAAAGTATTGTTTGACACTTTTTAAGAGCTCGTTTTGAAGGTAAAAAGTGGTACTCAGTACTGAATTATGCAAAAAAAAAATAAAAAAAAATTTCTGCAGTCTACCATTAACCTCAAAAGTAACAAAAGTACTTATTTTTCGTATATTAACCTCAAATATCTCTATTTTTCAAAAAACCTAATGCAAAAATTATGCGCACTTATACCCAAGTTACTTAAACTGGTAGTATCTTCAGTATTTTATTTTAGGAAAAAACAAATTACTTTAATTACTTTTTATTGATTGAAAAAAAGAGCTAAAATCACGACTTTTTGGAGTTATCTCAGTAAAATGCAAATGCATCAACTTTGACACATCGCTGAGGAACGGAAAATTATTTTACCCCAAAACAAAAAATATTTTTGCTTGTATTGAAGTATTCTCCGTTACACTTCATCAACAAAAATTCTATAGCAACACTTGTAAAAAGTGAATTTTGGCCAAAAAAGTGTGCCTTTTGACCTATAGTGGATGGCAGCGCAGGAGCTGGAGTAGTGGGACCAAAATTCCAAAAAGCAGTTGCAATGGGAAAAACAGCTTCCATTTTTCAGGCGGATGTCCACACTTCAGAGTTGTGCGCCAGAGAATGTCCACTTCAATGCACTCCAAGCTTGTCTGGGAGTGTTTTGAGCTTCTTCAAGCCCTATTCAGGAGGAATGAAGTTACTTTAGTTTGGATACCAGGGCACGAGGGGCATGAAGGCAACGAAAGTGCAGACTGCTTGGCCAAGAGGGGCGCACTCAATACTTTCATAGGCCCAGAGCCCTTCTGCGGAGCAAACAACAGTTTTAAAAATAACTTAATACGGGAATGGCAAAAGAAAAGCCTCTCCAATCACTGGAGAGCCAAAGAAGGTATGCGACAGGCGAAGAGGCTGATCGATCCAAGACGTATTAAAGTAGAAACTGTTTTAAATCTTAGTGGAAAGATATAAAAACTCACAGTGGAATAATAAACTCAATTATCACCTAAAAAAGATGGGTTTGGTAGACGATGATTCCTGTAGACTCTTTTTAGAGGACCCCGCTGCGGTGAGACGCAGTGTAAGATACCTAGGTGCCGAGATTTTAAATCCAAATGATATAAGTAGGTAAAATTAATCCCACGGCAGTGACACGATTTACAGATAATCTTGAACTGTTCTGATAGGGAAAGAGGCTGCACAAAAGATCTTTTAGGTCGCAGTGCAATCCAGAGCCTTTGAATAATAATAATAATAAACAAGTATATAACGTATAAAACATTTTCAAGTGATGCATCGGGGTTAAAACATATACTCGACACCCGTGACTGCGGTGAATAATGACTATATTGAATATTTAATTTTTTTGTTTATTTAGGTTTGAAATATAAATGCGACTTATTTATTACTGATGTGTCATAAAATAAAATCTCACTCCTGCAAAACTAACTTATGCCAGAATTTTCTGTAAAATGGCGAACATAAGAGAATATTTTAGATGTAATTTTTTTCTCGTTTTTAAGGATTTCTCGGATATTTATTTCAACTTGCAGTTACTTTTCTTTTTTTTTTTTTCTATCCACCTTCTTTACGTTGTGAGAAAAGAACACAGCGCATTAAAAGAGAAAAGAAAGAAAAAAATTTATAGTTGTTGTTTTAGTTGTGGTTGATTAAAACAATAAAACACGCTTTTTTGTGGTCGAGTTAACTCATAAATAAGCAATTTATTCTACGTTTCCTTTTTGAAATTCCAAGAATATCACAAGACCGGGGTTGGTTGGGTTTCTTTAAAAAGTCCTAACAACACACATAAATTTCACGGTATTTTCTTCATTTTACTTAAGCATTTTTGCTGTTGTTGTTGTATTATTTTCTAAAATAACTAGGTTGCTTTTACTTTTTTAAAATAAAAATAATTTCCGTTTTTTTTTATTAATTTATTTGTAATTTCCTAGTGAAATGAAAAAGATATTGCAATGAAGTTATGCTCCTGAAATGTGTAAGTAGTTTGTATCAAATCATCGCTCATGGTATGGACAGCACAGCTTTTTTAATTACAACAGCGCAGCATCCACTCCATGCAGGGGAGTGTTTCTTTGCGTAATCGATTAAGATTTGGCTTGACATTCGCGATTTTTATGAAAATTGGTGGAAAGTTATAATTTGACATACGTATAAGTGTGGTAAAATGATTTTTTGAAATTCCATAAAAATCCAAGATCGCGGCCATATGAAGTCCACTCCAACTTTAAGATACTCACATATTTGAAAATTCGTAGCTCCTGCACTGAAAAAAAAAAAATTATTTTAAGTGTAAAAAAAGCTATTTTTATTTTTTAAAGCTAATTTGTGGCTTGGTGCACCCTTTTTATTTTTTTGAAAATATTTTTATTTAAAATTGAATTTTATTATAATTATTTACCAACTTTCAAAATTGTGGTATCTTTTACGGTTATCAAGTTATGAATTTTTGAAGTTGTTTAATGTTGTGTTTATCATGAGGCGTTGGTGCACGTGCGCTACCAAATAGGGTTGTCACCTTATTTTGTTTTGGTAGCCCCTAGAAAAATTTTTAAAAAATATTTTTGGAGATTTTTTTTAACCCATTATCATCAAGGTCAAAAACAGCCTTAAAAACGCGATATAATGGGTTAAGTTGTTCACATAACTTAAAGTGAAATCACGCATGGAGCAATTTTATAGAACGTCTAAGCCCATTATGTCCCTTTTTTAAAGGTCTTTTTGACCACTTTTTTTCCAAAAACTTGGTTATAATGGGTTAAAATATTCTCCATAATTATTCCAAAAAAATTTACTAGGGATCACCGAAAAAAATACCGTCCGGACGGTGGCAACTCTATGTGCACCAACGACTCATGGTAAACACAATATTAAACAACTTAAAAAACTTTCTTGTTATTACTTTTAGTTTTTTTAATTCAGGAAAAAACGGAGAATCCTATTTAACAATACAAAGTAAATGTTACGTGTATGTATAGCAAAGGGTGACTTATTCGTTGTCGCTGCAAGGTCATGGAGGTTCCATGCAATGAGAAGCTTTTGCAATAACCATCGAGAAGATTCTTATTAGGCCCAGCCGATAGGTGTATAAAGCACTTTTTGTTAAAATGTATTGATTTTACTATTCTATTAAGATAAAATTGGGATTATTTAATATTTCCATGTCAATACAATCTAAGGGTAGAATTCTTAATAACAATATTATCGAAATGTTTATATTGTATTTACTCTGTCAGACTGAAAAACTTTCTCTTTTAACTTCAGTTCCACCATCTTTTTCCAATTTATTTGATCTATTTGTGAATCAATTTATCATAAAACAAGTAAAACTTAATGCAAAAACAAAAATAAATGAAAAGAAAAAATAAACTTTAATTAAAGTCAAATTAGAGGACCAAAATAGTTTCATCTATCGTTATCCAATATATTTTGCCGAATTCTATTCATATCGTGATTTTGAAATCTTTTCAATTTGTACACATTTATGGCTTTTGTTGTTATGTGCCTCTGTGTATTTACAGTAGTATTACCTATGTGAGTATGTGTGTGTGTGTTACAATAAAATTGCAACACCGTCACGTTTGTTCGAATTTTCCGTACAATACAGCACGTACGATATTGGTCAAATATTTATAACTCACGTTAGCAAAAATTATATCGCTACACCAAAAAAAAGGGTAAAATACAAATGAATGGAAATCAATACAGGGTGCTTAGTCCATCAGAGTATGATTTCTCTAAAGGTCAGCTTAAAATGACGCAAGATCTACACATATAGATAGGTAGAGATTCTTTCTCTCAGGTGTCAAACAGGGTCACCTTCTTCTTCTTCTAAATAAAAGGTAAAACTCAATTTGAGTTGTGAATCTACAATACATTGTTTAGCTACTTAACCTGTATTTTCTATCACAATGGTTATGCTTTTGGAAAATTTGCTACATTAAAGTAGTTATTTTCTCTAAAATCATAGAAAAATTACTTACCATTCGATGCAATTTCAGATACTCGTACTACATAACTGCAGCAAATATTTCTTCAAAAATGCATAAATAAAATATGATTACGCAGAACATGTTTTTAATAAAAGTAAAATTAAACTCAATCTTCATTAAATGGAATGTATTTTGGTTTTGCGTTTGAACTTTGTTATTTTTCGAGCTGATTTTATTACATACTTACATATTTTTATTGTTGCTTAAGGTAAAATGCACATATGGACGTATGTACGTGCATTGTGAGCACAAATCATATTAGTACACCGTTCGACAAAATTAAATTTTTAGTTGCACAACTGAAAAAAAAAACAAATATATTCTGAAAATATGGCTAAAAATAATTTATACGTGTCTTCCGGATTTTCTGGATCAGGTCGAATTTTTTTTTTAATCGGTCTTTGAAGTTTTCTATACATGTTTTGAGTCGACACACTAAATTTTACTTGTTCTGAAAACTTCTGAAAGATATTAAGAGAAATATTTTTGTGGAAAACTTTAACCCTCTGCATCACGCATAAAAGGGGAATTTTTAACTATTTCTTAAAAAGGTACAAAAATTACCCACAAATCAGGAGAATAATGGATTAATATAGTATGTAACACCGAAATATTTGTTATAAAATTTAACCACTAGTTGCCGAACACTAAAAAGTCGAAACTTGATATCGATAACCAAAAATTCGTCAACATCAATAAAAATCTCACACATTTCATGTTAATTAAATTATTTTACATATTATTCTTAAGTTTTAAGCATTTCTTGACTTCAGTGACCCAATATTAAATTTTTCGTAGCATATTGTGTATAATATTTTAACCCACTATAACCCATTTTTTGAGGGGGGAATAGTGTCAAAAAACCACAAAAATAGGATATAATGGGTTAATATGTTTCAAAAAAATTTTCCTTAATTGATTGTGCCATAACATTGGAAGAACATGTTTTATCTAAAACAGCATACATATGTCTTATGTTAACACTCAAATCCACATCATGGGTAAAATTTACCCATGCAAAGTTTGTTTTCGTAATAATTCGCTAAAAAATTAACAAAAAAACGAAGTAAGCGCATGCAAATTACCTCACTGTATTCTCCTTTTGTTGTGGGCTTTGTCGCAAGCGGTCGTCGTCGGTTGTTGGAGGTATAGCGTTTAAATTTTTTTTTTCGGGTAAATTTTACCCATGTAAGTTTTTTTTTTTTTCGTTTTGATTGAAAGTAGTAAAAAATGCCACGAAAAAGAGTAAAACATGACGACGGAATAATTAAAATTTTGAAAAGAATTGAATTCTCATTGTTTCAACCAAAGCTAAAAAGCAGATACCAAATCACACAACTTCGAAAAAGTTTGAAGGAGCTTATAATGAAAATTTTTCGTACTTTTAGTCCACTTTGAAAACAACCAATGTTGTACTGGAAAAACCAATCAGATGTTTCTAATGTCCGGCAAAAAAAGACCAAAAAACTAAAAACGTTTGAATTTGGTGTAAAAAACCTTTCTGCTCTGAGCATTGGACTATGAATTGCAGTACAAGCACATCCTTATTTGTTTTATTTTTTTGGTACTTTTTTATGATCTTGTATAAAAAATTTTGAAATGTTATTGAATTGAATTGATAATAATATAAAAATGCTTTAACTTATTTGTATAAAAAATGTAATTTCTTACAAAAAACATGATATTTTTTTTTTTTTTTTTTGTGTTTCAAAAAATTGCCAATGAATTAATGTAAAAATTATTTATTTTCAAAGTTTTCTTAAAATATATGTAAAAAACACCAGATATAGCTTATTTTCCTTTCAATTCGGCTTGGTATTAGATTGTTAAGGTAGAAATAACTAAGTTTCGTTAAAAATTTGGGATATTGACCAATACAGAATGTTTTTAAGTTATGGGTAAAATTTACCCATGATGTGGACTTGTGTTGCTAACGATATGTTGGGGAGATGAGGGTTAAGTATCAGATATTTTTTTTTTTCTGTACCTTGACTTAAAGTCAAAAATTTGAGATGTCGCACGATTTACTCCCAGTATTTTAAAGATCGTAATAAAATAAAAACCAAGCAAGCCACTATATGAAAAATCTCAGCTTGATGCTGTTTTCTCTCTGGTGAAGTAAACTGACATCATTACTTTTGTTGCTGTCTTTGGTTGCTTTTTTTTAACAGATGGATTTGCACCTTCTGGGCTCCCTACCATGGATTGTTGTTTGGTTTCAGGGGCGTACTTGTAAAACCATGCTTCCTGTTACAATTTTCTTGAAATTGTTAGACTCTCCGTTCTTGAATTTTTCAAACAAATACTTAGCAAAACGCACACGTGCCTCTTCTTGAGCATCACTTAAAATTCTAGGAACACATCGTGCAGATTTCTTCGTGTATCCAAGATCATCTATACTATTTATATAAAATTGCTTATATGAAAACCCTATGTAGCGATTTGGTGCAAAATATATCAAACCGATTTAAATAATTTTTTTTTAAAACAGGAACATGATTGTATACTTATTTTTTTGGTTTTTATAAGATAAACCTTTAGTATGAAGTTGTTGAAAAAAAAATTCAATGCTTGCATAAAAATTATCGTTTGGATTTCAGTCGCTATAGCTTGCTGCGCCATGAGTTATGTGTTGTTGTTGTCTTTTCCGTCTCTTTCATTTATAGTTTTTTTTATTCTTGATGTTGTGTTGTTGATGAGAGCAAAAATGAAAGTGATTTCGTCAGTGATGCCAACTCAATATTTTCAATATTTTTGGACTTTTAACGATATTTTAAATGTTTTTCATTATTTTTCAATTCTTTTTGACTTTTTTCGATATTTTGGAAACACTTTGACCGATTTCTTCGATGTACATATTTCACTATTTTGCGAAACTTTTGATTTTGTTTACTGATTTCTTCAAAGTGTTCCAATATTTTTCAAAACTTTTGGGCTTTTACCGATATATAGGATGTTTTTCGATTTCTTTTTTGTAATTTTACCGATATTTTGGATGTTTTTCGATAAACTTAGACTTTTGCCGATTCCTTCGATTTTTTCAATATTTTTCAAAACTTTCGGACTTTTACCGATATATAGGATATTTTTCGACATTTTTGGACTTTAACCGATATTTTGGACGTTTTTCTATAAACTTGGACTGAACCGATTTGTTCGCTGTGTTTCAATATTTTCCGAAACTTTTGGACCCTTTTCGATATATTAAATATTTTTCGATATATGTATTTGGACTTACACCAATTTCTTCAATGTTTTCCAATAATTTTGGACTTTTACCGATATGCAGGATGTTTTTCGACATTTTTGGACTTTTACCGATATTTTGTACGTTTTTCGAAAAAATTTTTTTTTATTCCACTATTTTTCGAAACTTTTGAACTTCTTTCGATATATGTATTGGATGTTTTTCGATATATGTTTTTGAACTGTTACCGATACATAGGATGTTTTTTGATAAACTTGGACTTTATCCGATTTCTTCGATGTGTTTCAATGTTTTTCGAAACTTTTGGATCTTTTTCGGTTTATTTGGACTTTTACTGATTTTTTTATAAATAGTATTTATTGATTTGAATCGTTCGCATAGAAGAACTAAGTCTTTAACATGCCACTTATCATAATTATAACAATCAAAGTATTATTATTATTTTTAATTTTTCGATATTTTCCAATATTTTTGGACTTTTACCGATTTTAGTATGTTTTTCAACATTTTTGGACCTTTACCGATATTTTAGATGTTTTTCAATATTTTTCGAAACTTTTGGACTTTTACTTTAGATGTTCTTCTATACTTTTAGACTTTTGGCGATATTTTAGATGTTTTTCGATACATTTGGGCTTTTACCGATTTCTTCGGTGTATTTCGATACTTTTGGATATTTACCGATATTTTGGACGTTTTTCCATAAACTTGGGCTCTACCGATTTCTTCAATGTATATTTTAATATTTTGCGATACTTTTGGAATTTTACCGATAAAATAAATATATCGGAGCATTTGTTTGTGCCACATTGTTTTAAAAAATAAAAAAAAGTTTTCGTTATCAGCTTTCTGGCTAGTATTTTAATATTTGCGATACAGCTATGGCATTCAAGCCCAGTTCCTCAGCAATGATTTCCTTGGTCAATCTTGGATCTTCGTCAATTTTATATTAGATATTTAAATGAAACAAATAACTGGGATCTTAGTTGTTGATAAGGCTATAATAACTATACAAAAAAAAGCCACAGGGGGTCTAACGGCTAATTTTGGGGGATTAAACTAAAAAAAATCTATTTTTGATGAATTACTTAAAAATTTTGTGTCAACAATACAAAAACTCTTAGCAAAAATTCTGCACATCGTTTTTTTAATATCTTTCTAGCATAAAAATGAATAAGAGTAACTTCATTCCTTTTCTAAAACGCCCGATAACCAAAAAATAATCGATTCGCTACTACTTTTTTGTTACTCAAGCAATCGGAAAAATTCAAAACGCCTCTAAGCCTAAGATTTAGTCCTCGTAATTAAGAAGAAAAAGTGACATGTCTCTGTTAAAATTTGTGCTAATGTTAGAAAAACGAAATTGTGCAGAATAACGTCAACTACAACTTTTGTTAGAAACATTTTTTGTTTGACACATAACTCGTCAAAAACTGATATTTTAAATTTTTAAGCCACTCAAAAGGGGCGTAAGCCCTCCGTAGAGCGCTTGACGTTTTTGATTGCATAGCTATTCTAGACCTCAGTAATTTTTTATTTTTTTCGGCGATATCTTAAAAAATTTTGATGTACTAGAATGAAAAAGAACAAATAAATATTTCTATGAAATTAAATTAAATTGAAATTGTAAAATTTTTTGGAATTGCGCTCCGGCAGCATCAAAATGTTTTCTTTGAAGTAAATAAGAACTTTGTAAAATTTGGTCCATTTCAGAGAGCATTTGTTGCATCCCAAATTTAAAATTTAAACTGTGAAACTTTTTATATGGATTTTGAGCCACTTAATTCGAACCTGTAGTTTATATGTTTGCAATTTTTGTAATTTTGCAAATATTGTCCATTCAAGGTGGAAAATAAAGATACGAAATGGAATAACCTTTTATTTTTCACTTGTATGGAGTAGATACGTAATATGTTTCTTATATTTTAATACTACAGATAACACTATATTTGTATACAAAACTTGTGCATTTTAAATACAATATACGGACTATTATAGCAAGCGATGTAAATATCAAACATATCTCTTTTTGCAGCTGCTACTTTTCTTCTAATACATAAGTTTTATGCAAGAAATAAAGGAAAAACAATCGGAAAATGAATGAGAATATCTTTTCTTATATAGTTATATAAATACTGTTATGAAAAGAGTTTATAATGCGCTTTGACATAATATTATGTGTATTTTAAATCTGTTTCCTTCACAAAGTAAAAGAATCATTGAGCAATTAACCCATTTTATACTAGATTAGAAAGATTTCGATTTTTTGTGTCTAACATTAGAAAGATATATTTAATTCATCCTTTCGATTGTAACGCATAGAAGGAGCTTTGAATAGTGTACATATTCTTCCTTAGTTTCAGCTCCTGAATTAAAATAGCAATGTCCATCTGTCTGTCTGTGGAAGTAATTTTCACAGAAAAGCTAACCCCAATAATTTGATGAAATTTTTTGTGCTCGGACTAAATAGAAGATATTTGATTGATATTATCATTTCTAGAATTTCAAGTGACCTTGGAGAAATTTGAAAACTGGAGAAATGGTTTAATAGAAGAACACCACCAAACTTCACTTATTTTCTTTTTACCCCCTCAACCCCCCACTTAACTCGTACTTTAACAATATTCTCACCATGGAACTCAACATTTGTGCTCTGTCCATTCAAAGAAAAACAGCTGCACAGCAGGTAACCACAGCAGCTGCTGCTGTTGCTGCCACAACGCCACGTAATCAACCTCAGCGGAAGTGCAACATTAAGAAAAACAGATTCGTACAACAACAACACAATGAAAAAATAGCAACAGCTTTAGAAAAACATAATACATACAAAAGAAAAAAAACGGGAAAAACTTTTTCTACGCCAATTTTTCACGACGGTGTTACGTTACTGTGTGGACTGTGTGGAATTGCGACGGTGGCAGGATGTTGTGGGTGTCACATATTGCGCGCGCCTGGGTTGCCATCGCATTTGCATGGCTTGAACTGAAATTGCATATGAAATGAAATGAATAAATTTGTATTATCTTTGAATTAAGAGCGGAAATGAAAATGAAAATTGAAAATTGTTTTTCTTTTCTTGTTTGGTTGCGCTTTTTTTTTTAATTTTTATGATTATTATTTTGTATAGTTCTTTCCCTGCTACTACTGCTACTACTATTTTTTACGTATTAAAGTTAGTTAGTTTTTCTCAACCACGCAGCTGCATGTCCCCGTGGTAATTTGCAGTGGTTGACGTTTTTTGTGCATTTCGTTTTTACTCAGCATAATGCATAAAAACTAATGAAAACACTACTTTTTCATTAGAATTTTTTAAAGTTAAGTAAGAAAGTAGCAAATTATGATCAGGATAGCAAAAAAAACAAAAAAAGCAGAAAATGAAATGTAAATATAATATGATTATAGAAATATGTACACAGAACCAAAAAAAGGGTTAAGAATTTTGTAATTTCATTTGATTACGGCTGTAGGGTAGAGGCGAATGCAAGGGTGATAATTTCATTAAAAACATTCAAAATTTTGTAAACAAGGATTATTAAAGGTTAAAGTTGCATAAGCATAAATTATACATAAAAATATCATCAAGTAAACCAGGGACTCCCAACTGTATATATAAAGTAGAACACTTTTTCCATAACCAAGGCAGAATTTATCTTATTTTATTTTTTGGAGTTTTGAACAGATAATGATTTACATTAACTAACTATTAACAAATCACGTGTCAAGTGGTATTGTGGTATGAGCTTACTGTTCTATGTTTTTGAGTAAAAAACACCAACATTACAAAAACAAGGCAAAAATGCATAGGCAAAAAAATATAAAAAAAAACCAAAAAATTGGTAAGTTGGTTTTTGATACGTTTCATCCATAACCATATCGATACGTCCAACGTAATAGTTGGTAACTCGAAAATCATAGTTTTTAGTTATGATCACTTTTGTATAGTTTTCGTTAGAACAAGAAAACCAAAAACAAAAATTGAATAAATACTTTTGAAATCTTTAGACAAAATAAAGGTTTTACGACTATTAAATCGTTGCCACTATTCCAAATTGATTTACAGAGATATTAACAATTTCAACTTATAATTTGGATAAAATGAATCCATATGAGTTGTAACTCTAGTTACCAACTAATGTTCTCCTTCAGTTCCATGAGGAAAGTTGGTAACTTAACTTGCCAACTAGCATTAAAAATATTTTACGGACATTACATTGGTATATAGGCTTACAACCACTGGTTTTTAAAGAAAAATTGACTTATAACTATGTAAGTTAAGTTGCCAACGCAATTTTTCATTTTTGTCCCGTGCATAAGGTATCAAAAATTCAAAAATAGCTCTCAGCCCCTCAAATTTCAAGCTAGAGGTACCTAAATTTGACACAAGATGGAGTCTAATGCGCAGATTTCGAAAATCATTGTCCCGTAAAAAGTTGGTAACTTGAGTTACAAAACTTTTACGTTGGATGTATCGATATGGAATCTTCAGTCGAATTTACCTACTAAGCCATGATATTCTTTCTTAAACCTAACCTTTTAACTTTTCAAACTGGATCCTTACTTTCGGAGTTATCATCCATTGATAAGGTGTCTTAATTCCATACAAATTTAATTTAGTCATTAATATAGCACGGCAGTGGAATGGGGCGTTCGATCCAAACATGCGTGCTCAGTTGAAATTCTTGTAGATAGTTTGTCTTTGGGGTTTCTTATAACTGTGGAAAAAATTTTAAAAATTCGTCGGGCCATTTTTGAAAAATTTCATTTCGAAAATTTTACTAAAATTTCCATATAAATAGAAAAAAACGTAGAAAATAACACCAACAAATTCTAACCTGAAAGTGCATTATTTTGTATGGTAAATCACGTCATTTGCGTTGGGATCTGGATAAAGCTAATTCTTGAAACAGCCGTAAGTCACCTCATAAAAGTAGTATTATGAATCATTTAATTTTCCGCAAGGCGTTCGATTTTGCTAATTAAGCTTCATTAAATACTTTGGATTCAAATTATCAATATCCAAATATCGGATGTAATCAGCAATTTATTTAAATCAAATCAAAAATCAAAATTAAGTTTCAGATTCCAGTATTAATTTCATCTAGTTGACAAAAATCAAGAAAACTTAAATGTATAATCTTTCAGAAATTCAAATTTTTTAACCATAATTTACTCCCATAGATAAAAAAGAAAAAAATCATCATGTTTTACATAAACCACAGAAGAAAATAATCTTTGTATATGAACATATAATATTTTACAACATTTATATTAATCTGTCTAAAATACATACATACACATTACAAATTATGTGTCCAAATTAAATGTCAAAATATCATAAACCAAAACCTTTTATAAATCTGACCACATTTAACCACATCATCAAAAGCACATTGTCACGTGATTATTAGCAACAAGCACGAGATTATGCTGACCCACAAAATCTGTCAATAATAACGCCACGAGCCAACTATTAGGGATGGTGGTTGGAAAGGCTATGAAAGGAAGAAAATGAAGAAAACAGAACTTAACCACGACGACGACGACAACATAATGTCTTTATTAGCTCGACACCGAAAAACTTAACAGCATTTTCGAGCGCAAAATTGTCATCAATAAAATACACATGTTACCTATGTACGACGGAAACTAAGTCCTTGAAAAACAGCTGAAAAAAATTATTACAGATATCAGCATTTTAGGCAGCAACAGCACCCTGAAATCCACTATTACACCGTGAAGACAATGAATGGCAGCCACAAGCTAAGACGTGATCGGGCAAACGTGAAATTGACGTGTTAATGGTGCGTTGACAATGTTTGTCTTTGGTAAAAATGTTTTCCCATTTTTCGGTTTAACTAAGTATTTCTTTTGGACACATGATTAGACTTAATGGCTGTTACTTGACAGCTGTTGTCGATTGGAGCAATCTAAAGGAAAAGGAAAAAAAATACAGCAATTTCGATTATGACTTTGGCTTTCGACTCTGCGATGTTGTTACGAACGACAAGGTAGACAAATCCTTATTCATCTGCACATAATTCGATGCTATTTCGTTAATGGCCTCAAAATTGAATTGAAATGGTCCGTTAATGTCAGTAATGAAAGTCAGTAGGTTTTAATGAAGTCAAACAAAGTACATAACAAATGCCAAAAAGAATATGTTGAAAGTTCTTTTGTTTGTGATATAAGATGCAAGAAAGAAAATCTACTAACGTTCATTTAAGACTAACTTAAGCGATGAGATATTATTTTCTGAAGTCTTGAATCCTTTCTTCAACGCCCTTTTTTTACTAGCGTCAACATTCACTTCCACTTTAGAGACTCGCAGAAGTCGACTTCAAGCCAAGACCAGATAGAAAATGTAATCATTGCAACGGACCCCGCGCTTACAGCAGAAAATACGTAGCTTATAAACCAAATTATGCCGAACAAAAATATTGGTAGACACGTTTAGACCAAATTACATCAGACGTTTTAAAAATTACTCTTATTTCATTTCTGTTTCACCATGCGGAAATTTAGGCAGCATTCTATAGCAGTGGCGGATCCAGCATTGTCAAGAGGGGGGGCCGATTGACTACATTTCTAGATAATAACAGAATGTTTTCAAAATCTTTATATATAATTAAGGTTTGAGAGAGGGGGTGATCGCCCCACCGCCCCCCCCCCTAGATCCGCCACTGGTCTATAGGCCCGATATGTATGGCCTGGGGCAAATGAAAAATATTAAAGGTTCCTTCGGCGACAATACAAAATACGTATTTTTCTATCAAACTCTAAAAATTTCTCTGGAATTATATGGAAATAAGCCTTTTAGTTCCGAAATATGATTTTTGATCTCGATTTTCTCTTTGGAAAAATGAATTTTTTGTGATGGTTTGGCTGATCAGTGGACCATATCAGAAAAAAAGTTCACCGTACGCACAAGGAGATTTGGAATAAAAATTTTATTTTTTTGACCGAACGTTGGGGACGCTAATTAACATTTTTCGTCATATCTTCGGCATTTACAGTACGGTTTTAAAGTTTAATTTATCAATTTTTATGCCTCGGGGGGACCTTTTGGGATGGTAGGAACTGAGATCGGGTGGGTAGGTACTTGAACGGGACAATTGATGTCAATGACTTCTGCAGCAAAAAAAGAAGTCGCTTAGAGACATAATTTTGATGTATCATACTTAAAGATCAAACTGTAAATAAAGTAGATATGGCGAAAAAACGTTTGGTAAAACAATTTCTTTTTTTCGCAATCGCCATGCAAAAGTACATGAAGAGTTTAGAAACCTACGTTCGGCAAAAATAGTTCAAAAAATTGTTTTTCAAATTTAAATAATGGAAATACTTTCTTACGAAAAGTATAATAATTTTTTTCGAGCTTTATTTTTATGACATAAAGTTGGTATGTATTTGATCGGCGCACTTGCTGTTTATGACCTATGGAGCAGAAGAAAATTTCCTCTTGAGACATTTATATTAATATACAACACTTTAAGATCGGGCTGTAAATGCCGACGATATGACAAAAAATGTTTTTGAGCCACCCCTACGTTCGGTCAAAATAAAAATTGTTTTCTACATTGCCATGCAAAAATGAAACACTCGTTCGGCAAAAAGAGTTCAAAATAGTTATAATGGAAATACTTTCTTTCGAAAGGGTTAATGATTTTTTGCGAGATTTATTTGGATAAGTTGGTAAGTACTTGATGTTAGTATTCACCAGCAGTACAGTGTTTTTAAAGGTTTTGCTATAAATATAAGTACTCAATATTAATGACACTTTGTAGGCTCTTTATATATGCAAAATAATGACAAAAGTTATTGCTGTTAGCATTGTTTTTGTGAGCAATATTTTTCTTATTGTAAAATGATGTTGCACCAGCACTTGTGCAACAATGACAATTGTTCCAGCAACAAGAGCAAAAATGACAACAATAGCAAATGATAGGATGAAAATCATTTGAATAGCAAAAGGATACTTTACGAATAATAGCAGACGGTCTAACTTGTCGAACGAACACAAACTCACGGGGGGACCATATTGTTGGCATAATAAAATCCCCAACAATGTGACATTTAAACATTTTTATCGCCTACTTTGATGCATGTCAAGCAAGTCTGGAACTGGCCCATAGTACGAGGGGTTGGATTGAATGGCATTGACTAAAGAGGCAGTTGAAAAAAAGGGTTTTATAAATACCTAGATAAATGCCCAATGAAGAAAGTCTTCAGTTGTAGAACATCTATGGCATGTTATGCGGGCAACAAGTGTAAGCTGTCCCATTTTTACAATAACAACAAAAAAAAAGAATACATCAAAAAAAATGTTTTGTATTTTGAAGAGGGTATATTTTATAAAATGATGAAAAAATACGACTAGTAGGTCACGGCGTGCTTGAACCAAGTTTAAATAAAAGTTTCTTGCATATGAGTTTTTTGACTGAATTATGTTACGTAATAACTGCACGAATCAAATGATCCCAAAATTAAAAAAATCGAATGGGCCCTTTTTGAAATAAGGCTGCCTTAAGCAATAACTATAAAAAGTTAATACAACACAAAATTAAAAATATTTGTAACATTTTGCAAACCATTTTTCTAAACTAATTTGAGGTCGCTGAACACGAAAAACGCATTTATTTTTTTTTTCCTTGGGGTCGTTCCCAAGTTATTCGACAATTTATAATTTCGAGGTTATAGCTTCATATACATCAATATATTTCTATGATGCCATGTCCGATAAATTTTATTTTTCCACGCTTATAAAGAGTGATTAATGGCGCTTCTAACAAGTATACCAATAACTATGCTCCAAACAAAATTGACTGAGTTAAAGCAGGAAAAAGCTTGACATTTCAAAAATTTTTAAAATTTTTTAACATCAACTTCAAATGAAACACTTTGTTTTTGGCACATATTTTTTTTAAATAAATATTTTAAGAAATGTTATTTATTGGCGCATATAATTGCAAACATTTTAAGCCTATGTTGAGCAAAATCGAATGAAATTTCCAAAAGATATACAGGCTTTAGTGCAATAAGGAAGATGTGAGAATTTTCGAAATATTCGGCCTGAGTCAACAGATCCAATTTTTCAGCCTCCAAATAGGACACCCTACACTTATTGAACACTTTAAAGACGATTTAAGTAACTTCTTATCATTCTCTGTAGAAGAACATTGCGGATTGTATCAAAAATATTAATTTTTGAAAGAAATCGAAATTTCCCTATTGCACTAAAACCTTAATATCTTTTGGAAATTTCATTCGATTTTGCTCAACATAGGCTTAAAATGTTTGCAATTATATGCGCCAATAAATAACATTTCTTAAAATATTTATTTAAAAAAAATATGTGCCAAAAACAAAGTGTTTCATTTGAAGTTGATGTGAAAAAATTTTAAAAATTTTTGAAATGTCAAGCTTTTTCCTGCTTTAACTCAGTCAATTTTGTTTGGAACATAGTAATTGGTATTCTTGTTAGAAGCGCCATTAATCACTCTTTATAAGCGTGGAAAAATAAAATTTATCGGACATGGCATCATAGAAATATATTGATGTATATGAAGCTATAACCTCGAAATTATAAATTGTCGAATAACTTGGGAACGACCCCAAGGAAAAAAAAATAAATGCGTTTTTCGTGTTCAGCGACCTCAAATTAGTTTAGAAAAATGGTTTGCAAAATGTTACAAATATTTTTAATTTTGTGTTGTATTAACTTTTTATAGTTATTGCTTAAGGCAGCCTTATTTCAAAAAGGGCCCATTCGATTTTTTTAATTTTGGGATCATTTGATTCGTGCAGTTATTACGTAACATAATTTAGTCAAAAAACTCATATGCAAGAAACTTTTATTTAAACTTGGTTCAAGCACGCCGTGAGGTATGTATGTACGTGTATTTATTTTTAAGAGCTATTTTATATCTATCAAAGCTGTCTAAAAAGTTGAAGGGAAATTTTATCCAAATCCCTTTCTAGCCTGAGGTCTTATTTTACTGTTAACATTGCAGAGTGCTTTTGTTTTTTTTTTTTTTTTTGTTTGTTAATGTCTGTATCGTTTTCATTTGTTTAGGGCAAAATAGTGAACTGGTCATGTTAACTATTCATGTTTTTTTTTTTTTTTTTGGTTTTTGTTATTGGGGATTATATTTAGCCATATGATAAATTAAACATTTTTACACGAGACACGGGTATTTTTTAACGTCTTGTCTTTATTGAGACTATATTCGAATTTCTCATGGGTGCAAAACTGTATTTCGTTTTTTTTTTTTTATGAAGTAATAATGTAAAATGTAAGGGAACGCATTAAATAATATTTTGTGTTCAGAAATAAACGTAAATACTTTTTGAATCCAGAAGACCTCGCTGTATCCTCTTAATGTTGCATTTCACCTTTTTTTTTTAATTCCATTTTTTGTCCCCAATTTAACAAATGATTTTTGTTACTAAAAAACTTTATTTTCACTTTGTGACTAAACTGACCACACGTCCCGTTTTGAACGAGACAATTCCGTTTTCAAGCTTTCGGTCCCGTTATCCCGAAAGCATGCAGAAATGTCCCGTTTTTATTAAAATTGTCCCGTTTTCACAATTTTTTTTTTTTTTTCGAATTCTACTTCCAGCGTAAAACAAAGCGCTACATTGCATGTGAATCGATACCTCGGTTAATATTCATAAAAACAACATTTGTACTTAAAATTTGGATATTTCTATTATAAGTCTGGCATCACTGTATTTTGACTTTTTTGTTATGTTATCGATAGTTTTTGTTCTACTTTAGTTAAGAATTCCCGGTGTTCGTAGCTTTACCTCATCTTGTGAAGTTGACATGGCATCACCAATTTTTCCAAAGGATGTTATTTGTCCCGATCCATTTGATATATGTACCAAATCTCATTAGTGACGAATTTTGTTTTGGGGGCGTGGTATCGCTCATTTTCCCAGTGATAATTTTTTGTCACGGCGCTCTGTACACATAAATCAAATCTTTTTCGTGTGTGTAAAATATTTTCAGAGATATGATGAAGTAATTTTTGTGGCGGCATGATACAGCCATTTTTCCCATTACACATTGTTTGCTTGGTGCTTTTGTCATATTTCTAAATAGTTTCAGAGACATGATGATTTAAATTTTTGGCTCACGGTGGATTTTTCTGTGGAAATGACCACAGCATAACTTTGGATCCACTAATATGTATATTGTTTTTATTGTATTTGTAATTATGTATTATCGTGTATCATAAATATTGAAAGTTTATTGGATTCAAAGTAATCATTATAAAATATGACAGTATATTTTTTTATTAAAGTCATTGACTATATTAATATGCCCACCTAAATATTTTCTTTATTCAAAAGAGAATGTTTATTTTAATATTTGATGAACTTCTTTAACGAAAAAACAATAAATGGGCCAATTTACAACGAAGTCTTTTAAACATTTGTTTCCATATGTTAAAAAAAAAATTTCCTTTTGATTTCTGCAGTTCATTTAATTTTTTTGATGGTATATGCGTTAACATTTAGAAACACAATGGCACTTTACTGAAAATATGAAAAATAAAATTATTAATTTTTTTTACAAAATTAATATTTTTTTATATGTATGTACTTACAACAAATCTGTTGACTTGATAACTTGGTCTTGTGGGTGATTTTTTCTCCAAGTTCTTCATATTTTCAAAACGTTCACGAATCCTTGAAAAAAATGAATTAGGTATAAACGATATGATTTGAAATGGCTTGACCATTATATTGTTGAAAATTTATTTAAGTAATGCCGAAATGCTTGGGCTAAAATCCATAGGCGAAACGTCGAAAAAATTATGAAATAAAAGAAATTTTCGTTTTATTTGCATAATTACCAATTGTGCCCAAGCATTTCAGCATTACTTTAATATATAAACGATATGTATAAACAAAGGGATCTATCTATTCAGTTTTCTTTTCCGAACTTACGATTTTGTGCTTTCGATATTCGTGTCATCAGATACTTCATCGGCGTAAATATTAACACGACCCTCATTCATCTCACGTTGTATTTCATTAGCTTCCCACTTTTCAAATTTGGCGCGCAATTGTTTTGCTCTAGCGGCAGCTTGTGCCTAAAAATATTTATGAACATATAAGGAAATTTATGAAAAACTTTCATTTCATTTCATTTCTTCACTGCCATTCATTTCATTCTGTTTCATTCATTGTCATTTATCGTTATTCACTGTTATTCATTTCATTCATTCACAGTGTGCCAAACGGTTCATATCTCCGCTTTTTTATCCGTTTGTGGGAGAAATTCCCAAAAAAAACGACGGATTGTGGGAGAAATGCCCAAAAAAAAACGACAGATCCGTAACGGATAAAAAAGCGGAGATATGAACAATTGTGTCACTGGGTTATGTCATTACGTTTTATGCGTAAACGAGAACTTTTCGGGTAAAAACTTGTTAAACTTTGTGGTAAACGAACAGACATATTGTTAATTATCGTCATTCAATGTCTTTTATTACTTTCCCGTTTCATTGATTGTTATTAATAGCACAGGCCCACAAAAAAAAAAGTACCATGCGCGAAAGATCAGACCACCTGAACTTTATGTTTTCGGGCGCTGAATCCGAATATTGTACCAGAATAGCGAAGTTGGTCAGCTTTTTTTCAGATATCAACAATAATGCTGAAAATTTCTGATTTTTGCTAGTTTCTTAAAAAACGCGAACCAACTTCGCTAATCTGGCACCATATTCGGATTCAGCGACCCCGAAAACATAAAGTTCAGGTGGTCTGATCTTTCGCGCAGGGCATTTTTTTTTTTTTTTTTTTTTTTTGGTTCTCTGCGCGAACGACCACCTGAACTTTATGTTTTCGGGGTTGCTGAATCCAAATATGCTGCCCGAATAGCTGAGTTGGTTCGCGTTTTTTAAGAAATCAGAAATAATGCTGAACAAAATCTTAAATTTTTAGCGTAATTGCTGATTTCTGAAAAAACGCGAACCAACTTCGCTAATCTGGCACCATATTCGGATTCAGCGACCCCGAAAACAGAAAGTTCAGGTGGTCTGATCTTTCGCGCATGGTACTTTTTTTTTTTGTGGGCCTGTGTAGTCATTCATAGAATTTTCCTCACCTCCTTGAGTGCCTCGTCCTCTAAGTGCATCTTTGACTGCCTATATTGATCCTCATCCTCTTCTTCGCACTCTTCTTCACCTTCTTCATCATCTTCTTCTTCGTACTCTTCAGAGCCGCCATCACTCTCTTGATCCTGGTATATGCGCCGCCCGCCATCTGGTGGTGGTGTGAAACATTTCATCGGCCTTGGACCCGCAACAGTGGTATGCTTACGCTGTTCCATTTCTCGAAATTTATTTAACATCACTGAGGCGGTGTTAGTTTTTTCAATGATTTCAGCATCAGGATCAACTTCCTTCTCCTCCGTGTCCGACTCAGGTGTGGGCAACTTAACGACTCCATCTCGTGGTGGTGTAATACGAAATTGTTTTTTCTGGCGCTCTGTCGGTTGATAGGTTTCAAAAAATTTAAACTTCGAGCTTATTTCAGATGTGGCAACTTGTATATCCTCCGGCTTTTCATCATGTTTTATTACATTTTCCTGCTGTTGCTGTTGGAATGTGCTGGAATTCTAGAATAGGAAAAATATGATATAGAAAGACCAGTGTATAAGATTAACATATTTTGGTTTACTTCTTGTTCAAGTTCACTGAATTTATTGCTGCCGATAGAACGGTTTCGTTGGATTCCCTGCGTTTGCCTTGGTAAAGGCTTGCTGCCCGTTGCATTTGCATCGAGTTCCATAAAAATGCTGCGTGATTTTTTACTTATAGCTGAAATGCAAAAAAAAATAAAGAAAAGTAAGATCTTCTTTATCACATAACATTCTTTTGTATTACCTGATTCAAATACATCTGCTTCATCTACTTGCACTCCGCCCGATCGTCCACCAGTATCATTTTCATTTTCATTATCTGAACCCTGACGATCTCTGAACAATTCTCCTGTTTCGAAACGTTGCTTTAAATTTCGTGCTTTGTCTCCAATATCGATTTCTGATTTCTTGCCAACAGATGTGATAGCCTGTTCGGAATCAGCAACTGCCTGCTGATACATCTCTTTGATGCGTGCCTGTTTACCCATAAACAAGCGTGAGCGTATATTTTGAATTTCCTGTTTACGCTCTTCGCGACGTTCTTCCTTAGACATGATATGACCTTTTTCAAACTTAGTCTTAATGTCATTCATGGCATTACCAAGTCCAACAGGACGCTCACGTTGTGTACGTTTTTTTGAACGCACTAAATCACGATCACCATCATCATCAGAACCGCCACTACCCTCACTATCAGAAGCGGTAGAGGCACACGAATCATCATCATCTTCTTTACCTTCTTGCTCAATCTGCTCCACGCTGAGGCCGGTAGTAAAACCACGTGCTTGTAGTTTGGCCATTTTTGAAAGAATCGAAGTGCTGCGCCTAACTCCAGGACTACGTTCAACAGATTGTTGTTGTTCCAATCGTTGGCTACCATTTTCGAATACTTGAAATTTAGAGCGTAAATTCAACTGTTGTAATTCTTCAAGACCAAGATCAGGTTTATCGGAAGCTAAAAGAAAATTAATGTTTAACAAATCGATATTTTTCTTTTTTTCAAACGTTAGTGGACAACATACCTCTAACAACATCTGGTGGTAGCTCTAGAGGTTGATTTTCCCTAATGATGAGCTCAGCCTTACGTGGTTTTTCTGGTGCAGTGTCTTCAACGACTTTTGGTGCAAATAACAATTTGAAATGCATCTCACAGTAAAGAACACCTTCGTGACTTTTATAGTTTTCCACCCTGGAGAAAACACAAATTTGATTAATAAATCCAAGCACATTTATTGCATGGTGTAAGTCCTCACTTCAGTTGTTTGTCGCACTCTTGGCAACGGAAACAATTTTTGTGGTAGATGCTTTTTTCTGCTTTGATTTCTTCCATTTTGAAGACGGGCTTCGTACAAAGGCGACAATTTTTTTCCTGCTCCCCTTGAGGATTCTGTGTAATTAATATTAGAAATTTAACTAAAGGCATTTTCGGAAGTGCATGGACGTAGTTAACAAAGGACATCATAAAATACAAAATGAGGTGAATTATGAGAATGTGTGGCGAAAACATGATTTGGCCTAAATTGCTTTCCGTCGTTGAGAAAAAAAAAAAAAAGTGTTTTCTTGCATTATTGAGTTCAAAAATCTGAAAATCCTCATATGAAAGATTCTGCCAGTTTCAGATTTATCATCGAAAAACATATCAAAAGTTAAATTCTTTAATTTTAGATAATTGTTTATTACAATAAATTCAACCGACTTCACTCTTTGATTTAGTTTATGTTAATATTTATAATGTCTATTGTAGTTTTTGTTTCCTCACCCTTGATGGTCTGCGTTATCTGCAATAATGCCCTCAGTATAGCATTTTGACTGTATAATGGGAGCGACTATCTTTTGTACAGATTTACCTAGCTTTTGCTAAAAACATGTCCTTTCCATTTTTAGTTTTTGTGCACATTTTAGTGTCATTTTCTGAAATTGTTCTCTCAAAACATCGTTTTGGACCAATTGCGAGCAAAAGAAAGCAATTGATGGCGACTATGTAAGTGGTTTTACTACACGGCAATGAGGTTTGAGCATACGCACTAAAAACAGAAACACTTTCGAAAGTTCGGTGCGTAGTAGTACTCTACTTCAGATGAAAGAACGTTACCTTAATCTTCTTTTTAAAATGGTTAATACAGCAACACTACGAATAAGCAAACAATTTTTTCTAGAAGTCTAAATTTCGGGGTAGTTCAATTCTTCAAACTCTTGCAGCTTTGTGTTTAACTTGAGTGTTATGCAAGTGATCGGGTTAATTTATGAATTAATTATGCTTACACTGAACTTTTCTTGAGCTTTACCAGCATCACTAGAACGTACATGAATTAAATTTTTCTTTTGAAGTGCATCAAATTTGCTGAAACTGGACTTCTGCAATGAGAACATTTCAATATTATGTTATTTATAAAAACTCCAATTTAGAGCTTAAGGAACTTGATTTATTAATTCAAGTTTATTTTCATACCATTACTTAACCAGATATACTTTCTATGTCCATTCAACTTACCACTGAAATATTTTCCTTTTCTGCTTCTGATTTTTTACTCTTTTTAGTTTTCTTTTTACCGTTTGTTATTGCTGTAGTCCCTGTATTTGCTGAATCAGTCAGCTTTTCATCAACTATTGTTTTAGTTGTTATCTGCTGAAGTTTCTCCTGCTCCTGCAATCCATCGGCGGCTTGTTCCATGCTGACACTACTGATTGCTGCGGCAGATGTCAATTTCTTTTTCATGACCTTGGATTTTTGTTGTACACCTTCTTTGCTACTTGTGGTTATTGTTGACATCTCACTGACCATACTCTCTTCCGCACAAAGTGTCTCCTGTTGTTGATCCTTAATGCCACCAATTATTTTATTACTGATTTTGCTATCTAATATTTCAATACTCGCTGCTGATGAAATTTTCTTGGAGGATACTTTTTTTGTAGTTTTCACTTTGGTCTTGGTTGTGGATGTTGTTGTCGAAGACATGGCAGCCAAATGTTGCTCCTCAGCGGCAGCTACAGTTTTATACTGCGACGCTGTTGACATTTCCTAAGTTGTTAAAGGAAATCATTTATCTCAAAGTTATTTAGTTCTTAATTAAATTTTGGCTACATATATATTTATTTTCGGCATTCACACAGAAATAAGAAATATAATTTCCACGACTACAGAGACTATTTGGCAGCAAAAAGCCAATTACTCTGTAAAGCATGTATTATACATATCCCCTTAAACGAATGTCTTTCATCCACCTTTCAAAAGTATTCCGTAAAAAAATTTTCACAAAAAAACATTTTTTTTTGGAAAAATTAATTTTAGAGATGTTTCGAAACATGCCCGTCATTTGAAGCCAATATTCCTATGATTTATGTGAGAAATATCGCAGTGTGCCAGATGGTTCATATCTTCGCTTTTTTACCCGTTACGGATCCGTTACTGATCCGTTGGCGGGAGAGATTCCCAAAAAAAAGCGAAACTTTTTTTTTTTTTGGATTTTCTCCCGCAAACGGATCACTAACGGATAAAAAAGCGGAAATTTTAACCGTCTGGCACACTGGGATTGTTTTTTTTTTTTTTTTTTGTATATACCTTTTATTTTCTAAGCACCTAGTGGGTGTAATCAAAGCACAAAACAAAGTTAAAAAATTGTATCGTGACTTTATCGACAAAAATTCCCGTGGCTCTCACAATCGTTTAGCGCAAACAAAACCTTTGGTTTTAATCAAATTTACTGTAAAAAAAATTTAAAAAAAAATATTATGTCGCAAAAATCTAATTTTAAGATTTTTCATAAAATGGCCGCCATTTTGAAAATTTTCCAAATTTAAAAACGGAAATTAAAATAACGTTTAAAATACTACAAGAATCCGAAACAAAATTTAAAAAAACTTATATTTGACAAAATGGTGGGACTTGGAACAAAAAATTGCATCGAATATTCGCAAAAACACTACTTGGACACTCTGAAATTCCATGCCCATAGCATGCAAAAAAAATGGGAGGTCTCCATACTTAGAACTTAGATCAGCTCTGTGAGTTTTTATAAAAATCTGAGAACCCAACTGCAAATTTCGAAAAAATTTAGATGGACATGGCCTTAAGCTTTAAACTAATAATCCAATCATCTAAAGTGGTGTTATCTCTTGAAAAGTGACGGAATTTGTGTAAAAAGGATAGACTGACAAACCTTTTACAATACTGAGATCATTCAAGAAAAATTTTAGGGCTTGCGCTAGCGCTACATATGAAACCGTCGAGAAGAAAAGGCACCTTATCTTCACAAAATCAAAAATGGGTTGTTTTGCAGTTTCCAAAAAAAAATATTATTTGGAATGTAATGATACCTCGATCACCGGAAAACTCCAAAAACTAAATTATGCCTAATGCACAAATTAAAAAACACTACACTTAAACCAACCAATAGCCATTTCACTCCATAATTTGGGAAAAGAGTCCCTTTACTAGAAAAAAATTCAGAGAAGTCTTTTTGCATAATTTGGTATACCTAAAATTAACTGAAAAAATTTTAAAATTAAAGATAACAATTATTATATTCTTAACTTAAACTAATTGTTTTTCGTAAAAAAGTTTTAAAAATGATTTATGCTGTCACAAATTACATTCATGCGACAACATTTCAGATTTCAAAAGAAATTCTACAAACAATTTATTAGTTCATTTAAAAATTTGTCATACTCTAAATTGGGGCCAAATGCATCATTGTGCATGACGCATTTTTAGGCATCAGCAACACAAAAATTTTACACGGACACCGGGAACAGATCAGTTATTTACTACATCAAGCAGTGTAGATTTTGTTACTTTGCCTATGTACACACGAGTACACTACGCTGAAAAAGAATGTACCGGCGATCATTGGCACTGTTACATACCATACATACATACATATGTAGAATTTTTACCTGCAGGCGGAAGTTTACACATTGGACTGACTTTTTGTTGACTTTGCATTCGCAACGTCGAAATATTTTCTAAAAATAGATGAAAAACATTCTACATTTTTGTTCGTCTTTTTGTGTGTTTACGACATAAAAGATTTTCTTGCGCTGCGTTTTTCATCAAGAAATCTTAACGAACTGTGAATTTGTATTTCTTTTTGATTTAGTTTATTTATTTTATTTTTTTGTTGTTTCTTCGGCCTTTTTTAATATTTTTTTTTTCTTTTTCTTTTAATTTCAACGGGGAACCTAACGGAAAATTACTCACTCAGTGGTATTATATTTTATATTTTTTCTTATGCGGCTTGCCAAAAAAAGAAATAAATAATTTAATTAAATACATATTTTCATTTTAGCACCTAAATAGCTAAAAATAATATTTAGGATTTCATAAGATATATATTAATATTAACTTCTTTTGTTTTTTTTTTTTTTTTTTAATTTTTAATTAAAAGTTATTTATAAAAAATCTAAATTCATTGGATTTTTATTATTTCCACTTATATTTTTTATTTTTTAATTGCTTATTATTTTCAGACTCACTTAAATAAATTTTATCACTTTAAGAATTTTAAAACACACACGTTTCGTTTACTTTTACTTTTATTTGTAATATAAATTTCACGCAGTAATATGTTTTTATGATACTTCAGTATAATTCCTAATGAACTTTTCTTTTTCTTATTTCTCAAAACGAGTTCAAAATAAAATTTATATAATGAGAATTTTTGCAATCAAATTTTTTGTTGCGCTCATCACACACCTTACAATCGATACACGCCCGTTCGCACTAAAATTAAATCTTTTGCCATTTGAACAATTCAGTTACAATCCGTTTTCAAGATACATGAGTTTGAGTAATACCTACATGTGTATATATATTTTTCTTTCTATTTTATTAGAGCTACCATATAGTAATTGGCTCTCATGCGTTCTCGATCATGTTTTGTTAATATTTTTTATTTGTTGAAAACTTTTATTCTCAATACAATTTATTCGCCGCAGCAAATACGTTAAAAATAACTCGGCGAAAATTCTCAAAATGTTGAAAACACATGCATACATTCTGTACGCTTTAATATACAGAAGAAAAGTGTGAGTAAATAGAAATGTTGTGAAATTTTTCAGTGATATTCTTTGACCAGAACACAAATTGTATCTATGAGAACATGTTCATCATCGGAATTATTGTAGCGCACCTAATACACTGGAAAAATCATTTAAAAATATTTACAAAAATATTTTGCCAAAATATGTATATCACTCAAACTCAATGGGGGTTATCGTGAATCAAGACTCCCGGGGAATCTTCTTAAACTACAATAAAGAATGCACGGCAGTTTGGGAAAATTCCCTGGGAATATTTATACACGATAACCCCCAATATAATCAGAGCATTCCTTTAAACTTGTAAAATCCTCGAAAACCTTGTTAAGTAACTCTTAAAACTGTCAAAGTTCATATTGATTTTGAAAACTATTACGATTTTACGAGGTTTCCGAGGTATTTACACATTTTAAGGAATATCCTCAATGACTTGTTTTATATATCACTTTAAGTTAGGACTATAGAACTTTAAAAGCACATTTTAACATGCTTTTGTTGGTCTATCTTTGGTTACGCACAAATCAATTTGGTTTACCATGTTAAAAGGTTATTTAAATTTCATTGAGAAATTGATTAGTTGATTTCATATTTTTTGTTTGCTTACCAAACCAACTTGCAGAAAATGAACAAAGTGATTCAGTAAGAACACTGATCTTTGAGTTTTGGTTTGGCTCATTCTGATAATGGACATATCTGTAGTACTTAGAATATGTGAAACTAATGCATTTCGAGATGCATAATAATAAGGTTGTCTGTAAAAAATTTTAAAAAATCAATAAATCAGCATTTAAAAATCCTCAACAACATCGGGCGTTAGTGCAGACAAAACAAAAAAGCTTAAGTAAATGTTAAATATGTACTTGGTCCAATACATATCAAAACTGTATTGCCGATTTATCCTAGGTATTAAGGCTAGAAAAAATATTTACAATGCTTAGAGATGAATTCAATTAAAATAACATAAATTAGTTACGCTTAAAGCAAAAAACTTTTTCAGTGTAATATATGGTAAATTACTCATTTAATATTTTTTTATCTTTTAAAAATACAAGAACAAGCAAATAAAGTCAGCGTTGCACCTAAATATGTTATATATGTATGTATGTATAAATACATACCATGTAACCATATGTTTTAGGAAAGTGTAATGGATTCATGAATGTTTTAAATAATGGCACAAATGTTTAAATATCTTTTGTATCACAATTGCTTCACTGCGCAAGAATTTTGTAATATAAAATGCAAAAATGTTATCTCATTAAAACCTAGAAAAAACGAATAAGCTTCATAAAAAACGCACATAGAAAAATGTTTTGAAATCTTTTTAAATTATCTATAATCCAAAAGAAACACCAAAGTGCATTTTTTAAGCTGTAGTTGAAGTTTGAATGTGGATGTAAAAGCGTAGTTTTAACGGATGCGGAGGTGGGAAAATAATGAAAAATCAAGATTTTATTAGCTTTAAATATTCATTACGATTTCCAAAAAAACCAACTAAATAAAATATACAAATATATTAAACACATATTGTTGGACGGCAGTACATACCAGCCTATTTTAATTTAAAGAATTTGATAGACTGTTTTAAAATTGTATAGAAACAATTAGGGTAACTTAGAGTTTTATTCTCAAGACACTAAAAGTTACCTTTTGATATAAATAAGCACCATGTTAAGTTCGGTCCATTTCAGAGAACATTTGATGGATCTCAAACTATGTATTTCAAAAACCCGATAAGAGCTCCTAGGTTTGAAAAAAAAAAATTAAACTGTTATACTTTTTGCACAGATCTGCAGCCGCTAAATTTGAATTTGCAATATATTTCTCCTTAAGTTCTGTAATTTTAGAGATATTGACCATTCCATTTCGTATCTTAATTTTACTTCTTGAATATCTCCAAAACTACAGAATTTATATTGATATAAATACAAAATTTTTTATATTTACTAGCACTTAAAAATGATCCCTCATCTCTGGACAAAAATTTAAATGGTGCCTTTTTACATCAAAAGCCAACTTTTGGTGCTCTGAGAATGAAATTCCAAGCAGCTTTGATTTGTAAACCACAATAGTAACGGTGCTAGTACGTGATTTGAGATTTGAAACACCTGGAGAGCTATGCCAAGTCAGTATTTCCACTGACTTTTCAACTTTTAAATTGATGTTAGCAACTCTGTTATACCTCAGTTTTATCCTATAAAAATTTGTGGAGGCGGATACACGATTTCAAGCGGAAGTTCCACACTTGCAGATGCGGATGCGAAGCTCCGTTACAACCCTTATAAATAACACGAGATCATATGTGAATTTATAACAAGCCTTAAGTATGTCCAAGCAAAAGCAAACTTCTATTGCTATTTTATATCTAAGGCTAGAGTAATTGCAGTATATTATTGCACTCACTAACAGGCCCGTTTAAAGGATTTGCTCCTGGTCGGCTTTTTATAAAAAAAAATTGAAGCAACCGTATGGAGAAAATTATCAACAAAATGATGTACATAAAGTATGATTTTTGCAATTTCCTGATGTCAGCACTATTGTTTAATGCTATAAGCAAGCCTAAAAAAAATTTCTCATAACCTGTAGAACCTATTGCTTAAAAGGCGGAATTCATATTTAATATTGTTTATTGTTATTGGAGCAGTTAATGATTGACTTTTATTTAACGAACCCTTAACAAAAAAATGGCTCTTTACTGTTAATATCTGACTGAATTAAAAAGCTGGAAATTCAGTTCTTCTTATCTAGTTTTCAATTTTAAGTTTCAACAGATTTGCCTCAAAACAAATCACAATCATATCAGGCAAAACTTGGTACCAATAATTTTTTGTGAAATTGAGTTATGTAGCCCAGGGTTTTATTTTACAACTTGGAAAAATCAAATTTGCTCAACGACTTGTAGTTCCATTGAAAAACCGCTTGACCAAACCGCGTATGATATTTTCATAGCAAATTAAACTTTAATTTTGCTCTCCTAAAAAAATATGCGATATCAGGTTTTCCATCTGCGCACAGATAAATATAAGCTAAAATTAACCAAAAGAAATATTTTTTCAAATTCTACATTTTTGGACCGGTCGTAGGATATTTTCGCTTATAGGAGGGATCGAACATTTTGCATTTTAAGTGAATGTTTTATTGGACTTTCCTAATTTGGGTACGAGGAAATCTATATTAGCTCATGAAAAGATAATTGCTTGGATTATGAATTGTTTTTTGTATTTGATAAAAATCCAGTGGAAATTGGAAATTAATTCATACAAATTTGTATATTTTGGTTAAAGAAAATCACTGAAAACGAAAAATTTGATTATCAAAAAATAAATATTGATATATGTAGCTGATGCATACTTTTTATGAGGTACATTTTGGTACTAATTTATTGTTGCTGTTTATTCACTAAATTGTATATACATCTGTATATACCAGTCATAATTAATTTGTTTATCCATAAACAATATTATTTTGGCCATTCTCAGCCTTTAGATAATAAATTGCTTTAATAAGCCAATCGCAAAAATAAACAAAATTCCTAGACAAACAAAGTTTTGGCAAATTTCATGTGAAGTTTGAATGAAAATTCGGCAAAAGCAGATTAAAATATTTTCACGGTATTTAGACAATAAAATTTCATGTGTATACTGCATACCTCGTATGTTTTCACCCCATAAACATTTAGCGAAAATGTTTATTTTATTTTCAATATACTAATTAACAGAAATCTATTGGATATCAATCATGAAGAACTGTGAGTCGCAAATTTTATGCAGTTAAAAACAAAATTTTGAATTATGAACCAAATATTATTTGATAGGAATTCTAAAAATGTGTAAATTTTGCGTAGTAAAAAAAAACACTAGTGCACTGTGTTATTTTCATTCTCTAAGAATTTTGCCGCAAAGCAATAAAATTTTGTAAAAATCTGCTACAGAACATTTGTACGTATTTTCTTTACAAAAAGACACAGAGCATGTAGTCGGCGTTGCTTTCAGTCCATGTGGGATATTTTGACCCATTTTCGAGTTTTTTTTTTTTTTTTTCAGCGTGTTGAGGTGTTGAAAAACAAAAAAACACAAAAAAAAATTAAATTATACTTTCATCTACGGAATGCGTTTTATTTTGATGTCATTTTATGCTGTTTAAAAAAAAATTAAATTTTTTGCTTGTTATTTTGTATAATGTGTGCGGTAGATAAGAAATACTCACAAAATATATTGATCAACCTTTAGTAAAAGTTTGTGAGTTTTTAAACTTTCAAACCAATTAAACGAACGTATATTTCAGTGTATTATAAAAATTCGCCAGCATTGCATCATATCTCTGCTTTGAAATCAGTCCTTATAAATTCATAGATTTAACTGAAAACACTATTTACGTTATCAAAATTTTCAAATTTAAGCGCCAACATTATCTTACAAATTATTAACTCTTAAATATGGTATCATTATCCTTAAGAGAAAGTTATTTAATTTTTCTAACTACACAGTTTTTCCACACCATCAAATACAATTTCCCCCACAGGATGGTTTTTTTTTTTTTTTTTTTGGTTTCCTTTCACTTTCTACGAAATTCCTTACAGTCAAGACAACATTTAAATAATAAAATAATGAAAAAAAAGAAAAATGGAAAAATCTTCTGAACTTCCTTAGGGCCTGCTTACAATCACCTTGAGCTCAAATATGCATAAAATAAAGAGAGAAGAAAAATCTATCCAAAAACAAAAACAAACTTAACTCTGAAAAGAAACATCACAAGAAAATAACGCAAATTTTCGAAATACTTTATCCTGTTGCGCTCCCGTACCGCAGTAGTTGATGAATTCATGAGTTACTGTTGTTAACAAGTCCATCGTACAACCACCCCAAGTCTACCATACGCCACCGACCACATTCTCCACCTATCGAGTACACTTTATGGTATGTTGAGTAGCTTGACTTCAATAAAAGGACGCAAAAAAAAAAAACAAGTAAAAGAAGCGGGAGCCCTTTTTCGATTTCCCCTGAGGGTATTCCGATCAAACAGGAAGTTCTTAAGCAGCCACGAGTGCTTTCCATACCAATACATTTGCAGAAGCAAGGCATATGCTAGATTCCTTTTTGTTAATTCAGAGGTGTTTAAAAGTTCACACAGAATTAATCTAAGCAAATTTTATCATTTTGGACTTAGTTCATATAGTCAGTCCACGAAAATCACTTTTATTTCAGAAAGAATTAAGATAAATTCGGCTATTTTGATTTGATTTTAAAAAGGTGTGGCTCTGCCCACTTTAAAACAGAAAGGTTATATTAGCGCTCCTTAGTTTAAAGCTTTTCTCCATACCGAATTTCATGAAATTCGATGCTGCGGTTTAGCTGTGAGAGCGTTTTTTTCATTTAGGTGCGTAACAACGTTCATTTAAAAATGAAAAATTTTAATTTTGTACACAACCTTTCCAGCAAAAAAAAAAAAAAAAAAGAAAACAGAGACTGAACTGATTTCGTTTGCCTATTTATATAGCGGAAAGTAACCGGGTATGGAACAGGTTT
This sequence comes from Calliopum simillimum, assembly GCA_951812925.1. Taxonomy (NCBI): domain Eukaryota; kingdom Metazoa; phylum Arthropoda; class Insecta; order Diptera; family Lauxaniidae; genus Calliopum; species Calliopum simillimum. Next base: position 147,859,983 of record OX638368.1, read on the forward strand.
TGTTTTTGATTGGTTAAGCCGTTTCAGCTATTTTATATATCGTTCCAAAGAAAAAAATATACGCCACTTTTAATTAAAGGACGGATTATTATTTCTGCAAGCTCAAAAGCTATGGCCAATTTTCTACAGACATGTTTTTTCGCTCTTTAAAAATTTGTATCCGATTATGGGAAACCTAGAAAAATGCAAAAAAATCAGAAATAAAAACCCCATCTCAGTGTTGCATAAAAATTGGGCAAAATCTTTTGAAATCAGTCAACTTTATGTGGGGAAATCTTATACATCTGATCTAAACACTAAATCAATGATTGTTTCCCCAAAACTCAATTTTGCACAATGTTTTACAATATTTCAGAATCATTTAAGTTACAGAATTTTGGGAATTATTTATCAATTTCAAGTTGTTTTTTTTTTTTTTCAAATATATAATTTTTTGGCAGGCAGCAAATATGGTGTATGGTTTGAAAAGCAATTTGAAATAAAATATAAAAATGTACTATTGGATAAAACTTTCACTTAACACGAAAAGCAGACAAGCGTTAAATTTTTAAAAATTGTCCTCTCTGACTTTTAATTGTGCCATATAAAATGTAAAGATTTTTGCTCCTTGTAAATCTCATTAAATGTCAATTAAATACTTCGACATAAAGTTATTCAAGAAATTGCACTGTTTTACAGCTCTAGCAATAAGTTATATGGAGGCCTGTAGTTATTTTCCAAAGAAGTGGAAAGAACAACAGTAAAAATAGAAGAATAAGCGCACAACCCATAAAATAATATTTCATTCGCCTAATGCCAGGCTGCATAAATATATTAATGAGTGGAAAATGAACTTTGTTTTTTCATTCATACCGTTGAAATAAAGTGCGCTTACGGGTTCAGAGGCACAAGGTACATACATAGGGTGCAAAGGTAGAGTTTGCTATAAATAAGTATGCCGGTAGGTCTTTAGTAAGTGAAATGTTTTATAGATACCAATGCTATACATACTCGTACTATACTGTTGATATTCAAAGCAAATGAAGAGTTTCTACTCTCATATCCTTTAAATAACAATGAATTTAATTTATAAAAATAATGAATTAAAAGTTTTGTTCAGGTAATGGAAAAAGTGAAGATTGCATAAATTATGATGTAATCCAGAATATGGAAATGAAATATGTAGTGGGATAAAAACTGTATTGATCTGTGTTATTAAACATTTTCAAACAAAGCATTATTGTTCAAAATCGATAACATTGCACATGAGAGATCTTACAGGTTACCATTTTGGTAAGTATTTCTTGGTGGAAGCCCTCAAAATTTCAAAGTGTCACTCAGGATGAAGGATATAGATTTTCAATGAATCAAGTTACAAATTGAACTACATCTAAAGTGTTATAGGCCTTCTCGTAACCCTAAAAGGTCAAAAAGTCTTCTAAGCCTAAGTCAGCAATCCATCAGCTGGCAATCGGTGAAAGGGGGTGAGGGGAGATTCACCCTGTACAGTTTTTCAATATAGCTAGGGAAAGGAGCAAAACTTTGATATAATTAATAGAAAGGTTATAACGGAGCTTCGCATTCGCAATTGCGGAACTCCGCTTCCGTTTTTGAAAATTTCACTTCGGTTAAACGGAGGTATAACGGAGGTGGTAACATCCATTTCAAAGTGGAAAAGTCAGTGAAAATACTGACTTGACTCAGCTCTCTAGTTGTTTTGAAATCTTAAGATCACGAACAAGATCCATTCGAGGGTGATTTAAAAATTATAGTTGCTTGGAATTTCGTTCCCAGGACCAGCTTCCGTTAAACTCCTTTAAACTTCGTTAAGACTCCGCTTGCGTAGAGGTCAAGTTTTGGAACTCCGCATCAGCATCCGATTAGATGACCTCTTTATAGGAAAATTTCTATAGAGAATTGAAATGTCCATCGATAGGATAGCTTATTTAAAAAAATTTTAAAATTGTTGGAACCAAAAAAAATAAATCTAAAATTTCGAATTTGTTTTTTTTTTTTTACTTTTTTGCCTATATCTTTTTTTGGGTCAGAGATGTATACTCATAAAATATTTGATGTATCTCTACAAGTTTTTTGTTATTCTGTTCCATTGTGTCATTATTGGGAGTATATTTTATATATGTATGTTGTCATATTTTTCAGCGCACAGTTGTTGTTGTTGCCGATAAAAATATTGTTTTCCCCAAAATATTTAACCTCGAACAATGACATTGGAATTTCACCTTTACTGTTAATATTCTTGTTGTTATTGTAATGAAGTAATTACTCAAAAAACTTTTCATTATACGAGATGAGGGTTAGAAAATTTTGAATTCCTATTACAGCGCCAATACCGACGACGAGTATCACCTAAAGTTCTTTTGTAACCCACTGTTTTTGAAACATGAACAAAAAACAGATATAAAGGAGTTTGAGTTGAGGTGGATAAGGTCGTCGTCAGGCAGGCAGGTAGGCAAGAGAAATGTTTATTCGTGGGCTGAGCAAAAGTTAACAAACTTTTGCGATTGACAAATATTTAAAGCATCGTAACAAAGCGAAATAATTGAAATAAGTGAAGCGAATTATTCAGAAGCAAGTAGCAGCAGCAGCAATAGCACACAAACGTCGACAACACAACAACAAGGAACAAACAGAAAAAAATCGCTACGCATTTTGCAACATAGTATGTGTTCATACCGAAGCTTAGATGATGCTGCTGCTTCCAAAGTGTCTACTGTTGCTGCTACCGACAAATAATAAAATCTCACAATTGCTCCCCAGATGGTGGTGTAACAACTGTAAGTCAGTGATGGGCGACGTTACCATTGAACAATGCTTTGAGTATGGATGAATATCAAAATGTCTGAGCTAATCCATGAAGAGTGCTCACATGTCAGGAATGAAATTATTAAGTCGTCAATTATTTAAAAATTTAATCTTACCTAAAATTTTGAGTATAGTTTATTCTAAATTGACCACCATTCATTTTCATTTGCATTCTTAACAGGGACCGTAATAAAATGTCGCAGAGATTTGAGTTCTTGCGGCGCAATAGCATAGTTTTCAGTACTTTGTTCAGTCGCATTTGAAACATATCTGAATACCATAAAAGAAGTCAAGAAAATAACCTTTTGATTAAATTGAAATTATACTGAGTTTTACAACTATTCCCAACATAGGAGAGAGTTAAAATCTTCAAAGAGATTAGTGATAGAATATGCAGCCTTGTTTTGAGTTTCACAACTATATTTGCCACCCTGTTTTGAATTCGCTTTATTTGAAAAAAAGACTCTGGAAGTGTCAGACAGATCGTTATGGTTTTTCTGGAAGTTAAAATTATTCAATATCATCAGATATCTGAAAGCTTTAAACTCAAGTTCAACACTAATCGCAGCTATAAGTTCTTTCTTTTAATCAAAAATAATCATTTTTCTCAAAATTTAACCCACACGAAAAAAACATTGATACATTTATTTATTTATTAAATAAGGTCTACAGATTAACAAATCTTACAGACAAAATAAGAATCAAACAGAAATACATTTGGTTTTAGGCGATACAAGCTAACATTAAAATCCAAGAACTGGCAATAATTATTACATAAACGAATACATCTTGCAATAAGTTCATTTAGAGAATAATTTGTCCCATGAGTCTGATCCCCTAATAACACTGGTCTACACGATTTTCGACTGGAGCAACCAAATAGTGTTCCTAGAGTGATTTGGTGTGCTAAATTCGAATCCGCAATCGGTTTTTCTCTATCAGGTCAGGTTTTGGAGATAATCGGCCTTTTCGATTTTTGAGGTTATAGCTCCATTTTTTCGAACATATTTTGAGAAACCCAATTTCGATGGAATATGTTTTTACACTATTATAGAGAAAAATTTTTAAACTTTCAGCAAGTGTACCAATATCTAAGATCCGATTTAAATTGGCTGAGTTATAGCAACGAAAAGTTCATTTTTATAGTAGTTTTTTACACTTTTTCGTGTTTAAGCCAAATTAAACACGGTTGTTTTGCCAGTAGCTTATGCAAATATATATTTTTTATATTTTAGCTCAATAGTGTATTTAATTGCAAATATTTGAAGTTCAATTTTAGTAAAATCGGATCATTTTTTAAAAAGTTATTAAGGTTTTAGTGAAATAAGACCATTTCGATTTTCATAGAAAACAAATTATTTTTAAATTTTTGTTAAAAAAATTCATATATAAAAATGAACTTTTCGTTGCTATAACTCAGCCAATTTGAATCGGATCTTAGATATTAATACACTTCTTGAAAGTTTAAGAATTTTTCTCTATAATGGTGTAAAAACATATTCGATCAAAACTGGGTTTCTCAAAATATGTTCGAAAAAATGGAGCTATAACCTCTAAAATCGAAAAGGTCGATTATCTTCAAAACCTGACCTGATAGAGAAAAACTGATTGCAGATTCGAATTCAGCGCACCCAAATCACTTAAGAAACATCATCCTCTTCTCCAGTCGAAATTTTTTTCGAAATTTGTCGACCAGTGTAATCGATAATGTCTTAGAGACATAAGTAACAAATAAGCTAGAAATTCCATAGCAATTAATTTTATAATTTAACACATTAAAAACGAATAATAACGAACTAATTGTACGCTTATCTTTCAATGACTGAAGCCCAAGATGTTTACGCCTAGCATCGTATGAGGGTATTACATTTTGCAATTGCGATTTATATATTGCATGCCTAGTAAAAAGTTTTAGTTCTATTTTATTAGAATACTCGGCGTAAAATGGATACCATATAAAAGTGCAATATTTCAGTATACTATGAACTAAGGCCACACATAAAACTTTGATCGTATACAGATCTTTAAAACAAGCAGAAATCTTTTTTATACAACCTAGCATAGCAAACTATTTAGAAACCTAATAGTCATATTTATCGAATGTTCGAAAATTTTGGGGAGTTGTGGAACACATTACATGGAGAGACGCACAGACTGCGTGTTTACTTAATGAATTCTAGCAAAAAAGTGACGACGCTGTCTTACAACTAACTCCCTAGATCTCACAACTACCCAATGTCACCTACTTAATGAAATCTCTAATATCTTTAAAGCTGAGCCAGTGCATGGGATTCTGTAGCTATGACTATATTATTAACATATATCCACATGAAGAGCTGAAAACTCACTTTTCGAAAATTTCTTAAAAACTTAAAATTTTGCAAAAACTCCGTTAATACCAATTTTAGAATGCTATTCAATCGAACTTTTTTGTGCTTTTTTACACAACTTTTCAGACGACGACAAATGCAATACCATCAGTGATGCGTAACATAACGCGTCGCAGGTTATCGCAAGCATGATTTTGTTACCACCAACATCACCATCACCTTTCTGATTCCCAATTGTGTGACATTTTGCCGAACTTTGCCAACAACAGAGTGCGCGCCAACACTTTCTATGTCCCACAAAGGAGTAACATTAATTCTCTACTGCCTCTGCTGGCCATTCTGTACTACTTCGCTGTTCGACTTACTATAACACCACCACTCCGTTATTCCAGAATTCAATTTTGTGTTACTCATCGTTGGGGCTTAACTTCACTCTTAAGAATGCGAATGACATGCCAAAGTACTCGAGATTACAGATTTTTTCCACTCGTCGTGCGGCATTTGTCGAGAATTAAATGCTGGTTCTTTTCGTTCTTCCTTCAACCCTGACTTTTTTCTTTCGGCGTTTGTTTGACATTTGCGCAGCGATAAGCGGCAACCTCCTGCCACACGGCTGGCACGTTTGTATATCGTTGCTATCGTCTTCTATGTATAATGTCACCAAAAATGACTCCTTAGACATTATTTGATTTCATTTCATGATGTTTGGCTTTGGAGAAAAAAAAAAAAAATTGTAGATGAAATTTTTTTGTTTTTGTTGTCTGTCAGTCTCATCATCATCATCGTTGTGTATTTTGTCAGTTGTTTTTCGTTTGACAGCTGTTTTGGTGTCGAGCTTATTAGCAACAAACACCCATTCATTCGGTCTATATCCTTCTTGGCGTTTTTCCACTTTGCGCAAAATTAGTTTTTATTTTAATTTGGTGCTACACTGTTTGCTGTCATTTTGGCTTTAAAATTTTCGGTATTACTTTTAATAGACATTTTTTCGCTATTTAGAAGCAATGTTATTTGCAGTGAAAATTGATTTAAATTTAATATCATGGATTTCTTCCTTAGGAATTTTTATTACAATTCTTGGCGTTTATTATCTTTTAAATAGAATTTCAACACGTGTCCAAGAATAAAAATAATTTCAATGTGAAAGTTAAGAAAGGAAGAAGGAAGTGGAATAACTGTAAAACAAATAAATTACTTTTTATTTTATTTATGTGTTAGTCTCCATATAAGTTTAATTAACAATAAAATATAATATTTTAAGACTTAACATTACTTTTGTTATTCTTTAAAACAAGAGAAGATTCAATTAGCAAGATATTTACATGTTATGTGAAAGTAATTATGCACTTAATATAGAGAAAGCATTTTTTGTAAACATACATATAAACTCTGATGAAAAATACATAATTGATTTAAGGGAAACTGAAGCAGTTTTGACACATCATTTGAAAAGAACAGTATTTTTTAGAATTACTACACGATTTTAAAAGCCTTCACTGTTTTTGAGAAATTCAATAGCAAACCTAAGAAAAACTAGTAAGTGTGGTATCTTTGGCCTGGTCAAAAATTAAATACCCTTTACTGCAGTATTTTGCAAATTTTGCTTCTGTGGGAGGTCCTACGGCCTTTGACCGAATTTACTTAGTCTTTGCTCAGCTCTCGCGCTAGCTAACCTTAGTGTCTGAATGAAAATTGGTTGGATTATCTCGAAAAAAAGCTTTTAGTATAGCATTTTGAAATCTTTTCTTCCATGGGAGGTACCGCGCCCTCTTGTCCAAGCTCACATAGTTTTTACTCGGAGCTTTAACTTACCATTTTCAGTATTAATGTGTATTTTGGTTGCTTTATCGCGAATAATGCTGTAAATATTACGTTTTGAAAATATTTTTTGTGTGGGCGGCAGGCGTGTTTCTTGATCGATTTTGCTCATTTTCAATCCTACGAGCTAACTTTTACGACGGAGGCAGTGTTCCAAATTTCAATAAATTGTTTTGCTTAATTTTGCGCGTGATGCTGATCAAAAATATATATACTTTTCCCTTCCTGCCACGCCTCCATATATGCGTTACAAATCAATTTTTAAAGTGTAAATCTGACGAATAATACCCCATTATTTAGATGTGTAAAATTAGCCATACTTTTTGAATTTTTGTCGGATGGATTTTAAAGTTAACTCTTTCAATTTTACTTTTACTTTTATTTAAATACGAGTATGTTGACTTTCAATGCTACCACTGCTAATAAATCAACGTTTTGGCAGCCTCAAGCTAAATTTTAATGAAGCGTATAAGCTACAGTTGACATAGAAAGTTTTCTGTTTTTTTTTTTCTCAGGGGGAATTAAGAAACCAGAGTAAATGTATGAGTTCAACCCCCATCTTTCAAAAACACTTTTCCACTTCTTTTGCTTACCCCCCAGTTGTATTGCTGGCAAAAGCGGAAACTTTGTAATCTGTTAAAGAACTGCCCCATGGGTGAACATGCTTTGTGAGTGAGTGTTTGGTACAACATATGCATCATGTTCATGTGATTACCCTTACTGCATGTGTATGGGTATGTGTGTCAGGTAACGTAAAATAACAAGTTCACCATAACCAAACCATTAAATTCGCTTAACAGAACGAAACAGAAGCACCAATGTGCTCCTTCAATACAAAAACCTTCGTAATTATAGTGTAATTAAAATTTGGAATTTACAAGCTTACCTAAATATTTTGCATGTATTTACAACAAAAGCAGCAACAACAATAACAGCTGCAACGTTAAGAAAAAACCACAACACGAAAAACATAAATACGGGTATAACAGAAATCGAGATTTTCAGGATACGAATTCATACCATGTATTACCGGCTCTATTAGTAACTAACCGTGGGCTATAGTTGTGTATGTTACTTGTTTTTGTTGTTGTTGTGGCTTTGGTAGATAGGTATTGGTGGCACTGTTACCGCCGTTACCGCTAAATCGCATGCGATGTAAAGGTTTTAACTCAAAAATTGTAAGGGCATTCACTGTTTGATATTGTTTAGTTAGACCAATTTGAAATCTTTTCAAAGAAGATTTTCACCTTTAAGCACTTCGTAAATATTCGGGTTTTTTGTAACTAGGTAATTTCTAACCAAGCTTTATATGGGTCATTACAAATAAGTATAAGGCAACATTCTGCAGAGGCTATATTTGATATTTGATGTAAAAGCAATTTTTTCAGAGTGTCCCATAAGCCAAATGTAAGAAATCGATGTGGTTACACACATAAGTGCATTTATTCTTTAAGTAATTTATTTTTTAATTGATAACCACACAGCAAACAGTTTGAGTGTAAAATTCAAACCAAATTCGAATGAATACAGATCCACATCAATTTTGGTATGAAATCTAAGCTTCAATTTGGTTTACAAACCGTTTATGCTTGTTTGTATAAAATGTATTCACATAAAGTATTGATACATTTTACACTATTTTAGCTTAAATTTTATAGTATCACTATATAAAAATCTTTTATACTTTTTTGTATAAAATTTATATAGAAGTTTATATGAAAGTATTTTAAACCATTTTATATGAAATTCATATTATGCCCATATAAGCCAACCTTCTTACGCACAAAAATTTCCATAATAAGAAAATATCATTCAACTTCCAATAATTACATATATTAATCTTAAGAGAAGCAAATTTCATAACTTAAAATATTTTCAGTTACTTACATATTTATGTACATTTTGTTGTTTTTCTATTAAATTTTTATTTTGTTATGAGAAAATTGCTTAAATTTATTAAATTTTAATTTTTGTTAAAGGAAACAATTTCTAACGAATAATTGAATTTACAGAGGCCATAATTCAAAACTCAAATGAACGATTTACTTTATACAGGTGCATTTTAACATTTTTTTAGAGGTTTTATTAGTTTTATTAGTGAGAAGGTATTTTTTTGTAATTTTAATACACCCTTTAATACTTAAAATATTAAAACAACCTTAAAGAAGAAAAAATATAAAAAGCAATAATTCTCTTAAGCAATTGACAAACTTTAAAAATTATACTACGCTAAAAACGGTAAGAATGATATAAGCACAATTTATACTTAGATTACAATTTCTTCTATCTGCTTCCGTACACAATATTGCCTTTCCTGGCGGAGTTATGAGCATTTAAAAAATCTAATCAATGTCGTTTTTGCAGATTTTTCAGTTTTTTTAAAATTTATACCAATCTCTGAAACGACTTGATAAAAAAAATTTGAAAAAAATCGGAGATGCAAAACCCATTTGCTACACGGTTACGTATGTAACGCTCCTTATAAACAAAACGGTTTAGAATAGTAGGGTAAGGGAGGGAAATATGGACTACGTGGGTAATATGGACCACATGGATATTTTCCACTGCGTACACAGGATTTTCCGTTATTCATATTTAAACTTTACGCCAATACCTAAAACTTATGTCAGTGCGATTTTAGCGTTCGGTGAAGTCGCATTTTTCTGTAAATTTGTTTTTTCTAAAAAAGAGTTTAGTGATAATTTTTTTCCAGTGACTAAATTTCATTATTTCACTTTAAAGACATGGTGTTTTTAAAAAAATGGTTCATTATATAAAGTTAGTGAATACCATTTATAATTTGTCAGAACAAATTAGTTCATTAACGTCAAGAGTTTTTGATAAAAAACCATTTATTTCACCAACACGTGGTGCGGGTAATATGGAACACCAAAGAAAAAAGCCTCAAAAAGAAATGTATTTATCATCTTCTTCAGATGGAGAGTCAAACTGCCGTTTTCATGACGAGTCTGATGGTCATTATTTGTAATTCATAAACTACAAAGGAAAAGATGACGAAAAATGCATATAATGTAATACCCTTTACTCAGAAGATCGCCGTTGCGAATTTTGAGTTGAATGTGGAATCTGACGTTCTTGGAGTCATGAAGAATGTGCCGGATGTGGAAGTGATATTTTTATATGCAACTTCTGTACCAAATAAACATGTGGGGCAATATGGACTATATAGTCCATATAACAGTACACTTTTTTTAAATCTTTATTTTGAGTATTTTCAGTTTTTTAATATTATTTCTTTAACCTGATGAGATATTTATCTAAAAGTGAATAAGGATAAAGGTGAATTGTTTCCTTTAATGAATGACATAAAATTAATTGTTTTGTTTTATGTTTTTTGAGTTTTATTAAATAAAAAAAGATTGGTGGTCCATATTTCCCTCCCTTACCCTACTCTTTACCTTTGTTTAATAAAATATGGAAGTGAGAGTGTCACCACTAAATATTAATATCATATTATGGGTTCTCCTTGCACCTGTATATTATTTTCTGACCTAGCAACTATTAAACCTGTTTGAAATCAAAAAAAAAAATAAAATTGAAGCAATCTTTTATGCCTACAAATTAGTACTCACACTAAATACTCCTATTGGATTAGAAAAAACCAAAATTTTTTTAAACTGGGAATATGGACATTTGTTTGCATATGTGTACATAAGTATGTTTTTTTATATTTACACTTCGTTCACCAGTGTATTGAAATTAAAACGCGATTAAATAATGTTAAAATGTAAAAATCGGTCAATGCAGAAACGGCTTGTTGAGGTTAGCAATGCACTTAGTTTCCTTCCTATTGTTGTTGTGGGTAATTTTTTTGTAACAAAATTCATTTTGGTTGGCAACACTCATATGCCACTTTAAAGAAAATAAAAAGTTAAAATTCATGCACTTCTTGTTAGGGTTGTATACGTAGGTTGTATTAACTACATATTCATAGTGATTGTTATTTAAAAGTGAAAGGAGCTTGCATGATTTATGTTACCGTTACTTTTGGGGAATTGCTTCGTGTTTAGGAGAAATTAATCTTCAAAAAAAAGTGCATTGCTGATTTTTTCCCAAAGAATTAAAAGAAAATAGTATTTTTGTGATCCATTACTTAAAAGCTTTTAAGAAATCGATTTAAGTCGTAATATTAAGATTTTTTAATTAATATACATACATATGTACTTTAAAAGGAGTTTTTTTTTAATTTTCAAAAATATAATGTGTTTTTTGAATATTGAAGAGGATACACCTAAATAGAATACAGTTAGCAAGTCAAAATGGATCCGCACGATATCATTATAAATATGGGCGTAAAAAAGTCAGTGCAAATTTTTGGATACCATTTTATGTATACTATGTTTCCATCGGATATTAATTAGGTGATTTACGACTGCTTTGAGAATTAGCTCTAAATCTCGAAGTACAAATAAAAACAAATGAACCGATTTTGGATATTTTGACCCTTTTGACAATTGGCATTAAATGCCATTAAAAATAAACCAAATGGAAGATAAATATCTATATATTAATACGCAAGACAAAAATTTGTCCATCTTTTTTTACTTTATTAGAAATGCACTTCAACTTTGAATTATACACTATTAGAAAAGTTTTTGTGTGTAGATGTGCACAAAGTTAAAATTATTTTAATTTCTGCATTTTAGCCAGGTCAAATTAAAAACAAATTTTTCAATATTCACAACAACAAAATACAGGGTCACATAAGCTAGAAAAAAGTTTAAGCACAAAGAGAAAGAAGAAAACTGACACGTTTTTTTTTTGTTTGCTTTGCTTTCGTTGCGCTGATGACACCAGGGATGACACATGTGATTTTTTATTGTGTACCAAATAGCAAAAAAAGTACTAAAAGCTCCCAAAAAAGGACCAAAACTTCAACAGATCCAACATCAGTGCGAACATCTTTTTATGGCCAATATGCATCATCTTCTGCTAAGAACGATGCGCCGACTTATCTCTAAATATTTGTTTACAATGCAGTGGCATACCTTAAGAGGCGAAGGGGGTCATCGCCCCATTCAAAATGGGCTTATAAGCGGTGGCATTCAATTGGATTAATTTTTCCAGAGCGAATTTGATAGACTTTATCTTATTTTTTTGTTCAAAACCTTTTTTTAGGCATAAAATGACAGTAATTCTTTTTTTGAATGGGGTATAAGTGCTTCGATGGAACAAATAAAAAATATTGTAATACTTTATAAAGAAGAAAAAATAACTTATGTTAAGAAAAGAGTGCAACAACTTAAAAAAACTTTATCCATTTACATTAACAGTGGCTGTGTCTTAGACGACAGCTTAATTAAGTACTCTCTGAGAAACGTATGGGAAAGCAACAACTAAAGTGTTTAATTTAACACTGATAAGATTGCGGAAACGTTACGCACCAGGGGGGAAGGGGAGTTGAATGATTTGTTACGAAGTGTTGCATGGGGGAGGGGTCATCAACTATGTTACTTAGCGTCGATTTTGTAAATTTTATGCGACGATAAATTCAAATTACCAAAATTAAGATTTGTTACGTAACTAGGGGGGAGGGGGTTGTCCGTTTTGTAACGACCGGCGAGGGAGGGATTTGAAATTGGTCGAAAGTCGCGTTACGTAATATGTGAATGGCCCCTAAACATGACAGTACTGCCTACTGCTCTTATGTAATTGTGTTACCATTGAAATACACTACTTCTAAAAAAACATATGATCACTGCCGCTGCCACTGCTACTGCCGCATTGTGTTTCAGCTAAAATACAAAAAGCAGAGCAGCGACTTTTTGTTTTTGTTTTGTTTTGCTTACATACGTTTCGCTTGAAATTGACTCACGGGATTTTTTAAATTGTACCAAATAGCAAAAAATGTGCCAAGTGTCCAAAAAGTACCAAAATTAATTTATTTATTTGTGGTCGAATATCGACCACTGGGGGATACTAGTTAAGATAAAAGCAAAAACAACTTTCATTTTCCTGCTTATGACATTTACTGTCAAAAGCAATCTTTTTCGACAGGTGGAAACCGATAGAATTTAACGTCGAGATAGTGGCTCATTAGGTCAATTGGTAAGAGCTTGGGCTAGTAACACGAGAGTCGTGAATTAGAATAGAATTTGAACGATGAGCTTAAAAATAGATTTAATCGCTGAAGATATCAGCATTCCTTAAAATTTTAATTTTCGCTGAAAATCTATTCGAATATTGCAAACTTGAAAAAATTCTAAGAAGTATTGCTGTAGGAAACACATTGAAAGTGAAGAAATAGCGGTCCAATAATTTTTTTACTGGTATGCAATTTCTAAGTAGATTTTCGGTGAAAATTTCATATAAATTTGAGTGTTTTGTTTGAGTTTCAAAAACGTAATAATAGAAAGAATTTTTGAAATATTTTAACCAAACTATTAGCTTGTGTCACTGTCAGATCCATATCAGGAATTCACTTTTATTTAAACAATTCCCATAGCATAGCGAATTCACGACAAGACATGTAATTTTCAATTGTAAAATAGAAATCAGGATAAATAAATATTTGCTAACTCAGTAATAATTTTTTTTTTTTCTAAGTTATTTATCATAGTCCCAAGAGCAAACACAGTGCAGTTATCGAAAGGATGTCTGTGTCTAGCAATACGGCAACATTTTAATGCCATTTTTACTCAAAGGCAAACTCATTATCATAACGTAAAAGAAAGTGAAAGAATCAAAATGTGCTTTAGGTACACGATCCGTTTACTGACACTTACTGCAGTTCTATTAAATGTGCTTTCTGAAAAACGACAAGAAGATGCCGCTATTTCCTGCATTAAAGTACTCAGTAACATTGAAAACGTGAAGAATCTTGTAGTCTTCGATAATGATAATTCTAGAAATACAAAAGGCATTAACGTTAATGATTTTTCGAGAAAATTATTCAAGGAGAATAAAACATATCTGTCTTATATTTCAATTGTGCTGAATGATTCTTATAATGCAACTAATATAGCACTACTGATGTCATTGCAATTAAACCTTTTTGTAAAAAGTGATGCAAACTTGGTGATAATTTTTGCAACAAATACAAATGACAAAATTATTGATGTGGCAATTGAAGCATTGACTTTAAGAAGATACATCTATACAATCATTTTAATGACTGATGTTATTAATGGAAAAGAACGAAAAATATTTTTTGATTATCTATGGCAAAGACAATTGCGTTTTCCTTTACTGATATTGAATGATGGGAATTTTTACACCATGAACCCATACCCAAAGTTAAAAGTATTAAATGTTACAAGCCGTCCATTGAGTGAAATGTTTCCACTGCGTGATGTCAAGAATATGCTTGGCTATAAATTGAAAGTACCAGCTCAAATGGATATCCCAATAACAGTTTGGTTTAAACACAATGGTAAATTAAGTCTTGGAGGCGTTGGTGGAAATTTGTTTCGAGAATTCATGCACAGTCTTAATGTTAATTTGACCATTTATTTGCTGGCAAATGCAAGCAAGCAACTGAGTTATACGCAAATGACCGAGTTAATAGTGAAAAATCAAATCGAAATAAGTCCACATTTGACTAGACCCAACATCTCAGATACAAGTATAAGTTACAGTTATCCTTACAGTATGTCATCGCGTTGTCTGATGTTACCATTTAATAATCGTATATCGCAAAATTACTATATTCTCATGCCGTTCAGATGGCGAGTATGGTTGATGATCGGTGTTCTACTCATACTCTTGGTTTTAATGCGTCGTCTTTTATTTTGTGTAAAGATTCAGCATTATGGTGAACGTCAGGAAGAATTTTTATTTGATTGTTCAAGTTTAATGCTCGCACAAACACAATTGCTCAATATACCACCACCATCATCAAATAAAATAACAAGATATTTAAAGAATCTAAATTGGTACTCAAAGTATTCGGTGCTAACAGGAAAATTTCTAACAATGTGGTTTGGTTTCATTATTGCACAAACTTACTCTACAACTCTAACCTCAATGCTAACAATTACGCTGTATAGTGAACCCAAGGCCACAATTGATTCCGTCATATGTTCTGGAACGCCTATACTTGTTGATGAGTCTTATGCTAAGTTAATACTGTCATCAGCAGATAGTAAACAATTGCAGCGATTAATGCGTTTGACTGACACCGATGAGTTTATCGGTTGCCGTGATTCATTAAACCGTTCGTATATTTATCCTATCAGTGAAGAACGTTGGAATTATCTTAACATAGGTCAGAAGTTACTAGGGCAGCATTATTTTTGGTATTCCAATGTATGTTTCGGCGATTACTTCTTGCATTATCAAATTCGGAAGGATTCACATTTCTTTAAGCCACTGATGTATTTTCAAATTCGTGCATATGAGTATGGATTAATGCAACATTGGGAAAATGAGGTCACTACATTTTTATCCCTTGAACATGCGTACCGTTCACGTTTACAGAATTTAAAAAAGGCACAAGATGTAGATCGACCGATATATTTTGAATCATTTCAAATCATGTTTTTAATAATTATATATATGCAAATATTAAGTAGCATTATCTTTATTGGTGAAATCTTCTGGAAGAAATTTAACGATATTCGATAAATAAATAAATGTTATAACATCAAAATCATAATATTGTTACATCAAATACTACCAAGTTACTCCAGATTTCCAGAATTCATACTGAATGTAAAATTTTCTTGTTTTGTTATTTTTTTTTTTGTGCTTGGAGCCATTAAGAATATCATAGGCTACTTATCACAGGAATGATAACTTAGGAGTTATCTAGTTGTAGTATTGATGTGACGATATTATAAGACATTCCATTGGGTCAGTACCAAATTACGAGTATGTATCTGAAATAAATTAATATTAAAAATATCAAAATTGTATAATAAATAATTCAAATATTTTTGTTTTTCAAAAAAATGTATGTATCAATATTTCTCATCCTGTTGATTTTGACAAATTAAAGTACCTACTTCACTTAATACAAATGCCAACAGGACCTTTTGAATAAAAGCTATTACTAGAACCTAAGAATTGTTTCAATTTTTCACAACAAAGCATCAGAGTGAAAGCAAAGTTGCCGACACTACTAATATATAAAAGAAAGTCTTAGATCAGTTGACACAAAAACCAATTTCAAAGCATTTTATTGGAAATTTTTTTTTTTTTTTTTTTTTTTTTTCAATTTAAAGTTATTTACCCACTCAAACAAACATGGTATCATTGGAGTATCAAACTAAAACTTATGATCAAAATTAATACAAAGTATCAAAACAAAAATATTGCTAAATAGAAGAAGAAATATTTGAAGGATACATTTTGTAGCGTTGCTCTTCAGATTTGTAATGTCGAATTTCCTTTTAATAGGTCATTCGCTCGAATTTTTGTTCTTGGTATTTTTACAGTTCTTTTTACTCGTATGTCCACAGAAGAGATTTTCATAACACTGCTTTTTCAATCACGTACTCAAAACTAAAGTTTCCTGAACCGACCTGGAAATTCTATTCCTATTCTAAATACCGCACTCACGGAGAAAAAAACTACGCAACTCGGAAAGGTGTGAGAAGCGTTTTCGTACAATTTATGTAACTTTACGTACAACTTATGTAACTTTAGGGAGATGGAGACATCCTAACTAAAGCCATACGAGTATGTTGTGTACAAGTGAGCAGAGTAATATGAAATTGTTTTTAAAATACTATATTTCAGCCGTGCGAATATAACTCTTACGACTTTTTATGGGAAATTTTATTAGCTACAAAATTGTGCCCCAACATTTTTCTATAGAAGTAAGTGAGATATTTTTGCAAAAACTGATTTTCGCAACCTTTTTACATGCTTAGCCATTCGATTCAGCATGGGAGACTGATGGAATCGTAATAACCAGTCCAACCGATTAATCGGCTTCGGCCACCTTCGGCCAAAAAACACCTTCTGCCTCACATTCTGCCTTCGGCAAAAAATAAGCCGAATGTTTGGCTGATGCCGAATGTTTGTAACTTCAAGCATAAAGCAACTTGTTAATTAAAAAAAAAAACTTTTAAACAAAATAATGACCGTTTATAGTGGATTGGGACTTTCTAATTACGAATCTGAACTTTGTTTTTTTCTATTATGTCAGAATCCTGAGTTATCCTTGCTCAAAAGTGCAAAAATCATTATTTTGAGATGTAGTTAAAGCTACACGTATATAACAAAAACAGTAAATAGCAAAATTAAATTTTGTTATTGCATATGGATAGGTAAGATCGCCCTTAACGCTCTACATTTTCAATTCTATTCCTACTTTCCGAGTTATAAGCCATTAAAATAAGGGTATCTCTCAATAACATACAAAAAAATTTTCCGGACCGAAAAATTAAAGAGTTCATCATAAATTATGTTTTGTCAGTAACATATTTCATTACAAAAATTTCGAGCCCTTGCAGAACAAAGTCGGATGATAAATGGCCGCTTTATTTAAGAGAGGTGGTGCCTTCGTGAGACATCGGATACAAAAGGTCAATTAAATCAGTTTTTGGTCTTCCGATAGTAGGTATGATCTTTTGTTCTAGTCAAACCTTGAGAAGTTGTGGCTTCCAGAGAAATCGGTTGCTAAAAGTCAAAAAAATACCTTTAAGTAGAATATAATTTGTACGAAAACAAGTTTTCTGAGTTAAAAAATCGTGGATCAAATTAGGGAAAACATTTTGCAAAAACCTTTTGCACCTGATATCTCACAAAGGCACCACTTCAAGATCCATTTCAGTTAAGGCTTATCTGAACAATACAGAATCGGCGCTAAGTGCGTTATATTTGGCCTGATAATGCCTATTATGCTACAGATTGAATATACCTTGAGAGCAGGGTATAAAAATATAAAATAAATGAACCTTCGGCTTCGGCTACAGCCGAAGGTTATAAAAAAACCGATTAATGGGCTTCGGCCAAAAAGTGACCTTCGGTCGGACACTAACCATATCCTAAGCTATCG
Source organism: Calliopum simillimum (assembly GCA_951812925.1). Taxonomy (NCBI): domain Eukaryota; kingdom Metazoa; phylum Arthropoda; class Insecta; order Diptera; family Lauxaniidae; genus Calliopum; species Calliopum simillimum. The sequence continues at coordinate 147,877,899 of OX638368.1, forward strand.
ATTTCCATAAGCATTTTCACCACACCTGCTTTTTCCAAATTTATGTGCCCAGGCCTTAGTCTACTATGCACATGCCCGAATTTTGTATTAATTATTTTTATTTTATTTTAAGGTGAATTGATGTTCCCTTTATGTACTCTAAGTACTTTTTAATGTACAATATACATTATGTAAATCAGACTGGGTCGAAATTTAAATTCATCCCGTAACCTACTCAAAAGTTAGAAGGACCCTTAAAATTGATATCTGCATAATTTTTTTTTTTTTAATCCCATTTTTTAGCCCATTTTGGCTAAAAAAAACATGTATTTTGGTCATAACTTTTTTTTTTCATTACAAAAAGAATTCATTTTGGAACCGATATTGTATTGTAATACTACCGATGGCTCACACCAAAGTATTCAAATGTCTATTAATTCCTAACCAACTTCGAGCTAAATTTTTCAAAAATGATGAATCAAGTGCCTACTATATTTCAAAAATGATGATTCAAGTGCCTACTATAGGAATTTCAAGTAAAAGTAGAATACTTCATCTTTTGAGCTTTAAGGTACAATTCTCGTATATCGAAATTTGAATATCATTCCATGATAACATCACATATTTCTAACCTCTATTAAGTGGTTGTTGCCAAAATTGCTTCAGCAATAAACAAGTTATACCGCAAAAATTTTCCATATGCTCACATACTCACTAAAGTGTAGCAAACCGTAAAGGATGTCATACAAAGGATGCAAGGATGCAACAACGTTGTCAAGTATGCTGCCGTTTACAGATGCCATAGTCTATCTAAAATGCAGCTATTTCAAATTGTTGCTCTTCTCTGACATCAGCTGTTGCGTTGATTTTATGAACACAGCATCTTGGTTTTTGGTTTCAACCACCACCCACTTAAGTGAAAAAACAAAAAGAAATTGTTATTGTTTTCATCAATAACAACACAGAGTGTGATGTTGTATGTACAATGTGGGGGTATGTATGATTTTGTGGTTGTTTTTATACATGTATGTACGTACGTGCACGTATGTTTACATTCTCGCAAAAGGTATCAAATTAATATGTGCTTTTGACATTTAAAGCATCGCTGTCAAAAGCGTCTGTAAGAGAGTAAAAGTGCAAGTCAAACACGCACTTGACTCGTCGTCTTTGGTAACTTAATCTTTTGCACATTTTATATTTACAAGTGATAGAAATTTATTTTAAATGAAATTTAAACGTGATTACTTTGTGACAACTTTTCTGAGTGTTGTACAACACTATTTTTCACAAGTTTATTCCTCTCAGCGCTCTTAAGTCTTGTAATTTTGAAGATGCGTCAGTTTCTTCCAACTACGAATTATGAATCTCCGGCTATAAATTTCTTGAAACTTTTTTAACTGCATTCTCAGTAATTTAAGTTTTCGTAACAATGATTAAGCATATACAACTTATTAATTTAATGAATTTAATCTTTCGTTAGTAAATTCACTGTTATTTAACAATTTGCAATTTGCTCTATTCATGATAAATTGGCAAACCAAACAAATCCCAAAACAACAGAGGAATGTCAAACCGGCTGCCAAAAAAATATTGATAAAAATTTAAAGTTCTCCGCCTCAAAAAAAACTAGTAAGGGTGTTACCTTTGGCCTGGCCAAACATTAAATACCCTAAACAGCAGTGTTTTGAAAATTTTGCTTACATGGGAGGTGCCACGCCCTCTTGTCCGAATTCACCCAGTTTTTTCTCAGAATTTGCATTTATAGTTCTAATATTTGAGTGAAATTTGGTTGGATTATCTCAAAAAATGCGTTTTGAAGCTTTTGCTTACATAGGAGGTGCCACGCCCTCTTGTCCGTTTTTATCCAATTTTTACTTAAAGCTTGTATTTATAATTCTTAGTGTCTGAGTAAAGTTTAGTTCGATTATCTCAAAAAACGCTTCCAGTACAGCGTTTTGAAGCTTTTGCTTATATGAGATATATGTATTTCCACACACAGCCAGCCAGCCAGCCAGCCACCCAGCCAGACAGACGGACATGGCTATATCGAATCAGGAGGTGACGCTGATCAAGAATATATACACTTTTCTATATCTGCCACGCCTCCTTCTCTGCGTTACAAACTGAAGGACAAAGTGAATATACCCTGGATGTAAGGTATAAAAACACCCTATATGTGGGGAATATTCTCAGTTCGTCTGCAGAAATAAAACGTTTCGATGAAAGAAGTTGAATGATGGAATTAATGCGAAACAGGAGGTTTGGAAGTTTTTGAAATTTTTCGCTAAAAAAGGAGGATAGATGGGATGGTTAGGAATGATTTTTCACAAGGGCCTATTTGAATGTTAAACAAAATTTCGGAAATGAGGAAATACATTTAAGAGCTGTTCACAGTATCGTATTGTGTGCAAAAATGCGATTTTTAATCACGAGTTTCCATTGGAAATTTGCCTTCTATATATGTGACCTGGTCTATGAAAAGGGTGCTTACGTGTCAAATAAAAATTTCCCAATTTTTTGCCGATTCGCATAAGTTGACCTTTAAAAGTTGTTTTCCAGCTGTTTTCACGAAATTTTTTTTTTCGCACGTAAGCCCCGTTTTCATAGATCAGGTCACATATATTTTAGCATGATAAAGGCGATTGCATTCTTATGTTTGTTCAATCGCGTAAGTGGAAAAATCAGTCCTCATTTTTTTAACAGCTGTTTGCAGTTTAGGAGGAACTGTATCGTTTTGTGTGCGAAAATGCGATTTTAATCACGAGTTTTCCTTAGAAATATTCCTTCTACATATTTGATGAATTTTGAATTAAAAGGTTTATTTTAGCATGATAACGGCGATTGCATTCTTCTGTTTGTTCAAGGGCGTAAGTGAAAAACTCACTCTTCATTTATTTAATAAGAAATTGCTGATATAATTGAAGTTAATAAGCGATTTTTATTTAATTCAATACCACACACACTGAAAACTATTATTTGAAAGATTTGTATGGGGTCGTGATATTCTTTAACAGCCGATTTACTTAAACCAATACAAATGCATTCCGCGAAAAGGTAATTAATATTTACCGTAAAACTTAATTGAAACAAGTCATAATATCATCATAATTATCACCATCATTATTATCATCAGAAAGAGTTAATACCTATAGGTATCTCCACACCAATGTCATATTTGCAATTGGCATTAAGTGTACACTGCAGTATTGAATGCAACAATGTGATAACAGTAAATAAGGTAAAACGCAATACATGCGAACAGGTAAACATTACGCATACGCGCATAGTACACGCGGCCATTCGACCCACATGCTCGTGCATTAAAACATGTTGTTTTCAGGTGGGAGGAATAAGGCTGGCTATAAACTGAAAACATGACCTGGAGTAGAATTGAAATATTTACTACAAGCAGAATTTTAATAATTAATGAACTCAGCATGCGATCTACCAGCTGGTCGGAGATGAAAAATTGAAGAATTTCCATCATTAATCGTATTTTTGCGGAAATCGTAATTAAATGGCAAATGTGCGACCTGTCCTGATTATTTTAATGCAACTACAACAAAAAACCGAAAAAAATATGCTGAAAGATTCCAACTTCCCACATGCATGTAATGATTAATGGAAGTAAACAAATATTTTCATATTGCAACAGATATTATATATGTGTTTTTTAAAAAATCCTTTCTTTCATGGTAGGTGTATGCTGTTAAGTCACACATGACAGCACTCATATGACCATTGGTTAAGGGTGAGAATTTTTTTAGACATCTTTAAGAAAGGTTGGCCTTGGTCTTGGCAGAGATTAAAGTACGAAATTTTTACAAGTTAATGATAGATATTAGCAATGAATGAAGAATAACTTAGGTTTTAACATTCTAGATACTCATGAGGCACCGCCCTAAATTCAAAACTTAATTTGGTCATTACTCGCAAAGCATATCCGTACAAAGTATTTTGATGAAATGTAGTAGGAGGGTACTGCCTATCAATGCCTTGAGAACGTGCCACGCCCACTTTTTAGCCATAGAAAATTTTGGTTAAATGTTACTCGAAAACAACTCCAACAATTTTAATGAAAATTTAGGAAATGTTACCCCTAGAAACAAGAATTAAAATGTGATATTCCGTTATATTCGGAAAACTCGTTGAAGGGCGTAGTACCGCGCAAAAAAATATAATACGCTATAAAAAGAAAGCCACCAGCGCAATCTTTCTGAAATTAACTGTAGGGAGTCTACTTGCTATTAGACACCTACGATATATCGCCTTGCAAATGGTAGGTACAACAGATTTACAAAAAAAAAAATGTCATGGCGTTTTGACCAGATATGTGTTTCCGAAGGACTTTGACGTCTTGAATCCGAATCCCGGGTCTGTTTTTTTCCAGAACGTCTGAGAAAAAAGATTTCAAGGTCATATGGAGGTCAAAATGTGGTTCATGTGTCGTTTAGTGATAAATTCGCTAAAACTCTGAAACTAATTTTTAATCATTGAATTCTTAAGTCTTAAAAAGAATATTTGAGCAAAAAGGTTATCTCGGACCTAGTTTCGGAGATATAGCCATCGGAAGATCAGAATATATATCTTCTATGAAAACCGCTATATGTTGGGAACCCATGAATGGAATTGGAAAATATTGGTGTCATATGAAAGGTATTTTGTTGTTGTTGTTAATGTTGTTGTTGTTTATGTTGTTCTTGTTGTTGGTGTTGTTGATTTAATTGTTGTTGTAATTGAAAAATTTCACAAATAGTTTCAGAATTTTAGCGAATTGATCACTTAACGACACATGACCTCCATATGACCTTGAAATATTTTTTCTCAGACGTTCTGGAAAACACGGACACGGGATTCGGATTTACGACGTCAAAATCCCTAGGAAACACATAGTCTGGTGAAAACGCCATGACATTTTTTTTTTGTAAACCTGTGTAATTGACACAATTTACCGAAGCAAAAATTTTGGATAATGAACTTTTAATTTCTTATATGCAGTTTTATGTACTTTTCGATTCTGAATCCGTCTTCATCAGCAGAATTGTCATTAATCCTGCAGAATTTTGAAATATCCTTGCTTGAAGTTGAAAAAAACGCTGTGTTCAGTCTTACAGCGTAGCTATAAAAAATGTAAGCTTATTTTTTATCAAAATATCTTTTCTAACGTTTAGAAAAGACGAAATATTTTGGGCTTTTTTTTGTTTTAGTGCATTCTCCTAATTGGCACTAACACATTGCATACCCAGCAACAGATTTTAACTTATTTTTAGGGTTTTTTGGCCATAAATTAGTTTTTCGATACTAATACAATTTCATCCTTTGTATGGGGCCTGAAATACCTTCTCTTCAAAGGATCATAACTCTGAATGTAGAAAAGTCCGAATGTAAATTTTAATGCCATTTAACAAAGGAATTTAGCATTTTCGTGTAGCTACTCCACAAGCCTGAAAGCACGAAAATTGGGTACGAAAAGATACTGATGTCATCACAAATAGCTATGAATAAAAAACAATGACTTAAATAATAAATTAGATTGTCGTACGAGCAGGAATCGGTCTCCAGGTACTTATTGGTTAAAAGTAAACGAAAACTTTAACTTTTTGGTGCAACCTTAATTGGCATCGCAATGATCATCTCTTCCAGTCGTGGGTTCATAAATTCCTTTTAAGTATAAAGCTTGCGTTGTTTTTTGCTCAATAGTATTCGAGCGGTCTAAATCATTCACCAATAATTGGATTACTGATCTTGGATTCCAGTTTTCCAAGCGCAGAATGTTGAAGTAAATAAGTATTAGAGTTATTCAAAAACGTTTATTCGAAATACCACAATTACTCTCAAAAAAACTGAAAGAGGTTGTCAAAAAAGTGAGCTAGTAATTTTTTTAACTTTTTTGAAGCTTAATATGAGTTCATGCAATGTCTATTTATACAAAACCTAGGCTTAATGCGGATTTTACTTTATTACGATCGCAAAAATGCTTGGAATGAGTTGAGCGATCTGGAACCAAAATTCAACCAAAGTGTAGGTGTATAAGTATGTGTTTTAATACAGTTCCAAGCAAAATGTTTTTGCGGAGTGGAATTTTGATGCTATAACTTGCGCCAATAGATCGTTCATAATCGGTCTGATGAGAGAGAAAATTTAAAGTATTAAATTTTGCACATCAATTTTCTACGTTTCCTGAAATGCTGTAAATTCGAATTTTTAATTTATTTTTTTATGATTTATTGATTAAGTGCAGCAGTTTAACATTAAGAAGATTTCAAAATGATTAGAAGATACCTCTATTTTTATACCTGGGTCTTGGTGTTGATCTTGGTTTTGGTCTTGGTCTTTGTCTTGGTCCTGGTCTTCGTCTTAACATCATAGAATTTCCCGAAATTTCCAAAGCTTAGGATCAAGGCCAAGACTGATTTTGCTCATCACTATGTATTTATAATTGTAGAAAACACCACCCAATATAAACTGGATAATAGACATTAAAATCAAAGAAAAAAAATGAGATAATGCCATAAAATGTAATGAATTCAATTAGGTTGCATTACAAATGAACCGTTGCATGTGTGCAGTATTACTATCTGATAAAAGACAGCGACAACCGTAACTACGACAGCAGCAAAGTCGTAACGTTAAAACTTTGGTAATTAGTTTATAGTTAACAGATTCTGTTGCAATGAAATACGGTTGGCTGTTACCAAAAAAGTTAACGTTGGCGTGTATTTAATGCCAAAGCAGACCAAAAGCAAAACAAAACAGTACGGCTAAAAGACTCTAAGACTAAATTCACAGACTTTAACACTAATTTATCGCGATAATTCAGAAAAAAAAAATTAAAAAAAGTAATAAAAACGAATTAAAAATTTGTTGGCAGCAAAAAAAATAAACAATAAAAACAACAATACGAGCACTATAAATGATAAAAACAACAAAAGCAACGGAAACGGAAACCTAATGAAATCGCAAAAACGAAATCAGCGCCGTTGTCGCAGCCGTCGTCATCATCATTGCTGCTGCTGCTGCCACTGCTAATGGACTAATGTAAAAAGTGTTACAACAACAAGAACAATAGCAACAATATGACGGAAGCATTTAGCGCATTGCAGTAACTTTTGTAAAATGGCACCAGAGGGCGCGGCGCTTGCAACATGTGCAAATGGCAACTGGTGTTAAATTAAAGAATGCCAAAGGTAAACGAACAACTGAGAGATGTAGAAATGTAGGGAAGGGAAAACGATAGAAATATAACGGAATTAAATTAATTACAATCATTATCGCTTCGCATACACCTGTGTTGACTTGGCAGTGGAAGCAACAATAACAACAACAACAACAACAGCTCCTGTGATAGGACATGAAGCAGGAGAGCAGTTGGCATGCAGTCCACATAGCAAAAGCGAAAAAGGAGAATTACAAATTAAAAAGCAATGCGAAAGTAAGTTAATCCTTTTTTCTTGTTGATTTCACTTCATTATTTATTTTCTTGGTTGAACTCTGTCTTCAACTTCATCTGTTGATACAAAGAACATACCAACGCACTAATATACCTACACACATACATTTACTAGATATGCCCAGTTGGATAAAGCAAGCATGCTGGGACTAATGCTTACATGGCTAACTGGGAATGGAGCGGTGATTATTCTTTCCTATTGCTATCGTGGTTTATGTTTCTCTTAACCCATTCCCCGCCAGTGATGCCATACGGCACAGTTAAAACTCTTTACCCAAATGTACACCAAAATCATTTTGTAACTTTTTCGCGCAGGCTTGTTGTTTTTTATGTGCGTAGAGATGTTTGATCTATCATTTGATGCATTCCACGCGTAAATATCCCATCAACTTTTCAAGCGTGAGCGGAGAGGAAGTGATCATTGAAAAATTTTTCGAAAAAAGTCGATTATGGCATCGAGACATCGGCGAGTTGCAAAAAATTATTTATTTGTATTTCGATTTTGAAAAAAATAATAATGCCAAACTGAAGAGTAATGCAGTAGTTTCTAAAGTGCATTTATATTTTTTCATAAGTTGTTCCTTACTAAGTGATAGGCCTGAATATATTTTAAGTGTGCCATATGTCATCACTGGCGGGAACCGCTTATAAAAAGTTTAGAGGTAGATTAATTTCCATTTATTTCAATAATTCAATTCCTAAATAATTTATATGGGGAAAATATCTACCTGGGGGGGTTTGAACACCAAAAAACCCACCCCGTGTGAATGGGCCTGGGTGTCATATGAATTTTTCGAGGCTTTTTTTTATGAAGATGTGCTGTAAATGATTGTGGATGCATCTTACTATTGGGATTATGCTTATCTTTGATTACAATGCTTGTAGTTAATCGTGAAAATTATTGGATCATTTAAGCCATGATTTTTGCTGGCATGTTTCGAAATAGTTTCAATCAAATAAGCCGTTTTAGTCACTTTACACTGAAAAAACACATTGACCCCTTTCACCCTGAGCATAATTTGATGAGTTCATGACACCGTATTTCAGACTGCTCTCATGCAAACAGTTTATTCGAACCAAACTTCTTCGATTTAGATACATTTCATGGTTTCTGAACACTCTTGGAGGGTATTTGGTGGTGCGGGTTTTAAAAAGGAATATGAGTACATAAAAGAAACTGCTCGAGTGAATGGTTACAATACAGAAATTGTTGATAAAATTGTGTATAAACATTCAAAAAAAGTGAAAAAATACCAATTGTCTACTCTTTTTCATAATAAAGACCCAAGCCAAAAGAAACGTGTATCTTTGACTTTTGTACCAGAAATAACAAATAGATTAAAAAAGGTTTTTCGCATTCACGACTTAGAAATTGTGTTCAAAAGTAACCAAAAACTAAGTTGTTTACTGGGTACAACAAAAGACAAGAGCAAAAACTTAGAAAAATCTGGCATATATACAATCAAGTGCAGTGAGTGTGAAAGAGTTTATTACGGTCAAACTAAGCGAAGTATTGAAGAGAGATTTAAAGAACATATTCAATGCATCCGCCTCAACCAGCCTAATAAATCAGCTGTAGCTTCACATGTTCTCATTGACGGTCATGAACATATTGATAAAGAGAACGTAAAAATGTTAAAATCTGTAACTGATGAGCGACGACTTGATGCGTATGAAGCTTTTTACATACAAAGGGATAGAAACGCATTGAACTTAGACAACGGCAATATTGACTCGTGCCTATTTAATCGTGTGCGTTAGTATGTAATTTTCGCCAAATTTGTCTCATCATCTACTTGTGTATGTTCGTGCGTGGGAGTGGAGTTTTAGTCGTGTATGCTGATCATTAAGTGCCGGTTACTTCGAAATGCATCTAGGTTAGTGTAGTTTTTTTAAATATTTTTTAATTTTATTAAAATTAACCCGACTCAAGTGCGGTCAAATTAAAGTGTTTTTTACGACTAAATAATTTATATTATTTGGTGTCCTTTGGTATTTACCGAGGAAAGTATTGTTGTATTCACTTTGTGGCAGCTCTATTACAAATGATCAACGACCTTCCTGACGATATTCGTGCCCTCCTATTCCACTTTTACTTCGATAATTTATTAACTAGAACCCCAGAAAAGAAGGAATTTGACGTCGCCATTATAAAGTGGAATAATAATATTTACGTTTTAGTTGCTTCTACTTCACATGGAAGAGATCTAAAATCGATAGCTACGCTCTTTTGTAGAACAGAATGGAAGCTATAATGGTCGAAAGTCTAAAGGCAGTCGAACCATATAATAAATGTATGGAACTAATCGAATAGATCAAAATTCACGTTTTGATGGAATCGCTCGTAATGTTAGTGAATGTGATCGACGTAAGTAGATGTAAATATAGACCGTGCAAAAACCAATTCTGAAACAGGTGCATAAGATGCAATGTAGATTTATGCGTTAGACGTTTCGTCAAATATCACACTACCGCGGATTAGCATGCTAACTTACCATTTTTATTCAAAAAATATGTATGCATACGTGTAAAAAATTGAGTTTTAAATAAAACTCAAAGAAAAGTTTTTGCTAAGAGGTTCCCGCCAGTCATGCCATATGGCATCAGAGCACCATGGAAAAATGGGGCGTGGTCGCTGAAAAAGCTAACCGGATTTGAACTCAGGAACCTTCTTTTACCCCCCAAACAAAAATTCACCATCAAATTCAAAAAAATAAGTGCTGGCGTGGAATGGGTTAAGAAAATGACAAACACGCATGATTCGGTAAAACAAAAAATAACGAGGTGGAACTTAATGAATACACAGACCTGCAAGGTTTTGTTGCATGGTTGCTGAGGGTCATTTCTGAAGAAACTTTCTGCGTAGAATTCGAGCTCAGAATTTACTTATCTCGTCAGTATTTTTAGATATTTGAGGTTAAATAGACAAAAAGTGGATATTTTTGAAGTTAGATATCAATGTCCCGGTGCTCAAAACCATGTTTAAATTTACAACTTGATATTTAAACTATTTAATATAGATACTTCACAAGAGCTTCTGTAACATAACATAAAGTGTTAAAAAGACACTCTCCGTGCTGTTCCTAACCATTTCTTATTGCAATTAATTTGTCCGTTTCGCATATTATGATACATTATTTTCTAAAAAAATCTTATACGACATTGTTTATACATTTCAGCAACTGTTTTTCTGTGTTAAATCTTCGAAAAAAAAAATGCATAAAAGTTGGTCCCTCATTTTAGACTGTATCTACTTAGTTTTTCTTATTCTAACTGCTTATTTTTTAAATATTGAGAATGCATCATTTAGAACTGTCCTTTGTCTTCAACATGAGGTACAAACTGGTCTTGTGTAATTTTTCATTAAATAGTTATACTCACTTTAAATGATACATGAAAGTATGGAAATGACACCGTGGAGAGAAAATCATTTGAGAAACCACATACGATTTTTAACTTTTATGAATAATTTCAAGTGGTCATAAATTCCTGAAAAAATTACACGAGACCAATTTGTAGCTCATTTTGAAGACAAAGAACAGTACTAAATGCTGCAGTCGCAAAACAATTTTCTGCGTCTTTTAAACAACCACAAAAATCGTGTTTTTGAACATTTGGGGTATGGTATCTCGGAAACTATAAAAGAAACTGGCAGATTCGGATTCAGCGTTGGAAAGTATATTGAAAATGCCTATTTTCGTTTCGCATTGTTAAATTTTTTTTTTCGTTTCGTTTTTCGACCTGTTTTCAAGAACTGCATAAATTTTAAGTGTTGGTTTTTTTCTAAGCCCAATGAGCCATGTCGGCTCAAAATTGCTGCTTTTTTAACAAAATTTCATGATATTATCTATTTTGCCTGCTCTCTCCTACAGAAACGCAAAGTTCTATCTGAAAAAAAAAAAATCTTACAGAAAAACACAAAGCTCTATGTAGCAGTTTGAACTTTGTGAAATTATTGTTATTTTGAATATGTGTAGATAGTGCCTTGTGTACCTCAATTTCATTAATTATCTCAGAAACCATAAGAGATAGAAATATTTGAGTATCGGTAATCGAAAGAGCGTGGTCTATTTAGTATGAAGCAATATATAATTCAATTTTACAAAAAATGTCAGTTTGAACCCTGTTGTTCTAAAGTCGCGATATTCTTTTAGAAATTATTTTATTTACTTATCGTATATGAATGCGATTTAACTGCAAATACAATTCTCAGAAATCTGATATATGTATAAAAATTAAAGTTATTTGTTCATTTGTCTGTTTTTATAGATTCGAAAACCGCTTCACCTATTTGGATGAGATTTTCGCAGCAAGTTAATATAGATTGATGCAAGGTTATAGGCTAGAAAAACAGTATCAGATATCATGTCCCTAAAAAACAAAATTCGACATATCTCTGAAGCTGTTTGACGCATAGGGATGGGATTTGGTGCATATGTAAAGGGCAACGAGATAAATATCTTTCACTGAAAAAGTATGCAGTGCCATGACCATCAAAAGCATAATTCGTTATATATCTGAAACAATTTGACCACATAGATGAGATTTAACAAATATGTAGGGGACACTGGGACAAAAAGCGTCTATCATCAACCTGCCACCACACCTCTGAAAATATTTGGCACAGATGAATAAGATTTGGTACATTTGTATGTAAAAAGCACCGGAACAAAGGTGGAGGAACGCACACCAGGTAATACCTAGTAGTAAATAAAATACCTATACGCAGCAGGCTGTCAAAAAACTTTAATTATATTAAACTCGCTTTATTGTAATGCGTATTGGTTCAGATGTTTGTAATTATATTGATAAAACTCAAAATATTCAGCAGCTTACTTAAATTTATAAGATAGATGGCATCAAATTACCCTGAACATTGTTTTTATTCTACCAAACTGTGGATTTTCTTTCAAACGACTTCCGCTGAAGTTATTCTTTTAAATACTTCCTGCGGCGCAAACATACTCATATTCCTATACATATACACCAAAGATACCGATTCCAGCTTAAATTTACAAAGACCATGGCAAAAAAACTTAAGGCTCACAAATACACAAACAAACAAAAATAAAAAAGAATGGAATGAAATTCTATTCGTGAAAACCCCAAAGAAAGCAAAAGTTGCAACCGCAAGCAAAGTGTTTTGCTGTGGCTTAAAATCTACACTTACCAAGCCAATGAGCGCTTGCAAATATACTGCTGTTATTCTTCTTCGTCTTTTTCGTTTTGGGCCATTTTTGAGGCTTATTTGGGCGGCATGTATAGTACAGGGTCCAATTTGAGACAAAATGAAGGCAGCACGAAGGTCTTTTGTTTGTGCAAATTTTCACTTATTCGGCTGACTGCATAGATGGATGGATGAATGAACGGATGGATGGATGGTTGGATGAATTGATGAAGGCATATTATGTTGTACTCTTGTTTTTTTGGTGATGTCGTTTTCGTTTTTTTTTTTTTTGCTATAGTGGTTGTTTGTGCGCTTCTTAAAGCAAATAACAATAATTATCTTGACAACAATTTCCGGTATTTGTTTCAAGTCAAGCGTACCAACATTGTAAAATGAGAGAAGAAACAAAAACTTTTGAGATACGAATACTGTCAGAAAATAGGAGTAGAAAGGCATGAGACATACGTATTTTCTTTTTGGTTTAAGTACACAGTAAAATGTTTTCCAAAAGTACATATGGGCATATCCGAAAATAATCTCCTCTTATATGACCCTGGTTTTAAGAAAAAATTTTTTCCCATGTTCAATAACCACGGACCGAGATGGTGTCAGGAGGTCGTTTTATCTAAAATTTTTGGGGAAATCGAGATTTTCGATAATATACGGGAGAGCACATATTTCAGAAGCAGTAGATATGCTACGGGCACCTTTCCAAATATTCTGGAGTAAAATTCAGAAAAATCGTATGTGGATCGTGGCAACAAAATGGATTAAAATGTCTAAATTGCTCATTACGGTCACATAACGGGTCCTAAAATTCTGAAAAAATTCTAGCAAACTCTTTGATAAAAAATAAATCGAATTTGTTTATGATGTTTTTTTTTGATTTAAGCCCCCCATGTCGAGTAAAAAACGAAAAACGCTAAGATTTGGGTAAAAAACTTGTTTTTTGGCGGAATGCGAAATTTAGAGTTTTTCGTTTTTTTTTTTTTCATTATGGTGGGCTTAAATCGAAAAAACATCATGAGCAAAGTCGATTTATTTTTTATCAAGGAATTTGCATGAATTTTTTCAGAATTTTCGGACCTGTTATGTGGGCGTAAAGAGCGATTTAGACTTTTTAACCCATTCTGTTGCCACGTACCCACGTACGATTTTTCTGAAATTTATTACGGAATATTTGTTAGATATCATGCTGCCTTATGTCATCTTGCCTTATCTGTCGCTATGGTGTGCTCGATCGCATATCGCCAAAAATCGCATTTTTTACCCCAAATTTTTCGTTTTTCATTTTTTACTCGGCAGGTGGCGCTTAATTTAAAAAATATCATGAACAAAATCAATTTATTTTTATCAAAGAGTTTGCTAGAATTTTTTTAAATTTTTAGGACCTGTTATGTGGCCGTAATGAGCGATTTAGACATTTTATTTATATATTGGCCATTCCACTTCATATCTTAATTTTCCACCTTGATTGGACTTACAGAGAAATAAATTGCAGATTCAAAGGCTAAATTTCGTAACAATAATACTTAAATTTTTTCACCGTGTAAATTAACTATGTGAGTTTTCGTCAATGTTGGCTTAAAGCAGCTACCACCGTGGCATTGAATTAGTTGCAACCTGCTGGGGGCACAAATATCATGTCAAAAGTTATAAACTTTTTGTTTTATGATTTTGTGAATTTGATAAGACGAACATATTCTGAAAGGATATTACATGGATATCCTTGCTGATGAGTGGGTGAATGGGTGTTTTGGTCTGACGATTAGTCGACCTTTCTTCTTATGCTATCGTTACTGCTGCTGCTGCTGCCTCTATTGAAGATAATAAGGAGCATGATGGTAAAGAAATTAAATGTTAATTTAAGCGTGAAATGAGAACATTACCAAAATTTATATGAAATGTGGAATTTGTGTGGATTGCATTTGCGGCCAGAAATGTCAAAAATAATAAATGTAGAAAGTAGCATGAGACTGTAGGTAGTCAAAGTTTATTTAAATCAAATTTCCATTGTTGCTTGTTGGCATTGGCTACATAGCTAAGCAATGGCATTTAATTTAGCCAAAAGTTTTGTGTTTCGCAGTGTTTTCTGTCTGTATGTATGTATGTTAAATGAAAATGAAAGAAGTTGCTTTTAACAAAATGCCATCGTCACTTTTTGTTATTTAAATATCCGCAAGCAAATCAACATCAAGTTTGCCTTTTCAATTTATAGTATTTCTAAACAAACAAAAACAACAACAAGAAGCATACACTTTGCGCTAAAACGTCATAACTGGTACCACACGCAGCAACTGAAGTTGGTATTGCTTTTGGCCAAGTTAGTACGCGTAAATTTGTTACTTTGAATTTCATATGCAAAAACTAAATATTTGCGAAAACGCAGTTAAACAAATAACCTTCGGTTATTTTTGCGGAAATGTTTTCCACGCAAAGTGGTTGCTTACGCTGCTGCCGCGCTATGGTTCGCGCTATTCGTCGACTTAAGTTTGGTGCTAATGATGTCTTTTTGATAGCTTCAAGTCGTTTACAGTTGGAAAAGTTAAAATTATTTTACTCATGTTAAAAGCTGATAAAAGTGAAGAAATTTATTTTGACAAAAAAAGTATACGCTTAGCGGGTCTATTCAGTACCCACGCAAATGGATTTTGAAATTACTAGAGAGTAACCGTTACTGAAACTCTAATAATATAGCTTCCATCTAACAGAAAAAACCAGTCTACGTAGCTCTTGCGAAAACACGCCTACATACCTATACCACGACACATCAATGACAAATCAAACCAGAATGAGCCTCAGAAGCAAATCGATAGGTCCATCGTAAAAGTTGGTAATTCGAAAATCGTAGTTTTTAGTTATAATAAATTTTGTATTGTTTTCATTAAAACAAAAAACCAAAAACACAAATAGCACAGTCATTTGGTAGTTTTACCTGGAAAGTTTTGCGGGATTTTTGCAAATGAGTTATTTTATAGATTTCGATGTGCTCTTTCAGAATATCAACTTTACTACCTTGAGTCGAGTTCGCTCGCGCCGCCATATTGGAAAAATGGCGTCCAAAATCAGTTTTTTACAAATATCTCTTTAACGGTTACATTTGGAGAAAAATATTGTGGCGCAATATTGTAGCTTATAAATTTTTTTATAAAAATGACCTTTAATTATTTCCGTACGACTTATAACTCAGGAGATATCTTTATTCAAAATTTGAATAAAATTAGTAAATTGTGCATGCCGTTGTTGAGCTTAAAATTCTAATAACTCATGTACGGTGAGTCACATATTCAAAGTAAAACACTTCTTTATAGGGAATTATTTCCACTATAAGCTTATTTTTATTTTTTTTACATGACCTATAGTTAAGGAGATATTTTTTCAACAAACCTAAAATTTAGAAAAAAACCATTTTTTCAAAATAGCTCCAAAACGGTTCGTTCAAGAAAAAAAAAAATTCTTGCATTTTGTAGAACGTTCAGTTCCTTTTAAGAGACTCTCCTAACTGTTTTTTCGTTCGACTTACCGTTCATGAGATATCGCGTCTTGAAGATTATTGAAAATTGAACATTGTACTATGCTCCATACTATGATTTTCAAGTCGCGATATCTCGTGAAGGGTAAGTCTGACGAAAAAATAGTTCGGAGAGACTCTTATAGGAAATTGAACGGTCTTCAAAATGCATGCACAATTTTTTTTTCTAAAACGAACTGTTTTGGAGCTATTTTGAAAAAACGGTTTTTTTCTAAATTTTAGGTTTGTTGAAAAACATCTCGTAAGCTATAAGTCATGTGAAAAAAGAATAACATGTAACTTATAGTGAAAGTAATTCCCTATAAACAGGTGTTTTTATTTTGAATGTTTGACTCACCGTTGATGAGTTATTAGAATTTTAAATTCAACACATCACTGTGCCTACTCATAAGCGGCATGCACAATTTACTAATTTTTTCAAATTTTAAATTAGGATATCTCCTGAGCTATAAATCGCACGGAAACAATTAAAGGTAATTTTTATAAAAAATTATACAATATATACAATAAGCTATTTACAATATTGCGCCGCAATATTTTTTTCTAAATGTAACCGTTAAAGAGATATTTGTAAAAAACTGACTTTAGACGCCATTTTTCCAATATGGCGGCAAGAGCGAACATAATTTATTTTATCATCATTTCATTTTATTCTCCCAAATGATTGTACTAAAATTGGATAAATACTCTTGAAATCTGTAGACAAAATATATGCAGGTTTTTCGACTATTAAATCGTTGTCACTATTCCAAATTGAATTACAGAGATATTAACAATTTCAACTTATATTTTGGATAAAAATGTATACATATGAGTTATAACTCTAATGTTCTGTTTCAGCAATCAAATGTTTAATGAGAAAAGTTGGTAACTTAACTTGCCAACCACCATTAAAAAACAACCACTAATTTTTGATGAAAAATTAACTAATAGCTTTGTAAGTTAAGTTACCAACGCAATTTCTTATTTTTTCCCGTGCATAAGTTATCAACTTGAGTGCCAAGTTTTTGCATGGAGACCTCACTAAAATATACTTAGGTTGTTACTTCAAAAATTGCTCCCAGCTCTTCAAATTTCGAGCTAGAAGTACCAAAATTTGACGCAAGGTAGAGTCTAATACGCAGATTTCGAAAATCATTGTCATTACGTTGAATGTGCCGAAATATGAGGAAGTTTTCAATTTCAAATGTCTACGAGTACGACTTCTGGAAATATATATTATAATAAATTGATGAAGCTTAGTAGACGGCTACTGCTTATCAATGCCTTGTAATCAACGAAAAGAGAGTGGGATCGAAGAAGTCCCACACCCACTTTTGAACCATTGATTGTGTGTATGTATGCATAATGATCAAATGACAATTAATGGGATAACCTAATGAATGAGTGAGGCATATATATACACTTAAACTTATGTTGCCACACTGCGATATTTATAATGTCGATATGACAATGTTGCCAGAACTTATTTAATGTTACGTATATTGGGTATTTATGATTACACTATTATAGCATAAATGATATTTATAATGGGTGCTACTATAAATAAAGGGTGATAATATACATATATACTTAATATACTACTACACTTATGACCGACTTCCGCCCTCTTAAGCGTCGCTGCGCGCAGTAACTTTTTGAAACAAAAATTAAAAATACTTTTAAACTTTTATTTTCTAAAAGAAAAGCTAAAAACTTTTTATTCTTTAATCTTGCGATTTAAAAGTTAAAAAACATTTTTTAAAAAAGTTTATTTCATGATATACATGCGATATAATTTTGCTTAATTAAGATCCAA
The DNA here is from genome assembly GCA_951812925.1 of Calliopum simillimum. Taxonomy (NCBI): domain Eukaryota; kingdom Metazoa; phylum Arthropoda; class Insecta; order Diptera; family Lauxaniidae; genus Calliopum; species Calliopum simillimum. The sequence goes on from OX638368.1 coordinate 147,895,825, forward strand.
ACTTTAATAAACAGTTGGCCAAGCCATACCTATTAATTGATTGCACCGTACATCCTTAATTCAAAAAACCATAAAAATTTCTTTATGCAGAATAGATGCGGTCCTTAGAAACTCTACTATAATGCACAAAACTGTTACTTTTAAAGACCACCACATTTAATGGTTAAGCACCATGGCAATACTTCTTAACCCTTAAAATACCATGCTGTAATGATCGCATTCAATTTGAATGCATGTACTCGTACTTGATAGGTGTTTTCATTATCAACTCATAACAAAAACAACAACAACAACAACAACCACAACAGCATTAAAACCCATGCACCGCACATTATGTTCGCTTTTCTTTTACCACCATCGGCACCATTCTGAACCAATTTCCATTGAAAATTGAAGAGGAGTTTGTGTTGATGCCGATCCGATGTCTGTGCGTTGCATACAACTACGAGGACGAGTAAATGTATGTTAATGTTCATGGAGCACACAGGCACAGTATAACATGGCAACGGCATATTGGCATTAAAGGACAATTATTTTGCAGCCTCTCTCTACTCATTCACTTGGAAAACATCAAGTGTATCCTTTGTTTAATTATAAGCAAATATCCTTAAGCATTCATTAAGATGAAATTCATTATTATTATTGAAGGAAAGGAACGTCATTCCATTGGATGTACAGCATTACCGACAATAGTCTGCAATTTCAGAGAGCAGAGCTGTAAGAGATTTCAATCATTTAGATCTGAACAAGCTTCTAACGATGGATACGTATAATGAATCCAAGAAGGTAAGCCATTCTGGTAAGATTTTTCAATACTAAATATCTCTGGTCAAATGCTAATGTACCTGAATCTACTTTGGTGTGTGCGTGTGTATTTGAATAAACGTTTCGCTTTGGGGATTAATTATGATTTACAACAAGCAACAAGCATCATTTAAATGGACAAATGTCTACATTTCTTAGCTGGCATATGCATAATTTATAAGCAACATACAAAAAAATGCAATTTTGACCAAATTAATATCTTGATTTTGGAAAAATGCAACATTTATTTTTAATTTCGTATGTTGACTTAATTTGCTTTTAAATGTTATGCGCCTAAAGTTATGCACTGTCGTTTGGACTTTACAATATGGTTAGCCACAAAAACAACAAACTTTTGCACACACATACACATAAACCTAAAGGCGATTGCAACTCTTTGTCTACCAATAAACTTTTATGTGATGCCTTAAATTCATCCTAAGTCAACCATTGTTTCGCATACAACATTTTGCTTTCACTTCATAATAATAAAATTTCATTTTAGTTCATTTGGCTTTTTCCATTGCCAAGGAAAACGTAAAGTGGCAGGCCATGGAATTTTCGTCAGTTTATGTAGAATATTTCTTTTTTATTTTTCGTTTTAAATTCAAATTAAGACAAGTTGCTCTGCAAGTCAAACGGTCGGAAGCCAAGAATGCAAATCGTTTTTAGAGAACTTTTAGAGTAAGAAATTTTGCGGTCGGTTCGTGTTGCTTAAACGCCTTAAAACAGCAGTTCGCACGATTCAATTAAATTAGAGAAACATGTAAAATCATGCATACATACGTGTGTATGTACATAAATAAAAACACCCATGTTTATAAGGGTGCACCAAAAAAAAATGCAAATTTCCATATACGAGCATAAGTAGATCTAAACGAAAACGGTGCTGACCAATAACATAAGCTTAGAAATTAAATTAATTTTATACATACAGTGGTTCAAACGACTAACCGGACAGATCGTATAGCTTCTTTTGAGTGCTTAGTATAAAGAAATAGGAGATTTTAGTTGGTAAAAAATGATGCAGTTAATTTTATTTATTATTCTAGTTTTGGTCGGTACCAACAAAATAAAAAAAATGTTGTTCTAAACGCATATTATTAGCGATAATTTAAAAAAACTTACTTTTGGAGCTCAAACGTCTAACCGGACACTAAAAAATAATATTAAAATTTGGCACTTCCATAATTTGTTGATAGTTCATTAGCATTTATAACAGCTTGCGAAGGATTTTTCATGGATTTTATTAAGTTTGAGCAAACATCAGGTTGAATGTCATGCCATTCTTTGACCAATCCTTCCTTAAGCTGAATTATGTTACGGATAGTCCTACTGTAGAGCTTCTTGCTCCATTCGGACCATAACTTTTATATCACGTTGATGACAGGTGATTGAGGAGGCGTTAACAATAGCTTGCGTAAGTTTTGTATCAGCCATAGTTGCGCTACATGGAAAGAATGCTTCGGGTTTTTATAATGGTAAAATGCAAAATTCTCTTCAATACCATGTTTTTTAGAGTTTTGCTTAACATTCTCTTTCGAAATGTTAAGGTAGCCAAACTCATCCATTTTACCATCCATGAACACTAAAATCGCGGCACCTGCAATGGAATTATAGCCCCAACGCACTACAAAACAGCCACATGTTTCACTGTAGAACGAATATTTTTAATATTAAATTGAGTGTTTGGTTGTCGCCATTCATAAGCTTTGCCATTGGAATCACACAAAAAAACATTTCTTTTGTCGCTAAATAAGACCTTAAATAACACATATTATTGTAATTATTCCCATTTTTTCAAATGGTAAAGCTGATGTATGGCGACAACCAAACACTCAATTTAATATTAAAAATATTCGTTCTACAGTGAAACATGTGGCTGTTATGTAGTGCGTTGGGGCTATAATTCTATTGCAGGTGTCGCGATTTTAGTGTTTATGGATGGTAAAATGGATGAGTTTGGCTACTTTAACATTTCGAAAGAGAATGTTAAGCAAAACTGTAAAAAACATGGTATTGAAGAGAATTTTGCATTTTACCATTATAAAAACCCGAAGCATTCTTTCCATGTAGCGCAACTATGGCTGATACAAAACTTACGCAAGCTATTGTTAACGCCTCCTCAATCACCTGTCATCAACGTGATATAAAAGTTATGGTCCGAATGGAGCAAGAAGCTCTACAGTAGGACTATCCGTAACATAATTCAGCTTAAGGAAGGATTGGTCAAAGAATGGCATGACATTCAACCAGATGTTTGCTCAAACTTAATAAAATCCATGAAAAATCCTTCGCAAGCTGTTATAAATGCTAATGAACTATCAACAAATTATGGAAGTGCCAAATTTTAATATTATTTTTTAGTGTCCGGTTAGACGTTTGAGCACTGAAAGTAAGTTTTTTTAAATTATCGCTAATAATATGCGTTTGGAACAACATTTTTTTTATTTTGTTTGTACCGACCAAAACTAGAATAATAAATAAAATTAACTGCATCATTTTTTCCCAACTAAAATCTCCAATGTCTTTATACTAAGCACTCAAAAGAAGCTATACGAACTGTCCGGTTAGTCGTTTGAACCACTGTATATACAATGGCATAGTTATACAGTGACACAAACAGGGGCGTGGAGAGAAAATCTGGGCCCGGGGTTAATTATATACCGGGCCCCCTCCGCTACTTGTTTTTTTTTATTCGATAATAACCCACAGGATGCCCAAGAGATATATGAAAAGTGAAAAGTTATGATTTTGTTTGCTTCCCGCCCATATTCATAAAACAAAAGTCAAAAAAAAAAGATTTCGGCCGGTCTTCGATCAATGCTTGAAAAATATACTAAAAAAGGCAAATCATTTTAACTGCCCCGATAGTTTGAGACTATTGGTTTTTTCGGAGATGTCATTAAATCAACCTTTGTAGAAAATAACTAGACCAACATTATATTTTTAGGAGAATTCGGTCCAAACATTAAACTTGTTGCTGTTTTGGAATAAAAATAGTAATTTTTTAAGAAAATTTTCATGACTAGAAATTAATTTTATGTTGTAGGAAATTAAATCTTTATTAATAAAAAAGAAAAAGTTTATTGAAAATACTAATTTTTAAGGTGTGGATCTGGTCTCAAAGTACTGAGTTTTGAGCTATAAATTGGTCTTGTATAATTTTCCTTTCAACAAATAATATTTTCCTTAAGGCATGATTCGGTACCTTGAAGTTTTTAAGTTATGTAGAGTGGAAAGGGTTATTAATTTTAAAAGTTTAATTTTTTTATAGTTGAGATTTAAGATGGGCGTTGGCTCAAGTTTTATTCATTACCAGCGATGGGCTCGGGCTTTGAAATCGATTTTCATGTGAGACCGAACCTAACTACAAAACCCCTTAATTTAGAGGCCCGTGATGACCCGTAAATCACACGAAGGTTTAGGAATACGAACTTGGATAAAATTCTGTTGTTAAATAAAAATATGGAAAATTATGTACAAGTGAAGTGCTTAGAATGAAAATGGAGTAAGTTAAGTCAAACAACAAAACTTATTAGACTTGTCCAAAAAGCTTAAGTGAGCAGGCAATGTATAATCTTTGTTTTTTCTCGTTTGAAAAAAAAAATAATTGTGCGGGCGCGGACTTTTTTTCAAGTGCCCATTTCCTCTAGTCGAGGGTAAATAACATTTCACAAGCTTGCAGAAAACTACTATAAATTTTATTAATGATGATTTTGTTTCTGCTTAAATCTGAGCCTTGGGAAAATCCCCCCTTGCCCCCCTTTTCGTCAGGCCTGGGTACAACGAATATAGTTTCGTATAGTAAGTAATGTAGCTCCAATATATAAGATTTATCTGAATAAATAAATTATGTTGTCAAACAAATTATGTTGGTAACGCACAATAACATTAAATTTTGTATTACGTTCCATACTACAATATGTCAAAAAATTGTATACAGTTGGTATTTTCCGGATAATTCTAATCATTTTATGCTGTATACACTTTGTTCGTACGATGCCTCACTTTTGAGTTAAATTAGCGATTTGGCAACCGCTGGTGTTCAACAACCAAAAATTCTCATTTAACGACCGAATCCCATCTAAAGTGTTTAAAAAATTTAATGAATTTTGCAGGCTAGTACGATTTTCAATAATAAAGTTTTTTTTTTTAATGTATGTTTACTGAGGTATGGTCGATTTTAGTATAACAAAATAACGATTTCTGGAATAGTACAGGAGCTATTAATTGGAAACTAAAGAATATCTAACAAAAACTTTAGAGGCCGATAAAAACCATTATGCAGCTAACTTTGCAAAACCCATCGGGGTCTTACTGCGTTTTCAAACGTAAACTCAATTAAATGTCTAACGTGGAAGAAACTTTTGAACCCGATGAACAACCACTCGCTACGACACACAGTGTTGTCACTACATTTGAAAAAATGTCTGCATACTTTTAGGCTGTATGAAAAGCACATGTAACCTTCCATTGGAAAAGGTACCTTATCATCACGCTCAAAATTTAGCCGTATAGCTTAAAGAGATAGGTTCAATTTTACCGGTTTTCAATTTAAGGTGGAATTCAGTGCTGAACATTTTACAACTGAATTGAGGTCGATTATCAAATTACAAATACATACCAATAAAAGCGGTCTAACCGAACCTCTACCCTGTAAAAATTGAAAATTAACAAATTTTGAACTTCGATATCTACGAACTTGAGTTTTTCATTTTACGATTTCAAAATGCCATAACTCAGTAAATTTTTGAAAATTTCCAGTGACTCAGGTGTTATTTTATTCAAAATTGCAAGTATTTTTAGAAAATGCAAAAAAAAAAACCGTTTTTTATTTTGTGAAGATAGGATACTTTTCCACTAGATGGTCACTCATGAAAATTACAAAAATTCAAAGTCGTTGAAACATAAAAGTATGCTGTAAGAAAACTCAAATGTGCGACATATACATACTATACCATCTTTGAAATACCTAAGATATGCACCAAGACTAGCATATGACATTTTTTCTTGTTTCATCGATCAATTGATCGTAAATAATTTAGGATGGCTGCGATTTCCTGTTAAGGGTAAAGAAATTGCTTTGGTATATTTATGAGGTGCTCAGGGGTCTCTAGCTCCCCCGGTTTTTCCAATTACTTTGCAAAAAGACGTATGAGTAACATTTGTTCAGTGATTTGGAACAACATAAATAAGTAGCTTGTCCGGCTCATCCGAAATAAATTGCTATCTACTCCCCTGCATGGAACAATTTTAACATTTATTTTTTGGAATGTACTGTATTGTTTTTGTTTTTTAAGCTCACCCTAAAACACATTTGGCGATAAAAGTATATGAGTTTGTAAATATACATATATGTGGCACTTAATATGTGTCTGTATGTAATTTAATAAAGTTCAGTTAATGAACTTGCAGCTAAAACTAAATAACTCTTTTTCATCATTAAAATTCTTTGGTCGCTGCTTTTCGTTCAGTAAAAAAATGTGAAAATTTCGTAAAATTTTTGAAATTCATTCGTGCAAGCTAAATCGTATGAAACTTTTTCATCCTTTTGGCTGCTTTGGCATTGAATGAACGAAGATTTATTACGAGCTCAGTTTTGGCCAACAGTAAGCAAACTTTGCATCAACAGCAAATAAATCAAATATTTTCCATATAAAAAATCATTTAAAGAAAAAGAAAAAATACAAATTTGTAAGTATTGTATGCTTTTATATGAAATAATGTTCTTTTTAAATTCTGCATAAACTTAACATTGCACTATACCGCACAGGCTGTATAGTGTACATACGTCGCCTAGTGACTCTACGTCGTTTAGTCATTAACCTCATTATGCAAGCCCGTTGTCGTACGAATAGTGATGTCGTACAACGTATTTAGTAACCAGATATGTATGTATAAACTTCAAGCTGATTCCTAATAACACTATGCTTCACGAAACAAACTTCTGTGTTCTCACATAGCGCATCGTAAACTATATGGCATTCGAAATTATAATTTTTCGCGTATTATATTTATCTTCATTACCGAAGGATATCGTTTTGGGCCTACAGAGAGGACATTTTATAATAAGATGCGAAAATGTAGCTCAGCCGTTATTTTAACGAATTTTGAAATATTTCATTTCAAGAAAATCGGTTGAAAAATATTTGAGCTCGGGGCCGATACCGTTCATGATGTTTGCATTTTTCCCTATAAGTCACATACTCTATCATGTCAAAGTCCCAAATTTTTGAGTTCTATTTTTGCAAAAAAGTTCCTTTCCAGACAAATAACAGAAATTAAAACAGTCGGTGATTTAAAGATTTTATTACCCACAGCGTGTGAACGCAAAATTTTTTTTAGGCATTTTCATGAAACATTTTTTTTATTGAGGATAGATGTGCTCATATGTCATTAAGTAAGATGGAAAGGGTCTTATACAGGATTTCCACACCAAGTTAAACCTTTTTCACACTTAATTGATAAGACAGGCTTACAAAAAAAATAAATGTCATGGCGTTTTGACCAGACTATGTGTTTCCAAGGGACTTTGACGCCCTGAATCCGAACCCCAGGTCCGTTTTTTCCAGAACGTCTGAGAAAAAGATTTCAAGGTCATATGGAGGTCAAAATGGGATTCATGTGTCGTTTAGTGATAAATTCGCTAAAATTCTGAAACTAATTTTTAATCATTGAGCTCTTAGGTCTTAAAAAGAATATGTGATCAAAAAGGGTATTTCCAGAGGGGGGGCGATCACCCCCTCTCTCAATCCTTAATTATATGTAAAGATTTTGACAACATTCTGTTATTATCTAGAAATGTAGCCAATCGGCCCCCCCTCTTGACAATGCTGGAGCCGCCACTGTAACCATTTCCGTCAAAAATGGTTGGCCATATTTGATTCAAAGTAATTTTTATCGAAATTACAGAAAGCTCTCTATTTTGAAAGGATGTCGCGGAAATTGAATAGCTTATTTAGTAACCGGATGTTATAGGAAAATTCAGCGCTTCATATCACTACACTTGAAAGAATATATTTGCGCCTCAAAGTATGTTTTTTGGCAAACTTACGAATGCATATGCATGAGGCCAAGCATGGATTTTTAAGTTTTTTAAACTTTTTTATACTTCATCGTGTTTGCTTTTCTTTTTTTGTTTAATTTTGATTCTTTTTTTGGTTTTTTTTTTTTTTGCAACTGCCACTGTCCAAAAATTTAACGAAAAAATAGTGGCAGTGCGCTGTCAGGAAATGCTAAACAGCAGTATATTCCTTTTGAAATTACATGAAAGCGAGAAAAAAAATAGTCAAAAATTTCCGTACGCTAATGCAAGTTAATTACAGGGGATTTCATGGAGAATATTTTACAAAAATGCCAGGGGATTTGCATTTTTTATCCATGAATGCTGCATTCCATAGTTTTTTTTTTTAAGTATTAGCGTATATTTGCATTACTATATTTGTGTATGTGTGTGTTTATGTGTATAAATTCTTATTAGCATAGAAGAATGAGGTCAAAAGATGGAGCTTATCTTGGGTGTAAGTTGATGTGGTTTCATGTTCAGCAATAAATGCAGTCAATACTCTGTATTGAATGCTTATTGCGAAAAAGCAAGCAAAAAACGTATTGTCTGACATTTTATGGCGCTTTATTTATTTTTATACTCTACAGTCAGGGTATATTCACATTATCTTTCCATGTTTAATGAATAGAAGAAGGCGTGGCAGGTATGAAAAAGTGTACGTATATTGTCTTGTTCAGCGTCACCTCCTGTATCGATATAGTCATTTCGGTCTGTCTTTGGAAATCATTTTGATATTTTATGGAAGCAAGATAATTCGATGAAATTTGGTACACTGCCTCTTTCGTAAAAGTTATCTCATAGGATTGAAAAATAAGTGCAATTTTATGAGCATAACTCACTATAACGCTTATTAAAACCAGGGACAATAAATACAAGCTTCGCGCAGAAACAAGGTGAATTCGAATAAGAGGCCGTGGTACGTCCCATATAAGCAAAAGTATAAAAATGGTATACTGAAAACGTGTGTGCTGCGGGTAATATGTACCAACAAAGAAAAAAGCCTGAAAAACATTTATTTAATATCTTCTTCAGATGAAGAATCTAGTTGCAGTTTCCTTGACGAGTCTGATGGTGATGATTTGGAATTCGTAAGCCTTAATGAAAAAGATGATAAAAAATTCATTCACCGTGGCGATGTTTGGGTTGAATGTGTAATCTGGCTTTCTTGGAGTCATGAAGAATGTGCCGGACGTGGAAACAACAATTCTGTATGCAACTTCTGTACCAAATAAATATATGAGGCAATATGGACTAAATGGTCCATATTACACTAGAGAAATTACGGATATTGTGGTATAGTCGGGTAATGTGGTATAGTCGCATATCTCCGATTTGGATAAGAACTTGCGGATGTCATATGTTTTATCCGCTCAGAAAACAAGAAAAACCAGGGATGTGTTGATATCATATACCAAACATAATTTTTCCACTGTCAGTTGAACGCGAGTGGTCGATTTTTATTTTCTGCATTTTTTGTAGAAAATTTTATTTAAGAAAAAGTTGTTTTCTGTGCAAGTTTTATTTTCATTCGGTAAAGGTAAGTTCCAAATATTAATTTATAAAAATCAGCCAATGTACAGTTGAAATCGGGTAATGTGGTATAAAAATATGTTTTGTTATTCTTAACTTTGCTTTATTACTGTTTATTTTTTAATTAAAACTATGAGTCGGAGAACCAATGTAAATGGTATTATGAACTTATTTCATAACTTTTAAATCACATAACCCTACTTATATGTACCACATTATGCGCCCACTTTTCAGGTAAAGGTTTTTTTATATATGTTCACGTATATGTGCTATCGATGATCCCTGCTTAAGCGCTGTTAACTACCTAGCCGCTACCTACATGCTTGTCACTCTGAATGGGGACGTTGACAAGTTTATGGGCTTTTGATGGATGGAATATCGAAAAAATACTGGTTTCGTGTCTGGATGTTGGCAGTGCCGAAATCTATTTTGTTGTTGTAGAAATGACATGTATAAAAGACTGAAAGTGAGAAAAACGGGACTCAATTTTCTGTAAAAAGTCGTAACGCGAACTTCAAGCGTATTTTTATAAATAAAAGTTTATAACGTTTTTTAAATCGGTTCGTTTTTTAATAAAAACTTTGGGCGATTTTTGCTGCACGATAATTGCAGCATAGAACAACTTTTTTTTGCAACAAGTGATTCAGCGGTGGAGGGTTTCTATAACCAAGTGTCAGTGTCGGCGGTGGAATTTAAAAAAGGTCCTGGAAAAGTCTACATTTTTTGATCCTTCAACCCGGATCCTGGATCGCATCATAGTCATCATCATCATCATCATAGTCATCATCATCATAGTCATCATCATCATCATCATAGTCATCATCATCATCATTATAGCCAAATTTACATTGCCACAACCCTCATCGCGGGAGCACCAACCCTATAAATCAACGCGGGAGCAACAATTTTACCCATAAAAGGTTAGGTTTTTGTCATATAAAGTATATATTGCATATATTTTTCCATTTTTTTTCTCATATTAATAATAAAATATATGCAATTTTAACGTTAGACACCATTTGCATTTGCTTATGGTTTCCTAATATTCATACATTACATACATTACATATATATATACAAACATAAGTTAAATAGTGATGTGGAAATTTTTTCTCAGCAGTTAGTGTGGTGCAAATTGTGCTAAGGTACTTTTTAAGGTACAATTATTTAAAAGTGCTTAAATTTCAATTAAATTTTATTAAAAATTGTAAAATTAATAAACTAACGAAAAAAAAAAGAATCAAAAGATCATAAATTTCAAATTTTGAAAAGTTTGCTGAATTTTTTAAAGCAGAGTGATACAATTTGCACCACAGACTTGCACTTGATTCTAAAGCTTTCATGGTTTTCCCATTTTTTGACCGCGTCGTGATCGGTGTTTTTTGAAAAAGTGAAATCTTGGCTTCAAGATTCAAGTATTAACTTTCGCTAACGTTTTCGTTTTTTTTTGATTCTGATTAAACTCAAAGTTTTATGGACCCTTATTCACTTTTTTGATTTATCCGAAGCTTTATACCCATACATATGTAACTACAAATTGTGAGCCCAAGTGACAAATTTAACAATTTATAAAACTATCCAATTGTACATCCTTTAAACTATACTCCTAGGTACACAGTGAGAAAAAAGTGCGCGATTAGTGAACAAAAAAAAAAGAAATATAATCGAAAAAAGAAAAAAAAAAAAGAAACGACTCAAAAGAAAAAAAACAGCAAATTAAAAAAAAAAAAAGAACTGTTTTAAGTGAAAAAAGTGGTGTGTTGCAGAGTCATAAAAAGGAGGTTCGTCCTGTTACGGCTAACGCGTGAACGGAGATTTCCCGCCAATTTTTTCTCTTCTTGTGCTACTCCATTTTCTGAATACCTGAGGGAAGCCGGGCAGTTGCAGCCATATTGAAATAAATCTTCAAATCGATTTTTCTGGAAGTGTGGAATGCTGCTGACGAAACATCAACCCTAGGAAAGCTGTTGCGGACTAACGTGAAATTTTTGATAACTTTTGAGTGCTAATTTTACCGAAAAAGTTTTTTATATGATATGTATGTGATTCTATGAAAGATTCTTACTGCGAAATTGGCCCAAGATTTTGTTTTTTTTTCCAACTTAAAGCCAACCATTTTAAAATTTGGTTTTTGAATTTCACCCAACTGATTTTAAGAATTCTCCTTTGAAGTTGTTTAACGCGTTTCTTGAAAAGTTTTACCATTAGCTATTTTTGCCCAAATTAAAATTACTTAAATAATTTTCTTCGTTTTTGAATTTTGTCGGGTTTTCCCTTTGCGGTATAATTTTTTAATTTTTTTTGTCGGTCAAATCCGTTTTTTGTTCCTAAATACATTTTTATCTCGTTACACAAAATGGCTTCTCTTGACACGTTTGTCCGCGCATCTGATGAGCTCGTTGAATATGAGGAATATTTTAAAACGGTTTCCGTCGAAGAATATAAAATAATTTCTTTAGAACTGGAGAACCATGAGCTCCAAGAAATCTGGACAAGGATTAAAGGTTCTTACGACAAGTGCCTCAAATCTCTCGCGCAACCCCATAAGAAAGAAAAGAGCAAAACTAAAGATGATGACTCGGACGAAGGCATTGACGTGGTCGCTATTAAATCGAAATATAGAGAGTCTCATAAAACCTTCGTACGGGTTTCCACAACTATCGCGGAAAACATAGATCGATTGAAAAATGACAAGAAAAATGATGGTTCGTCCTCAGGTAGTTCTACAGAAACTTTTCGTGGTCCACATATTCATGTTCCTCCGTGCGACATTGATTTTTTCTCGGGCGATTATCTTTCGTGGCCGACATTTCGCGATCTATTTACCGCCATTTTCATAAATAATTCCCGTTTGAGTAAAGTTGAAATTTTATACCATTTGCTTCAAAAAACTCGTGGGGAAGCAAAAGAAATCGTTCAAAAAGTTCCCTTAACACAGGATGGGTTTGATTTAGCCTGGGAAAATCTAAAGACCCAATATGAGAATCCTAGAATTCTCATTAATAATCAATTAAAAATTTTATTTAATTTAAATCGAATCTCGGTCGAATCTGGTAGCGCCATTAAGAACTTACAAAGAGAAATTAATAATTGTATTGCGGCTCTCGAGTTACATAAAATAGACATTTCCAACTGGGATGCTATTATCGTTTATTTGTGCTCGACTCGATTATCTGAAAACACTCTTTCATTGTGGGAACAATCCATCAGTAGGAATCCAAACATTCCGAAGTGGACCGATATGGATCAATTCCTAACCGATCGGTACCACACTTTAGAAACGGTAATGGACATTCGAGCTCCACTAAATTTACCTAAGTCCCAATCCAATGTGAAACCCAATCAATCCCAGTCTTCACAGTTTTCGAAACCCAAACCAGTGAAATCTTTTCATGCAAATCTAAATACCAGTTCACCGTGTAAACCTTGCAAAGGATTACATCCTCTGCGGTTATGCACGCGTTTTTTACAAATGAGTATATCTGATCGACTTCAGACAATAAAAAGACTAAATTGTTGCATAAATTGTTTAGCCTTTGTCCATCAAATCCGAGATTGTCAAAGTAACCACAATTGTTTCGTCTGTAAAAAACGCCATAATACTCTGCTTCATAAGGATACAAATGTTAACACTAATTTTCAAAATCGATCAAATAATCAAGTTCGACCATTTGCATCCAACCATAATTATCAATCGAAGAATCAAACCTCAAATACTAATCGAGCATCTAACGACAACCGGTCTAATGCTAATAATGTATCAAATCAAACTAATTCTAATCAAATACAGTCCACTCAAGCTTCTACCTCGGCTAATTCATCTGTTTTACCGGCTGCAACTAATTTGCAGAATTTTTTTGTAACTACACCTAAAAATGTGTTGTTAGGTACTGCAATTGTGCAGTTATCAAACTTAGGCGTGGTTTATACTATTCGTGCTCTTATAGATCCTGGGTCTGAGGGTACCTTTATTTCTGAACGTCTGTGTAATCTTTTAAAATTATCTCATAAACCAGTTAATGCTCAAGTTTCGGGTCTAAATGGAACTGTGAGTGCTCGATCACACAAAATGTGTAGTTTTACTATTAGTTCAAGTAGGGATCCTTCTGTCCAAATGTCCGTTACTGCACTTATTCTAACAAATCTTACTGGCGATTTACCCTCTTTTGCCTTAGACTCTCAATGTCTAAAGGATTTACCTGAAATACCACTAGCTGACCCTAATTTCTATAAGAGTTCCCAAATTGATTTGTTAATTGGTGGCGATCTCTATCCCAATATTTTATTAAATGGAATTCGTAAGAATGTTTTAGGTTCACTCGTGGCACAAGAGACCGTCTTCGGATGGATTCTCACTGGTCCTATCCCATCCACAAATCGTCAAACCACGCGTTTAGTCTCCTTTTTTACTGAAATATCTTTAGATCAGCAAATTGCAAAATTTTGGGAAATAGAAGAAGTACCTAAAAGTAAAATCCTCTCTGATTCAGACAAATATTGCGAACAATTGTTTCAAAAGACAACTTATCGTAACCAGGAAGGTCGATACGTGGTCGATCTTCCATTTAAATTCGAATTTTCAAATAGAGTTCAGCTTGGCCCTTCTAGACACATTGCCCTAAGTCAGTTTCGACGTACTGAGGGAAATCTTTTGAAAAATCCAGAATTCAAGATAGAATATGATAACGTCATTAAAGATTACTTAACTCTTGGACATATGTCAAAAGTAGAAAAATCCCAGATCAGTTTAGGCCAAACCTATTATCTACCTCATCATGCGATTGTGAAACCTGAAAGGAAAACTACGAAAATCAGAGTTGTTTTCAATGCTTCCAGTCCGTCCGCAAATGGCCTGAGTCTCAATGACATCTTGCATACTGGTCCTGTTTTGCAAGCAGATTTAACCACATTAATTCTCAAATGGAGATTTTTTCAATATGTTTTCAATGCGGACATCACAAAAATGTACCGTCAAATCTTGGTTAATCCTGCCCATATACCGTTTCAAAGGATTCTTTTCCGTGAGTCTTCTGAAAGTGAAATTAGCGATTTTGAATTAAAAACGGTTACTTTCGGTGTAAACTGTGCACCTTATTTAGCTATTCGAACCCTTCATCAGTTAGGCAATGATGTTAAGGAAACTCACCCCCATGCTGCGTCTATACTACATGATTTTATGTATGTAGATGACGTTTTAGCAGGAGCTCACAATCTGGCTACAGCTCAATTGGCCAAAAATCAACTTATTGAGTCTTTGGAATCTGCAGGTTTTTCATTAAGAAAATGGACCTCAAATTTTAAAGAAATTTTGAAGGATTTTCCATCAGATCATCTTCTTGATGTTGATTTTTTGGAGCTTGACGAGAAAAGTTCCACAAAAACGCTTGGGGTTTCTTGGAATGCCAAAAGTGATTGCTTTTATTTCCAAGCCCATCCGATGGATTTAAAAAATTCATATACAAAAAGAGAAGTATTATCTATAATAGCAAAGCTTTTTGATCCAGCAGGATGGCTTGCACCTATTGTAATTGTAGCAAAAATCATTATGCAACAAATCTGGTTAGACAAAGTTGATTGGGATGAATCTCTAAAACCCTTAACTTTGCGTCATTGGCAAAATTTTGTCTCCAGTTATCATGCAATTGATCAACTTCAAATTCCTAGATGGGTTAATTATTCTGAAGGGTCCTATGTAGAATTTCACGCATTTTGTGACGCGTCAGAAAAGGCTTACGCGGCTACAATTTACATTCGTGTTCTAAATAGTGGTTCAATTTCGTCTCACCTGTTAGCAGCAAAATCTAAAGTGTCCCCTGTGAAAACCATCTCTCTACCTCGACTAGAATTGTGTGGCGCCGAGCTTATGGCAAATTTAGTTACCTCTTTGGTCCCACAGTTTAATGTAAAGTCTGAGAAAATCTATTTTTGGACTGATTCCACCATAGTTTTATCGTGGTTGAATAAAGATCCATGTACTTGGACTACTTTTGTAGCCAACAGGGTGTCAAAGATTAAATCCAAGGTTGGTGTCGAAAACTGGGCACATATAGACACTCATGAAAATCCTGCCGATCTAGCAACCCGGGGGCTATCCCCAGGGGAACTCATTTCAAACAGTTTATGGTGGAATGGGCCATCTTGGCTTTTATTAGAGCAGGAAAACTGGCCTTCATCGTCAATAAATAAAGATTTAGAAACATCAATGGAAATGAAACCAATCAAGTCCAATTTTGCTAGCTCGGTTGAAAAAGAAGATGTTCTTGATCGTTTTTCAACGTTATCTAGGGCTTATAGGGTGATTTCATATATGTTTAGGTTTTTCAATCGCACTCGAAAAAACTTTAATTCTAACATACCCATGGGATCCTCTGCAGTTTCATCTGACGAAATTCAATTTGTAAAAAATCGTTTAATAACATTGGCTCAGATGAATTATTTCCAGTAAGAATACCACAACCTTAGTTTAAAGAAACTGATAGATGCAAAAAGTCAAATTCTGACACTTAGCCCATTTTTAGATAAGGACGGAATTATGAGAATAAATGGTCGCTTAGCGGCATCTGCGGCTCTGACTTATAATGAACGCCACCCCATAATATTGCCATATCACTGTAGGTTATCAAGATTATAAGTCGATTCTGCCCATAAAATAACCTTACATGGGGGAACACAATTATTTTTGCGCTACATCAGACAGGAATTTTGGATCCTAAAACTTAAGGTTCTCATAAAAACCATAATTTTCAATTGCAAACCTTGCGTAGTTTCTCGTAAAAAACAACAGTCCCAAATAATGGGTGTTTTACCCCCTGAAAGAACTGCCTTATCGCGACCCTTTGTAAACACAGGGATAGATTTCGCTGGCCCTTATGATATTAAAAATTATACTGGCCGCGCGTGCCTCATCACCAAAGGGTACGTTTGTGTTTTCGTATGTTTTGCTACCAAGGCCATACATTTGGAACCCACAAGTGATCTCTCTAGCTCTGCCTTTTTGGCAGCTTTCGATCGTTTCGTCTCCAGGCGAGGATGCCCATCAAAAATTTATTCCGACAACGGGACGAATTTTGTAGGTGCTGAGAAAACCCTTCAGAAGGATTTCAAAGAATTTCTTAATCAATCCCATGATGATATCATAAATAAATATGGTTTTCAGCAATTAGCTTGGCATTTCATGCCTCCAGGTGCCCCTCATATGGGCGGCCTATGGGAGGCAGCCGTAAAAAGTTTCAAATCTCACCTCAAAAAAGTAGCAGGAGACATAAAATTCACATTTGAAGAGTTTGCGACTCTTTTATCCCGCATTGAGGCCTGCTTAAATTCTAGACCTTTGACTGTCTCATCGGAAAATTTATCAGATTTAGCGCCTCTTACCCCGGGACATTTTCTGATTGGTGGTGCACTACTTTCTCCACCAGAACCTGAACTACCCGAACTCAAAATATCATATTTGAATCGTTGGAAAAAATTAAAAAGTCTCTATCAGATTTTTTGTTGTAGATGGAAGGATGAATATCTTCAAGAGCTTCACAAACGATACAAGTGGAAGCATCCTCAAGAAAATGTGAAAGAAAATGATATAGTCGTAGTTAGACGTGAGAATCTTTGCCCAAATGAATGGCGTTTAGGTCGCGTTATAAAAGTATATAAAGGTTCTGATGGTCGCGTTCGCGTTGCGGATTTAAAAACCCAAAAAGGTATCATCACTCGACCCATTACTAAACTCGTTGTGCTTCCCAATGCACAGTAGGCGCGTTTTAGTTTCATAAATCTCGATAACATAAAAAAAAAAAATTAGTATCAATTCGTGTTTAGTTTCAGGCTCACCTATTGATAGCCTCGTGGTTATCAATCTCCTTCACCGTGTTTTGTCTTGCTAACGGAAAAAAAAAATTACATACATTAGGCTCATTTTTTTTTTCTCTAAGTGTATATTTTTCCCAATATTTTCAGTGTGCACGAGTTGTCTGCTGAAAAATCTTTTCTCATTATGAGCTAGCCCGGAGCTCCGCGTATTTTTCTTCGTACCGCCTATATTGTGTAATTGAGCAAAGTTCCCATACCTTCATCAGAGCCCAACCAACGTGGTGGGTAAAAAGTTCTGATACAATTTAGAACGTGCGAAATGTGGTCTATCCACAAATCTGAAAAAATGGGAAACTCCTCTACACAAGCGGTTGTGCCTTAAAAGGTACCCATCCGAGCCTCACCAGCCGGGCTGGTAGGTAAAAAGTTCTCAGTGGCCTGCTGGAACGTGCAAAGCCAATGGCTTTTAACTCGCTTATAATCCAAAAATTTGTTCTTAGCAAGTCGTTGTATGTTCGTGCTGTCCATTAGGCTCAAATAATCGATTTAAATTCACCTTCATTTTCTATCTAACCCTAATATTAAACCAATTAGCTAACATGATATCGATCAGACGTTC
Organism: Calliopum simillimum; assembly: GCA_951812925.1. Classification (NCBI taxonomy): domain Eukaryota; kingdom Metazoa; phylum Arthropoda; class Insecta; order Diptera; family Lauxaniidae; genus Calliopum; species Calliopum simillimum. The sequence continues at coordinate 147,913,653 of OX638368.1, forward strand.
TGAGCATCTGTACATTTGCTTCTTGTGTCACCACTGGCATGGTCTCAGGAGTTGCAGACGCTTTCTTGATATGAATGTAGAGGAGCGATGGGAGTTGGTCAACAGAACTGGCGTTTGCTCAAATTGCTTAGCCCTGTCGCATCGAATTCGGAATTGCCGAAGCGGTGCACTTTGCAGATACTGTGGCCAGGACCATCATACTCTTCTCCACACAAGTAGGCTACTTTCTTTCCCGTCGCGAGAAGAAAATCTACGACGAAACGCTCCACTTCCTCTGAATCCAACAGAGGTTATCCTGAAACCTACGGCGATGGTGGTCGTAAAGTCGGCAGGTGTTGTTGCACTCGTCAGGGCAATGCTAAGTCCCTCAGAAGACACCTGGATACACATAAGCCTTGTGAGACGATATAGACTGAAGCAGTCGATTATTAACGGAAACCACGTTGCCATCTTCGACATACTATCAGAAGCGGACAGTACAATTAACATTTACGTGAGCGCAAAAATAAGTTACGAGGAGCTTCAGAACTCTCCAATCGTTAACGTGAACGAAAGTAGCCGAACTCCATTCGAACACATGCTACTAGCTGATCCTCGTTTTTATCAAAGTGCCCCGGTGGGTTTTGTACTAGGAGCTGAGTTCCATACTTGGTTAACTCACCACCGCTTCGTTCAGTTGCCAGGACAACCACTGGCTCAAAGTTCTGTTTTTGGGTACGTCCTTTCTGGACCTTGCCGTATAAGGTAACAGTTTCACTTTTTCCGTTACTAATTGAAATTCACAACCTCCATATATGTTTACCCCTTAGGTAATCTGTATCAACAAACTCACCAACTATCCCACACGAGTCACCGTAGCTCAAGCTCTCTATCACACTTAGTCTTAATTTCCAATTTCATTTTTTTATTTTTTTATTTTTTCATTGTTCGTATTTTTGAATTTATTATATGATAAGTTTAATTGAATTTTCAAATACTTGATCATACACGTCATTTAACCATATATCCATTCATACGCATGTCATTTAATTACTTTATAACTGCACACTTGAAATGTATCTTTTGCTGAACTTATGCAATAAATAACCCGAATTCTAAAGAATTTTTGTTTATTATGGCACTACAACTTAATATGTACAAAACTAATTCTTGTTTTTTTCTCCTTTCATGATTTCATCGGACCCACTGTTGCAGCGTAGTCGTGCAAGGCGGGCGGTAATGTTCACGTATATGTGCTATCGATGATCCCTGCTTAAGCGCTGTTAACTACCTAGCCGCTACCTACATGCTTGTCACTCTGAATGGGGACGTTGACAAGTTTATGGGCTTTTGATGGATGGAATATCGAAAAAATACTGGTTTCGTGTCTGGATGTTGGCAGTGCCGAAATCTATTTTGTTGTTGTAGAAATGACATGTATAAAAGACTGAAAGTGAGAAAAACGGGACTCAATTTTCTGTAAAAAGTCGTAACGCGAACTTCAAGCGTATTTTTATAAATAAAAGTTTATAACGTTTTTTAAATCGGTTCGTTTTTTAATAAAAACTTTGGGCGATTTTTGCTGCACGATAATTGCAGCATAGAACAACTTTTTTTTGCAACAAGTGATTCAGCGGTGGAGGGTTTCTATAACCAAGTGTCAGTGTCGGCGGTGGAATTTAAAAAAGGTCCTGGAAAAGTCTACAATATATATCTGACATATGTCAGATAATGCTCTAAAATTTGTTCTTTTAAAATTGTTTACATTTTATAGAGAAACATTATGTAGCCAAAACTTTACTCATCAGCATTAAAAAATTTGTTTGAAATTGATCCAACGATTTGCTTGCAAAATCCAAAAAACAAGTAGGTACACCCCAATACACGAAGTTCCCCTACACTTTCTTTCCTCTTCATTTTAAGTATTTTTAGTTTATGGATTTTTTTTTTTTTTATTCTCATGAGATATTTATTTAAAAGTGAATCAGAATGATGGCGAGTTGTTTCCTTTAATGAATGAAATAAAATAAATTTTTTTGCTTTATTTATTTTGAGTTTTATTTAATAAAAGATTGATGGTCCATATTTCCCTCCTTTACCCTATTAAGTAAGCATTTCTTAGTTAAATATTTCTCAAAAAAACTGTATCATTAGATTTTTGAAACTTTGTGGTAGAAAAATTGCTTTTTTGTAACCAAAATACGGCGTGGCACTTCTCATACAAGCAAAACTTTCTAAATGATGCAATGTAAGGTATTTTATTTTTGGCCAGACCAAAAGTAACACCTTTACTAGTTTTTGTTTTTTTTTTGTTTCCTTATAACGCAATTTAAATCTCCATCCTATTCCTGGTGTGATCAATTTGACCGCTCCTAATTTCGCTTAAAATTTACTTTATAAGATCAAAAGCCCACCATTTTATAGTGCTAGAGATTTTTCTATGATGTCAGGACTCCGAGTTATTTAATTTAACATGAAAACTTTTGTGAATCAAACCATTATTTTAAAGTTATCACAGATACAAATTTTCAAATTGCTTGACCTATTCATTCTTAGGTGGGCTAAGCCCAATAGAGCCGAAAAAAAAAATCGTCAACGATTCATATTGGTTTCTCAACTTTTCCGCTTCATTACGTTGGCTTTCACATTTCTCGCTCATTAACCTTAAAACATGGAATTTTTAATTAAAAACAAAACAAAAAAAAACTTTTCAACATAAGAGGGGTAAAAACAAAACAACACAATTCTCTTCTGAACTTACGACAAAGTGTGGTTAAAATGCTACGACAACCGTTCTTTACAACACTGCTCTCAGAAGGGGTTGGCGACACTGGTGGATTTTTGCTTGTTTTGGGTTGGCGCAAAGCGCACTCGAAAATCAAATGAGTTTTACATTATTTTCTCATTTGGCTAGAAGATGTCGCGCAAAAGTTTTGGACACTACACAATGCACTGGGGGAACACAACTGAATAGTAGAACAAAAAACATATTAATAGTGGAACGAAAAGTTCTAGTTTTGTATTAAAAGATGCTGGTTTACACGGTTCTTATACTTGAAAAAAATAGTGTTTTTTCGTGTTGAATGAGTGGCCCTGAGTTTGAAAGAAACAACAAATAATTTTCTTATCTAAACAGACCAATAAGTTTTTATAAGAGAATTCTTGAAGTCGGGAAGGGATTTTTTCTTAAAAAAATAACTCGTGACAATGTTTTTTGTGTCGTGGAACTGCATTTGTTGTGTTTATTTAGTTTGAGCTGATAAGATTTGAAAATCTCTAGTATATTCGTAGCAATGCTTTTATATCCTACACCCAGGGTATATTCATTTTCTTAATCCTGAGACGATATAGCCCCGTCTGAAAACAATAAAATAAAATAATAAAAACATATACAATAATGAATAATACAATTTTTTTTCATATTTCTAAGCATTTTTCGGTTTTAAAAATAGTGCCGGGTCTATCAAATATTCCCTGCACTAGAAAGCAAAATTCCGAGAAACTTTGAATTTTTGAAACTGTCTTTTGCGTAAAGCGTTATACCCACAGTGCATCGTTAATTTATATTATAGGTGCAGCTCAGAAGCTACACTATCAAACCAACGCAGCAACTACTGCTGATTATTCCAAGGGATTTTTAAGTTATTTTTTGCTTAAAAATCTACAAAAATGGGAAAATTTTTGCTTTTGAAGGTTTCTTCGGATTTCACTATAGAATGCCTTGGAGCGTCTTTTAACCTCCGCTCTTTTTCATGCAGTTTTATATGATTCATCTTTTTTTTGTGTGCAAAATTACACTCAAGCACCAACTCATACTACGCATTTCAGTTGCTTCGGTGTGCTGCCAGTGTTGCTGTTTGCGCACAACTCACCCATTGCTTTCAAAGAAAATTCATAATACAAAAATTCTTTACATTAATTTAACAATTTAAATGCGTTGGGCGCCAACATAAAACAGAGTGAATGCATGTTCCATTTACGTGAAAAAAAAACAAGCAGTGGCAGCAGTAGCAGCAGCAAAAAGCATTTTCATGGCACAGCGAACATTAAAGCATTCTAATCACATTAGATGTTGCCATTGGCGGTCGATTTTGTTGCTCATCTGCTGCACTACTTTTTCTGGAAAATAAAATGTGTTTGCTACAAAATGATTTGCTGAAAATGGTACTCTTATGCACTGAAAAAAAAAAATATATAATGTTCTGATAACTCAAAATCTCAACTGGCAGTAATATTCTGGCTCTACCGTTTGATCATGTTAAAATTTTATATCAAACACACACTGAGCTGTACTTCTTGAAGTCAAAATTTCAATTCCAAATTAACATGCTATTCTTTTTTTTATTAGAAGGGGATTTCCTTAAACATGTAAAAACCTCGCAAGCATTTAAGCCTATGAAACCTTAAATGAAATCTTAAATCGACCATAACTTTTGAAAAGAAAAAATAGCACTTCGTGATGAATTAAGTAAAGAACAAAAAAAATGATTTTTGCAGCATTCATCCAACCTCAAAAATAACGGTGTTCGTGTTCTTTTCTCAAAATCTACAGCTGATGAGCCAATTCTGTCCTCGAATTCGGATTCTACGTGGAAAGGTCCTTCAGAGTTGTTAGGCAACAATCACAAACCCTATATTTGTTGTGCAGTCACGGTGGTTTTTAAAAAATTTTAACTTTTTGAAATACCACCCGCGATTTTTTTCAGGGATAATGTTGGGGGACCCTTCTAGTATCTAAATCCGCAATCCGCGAAATTGGACGTCCAGCCGTTTTTTTTTTTCGACCTTTTAGTTTTTTTAACGATTTTTGAGTATATCTCGGTGTGTATATACATGTTATGTACACATATATATGTATATACGTACATATATATAATTGTATATGTATATATGTGTAATATATATATATGGATATATATATACATACGTACATACATACATATAAAAGGTATCATTTCCGCACCATTTATTTTTTAAAAAATCGGTTTTTTCGTATTTAAGAAAAACACAAACAAAAACCGGAAACGAAAGTAATCACTTCAAATGTGATTTTTGATGCTTAATCCGATTCCGGTATTATAATTGCTCTATTACGTCTGGACTTTGAGATATCCTTACATATATGTTTAAAGGACACCATTTTTTTTCCTATTTTTGAAGTTATATAACAAGATAAGGTAATATTATGCCGTAAAATCTGGTATGACAGTTAATAGTCTTAGTTTTTTCCTTAAAAACTCAATCAAACCGATAACGATTTTTTTTTTTTTGTCGGAGATATCTTTGCCTAAAAAGTTAAAAAAGTGCAAAAACACGATTTTTGGCTATATTGGATGTTATATGCAGGACACACAAAATTTTTTTGGGAATTTCTATTACCAGAAACATTTGGTACTTTCTTTTGGCTTTAAATTGAGCTTTCAAATGTTCATCTGCAATATTTTTCTGCGAAGTTATGTTAACTTTAAAATCACACCATGAAACTTAAAGCGAAAAATCTCGGTTTTCGGCTATATTTGAGGTTGTATACAGTACGGACGAAATTCATCTGCTCTTTTTTACTAACCGAAGCATTTAAAACCATTCTTTATCTTCAAAATAAGCTATCAAGAGGTCTCTTGTGATTGTTTTCCACAATGGAGTGCAAACTCACAGTGTACGAGTATTCCTTATATTGCTGCAACATGTCGTCTTAAAATAGTCATAACTTTTTACAAAACAATTACAACAGACCATTTAATAGCTCATTTTGAAGATAAAGAATGGTTTTAAATGCTTCGGTTAGTAAAAAAGAGCAGACGAATTTCGTCCGTACTGTATACAACCTCAAATATAGCCGAAAACCGAGATTTTTCGCTTTAAGTTTCATGGTGTGATTTTAAAGTTAACATAACTTCGCAGAAAAATATTGCAGATGAACATTTGAAAGCTCAATTTAAAGCCAAAAGAAAGTACCAAATGTTTCTGGTAATAGAAATTCCCAAAAAAATTTTGTGTGTCCTGCATATAACATCCAATATAGCCAAAAATCGTGTTTTTGCACTTTTTTAACTTCTTAGGCATAGATATCTCCGACAAAAAAAAAGATATCGTTATTGGTTTGATTGAGTTTTTTAGGAAAAAACTAAGGCTATTAACTGTCATACCAGATTTTACGGCATAATATTACCTTATCTTGTTATATAACTTCAAAAATAGGAAAAAAAATGGTGTCCTTTAAACATATATGTAAGGATATCTCAAAGTCCAGACGTAGTAGAGCAATTATAATAACGGAATCGGATTAAGCATCAAAAATCACATTTGAAGTGATTACTTTCGTTTCCGGTTTTTGTTTGTGTTTTTCTTAAATACGAAAAAACCGATTTTTTAAAAAATAAATGGTGCGGAAATGATACCTTTTATATGTATGTATGTACGTATGTATATATATATCCATGTATATATATTACACATATATACGTATACAATTATATATATGTACGTATATACATATATATGTGTACATAACATGTATATACACACCGAGATATACTCAAAAATCGTTAAAAAAACTAAAAGGTCGAAAAAAAAAAACGGCTGGACGTCCGATTTCGCGGATTGCGGATTTAGATACTAGAAGGGTCCCCCAACATTATCCCTGAAAAAAATCGCGGGTGGTATTTCAAAAAGTTAAAATTTTTTAAAAACCACCGTGCAGTGTTATGCTTTCAGCCAGAAAAATATATAACTATTTTTACTTTATAATTCTAGTGAATATATTTATATTTGAACAAACATTTGCTTAATATACAAATTTTATAATTCTTCAACTTATAGGTCAGTGGTGTAGAGGTCTACAACGCAGATAGGCCCTGGTTCAAATCGTAGTGGCTCGTTTTTTTTTTTTTTTTTTTTTTTTTTTTGTTGTTACTCCTTTTTGTTTAATCGAACTTTTTAGTTAAAAATCAATTCAATTTTTTCAAAAAAATTACTACTCGTATATGTATAGGTTATTCTAAAATAAATATTTTACTAAAACAGCATTTTAAAATTTAATTTTATTGGGGAGAAAAATTTATTAGAAATAAACTATTTTTGTCAAATAAAAGTATTGAAAAGAATTTATTTGTTTTGAAAATTGCAGCAAAGGAAAATAAGACGAAAAAAGAGCTGCTGTGCAAAAATCAATCAATTTTGTAGAGAATCACAGGATCTACAACAAATAAGCCATATGTGTACACATTGAAGTAACCGTTCAGAAGTTATTCAATAAAAACCGGTTTTTTTTGCCATTTAAAGCTTTTTTTTTTAATATCTTCTAAACAGTTGCTTCAATGTGTACACATATGGCAAATTTTTGTAGATCTTGTGACTCTACACAAAATTAATTTTTATTTTATTTTTATTTATTTTTTTATTGCTTTTTATCGTATGACTTTGGCCTGGGAGTTAACCCAGCAAAAACTGAGCTTATGCTTTTCACCACAAAAACCAAAATTCCAAACTTCAATCTCCCTCGGCTAAATGGGCATACTCTGACACTTTCCAAGAAAGCCAAGTATCTAGGAGTTATACTGGATCCAAAACTAAACTGGAAAGTATACATCGAACTGAGATGCAAAAAGGCCTGAATAGCCTTCTACGCCTGCAAAAAAACTTTCAGTAAAAAATGGGGACTTCAACCAAAAATGGTACTTTGGATGTACACAGCAGTAGTTCGTCCAATCCTCACTTTTGGCTCCCTAGTTTGGTGGCCGGCCACTAGCAAAGGCTATAATCAGGCAAAACTAGAGAAGGTGCAAAGGACCGCATGTGTCGGTGTAACGGGGGCACTGAGATCTTGCCCTACTACAGCTCTAAGCGTTATTTTACACCTTTTGCCTCCTACCTCTTTTATTAAAGCAATTGCTTCAAGCAGCGCAGTTAGACTCAGGGAAACCGGCTCTTAGGTACCAAAGCTGTATGGTCACTCTGCCATCCTTGAAAATCTGCAAACTGAGCTCAAGAGCTCAACAGATTACACCTGTCCCATACTCAGTTTTGATAATAACTTTCGAGTATGGATTCCTGATAGAGCTCAGTGAGAAGATGGCAGTATCAATCTAAATTTTGAAACCGCCATATACACCGATGGCTTCAAGATGGAGTGTGGTGTTGGCGCGGGAATATTTTCAGAAAACCTGAAACTATCTCAATCATTTCGCTTGCCAGATTCAGCCAGCGTTCTTCAGGCAGAATTTTTTGCCATCCTCGAAGCCTGCAAATCATTAGGGAATAATGACATTTCCGAAAAAGTGGCAATTCTCTCAGACAGTCAGGCAGCTATCAAAGCACTGAATTCAGCAATAATAAGGTCAAAATTGGTGGGGGACTGCAAGAAGGAGTTAGTCAGGCTCGGACGTCGGTTTGATATTGCTCTCGTTTGGGTTCCAGGTCATAGGGACATCGAGGGCACTGAAAAGGCTGACGAACTTGATAGGCACGGTTCCTCCCTAAACGTCACCAGTGCGGTTCGGGTACATACTCCGCTAGGTATAGTAAAGAAGAGGATCTTCTCTTTTTACTTAACCGAGGCGAACACTAATTGGAAAGCATTGACTACATGTAGGATATCCAGGTCAATCTGACCTTCATATAGCAGGTCAAAAACTACTTATTTACTAGCCAATAACCGTATTAATATAGCCAGAATCACCGCAGTTTGCACTGGACACTGGGCCATCGGCAAGCATGCCCAGCTCTGGCTAGAGCTAGACTTACATCACTGGGAAAGCCTTTCTTCAATACACTCAGCGAAATTGCCGACATTGAAATTGGCTCGCTGCTCAATTACCTTAATAGGACTAACTGGATATAGATATAGTTAGTTAGGTGATTAAAATTTTCACATACACTTATACCAGTCTGTCGAGTCACTTTTGTGGTATTAAAATGGCACTTTTAGTGCTACTTAGGTTTTAGCTTGCATCGCTAAACCGCCACTCTAACCTAACCTAACCATCGTTTGACTTACCGTTTCAGAGATATCCTTCAAAAACCAGTATTTTCGAATTCTTAACGGTTTTCGAAGAATATCTTTTAGACCATGAGTGGCTCCAAGAAAAATTTAATACGGTGCATACAGATTCCAATTATCTTCTGAACAGTTTTTTTATTTTTTTTGTACGACTCTCGTTAAAGAGTATTCGCAATTTTTAAAGTAATATATTTTAATATGAACTTATACGTAGCATTTACATATAAAAACTGTGCACAACTTTTTAAATTGGGTTATCTCCTAAGCTAAATATAAGCTACACGAAAACATTTTTTACATTTTTAAATAGGAAATTTCCTGTATTACAAAATTGTGGCGAAAAATTTTCTGTAAAAGTTTGCATTAGCGAGATATTTGCAAAAAACTGATTTTGGCAACCTTTGAGCCTGAAAAACTTTTCATGCGCTCAATGGACTTCAATGGACTCTTTACACATTATTAACCATGCATAAGTAAATATAATTCCGGTGAAAAAAATTCACTTGAAATTTTTTCGCAGAAATTTTCTAATTTTCCTGGGCTAATTGATTATGAATTGAAAATTTTTCAAAATATATGACAGCTGATGAGGCTCATTTACTTCAAGAACGGCACAAGTCAGAAATCTCGATTTTGCAGAATGGAATATTATGGAATTTTCAAACAACATGAAGTATAATATAACAAATAATTCTGTATCATTAAATCAAAAATCGCGTCTTTTGATTTTGCAGAAATTACGTTTAAAGCTTTCAATTAAAAAAGTTGTTCTCATGATGATAACGTAAAAGATATTAATACGAAATTTTTATACAATATGATGCATGATTAACACAAAATTTTGCGTTTTATGAGTTTTGCCGTTCTTGAAGTAAATGAGCGATATGTTGTATACACATTTTCAGCATACGTATATTCCTGAAAACTTGCTCGTGAACTTTTGTATTTTTCATGTCATAAGAAATATATTTACATTTTACCCAAAAAGTGCTAATTGAAGACAATTTATATATACAACAATACATATTGTTTAAACATCGGACATCACCTGCCGAAGTTATGGAAAAAAGATTATTTTAGCGGTGTTTAGAGTGGTCCAAAAAAAATAAATTTTTTTTGTTTCCCAGATACTCACAAAATAAGCTTTCAAATAGGGGGCGATTTTTTCAATTATGTTTTCATCGACCCGACCTAGTATTTTTTTTTTTTTCTTCTTTTACTTCGATCAGGGTTACCCGAAAATCTACAGAAATATGCAATATCAATAGTTAATAATTTTTAGTAAGAGCCACAACATCAACCTTATCTTTTCTGTGTAACTACAGAAATGCATTCCATATTCAGTACTGTAGGTACTAAAAATTAAAAAGTAAGTCTTAAGGCAAAAAAAGCACAAAGATCAACTTTTTCAATTAACTTTTTTGCTGCATATTTTTTTGGGCAAATTATGAGCTCTTAATGTTTTTTTTGAAACAATTTCGTTTAGTGAAATACCTTCAACTAAAAAAAAAACAATTGTTACTTATGTTTACAAATTTTATATAACAACAAAAGGTTTTGTATTTATCACTATCATCCGGAGGCTATATTCTGCGTACATTAGTGTGAGTTTGTAATGTGTATACGTACGTTTTTAATGTGTATTGCCTTAAGCATATTATGCATGAGATATTCAGGCGATTTCTTTTATTCTCTTGGAATACATTTATTTTTGGTTTTTTTATTATTTAAATGTAATGTCTTTGTCGTTTAATTAACTGCGAAATCAGTTTTCTTTAGATGAATTTTCTTATTTAATTTAATATATTTTTTTGCGTTGCGCATTCATATTATACATCTAATCACCAACCTAATTCTGTGCAAAGCTTTGTCTTGGAATTATCGAGCTTAACAGTCAAATTATTTTATTGTGCAAATGTTGCTATAAATGCTTATGTTCTTATTGCTATTGTTGTCAAAGCCTCTTATGAACTTGTTAATAATTACAACTTTTGACTAATCTGCACTGTGTTTAATCTTACTCTGTTGAGATTTTTTCACTCATTTTTCGCATTTGTGTCTCAAAGAAGTTACTGCTTTTATCACTACTTACTAAGCCGTATTAAGCCGTTAAGAATTAAGCACTTATGTATATAATATACATATGTACTAAGTATTTCTTATCTCTTGCCAGCAAGTTCATGTTTTTCTTCCTTTTTGTTAGCAATAGTTTTTTGTCGCTTTTTGTTTCAAAGCTCATTAACACAGTTGTTAAGGACATAAGTTTATACGATGTAAATAGTCTCAACTTGAACAAAAACGTTAATTGAAAAATCTATTATAAATTGTACATTACACATGATAAATATACAAGAGTCATACAGTTCATTTGTCGATAATATAATAGCACTTTCTGTATTCACAAAAATTTTCACAGTCAAGGACATCTGAAAGGAATTATGAAGAACTTTCCTGTCTTTCCTCACCTGAGAATTATACTATTTTTAATTTAACTTTTATTTTCGAAATTCGGTGGAACAAATCAAATTTTTGATGACTCAGGTCATAATTGTGTGGTAGAAAAATGCATTGAAGGATTTATACAATAGTAAATTGATCTTTTCAAATATGACCTGAGTTATCAAAAATTTGAGTTGTTTCACCGAATTTCGAAAACTTTATTTCAATACTTAGCTAAACTTTATAGTTTTGCTATTGTTGTCATATCTTCTATCCATATATATATAGACAAGAAAACTTGGAGGTGTCACACCCCTCGAGATCAAAATTTGACAAATCTCTCTCAAAAAAAAGGGCAGTGCCATGCCTCCATATGACGTCATTCTTAATATTTCTGAAACATTAGTGTTTCAGAACTATTTATTCACTTTAAACATTCTAAAAGCTAAAGACTCCATTCAGTTAGTTTCAGAAATATAGCTTATTTTTAGGGAATTCAATTTTTTAGTAGGGGAACTGATGCTATTGTGGTATAGTTTTTCAATGTGGTATGGTCGCATATCTCCGAATTGGGAAGGAACCTGCGAACGCAACTGCTTTTATCCTGTCAGAAAACATGAAAAACCAGGGATGTGTTGCTGTCATGCACCAAACAAAATTTTTCTGATGTCAGTTGAACAAAACGTAAGTCGCGAGTGGTTGATTTTTTTCTCCGGATTCTTTGCAAAAAAATGTTGTTAAGAAAAAGTAGCTTTTTGGTGAAGTTTTATTTATATTCAATAAAGATAAGTGCTTAGTATTGCGAAATAAGTGTTTAACTGTGTAAATTCACAAAGTATCCCATTTTATTTCAGAATTTTGTAATTTCTAAAAATTGGCCAATGTGGTATAGTCGGGCTTCGCTAATGTGGTATATGAAAATTTCTTGATATTCTTAACATTATTTGATGGCTGTTTATTTGTTAATAAGAACTATGAGTTTAAGAACCAATGCAAATGTTATTGTGAACTTATTTCATACCTTTCAATCTTAATATTTGGTTGTATGGATAAGTATACCACATTACGCTACTTATATGTACCACATTGCCAGTCCAATTTGCAAGTACTGCTCAGTATATATACCACATTGCGCCACCATATATACCATATTACCTGCCAACTTTTTGAAAACAGCTTTTTTGACTTTTTTCGGATTTTGCTCAATAACTTTTTTTGATGAAATTGCACAGATTTTATTGAAATACATTCTGTAGCCAATACTTCAATGATCAGTATGACAAAATTTGGCTGAAATTGTTTTAATGGTTATCTTTCAAAATCCACCTAAACATTACCTATACCACAATAGCATCAGTTCCCCTACATAGTAAAAATTTTAGTTTAATTTTAAAACCGAAAAGTATTTATGTAGAACAATGCCAAAAAAAGTTTTAATTTTAAACTATTTTAGAATAAATTTCAAACCTTTTTGGAAAAAATTCGGAATTTAATACCAAAAAAGTTTAAAATCAAAGCTGGCTGGCTGGGTGGCTGGCTGTGCGTGGAAATATTTTTTACGAGAAAACTGAGCCAGATAGTTCAATGAAATTTGGTACACTGCCTTCGTTGTCACAGTTAGCTTGTGGGATTGAAAATCGGTAAACGGTCACGCTAACCGCACATACAAAAAATATGTTAAAAATGCAATTCTAGGATGACAAGACAACCAAAATATACATAAATACTGTGAATTATTAGCGCAAGCTTTAAGCAAAAACGGGAGGACGTGGCACCTCCCATACACGCAAAAGCTTCAAAACGTCTTCTGAAAGCGTTTTTTGAGATAATCAAACTAAGAAGACACTAAGAACTCTAAATGCAAGCTCTGAGCAAAAACTGGGTAATATAAAACAAGAGGGTGTGGCACCTCCCATATAAGCATACATTTCCAAATTCTATACTGAAAAAGGTTTTTGAGATAATCCAACTAAATTGGACTATAAATGCACTTTCTAAGCTAAAACTAGACGAACACGGAAAAGAGGACGTGGCACTACCCATATAAGCAAAAGCTTCAAAACGCTATACTAAAAACGTTTTTTGAGATAATCCAACATTTCTCTCACACATAAGTATTTATCCCTTTTTTCCACTTCTTGAAGGGGCTCCCATAAAATAATTAGATAAAAATATCAACAAAAAAAAAACAAAAAACCGCGTTGATGGAAGAGGGGAAAAGTGTTCATGTCCATTAATTTTTCATCACCAACATTTTCCTCGAAAATACTATCCCCCTTTTTCCACAAATATCATGTCAAGGTACTACTTATTCGTACGACTTATAGCCCATGAATTATAACACTGTCAAAATCAACATTCATTTAGCTCTGCACATTTATGCGCTGCCATATATCTTTAATTAAAATATCTCCTTAACTACAACTTAGTCCGAAACCAGGGCCAGAATTGCATATAGCGCGGTTGGAGGAAACACTTCACATTATTTATTTTTTTAATGGCACAGAATAACCGTAATCATTTTCAAAAACTATACCTCTAAACTTTTCCACTTGGACAATTGCTTTTTGAACACTCCATTGAAATAAAGTTATCTCAAATATTACTTTGTCCTTTGTATGGAAAAACACAATTTTTTCGTTATTTTAGTTTGAAATTTCGGAGAAAAAAACTGATATCAATCAGACATGTTTTGAAATCCGACTTACTTCGGAATCGGAATTAAAGCAATCTTCAATAAAATTGGCTAGTGGTTCTTATTCGATTTACCGAAACATAAATCAGATTTGGTGCGAAGCTCTTGAAAATTGCTTTCATTCCGATTCCCAAGTAAATCGGATTTCAGAACATGCCTGAATATAAGTTAAATATGATTTTGAAACGAAAGGCAAATACAATCAACTATTATATCAGATTTTCTTGTTAGATCGCCTCGCTTTGATATTTAATATCAAAAAATTAAGAAAAGCTGTGTTTTTTTTTCTGCACTTTTTTGGTTAGAATATCTCAAAATCCTGATTAGTTAGATACTATTATGTACCTTTTCTTAGACCATTTTGGTAAATAAAGTTATTTTATTAATGTTATCATTTTGTGCATTTGGCGCCTGTTTTTGCTTTTTTCTCTGAACATGAAAATTTACGAAATTTAAAAATCTTTAACATAAAAAATTCTTCATGAGAACGTCAAAGTTGTAAATGCAATTTTAACATACAATATTTGTTCGTACTTATTTGCACTTCAATTTTGAAATATCAGAATGCGTGTTCGTTTCAAGCTCGTTTTATCAGCAGATAAAAGTGCTGACCACAATGCATACTAATGGTATTGCCCATACGTGTGTTTACTTACCAACATTTTAAATGGTCAAAAATCATTGCAATTACTGACATATTGGGTCAGCTTGATGGTCAGCAAATTTTTCTGGCAATTAAAGCTACAGATCACAAATATTGAAATAATGGACCAAATGCAATTTCCTGTTACGTAAAATCATAAAACTGATTTTGGTTTTATTTTATGTATTTCATTTTATTTCCTTTATTCAGATCGATTGTAAATTGAACGCGTTGCATTTTTATTGGGGCGTTTTTTTTTACACATGTGACTCTGTTTTATGCATTTACAACTAAAGGAATGTTTGAATATGTATTTTATTTAAAAGCCTGGACTTTTTTTCTTTTTTTGTATAAAATAGAATCCTAAACTAAATACTTGCCTGAATGCATATTGGCTTTATCTCAGATGATCGAAATGTTGAATGCAATTCAGAACGCAATCCAACAACGACATAAAATGCAAATTTTCACATTTAGAGTTGTTGTATTTCAAATGTGTGCATTCGGTTGGAATTGAATCACATGGATATATGAACAATGGAGGCCTCTCTATATGAAGAGAACGCAAACATTTTTGGTGACCAAAAATGCAATTTTCCAATTCAATTTCAATTAATAGAATTTTACACTTGCATACATACGGATGAAAGAAGAGGCATATAAAGCTATCGGTAAAGTGTGATTGGTAGCAGAAACATTTATTCTTGTTTCTACACTGTGGTAAATAAATTAATTCAAATTAAATAACATAAAATCTATTTTATTTTGAACAAAATCAACGTAATTCATATATGTACCTCTGAAGATATTTGAGCAAATATATTTGGGGCTTGGTATCGACCAGTTTTCCAGTCTAGGACCTTCTTCTGGTTGATATAAGCAGAACACATCGATTTATAATAAGTCCGTAGACTGATACATACTTAGTTAGTGCCACAAATACAATACGAGTACTGATGATTGTCTGACGTTTTTTAAAAAGTTAAGTGGTTTGAGTGAAAAAACTTTTCTTATTTTCAAAATAATGGACAAAAAACCAATTTCGTGTGTTGATAAAACATTGCTTTTTGATTATGTACCCCTCTCGGGCGGTCATGATGTCAAATTTTCCTTTTAGGAATCTGACTCTCACAAAAGAGGGACATAAACTCAAAAAAAGCGGACGTAATTCCAATTTTGTTTTTGGGATTGTGACACATCTTGATGCGGACATAACACCAAGTTTGGAATTATATCTCTCTTCTAATGTGTTCGTCAGCCCAAACATTTTTTTTTTTTTTTTTTTGTTTTTATTACTTTGCTTTTTGATGTTTGAAGCACCGCAGCTATCTGGCAAAATGAAAGACAGGTTCAGCCAAATTATGCAAAATTTTCAAGTTGTTCTGGGTAATATTACTCTTTCGTTTTTGGACATTGTAAAGATGAATATATATTATATGCTTTAAGAGTCCCAAGAATAAAGTATAATTTTATCTAAGACTAATGGAAAATTGCTTAAGTCGACTTAAGCAGTTTTTTCTTTTACCACAGATGTATTGTATAGCCGCATGAAAAGGAATTTGCGTCGGAGAAAATCAGCAGTAATACCACAATCGCCTTAATCTGCAGAAGATTTCGTATAAATCTTTGAAAATATAAGTTTTTGGTAATGCGCAAAAGTATTTATGTGGGAACGGAGCTTATCGGACGAATAGGCAGCATGAAAAAAACGAAACAAACATAATGAAAAGATTTTGAATAAACGAACAAACGACGCACAGTGGTAAAATCGGCAAATCTAGGTGGACATTCGGGAAAAATTCTATGTCAACTGATCCACGAATGGACTTTGAATTGTTATCAGGGATAGTTGAGGAATTAGGAAATACATTGAGATGGCGATATTATACAATAACAGTTGTTCAAACGAGTCACTCTTTCCAACGCAACTAGAGGTACTTAGTTTTGTACAAGTGAAGATCGTGGGCAATATTGTTCTCTCGGCTTTTGAAGTGTCTGTTTTAAATTTTTTCTTTCTGGATCTGGTTAATAGAGGTAAGTAAAACATATTTAACTAATTAACAGATTCTGGAAGGTATTATATAACTGTGATAAATTGATGACAAATTACTCTCTAAATTATCATAATTTTTAATTTTTGAAATGATAACACTTTTGCTGTCCAAGCGGGTCCAAAATAAAAGTGACACGACTTTAAAGTATAACATCTACAGAGTCTGAAAAAACTTGAATCACTTCCTTCTCGTGACTCCTATCTGAGATATCAAATTAATTGTGTAACCAATATTTACTTTTTTGCTACAAAAATTAAAAAAAACACATTTTTTTTTTTTATTCATTTAATTCATTTTCCGTTATAAGCAACTTCATTTATTTTGAGCGAACTTGTCATTCATCTCTCATCTCATTAATCTTCCGTGTTTGTCCAATATACACATTTCGAGTAGCAATCGGGATGTTCGAATTTTGACTATTTCTTATCGGCTGCAAATACTCAAATGGCGGATTTATAAAAAAGATGAAACCGATTTAGAAATTTTCGAAAAAACCAAAAGCGAAATACAAAGACAGTTGCGTGAAAAATCCGGACTACTCGTTGATGTTGTGAAACGAGGCTTTGGATCATCTAACGATAGTAACACTCGTTTTTTTGAAGAATTTACTCTTGTCGCAACGGTAACTGGACTTGACGAAGAATTGCTGAAAATGTTCAGCATCATTTTCCAGGCTGCTTTTAGTGAATTCATTATTAATGTAGACCGAATGAGACTGATGAATTTTATGTGTCCCTTTATAATTGGTATCCAATGCCAGCGAGTGTGCATAAGTTATTAATCCATGCATACGAAATAATAGATTCGTTTTCAATAGCAATTGGGATGATGTCCGAAGAAGCCCTCGAAGCAAGAAATAAGGATTTGAGAAGGTACAGAAGAGAAAATACAAGACAAATAAGCCAAAAAAGTACAATGTAAGACTTATTTCACACCCCCCTTTATTCGTCTGACATTTATATTTCAACTTTGCCAATTGTAGATGGTGGTGCATTGTTGCATTATAGTCATAAGAATAAATGTTTTCCGGGTGAATTATTAGATTTGCTACCAGAGCCGAGCCTAGCTTTAATCTCCAAAAGTAGGTATAATAATACTTCCGAGTTCTTAGAAATGGAAGATTAGAGTTTTTTATTCAGTTTTTTTTTTTTTTTTTTTGTAGTATTATGTTGTTTTTTTTCAGTGTATTGGAGTACAATTTGTTTTTATATTTTAAATATGTAGAAATACTTATTTCTTATACAAAAGTATTTTGTTGTGAATAATTCTTTAATTTTTTAATTCATGAGTATTTTGATTTTATATAGAAATACACTTCTTTGTTTTTTTCCATTTTATCATTAAACCGTTTCCAGATAATAATAAGAGTTATAAATAGATCCCTGAAAGTAGTTTCGTACGATTCAGCGTACCGAAAAACATCAAAAACTATACCAATCATGCATTTTTTCTGTGGGTATACGATACTGCGGATTCCCGTGACAAAGCGGCCAATGTGACCATCGCAACAGCCGTTGCATCGCATCGCATTTGCGCAGGTGTTTCACAACTACTGTTCAAGGTTTTACGAAGCCACTCAAGTGATTTTCAAGTGATTGTGACTATTTTTTTAGAAGCTACGAGCATCTAGATTGATCGTTTTTACTACTGTGCGACAGATGAACTGAGTAGTAGTTGATTTTGGAAGTTGAAGAAGACGGTTGTCTGCGGACATGTAAGAAGTGAAAGAAAAAGACAAAGAAAAGAATAGAATTGATATTTAGTCGTTAAAGAGAAACTTAATTTGAAAGACGAACTTAAGTATAATAAAACTGTAAAATAGAATAATTGAAACAAACTAAAAGAAATGTGTAAATAAAATGTAAATAGAAACTAAAAAAGGCAGTGCGTTGTGTTGTTTTTTATTAAAAGAAAGAAAGAAAGCCTACAGTTCCTACATTTACTTAGAGTTTTATTTTATCAAAAAACTGTGAATTTGGAGACATTTATTGGAAACATTTATCCCACAAAATATAGCACCCGAAGACTGTTGCTACTTAATCAATGCAACATTTTCTGTTATCCCAGGTTAAGTATTTATTCAAAACTTAAAGGTAAAATCAAAGTAATTATATAGATAGTATTAAGTTATGCAAATTATAACATGTTGTTATGGTTAGTGGGTGTTTGACATACTTTTGATTAAAAATTTTCGTTTATCATGATTTCCGTAAACTTTTTATGTTTCTATAACATAATCATAACCAAAACATTGTGTCCCCAGTGTATGTGGACATAAAACCAATTGGTTTTGTTTTAATCTGTCGTACAGACTAACGGACTTGACCAGATCGACTCAGAAGGAAGCTTTACTCTAGGTACCTACCAGGCGCTATAAACAAAAGAACAAAATAAATTTAGTCTACAAAAAAGTTTCAGTGTATTAACACATCGCACACAAAAAACATTTTTACTAAACAATTATTTGTGTAAATTCAATATGAAATTCAAGTGCAACTCTATTTGTGTATATGGACAGACATACATACAATGCATATATATGTATGTATATATATAGCATATTGTGTAATGGCTCCAACTGTGACTGTGTTGAGTGTCAGAATGTGGTCAAAATGCCAGTTGCAAAACAATTGCATTTTGGTCACTTTACAGCAAAATCCGGAATTTCGGCTCAGCAGCTCACATGAACAACACATCTCGTTGACATATTGGGTGATATATTTTATGTTATACTTTTTCTGTTGTGCGATTGAGGGTGTTTTATTGTTGCTGGTGACGATGGTTTTGTTGTTGTAATGTCCGCCGCTGTAGAATGAACAATGGCTAAAATACAAAGCAAATTTTATACATTGCAAAATAAGTAACATTTTTGGTTAAAAGCAAAATATTGTAAAAATCCTTGAAAGGGTAAAATTCTAAGAGCGCCCAAGTGAAGTGTAGTCACATGAAATGTAGTACTTCATACTGCATGCCTGCTCTATACCAGTAATGGCAGTCGTACTTTTTTAAAATTGCAGAAAGAAAAAAAAAATCTGAAACAATACTTTTTGAGACACAATTAAATTATATAAAATGACAAGAAAAATTTTTTTCATAAAAACCAAACATTAATTTAAAATCAGGCATGTTCTAAAATCCGATTTACTTCGGAATCGGAATGAAAGCAATTTTTATGAGCTCTGCATTCGAACAAATAAGATGGAATCGGATTTGTCTTTCAACAAATAAAATTTTCTAATGTTTCTTTTTCGATTTACCGAAACATAAATCTGATTTGATGCTAGTTATCGAAATGCGGAGCTCTTGAAAATTGCTTTCATTCCGATTCCGAAGTGAATCGGATTTCAGAACATACCTGATTATAATTGCAGACAAGAATATAATGCGAATTTTTTTTTTTTTAAATCAATTTAAGGTTTTGCAGGAAGAGGAAACCTTAAAAACTTATTTTTCAGCTAAATTACGGACATACAAAATTTTTCATACCATGTATTCAAAATTACAATATAGAATATCATAAATTGAGAAGTATTTAGTCCGCCACTAAAAACTCAAACAAAATTTTTAATAATGATGATTTTTAAAAAATTTTGTTTTTTCAATAGGAAATATAATTACAGTAGTAAGAGTTAAAGTATGTACAAACCTTTTTCTAAAATTCATTGCTCATAAAACAATAATTTTTTCTATTTTAACAATATATAAAGACGTGATTTGACATTATATGCACATGTGACGTCATTTTTTATTGAAAATATAATTTTTTTATAAGCAAACTAAAATTAAATAAAATTATGGGCCTGTAAATAATCCACCGTTTCCAGTTCTTCAAATCTCGCTCCATGTCCTCACCTTAAAAAAATTTTAATAATTTTGCTATTTTTTATAACTAAATATGCATTGAATACAATAGAGAAAGCCTTGGTGCTAATCTGCAGGTGATTGTTTCAATATTTTCAAATCCTACAAAGCATAAATTACAACAGTGTGGTTTATGAATAAATATTTTTCAAATCATATATCGCACAATTTGCTTAAATTACGTGACTTTATGCAAACCAAAAAAAAAAAAAAAAAACAGCACCAGTCTTGTTCCAAAATAACGAACACAGAAGTTCCCAAGAATTCACATTTTTTTTTTTTTTTACAAAATAAAGAAGAAGTTTGTCTACATAAGTCCATGGAAAATGGTAGCAAAAATTTTTGCTCGAAAATGTAGAACAGCTGAAAAATCATATAAGCACAAATAAAATCGACAATATACATAGTGGCGGAACATTAAAGGCACAAACAGACCAGCAGTGATACGTGTCGAGAATGTTATGCGGAAAACAAACACATAAAAGGAGTTAAATTATCACAAAATGGTAGGTACTTAGAAATAAGAATTGAAACTAACATGTAAATTAGGGTGTCCAACAGTCCCGAATCCGGGAAAAAAGGAATAAAAAGTCTAGGAATTCGAATATTTCATAAATTCGAAACACCTCAAAAACCAAGTGGTTCTAATTTGTCAGCATCTACTGTACCACTTTTAAAAGCTGAATATACTTATGTTTGTATGTATGTATTTGAATTTTCGAAGAAATTGTATTTCTGTGTTCAAATCCAACTCATGTAGAGCTGACATGATTGAAAATTAATAACATAAACCCAAATTTTTTATAGTGAATGTACCCAAACTAAATGGCAATTGTCAGAAATCACAAAAAGCAGGATGTTAAATAAAATGTATAAAAAAGGTTAACCAATGAATTGAAATATTGTTCAACCACAACTCATGTTGCGTTGACAGGCAACAAAAACACAAAATTAACAACAGCAACATGAAAAAATGACACTAATGCAAAAAAGAAAATGCATTTGAAAAATCAGCGCTAAAAACAAAAAATTGACAAATGATTGAAAAAAAAAACACTAATAAATGAATCCCAATTGAAATCCATACAAAGTGCAATGAAAACATGTTTACACAATGCAACCAAATGCGTAATGAAAATAATTCTACTTAGTTCACTTGACTTGAAGGATCAGTCTATTGAACTCAGATAGGTACATACATACAAATATTAAATAATGTTTACAAAATTTCCATTTGTTAAGTGACGCACAACACATTAATGTTAATGTCACTTAATTTAAATTTTTCCATCATAACTATGTACTCGTATGTATTCTCCTTCAACTCCTAGGAGGAGCACAGGGTCAGTATGAAACATCTGCATTTGTCGCGATCCCATGCCACGACTTTCCCGATTCTTGTATTTCCTTTTTCAGCGACCTTTTCCAGCTGGTTTTCGGTCTACGACGTCTTCTACTGCCTTGTGGATTCCACTCAAGAGCCCAGCGACAGACATCGCTGCGTAGTTTTCGGAGAGTATGACCAATCCATCTCCGCTTGCGCAGCTTGACCTCATTTGCTATAGCCCTCTGATTACATTTTTGAAGCAGCCATCTATGAATGGTGGAGCAAAATTGGCTTTAAAAACCATTTTAGGTTGCTGAATCTTCCTAGGGATCATTTGAGGATTCAATTTGAGGAGTTTCTTGCGGATTCTTTCAAACGATTCGAAACTACCAGACAGCGGACGATTGATTTGACCACCTATGTGAATAAAATGCGATTCTTCCGGGATTGAAAATGCGTGCTGGGTATGTGGTCACGGCTCAGTTCATAATTCAATACGGTTTGTGATTTTTATACCCTACACCCAGTATATTCACTTTGTCCTTCCGTTTGTAACGCAGAGAAGGAGGCGTGGCAGATATAGAAAAGTATATATATTCTTGATCAGCGTCAACTCCTGAGTCGATATAGCCATGTCCGTCTGTCTGGCTGGCTTCGTGTGGAAATACATTTTTGGGGAAACTAAGCAATATAATTTAATGAAATTTGGTGCACAGCCTCAGTCAATAGCGTAAAAAATCGTCTTATGATCCTCAAAGTTAGCTCGGGGGATTGAAAATGAGCGAAAACGGTCGACGGACACGCCTACAACCCATACAAAAAATATATTCAAAATGCAACTTTTGGAGTATTTTTCACGTTAATGCAAACAAAATACACATAAGTACTACGAATTGTAAACGCAAGCTCTGAGAAAAAACTGAGTGAATTCGGACTAGAGGGCGTGGCACTTCTCATATAAGCAAAATCTTCAAAACGCTATACTGAAAGCGTTTTTTGAGATAATCGAACTAAATATTACTCAGACACTAAGAATTATAAATGCAAGCTTTAAGCTAAAACTGGATAAAATCGGACAAGAGGACGTGGCACCTCCCATACAAGCAAAAGCTTCAAAACGCTGTACTGAAAACATTTTTTTAGATAGTCCAACCATATTTTACTCAAATACTAAGAACTATAAATTCAAAGTCTGAGAAAAAACTGGGTGAATTTGGACAAGAGGGTGTGGCACTTCCCATATAAACAAAATTTTCAAAATACTGCTGTGTAGGGTATTTAATGTTTGGCCAGGCCAAAAGTAACACCCTTACTAGTTCTGTTTATAATAGTAGTCATTGAAAATTTTGTGTAAGTGTTGTACAGTGTGTTATTTCTAAGTAAAACTTACATAAATGCAATAATTCAACTACATTCATAGATGTCAACTAATAATGTCATTATTAGTTTGTGTCTTTTTGTAATATTTGTGGAGACAAAAGTGGCAAAATATTTGCACCACAAACTATTAAAATCACGAATGATATCATAAAATAAACAAAAAATCATTCCGACAGCTTTGTACAAATCGAGAAGAAGAAAAAATATCACACAGCAAATATTTTTTAACTATGACTTCGTCTGCTTCTGTTCTTACAACCTGGACAGTTGACCAGTAACCTTTCACATTCAAAAGATTCAACAGTTTTTCATCTGCATAACCCAAAGGCAAGTGTCAAAATAATTGGATTTTATATGGCAGACAAGTGAATATGATTTAAGAGATTTTTAAAAATGATTAAAAAGACAAGATTCATTCGTAACGAAGTTTGTTTGGTATACATGTGTCCTGAAAATGAATGAATATAAAATTGATTGCAAAATCGTTAAAGGTTTAAAAAACATTTCACATCAATTCAAAAAAAATCATATATTAGTAAAAACAAAGTTCATAAAATCGACATCAAGAATAATTAATACTTTTTAATGGATAATATACAAATGTTTTGCTTAAAAGATATATCAATCTTTAATGAATTCTGGAGCGAAACTTTGAATCACCTTTGTCATGTTTTGCATCAATTCAAAATGCTGCCTATTACTTTCAACTTGTGCTTTTGCAATATCACCAAGTTTCTCTAAACCAATAGATAATTTATGTAATGCCTGTGCATTAACTCTAGCGGCCTCTGCGTGGTTTCGTTCCGCCTCGGCAAACATCTAAAATGAAAAAAATGTTTGACATTAAAATTGAGTTTAGACAAAATTGTATTCAAATGACTAATTATTGTTTAATCAGATTAAATTAAAGTAAACCATATTAAAGCGCTGCGTTCACATTCTCTCGTTTGGTTTATTTTGGTTTGGTTAATAAGCAACGCATAACAATTAATATTCAAACGTTTTTTGCAAAAAGTTTCGCATAATTTGGTATGTATTTTAAGATGTTTTTTAAGTCACTGAAATTATTATAATTTTTGCAGCTATGTTAGTTTTTGTATGCTTTGTTTTATTTTTTACTTAACATTCAGGGTAGATATAATCAGGTTGTCCTTCCATTTGTAACGCAGAGGAGGCGTTGCAGGTATCAAATTTATATACATATATTGTACTAGAGTTTGCCTTTTGGTCGAAATTCGACCATTTTGATTTAACGTTAAAAGAACACCCAACTGTTAACTCAAGAAAACAAATTCTCATAAGTAACCATGTCTGTGCATTTTTTCTTTAGGGGTGGCACCGCCCACTCAAAAACATAGTGGTTATATTATCGTTTCCTAGAGTCAACCCTTTCGCCACACATCGATGCAGTGGTTTAGCCGTGATGGCGCTTTTTCCATTTCGGGGCTTGGAACCGCACACTTAACAAAAAATACACTGCTCCGCCTCACAACCTTTCCAACAAAAAAAAAAAAAAGCAAGCGAATATCATGTATAGATTCTTGCTCAGCATCACCTCCTGAGTTGATTTAGAAACATCCGTCTGTCTGTCCCACTGCAAAAATAGTTTTCACGAGATAACTAAGGGGCCGTCCATTAATTACGTAAGACATTTTAAGCATATTTTTGACCCCCCTCCCCCACGTAAGAAATCGAGCACCCCTAAAAATCTTACATAATTAATGGAGAAAGCAGTATAATTTGATGAAATTTTGTACAATTGACTTCATCATAAAAGTTAACTCGTGGGTTAACGAACACGTCTACTGCCCATACAAACATTTACAATGCAACTTTATGAGCATTATTTAAGATAACGCATCCAAAGTACACACCAATAGTAGGGATGGTAGGTGGTAGCTTTGGATAAAAACTAGAAGAATTCGGAAAAGTGGGCGTAGTACCACTGATGTAAGCAAAGTTTCCAAAATATGGTATATTTTGAATCATTTTCCTGGCAACACTTAATTTGAAACTCCAATAAGTAAAATCAAAAACTTGTGCTTGTGTCGACACAGGTTATGTGGTTTTGCTTTTTCAAAGAAGTGAAAGTTAAGCCACTGTTGGACATCCGTAAGTAAAATAATTTTTATTATTAAAAAATTTTTTTTAAATAAATTTTTTGATGATTTCAGTAAATAATTTAATAACATAGAAACCCACCATCATTGCATCGGCCTGCCTTTTTGCAATCGACATATACTGTCTTGACATCTTTATATACTCATCAGGATTATCACGCTTTCTTTTAATTGTAATTCTGCCAAAGGAAGTTGATGGTATTGACCTTCTGGTATATGTGTCAGTACTTTCTGATTGTAAGTTTGATGAAAATATTTGATCAGTTGTTTCTTCTTCTATTAGATACAAAAAAATAAAAATATTAACAATATTTATACACACATACATACACAAATACATAATATACTGTTTTGTTTTGTATGAATACGGTTTAAAACCCAATTCCACGCCCAATATATAAAAGAAAAGGAAATAACATTTAGGAAATTTCGCATGCTTATTCACATAGATATAGGTAGTTAAAAATTATTTCAAAAATGGGCGTTATATGTCAACGGACACGCCTACCTCCCAAAGAAAATTTACTAAAATTCTTTAAAAAAAATTCTAAAAAATAAAAATAGTCATTTGCAATGTATTAAAACTCATAAAACTAGTTTTTTGCTTTGCTTGAGAAAAAACAAAAAATATTGTTGTGTGCTTTTTGAC
Source organism: Calliopum simillimum (assembly GCA_951812925.1). Taxonomy (NCBI): domain Eukaryota; kingdom Metazoa; phylum Arthropoda; class Insecta; order Diptera; family Lauxaniidae; genus Calliopum; species Calliopum simillimum. Next base: position 147,939,798 of record OX638368.1, read on the forward strand.
AAAATAGGACATGCTGTTACGCATTTTTGTATTTCATATGACGATATGTTGCTTACCTTGCTTGATAACTTCATCAAAGTTAGCTTCATTAAAAACTGGAATAAATTCTTTGGTGCAGTCTGGCGTTTCATCACTTTCCTCTTCATTACCACGCTTTCTTTTACTTGTAATTCTGCCAAAGGAAGTTGATGGTATTGATCTTCTAGTATATGTGGCAGTACTTCGTGAAAGTGACTTTGATGAAAATGTTTGATCAGTTGTCTCCTCTTCTAATAGATACAAAAAAAAAAAACTTTAACAGTATTTTTACACACATAAATACATAAAATATGGTTTTGTACATGAGGCTGTATCGAAATGTATGAATAAGGTTTGAAACCAATTCCACGAGCAAATATGACAAAAAAAAAAGAAATAAAATTCAGGAAATATCATTTTTTTGACTTTAAAATAAATTCATAAGTCCCTTCATAAGTCCCAAATGGGTCGTTAAATATCAAAACTGACTAAGCCCTTCTCTGATATGTAAGCGAAATAAAATAAATTTAATAAAATTGATTTTAATTTATTTGAATTTGCCTACATATCAGAGAGGGACTTCGGCAGTTTTGATTTGATTTAACGACACAAATAGCTCTTATTTATAAAAACTGAGAGATTTTGCACTGGAGCCAATCAAAAACAGTAAATTTTTTTAAAAAACAACACAGACTTCGATTTGAGGTCTAAAATAACTTTTTATGCAAAGTGGTATGGCTTCATACATTTTTTGGAAAAAAATAGGAGTGCTCCTATAATAATGAAATTTCTTATACTTAATAAGAAATATTATTAAGAAATATTCCAAAAATGGGCGCTATACTTCAACGGACACGTCTACCTCTAAAAAAATGTACTAAAATTCTTTAAAAAAAATGAAAAATGTTGTTACGCCTCTATATGACGATATGTTGATTACCTTGCTTGATATCTTCATCAAAATTAGCTTCATTGAAAACTGGAATATATTCTTTGGTATAGTCTGGCGTTTCATTAGTTTCCTCTTCATTTTGCAAATTCTATTGAACATTAAAATTTTTTTGAAAACTATTATTTTGTTGGTAATAATCAGTCAAAGTTACATTTTCATCCTGGCTATTTTCCATTAAGTTTGGAACCATTATACCGTAAATATAGTTTGTATGAAAAAGTCCTATTACTCTCTTATCTAAGTCAGTAAGTTGTGGTTGCGAGTGATATTCGTTTTTCTTTTGAAGTTCTCGTATTGTCCTTGCTTTAATTACTGTTCGACTCTTAAGGTCGCGCCATACCTGCAAAATGAAAAGTTGATTCAAACATTGAAAATGAAGTCAATAAAATTTATTTTATTTAATATTTAATGTGAATATGGAAATGGTATTCATATATGTAAATGGGGCATTAAATACATACGTAACCGGATAGCATTTGGCTTTTGCATCTCCGATTTATTTTTCAAAAAATAACCCCCATTATGAGGTGGTAAAAGGCAAGAATTATGTATATTCGTGAGGAATGTTGATATTGGAAAAATAATGGGTGTCGGTGAAAATTTTGTTTCCTCTCGCCAGAACGAGGAATTTTATAGTGATGTAATGCCCCATATGCAAAGCATTGTAAATAACTATATGTAGAGTAAGGGAGAAAAATATGGAGCACCAATCTTTCTTTTTTAAATAAAACTCAAAATACATAAAATAAAACAATTTTATTTCCTTCTTTAAAAGAAACAAATGACCTTTATTCTGAATTAAGTACTTTAAGATAAATATCACAATCGCATAAAGAAAAAAAAATTAAAAAAATTAAAATACTCCAAATGAAGATAAAACTAGTAAGGGTGTTACCTTTGGCCTGGCCAAACATTAAATACCCTACACAGCAGTATTTTGAAAATTTTGCTAATATGGGAGGTCACGGCGAGCCTTAACCAAAATAAAGTTTTATTGCAACCACGGAAAATTCAGCGTATGTAGGATTATTCTACTTAAAAACACTAATTAATAACTGTAAATAAAAGTTTCGTACCTGATTGTCTGAAGAAGATATTGCATTTTTACTAATTTTTTTTCTTTGAGTGCATTTATTTTCATATTGTTTTAAGTTTGAAGAATAAGATAAAAAACTGAGTATGCAGGAAATTTTCTGCGTGTCCTTAAATTTAAAAACTGCAAACCAAAAAATCCTAGCTGATTCCATTCAGGAGATATTGAATTTTAAACTATTTTTTATGCTTTTTTAAAAAAAATCGGTTTTTTGGTATTTAAGACAAACACAAACAAAAACCAGACACATTAATAGTCATTCCAGATGTGATTTTTGATGCTTAATCCGAATCCGGTCTTAGAATTGCTATATTACGTCTGAATTTTGAGATATCCTTACATAAAAGTTTAAAGGACACCATTTTTTCCTATTTTTGAAGTTATATAACAAGACAAGGTAACTTTAAGCCGAAAAATCTGGTATGATCCCTAATAGTCCTTGTTTTTTTCTTTAAAACACAATTAAGCCAATATCGATATCTTTTTTTTTTCTCGGGGATATCTTAACCTAAAATGCTGAAAAAGTGCAAAAAAAACGATTTTTGGCTATATTGGATGTCTTATGCAGGACGCACAAAATTTTTCTGTGAATTTCTATAACCAAAATCATTTGGTACTCTTTTTTAGCTTCAAATTGAGCCATTAAATGGTTATTTATAATATTTCTCTGCAAAGTTGTGATCATTTTAAGATCACATCATGAAACTCAAAGTGAAAAATCTCGGTTTTTGGCCATAAATGAGGTTATATACAGTACGGACGAAATTCGCCTGCCTTTTTTTACTCACTGAATCATGTTACACCATTCCTTATCTCCAAAATGAGCTATAAAGTGGTGTCCTATGATTATTTTCTACAAAGTTATGACTATTTTAAGATGTCATGCTACAGCAATATAATAAATACTCGTACACTATATTTTAGTGACACCCCTGTGAGTTTGCACTCCATAATGTATTTTTTAAATGGCCATAACTTTGCAGAAAACAATCATAAGACACCACTTGATAGCTCATTTTGGAGATAAAGAATGGTGTAACATGATTCGATCAGTAAAAAAAGGCAGGCGAATTTCGTCCGTACTGTATACAACCTCAAATATAGCGAAAAACCGAGATTTTTCACTTTGAGTTTCATGATGTGATTTTAAAATTATCATAACTTTGCAGAGAAATATTATAAATAACCATTTGATGGCTCAATTTGAAGCTTAAAAAGAGTACCAAATGATTTTGGTGATAGAAATTCACAGAAAAATTTTGTGCGTCCTGCATAAGACATCCAATATACCCAAAAATCGTGTTTTTGCACTTTTTTAGCATTTTAGGTTAAGATATCCCCGAGAAAAAAAAAAGATATCGATATTGGCTTAATTGTGTTTTAAAGAAAAAAACAAGGACTATTAGGGATCATACCAGATTTTTCGGCTTAAAGTTACCTTGTCTTGTTATATAACTTCAAAAATAGGAAAAAATGGTGTCCTTTAAACTTTTATGTAAGGATATCTCAAAACTCAGACGTAATATAGCAATTCTAAGACCGGATACGGATTAAGCATCAAAAATCACATCTGGAATGACTATTAATGTGTCTGGTTTTTGTTTGTGTTTGTCTTAAATACCAAAAAACCGATTTTTTTTAAAAAAGCATAAAAAATAGTTTAAAATTCAATATCTCCTGAATGGAATCAGCTAGGATTTTTTGGTTTGCAGTTTTTAAATTTAAGGACACGCAGAAAATTTTCTGCATACTCAGTTTTTTATCTTATTCTTCAAACTTAAAACAATAAATGCACTCAAAGAAAAAAAATTAGTAAAAATGCAATATCTTCTTCAGACAATCAGGTACGAAACTTTTATTTACAGTTATTAATTAGTGTTTTTAAGTAGAATAATCCTACTTACGCTGAATTTTCCGTGGTTGCAATAAAACTTTATTTTGGTTAAGGCTCGCCGTGAGGTGCCACGCCCTCCAAATTCACTCAGTTTTTTCTCAGAGTTTGCATTTATAGTTCTTAGTATTTAAGTGAAATTTGGTTGGATTATCTGAAAAAACGCTTTCAGTACAGCGTTTTGAAGCTTTTGCTTATATGAGAGGTGCCACGCCCTCTTGTCCGAATTCGACCAGCATTTTCTCAAAGCTTGCGCTGACAATTCGTAGTATTTATGTGTATTTTAGTTGCATTGTTGTGAAATATACTCCAAAATTTGCATTTTGAAGATATTTTTTGTATGGGCGGTAGTCGTGTCCGTTGACCGATTTCGCTCATTTTCAATCCCCCGAGCTAACTTTGATGACGGAGGCTGTGTACCAAATTTCATTGAATTATCTTGCTTAGTTTTCCCAAAAAATGTATTTCCACACACAGCCGTTACCCAGCCAGCCAGCCAGCCACCCAGCCAGCCACCCAGCCAGACAGACGGACATGGCTATATCGACCCAGGAGGTGACGCTGATCAAGAATATATATACTTTTCCATATCTGTCACGCCTCCTTCTCTGCGTTACAAACGGAAGGACAAAGTGAATATACCCTGGGTGTAGGGTATAAAAAAGTGCAGTGTATTATGGACGATATAGTCCATTGATAAAGAAGTTCCATATAAAAATGTCACTTCCACATCCGGCACATTCTTCATGACTCCAAGGACGCCAGATTACACATTCAACCCAAATTTCACCACGGCGATCTTCTAAGTAAAGGGTATTACAGTATAGCCATTTTGCATCTTCTTTTCCTTTGTAGTTTACGAATTCCAAATTATCACCATCAGACTCGTCATGAAAACTGCATCTAGACTCCCCATTTGAAGAAGTTGATAAATACATTAGTTTTTGATGCTTTTTTTCTTTGGTGGTCCATATTACCCGCAGCACGTGTTGGTGAAATAAATGGTTTTTTTTCAACAACTCTTGTGGTAAATTAACTAATTTGTGCTTATAAATTATAAATGGTATTCACTGTCTTTATATAATTTAAAAACACGATGTCTTTTAAGTGAAATAATGAAATTTACTCACTGAAAAAAATTAATCGCAAAATATTTTTTAGAAAAAACTTCACAGCAACACGTAACTTCACCGAATACTAAAATCGCATGAATAACGGTAAGTCCTAAGTAAGCAATGGGATATATCCGTGTGGTCCTTATTACCCGCGTAGTCCATATTTCCCTCCCTTACCTTATACGATTCATTCACACACCGTCTCAAATTTTTGAAGGACTTTTAAAAACGATATCTACATCATATTTTTATCGTTCCGAAAAAAGCCATAGGAAGTACTTCTTTGACCCATTTTGGCAAAAAAAAAATTTTTTGCTTATAACATTTTTTTTCTCACAGAATAGATACCCAAATTTGCTAGCAAAATAAAGATTATGTTCTCGCAAAAATTTTTTTTTTTTTAATTTATATATTTTATTGAATCATATGGGGCATTCCATTGTGACTCATTGGACATTTTGCTATAGATTATGACAAAACTTTGGTCATAACTATAAGCCCTAAGACTGTGTAAACAGTTAAAAATGGAACTTCGGGAGAATCAAAAGCGCTTCATTTACATCTTACGAAAAAAGTGTATAAAGGACAAAATCCTTAGAATCATACAGACGTGTAAATATTTATCCTTCAAAGAATGGTCAAAACAAAAAAAAAATAATTTTATTTGTGTCAGTTAAAAATAATTATATAAAACTATGAGCAAGACAATCTGAATCACCCTGTTCTAAATCGGTATTTAACATTTAACAACATAAACTGTATTAATGTTATAAATAAAACAAAAATAATATAAAATCAATAAAAATATATTAATTATTTTAAAGAAATTGCATTTACCACTTGCCATTGTTCCGGTGTTTTCTGTGCACCATTTTCATAACCATTGAGGACCTTTGCCAATTCTTGCCACTTTTTTTGTGCTTCCTTTTTGCCATGAAGTGCCACGTATCTTCCTTCCGCCAGACCTTTTTCAACTAGAAAAAAATCCAACATTCGATGATATTGCTGCAATGTTGTACGTCCACTTCGTTGTCTTTTCCTAAAATATAAATTAAAATAAATTCATGTTGCATATTTCAATATCAGTATCAAAGAGCTACTGTCGTCATCATTCAGTTATGCCTGAGTGCTGGCAGATAGATACATAAGTATCTGCATTCTACCTATCAAAATATTTTTCAGTGTAGGTTGTTAATACATACTTTACTTATATGGGAGATTAGAACTTGAAATTCTAACTTTCTTAATAAAGTATATAAAATAGCTACATTTTTAATAATAACATATCTGTGGACTTTTGACAAAATAACCTATCTCAAAATAAGACAATTTTAATCATAAAGGGTCCGCCATCTAACGTTTTTTTTTTTTTTTTTAACTAGTGCTTATTTCGTGAATGGTAACACTTAGCTCATGTTTGATTTGACAGATAATTAGTTTTATCCTTCCGCTGAACGAATATGGTTGTGTATACGCTTGAACAACGCTTCGCTAAGTGGGCCTGCGATCGACTTGCAGAAGATACCGATTTTGCCAAAAAAATCATCTTTTCAGATGAAGCTCATTTTGATCTTGGCGGGTATGTAAACAAGCAAAATTGTCGCATTTGGGGCACAGAAAACCCGCACGCATACATTGAAAAGACGCATACATTGAAAAGACGCATACATTGAAAAGCCGCTGCACCCAAAACGAGTCACTGTTTGGTGCGGATTTTGGTCCAGAGGCATAATTGGGCCATTTTTCTTCGGAGTGGCCGTTACAGTCAATGGCGATCGTTATCAGGCCATGTTGAACGAATTTTTGTTCACAAAAATTAAAGAGGAGGATATTGGCAACATTTGGTTTCAACAGGACGGCGCTACGTGCCACACAGCCGAAGCTACACTCAAAAAAAAAAAAAAGTTATTTCAAAAAAAAAAAAAGTTATTTGGCGGACCCTGTATAAAATTTTAATGCGCTCCTTTTGGTGTAATGATCATATCTCTATATTGCTTTTTTTACCAAATTGCATTTGACAAAACAGCTTATCTCAAATCCGCCGCGCAGTTAAAAAATGTTAAAAATTCGAATTTTGCAACTGAATATTACCTATACTATGTACAAAAAAAATTTATGATTCATTAACGTCAAAGTTTTTGCAAGAATAAAATCTTTATTTTTGATGCAAATTTGGGTATACATCTTTGAAGGAAAAGAAGTTAAAAGCAATACTTTTTTATGCTGAAATGGACCTTCAGGAGTATCGCAAGCGATCAATTGACATCTTACGGCAAAAGTGTATAAGTCAAAAAATGCTTAGAGGCGGTAATAACGTCAAAAATTGGATTTCAATTAATATGTAGTTCCTTAATGATTTTTTTTTTACAATTTGATAACTAACACAATTGTTAGCCCAGGAAAATAAGACATTTTCTGCGAAAAAATTCCCAGTGGAAATTTTTCACCGGAATTGTCTTTATTTATGCATGATACACAAACTGTGTAAAGTCCATTGCAAAGTCGTGTGCGCATAAAAAGTTATTAAGGCTCAAAGGTCGCTAAAATCAGTTTTTTGCAAATATCTCGCTAATGCTAACTTTTACAGAAAAATGTTGGTCTCCAATTTTGTAGCACAGGAAATTTCCTACAAAAGTGCGTTAAAAGTATTTGCGTATAACTTCTAGTTTAGAAGATCACCCAATTTAAAATGTTGTTAACAGTTATGATATGAAATACTACCTATGAGTTCATATTAAAATATCTTACTTTTTAAATTGCAATAACTCTTCAATGAAAAGTTGTACAAACAAAATTAAAATGCCGTTTGAAAGATAATTTAATTTTCTATGTACCGTACAAAATTTTTTTTTCGAATGGCTCATATTCTTGAATAACCGTTACCGTTAAGGCTTCGAAATAACTGGTTTTTTAAGGATATCTGCGAATTGGTAAGTACTACGATAAAAAGTAATGGGATCAAAATTGTAGAGAATTACAAGATCTACAAAAAATAAAAGCGTTATGTGTACACATAGAAGTAACCGTTAAGAAGATATTCCAAAAAAATTTTTAAAATGCCAAAAAACCGGTTTCTATTGGATATCTTCTATACGGTTACTTCTATGTATACACATATGGCTTATGTTTGGTAGATTTTGTGATTCTCTACAAAGTTGGTCCCATTACTTTTTATCGTAGTACTTACCGATTTGGAGATATCCTTCGAAAACCAGAATTTTCGAAGTCTTAACAGTTTTTCAAAAATATTTTTTAAGTCGTGAGTAGCTTAAAAAAAAAAATTAGTATGGTAAATAGAAAATAAAATTATCTTTTAAATGGCATTTTAATTTTGATTGTATGACTTCTCATTGAAGAGGTAAGAAATTTTAATATGAACTTATACGTAGCATTTCGGCTCATAACTATTAACAACTTTTTAAATTGGGTGATCTCCTAAACTAGAAGTTGTACGCAAATACTTTTAACGTACTTTTGTCGGAAATTTCCTGTGCTACAAAATTGGAGACCAACATTTTTCTGTAAAAGTTAACATTAGCGAGATATTTGCAAAAAACTGATTTTAGCGGCCTTTGAGCCTTAATAACTTTTTATGCGCACACGACTTTGCAATGGAATTTTCACAGTTTGTGTATCATGCATAAATAAAGACAATTCCAGTGAAAAATTTCCACTGCGAATTTTTTCGCACAGAAGCTCTTTTTTCGTCTTATTTTCCTGGGCTATGTGTATACGCGTGAAAAATATTTGTATGGAAAATATGATTTTGTGACAAAGGTACAAACTTATACTTGTCCTAACGATAAATAGCAAAAATAAATATTTTAAATCGTTATATTCGACTTTTAAGTCTTTTTATAATTCGTCTAACGAGTTCTTACTGTAGTTGCAGTGTTTGTCAAATGCAAAATACAAAATAATTAGGGTAAACCCAACAAAACAGCACGTAGCACAGACTTTTAGTTACGAGCACAAATTGTGAACATAATAATCTTCTACTTACATTTTTAATCGCTTATTCATCTCCATATATTGTAATAAAAGAAATTAAATTTTAATAATCAAAATTTTACACACACAAAAATCGCTGTATCGTAATTTGTTGACACTTCACTTATCGATTTCGTGCCGTCATCAATCGTTAGCAAAAAAACACTGAAACCAGCTGTCGCTTTCGTTATAAACTCTACCGTCTACTCATAGAAATCTGTCGTTAAATCTGTATACCGAAACTTTTCGATGAAAAAATCACAATATACAGGCGAAAGACCGAACGAATGGAACAACAATAGCACAAGCAAAACGAACCGAATCGTTGAGTAAGTAGGTATCTACAACGAAGTTTGTCGTTTAACAACAGAAGCAAAGCACTCTTTTTTAAATGCAATTTCAAGCGTTCGTTAAACAGAGATAGAAGACATTTAACAACAAGCAAGCGGAATCGATTAGTTACGTACGGTGTTGCCACTTTGTTCAATTTGCATATGAATTTTATCTCAAAACCTCTAAGGTGGAATTACGAGTAGTCAACACGTAACATGTCAGCTGTCAAAAACTATCAAACGGCAGAGCGAGTAAGCGATTAATGAAATCGTAACGTAACGGAACGCAACTTTGGTATCTGTTGATATTAGATTTTCAAACGTTACGCCTCGTTGATAATTCATTTGTCAGATAAAAGAAATTAAATTGGGATGTTGTTAATTGAATTTTTTTAACAATTTCATTAAAATAAGGATGAAAATGGATGTTTGTTTACAGAAACTGGAATTTTTGACTAATTTCAGCTTTAAAAAAAATTAATTTGAACTGATTTAATTTGATTTTGTTCTTTATAAGGAATACAATGAGTGGTTCTGTTATTTATGTTAAATCGCTAAGCCATCCCTATTTCTTACATTAAATGTATACAGGGTGGGCGGGAATCAGTAGAACACCGGAAAATGTAAGATTCCTGGGACTATTCCGAACAACACGACCTATTGTCTGAATTCACATATAGGGTATTCACATATTCGTTTTAAAGTTAATAGATGGTAATTTAAAAAAAAATATTATTATAGAATTGTGAGTAACCTTTAGTATTTTAAAACTGCTATATTTGTTTTTTTTTTGTAAATTTTGGTTAAACCATAATCATAGTTAAATTTATTTTTAGTCTTAAAACGCTTAAACAAACTTTTTAAAAATCCAACATAAATTTTTAGGGTTGCCACCTGATTATTTTCCAAAATTTTGTTTAAGTCATACTTTTTGTGACTAAATTCAAAGTTTTGGTTTCAGAAATGCTCAGATAAACTTTATAAAATTGTACAAACATTTTCAGGGTTGCCACCTAGTTTTTTCATAAATTTTGCTTAAACGTCATAGTTAAAAAAAATTAAAATTTTAGCCAACACTCTTAGATAAAGATGTTAAAAATCTAACATTAATTTTTAGGGCTGCCACCGGATTATTTTCTGATATTTTGTTAAAATTATACCTCAAAAATTGGAATTTAGTCACATTGAAATATTTGATTTCAAAATCAAATTCAATTTTTGAAAAAAATGCAATACAAAACCAGGTGGCAACCCTGTCATTTTTTGTACAATTTCTAAAGAGTTTATTTAAGCGTTTTAAGACTAAAATTTTAGTTTATACATACAGCTTATATACATACATGGTTTAAGAAAAACTTACTTAAAAAACTAGGTGGCAACGCTGAAAATTTTTATACAATTTTAAAACAGTTTATCTGAACGTTTCTGAAACCAAAGGTTTAAATTTAATCACAAAAAGTATGATTTTAAAAAAATTTCGGAAAATAACCAGGTGGCAACACTAAAAATATATGTTGGATTTTTAAGAAGTTTATCTAAGCGTTTTAAGAATAAAAGGACCCCGCAGAATCTATATGGGAAATGGGTCCCGGTCAAATCGTATTAGTAGTATTCGGTGCGTGGATCAAAAGTCTCCATGGGTGCATAAAGTGAAAAATTCGCGGTCACGAGATATCTTCATCCGAAGTTTAATTTTGTTAACGTTTTTCAGTACTTATGCTCGTATAGATCGCAACACTACAGATCTTAAATAAATCTCGTTAGGTATAGATTAATTTTTGTATGGTAAATCATGTGATTTACGCCCAGAGTTAGAACTAAATCTTGAAACAACCTTTAATCACCTCATTAATCTCCGGTGGAAACGTAGTATAAGAACTTATACCAGTCCTACAAATAACACAAGTAGTCCGATATGATGAAAAGTTATTTAGTTTAAGATTCGTTTTATTAACCACCTTCTGCCCTTTTAAAGTAGCGATGAGCAAAATTAGTCTTGGTAATTTTTCGAGACCAAAACGCTGATATAATTTCAAGGCAATAATATGACTGAATTTTGTTGATGCAGCGTTGAATTTTCTACTTCACTTTACAGCACATAAATTACGTCACACTTTTAGGGGTGGGAGGAGGTTCACAAATTTGTGACAAAGTGTGACATAGGGGAGTCTGGGGATCTTGGAAAGTATGATGTCACACAATTCAAATCGAAAAAATTTAGAAATATCAAAGCATAAATTAAAACAAAGCACTAATAACAATATTGATCAACACGTCAAGTTACTCTACGATTTTTAAGCTCTAAGCATAATAAATCGTTTTATTTAAAAATAAAAAAAAAATAAAAATTGTTTAATTACTTTCAAGGTATTAAATGACAGAGTGTGATTACACAAATAGGGGGAGGGTCTATGAACATGTGACAGATTGTGACATGGGGAGGAAGGGGGTCCAAAAATCGTAAAATTCGTGTGACGTAATTTAAAAATAGCCCCAAATGGCGGCAAGTTCAAATCTTGCGTGAATTATAGGGCCCCTCATACTCTGGAACTAAAAATCATAGAGACATGAAGGGTAATTGAAAATTCGAGTAAGGTGTTTATGTCAAAAGTCACCAGATATATCTGATAGAAGATAAAGAATGGAAGAGGATGTACACAGACAGTTAGAGCCGTTTGAATTCTGCGGTAGCAGAATGACGATGGCTGGTTAAATTGTAGTAAAATTATACTAATTTTATGAACTTTAGTCAATGTTTTGCAAGAATCGAAAATTCCATGCATTTTCCAACTTAGAATATTATGACAATTAGGAGAAGAGAAAAAACTACTGAACATGGCTATGGTGACATATGTTTCGGTTACCGCCACGTAACCATCATCAGACCAATTTATGTTTTATTTAATTTATTTTAAATTAAATGAAATAACAATTGAACAATTTTTTGAACTTTTTTTGTCTGAGGCCGGGATCGATCTATGAACCTTTCGAAATCAATCTCTCGATTCTTGCAAAACATTGACTAAAGTTCATAAAATTAGTATAATTTTCATATAGTCAACATAAACCATTTTATTGTAGTAAAATTTAATAACTTAACATTTCTATAATTTTTTTTAATCGTTTTTTTTTTTTTTTTTTGCCAAGCTAGCGGCGATAAATGAAAGGGAAGGCAATTACAAAGCCAGATTTTTTGCCGACTTTAAATAGAAAAAAATAACTTTTTTTCTGTACCACCCTATCGAAGATATAATTTTTCTGTTACTAAGTCACAATAACAGAGCCAATACTGTAGGATGGATGTATCTTAGCAATTATTTCGTCCTACACGAAAATCCACTACGCAACCGGCGTTTCATCCACACAGAGTCATGTAGATTTACAATAAAAACAACACTGAAAACGAATCAAAAACAACACGAAAGAGCAAAACGCGCTTACTTTTTGTTTTTATGTTGTTTTGATTAAAAAAGCGGTTTTTTTCTTCTTTGCTCTCATTGTCAACTCTTTATACGATGTGTCTCATTACTATTTTACTAAGTATCGTGCTTTACTGTTTGATCGCGTTTACTCTTTCTTTGTTTTTTCAACAGTTGTGAACTTGTAGATAGCGGGTAAGGCCCTGTTCTCTGCACGAAGAGGACCGTCAAATTAAAATGCATTCGCCCTTGGGGCAGGAAGTGACGTGAAGATAAAATTGGAGCCACCGGGCCCCTCTCCCCTCCTATATTTTTTTCGATTGTTCAGTAATACTAACACATATTTAATTAAACTTTTTGGAACGTAATTATTTTTTGGACCAATTTTTGAAAAATTATAAAATTCTGAAAGAATCCGCGCGTATTGTTTGGACCAAGGGTGTCAGCATAGAACAAAAGTGAGCCAATTTTGGCTCGCCTACGACAATAAGCATATTTCAATATTTTGCAAATTTTGCAGAAGTACAACAATCTCAGAAATAATTTTGGTTGTTATTTTTTGATTTCGTCAAAATTTCGCGGAATTTTATGAAAAATTATTCTTGTTGTTTCGCATCCACAAAAAAAAAAACAACAATTTTTGTCTGTGTTGTACTTCCCAGAAATTTTAAAATTTGTTGATATATTGTTGTTGTAAGCGAGCCAACAAAAAATAGTTTTTGTGATTGTTGTCCTTCGAGAAGTTTGAAGTTGTTGTAAAAGCGAAAATTTTTCGCTAACTGCGCTTGGCTCAGTAATTTTAAAACGCTGACACCCTTGGTTTTGACCATTCTAAGTATTTTATGTCATATATACTTTTTTAGTAAGTTTGAAAAGTAACTTTTGGATCAAGGGAAACTAAAAATAAAAAAAAAATTTTTTTCATATATTTTGGACAATATTTAACAATGTCCAAAAGAAATTTTGTCAATAAATCAGGCATGTTCTGAAATCCGATTCACTTCGGAATCGGAATGAAAGCAATTTTCAAGAGCTCCGCATTTCGATAATTAACACCAAATCGGATTTCTGTTTTGGAAAATCGAATAGGAACCATTAGCATATTTTATTTGTTGAAAAACAAATTCGTTTCCATCTTATTTGTCGCAATGCAGTGCTCTTGAAGATTGCTTTCATTCCGATTCCGAAGTAAGTCGGATTTCAGAACATGCCTGAATATAATAGTTTTTTCATAATAAAATTTTTAAAAAGTGTTCTTTTGTTTTCAATTACAAAGGCGAATGCCCCTTAAGTTTGGTCAGCAATCGCAGAGGTACATATGTATATAAGTGTATGTAGCAAATACACAAGTTCGGATAAAGATATAAACTTGAAATTTGGGATACTTTTAAATGCTTGCATATAGGAGAATATATCCAAATTTAATGCAAATTGCCCCATGTGTACCGTTTATTACCATATTTCCTCATTAATAGGTGTTTTTGGCAACTTTTCTAACTCCCAACAGAAAGCTTTCAAGCACAAAAGCTCAAATGCCCGCGGGCATAGACTTTCGCTACCGCTGCAATAGATTCAATAAATAAATAAGTCATAAATTAAGTAGAAGGCAGAACCAGTCTACTGTACATAATGTACATAAACACCAGAAACTATTATTGGCCTAACTAACTCTTTTCTAAACTTTAAGGCAACCCGATGCTAAAACAGCACCAAAAATATTTCATCACCCACTGTGTAGCACAACAAAATTCAACTGTGCCCTGTCAATTGTAAATTGATTAATAAAATCTGATACATATTTACTATGGAATTTTCAAAACTAATCAATAGAATGCACCGTGACGAAACTAAAGGGAAAACAGAATGAAGAGGGCATTTAATCAAGGGTCGATGAAATCCACCACTGTGTCAAGCTGATGTTTTCACATGCCTATATGTATATGAATGTACATATGTATGTCTGTATCTAAATATTTTACACTTCTAAAAATTACTACACACTACGTAGGCACATATTCCATTCTCGTAGTTTCTTTCTTTTGTATCACACTTTTTTTTAAACATTAAAAATTACAGCCGGCCCGCTTTCGTATCTCAATTCGTAGCCAACTACTCATTCTCACAACGAACGCGACCAACGGATGTGATTTGTTGTTTTTACTCTATCGCTATATGTCAATTGAAATCCGTGCTCTCTTGGGCATTGCACCCTGTATTTGTGTATGAATTGTGTAGCTAACAGTGCGTTCGTCGTTCACTTGCTCGCTCAATCTTCAATCGCATCGCATCTATCGCTTTTAGTTGCTCAACGAGTGCGAGATCTTTTGTACCGTGAACTTTCTACCGCGTTCAATTGAAGTTTTCCATTCATTATATTTAACTTGGCGGCACGAATACTCCAGTCTGCTAACGTAGTTGAAAAAAAGTGTGTGTTTTCGTTGATTAAAGAAAAAAATTAAAAGAAATTTTAAATTGTGTAATATTTGTTTGTTGTATTTAACAACATCATATCAATTAAAGCAATAATAAAAAAAAAAAACAATCTTAAATCATCATGAGGGAAATCGTTCACTTGCAAGCTGGTCAATGTGGCAATCAAATCGGTTCAAAGGTGCGTCATTTTTCATAATTTCTTTATTCTTAAATATATTGTAGCAAGGGCGTAACCCGTTTATTTTTTGTAAGCTCTACTTTAGTTGTCATTTGAACCACAAAAATATTCTCATGTTGTGCCAAACTTTTGAATCTTGCAAATTCAACGTCTTTAACCTCAATGTTTATAAATAAAACTATCTACTCTCTCTACGTTGTATATAGGTAGGTAAGTACGGCTACTTTTTGCAAATTTCTCTATGGTTTCTTTCACTTTTTTTTTTCTATTTTATTATTCTGTTTTTTGCTTATCACATGACGTTATAATTTTCCCATGTTCTGCATTTCTCATTGTGTTAACAATTCTATTTAGTTTTATGAAAGACAAACACATCACCATATACCGTAAAAGTCTATTCCTTCAAACACAATATTACAGATGTTTGTGTAAAAAAATAGGTACCTATGTATGTAACTTATCAGCATAATGATCGTAGATACAAACGTCTTTTTTTATATCCCAAACACGTCTCACGCCATAGCTACATGATATGTATCTCTCAAAAATTAGGACACGCGACAATTTGTTGCTGCTCTGCTGCTGTGATTCAATCTAACCTTCACTACCCATAATAACTGAGCAATGAAGGTTAAGTCGAACTGTCAAATTAAAATTTGAGAGCAAATTACGTCATCATATATGTCAAAATCGAATGGAAGATGTAAACAAAAATACATTTCATTTGTTTACTTTTTTATATTCGATTTTGTCATCAATGAGGCCAGTGAAAGCGAACATCACTTAACCTTTATAGTTGAAGAACTCATGGTTTACTTAAGGCATATTCTTAATAAAAGCTAAAAGTTTGTTTTCCATATGAAAAAGTAATTCAACTAACATACCCTCTCTTACTTGAACCATTTTTAACAATCCTTCTAAAATGTTCTATCATTACAGTACTTTGAGTAGAAATATATAGTATTACCAGCATAAATTTAAAATTTTGTTTATTCAATGTCCAAAAAATATTCAATTTTAATTTGTTTACCTTGCAAATGATGTGTCATAAGTTAATGAAATATGAATGTCACTGTAGTACTTACAAAGTTAATTGTGAAGAGCACTTTTAGTTTAAGTGAATAATTGAATCTAGAGCTTTCATTTAAAAAACGCCCCATCTGTTAGTTAACATTACGTTATGTTAAGTTACATACGAACATCAATACAACATACATTAATTAAAGTATGTGACAGACAGGCCCGTGCACATGGGGGGTATTTTGGGGGCTTGAACCCCCGGGGAGATTTTTTACCCATATATTATGGTACAAATTAAGTGTTTCATATAAGGGGTTATGGTGAATCAAGAATGCACGGCAGTTTGAGAAAATTTACCGGGAATATTTATTCACGATAACCCCCATAGTGTTCCTTCAATTTCATATATGAAAAACCCCCCAAGAGCAAATCCTGCGCGCGGTGCTGGTGACAGGGTGTAAAACGTTTCAATTTTTGTAATGTCAAATCGATTTTTTTATACTCAGATAAGTTGAGGAGTGATTTTTCAAAAGGGCTTATAACCAAAACGAGGCAAAAGTTATGTCATACACATTATTTGCATAGTAATCGGTTATTGGATAAATATGATTTCTCTAACTAAATGACATTAATTCCACGCCATGATGTATACTTTTTGTGAAAACAAAACCCAATTTTATTAATCTATAACAAAGTATCAGACAATAAATATTATGACATTACTCTTGTCTCGTTTTGGTTATAAGCCCTTTTGAAAAATAACTCCTCAGTTAGGCCTATCGTTTTTCAACCGATAAATGAAAGGTTATGATTGATGGTCGTAAATCGGTTCCAAATGTCAAAATCAGATTTTTATATTAAGCCATGATTGGCCCATTTGTCCGCCTGTCCTTTAAAATTTAAAGACAAACAGATATGATAAGTTGCATGAAATTTGGTACAGATTCATAACATATTTGTTTCTAGGCTGTTTGAGAGTAAAAATGGAAGTAATCACCTATTTGTGATCCCAATCAGATAATGACTCTAATAAGATTCCATACCAAATTTCATGATTCTAGCTTTATCATTTTGGTCGTGATCGTAATTTCAACAGACACACTGTCAAATGGACCAAAAAGCTAATCTGGGATCGAAATAAAAAGCTGAAAAAATCAGGTAGTCAATTCGGGTCCTTTAAATTCAACGATCATAGTTATTTTTGCGGTTTGACTATGATTTTTGCGAAATTTGGGCAAAAATATTAATTACATGCAAATTTTTTAAAAACTCAAAAAATTACCAATTTACCATAACATTTGCAAAAAGTTAAAGCCATTTTAAAATTATTTCCTATATAATCACATACAAAATATATGAGTACCATTAAATTAAAATGAAAAAATAAAAATTTTTATTGAACCCTTTTCTCCATTTTTTGCGATCGTGAACACTTGAGAATGAAAAAAAAAAAAATAAATATTTAAAAAATTTCTCAAAACTGTGACAATCTCAGTGCAACTTCCCATATATGCGTCAAAAGAAACACGCCTATTGTATAAATGCCAAAAAAAAGACAAACACTTAGTTTAAATAAACAAATAACAGAATAGTTAAGTAAAGAGCTTTTATCAACCTCTTGTTTTTTGTAAACATACATATCTGTAGTAGTATCTATGAATAGAGCCCATATGTTGGTAGTGGAGTTATGTATTGTGAAATATGTATGTTATTAAAGAAAACCAATTTTTTACTAAATTCGAGACACATACATACCTGCGAGTATCTATATTTCAGATAAAAATTCAGAAATTACTACGTTTGTACCAGAAGTTATCCTATGAAATATGAAATATTTTAACCCAAAACTGAAATCAAAATTTTTAACATTATTGTGTGTTACATCTTATTATTACTCTAAAGAACGGGCAGAAGCTTAGAATTCGAAAACAAATAGCTGAAATACGATCTCTCTTCATGGATACTACCTGCCATTGATGTATAATACATATATTCGACTATATTTACTTGATTATCAAGGTCATTTATCATAAATAATAAAATTCATAATTAGTTTTTGTTTCGTTTTATCTAAAAATATGCCCAGCATTGAAACTAAAAAATTATGTTCCCGTTCTGCTCAGGTTTAATTGATTCTTGTTGTATGGAATTTTTTTATTCAAATTTTGATAGTGCTTGTAAACAGGTTTACCTAGAGTTATGCTTTCATTGCTTTGTTATTTCGGCTTATTATCTCTACAAATAGATCTATAGATCACAAATGTGTAATTATAAATTTTCAAATGAAATCTACTTTAGGAACAAAATCATTTAAACTCAGAAAATCATTTTTTCAATATCATCTTACGGAACGTATCACTGTATACTCAATTGCTATTCAAGATAAAAAAAAAAAAATATCAATTAAAACCTCAAACAACGCCCTGTTTTAGAAAAATAGAAAAAACAAATGTCTTCAATAAGTCAAAAAGAGTGACCATAAGCAACGTGGCTTAGTGTTGGTGTTTTAACTAGACCTCCATTAGGGTTGTCACAGGGTCTGGATTGCCCACATTTTTAGTCTAATGTCCAGAATCCGGGTAAACAGAAATATTCCAGATAAAATTCGAACTGAGCAAATGAAATACGAAATTCAAATAAAACTATTTAGATTATGTAAATCTTCTTTATCATGGGCCAACTCGATTTCTTGTATTATTTGCTGCATTGATTGTCTAAGTGTCAAAATTTAATTTTGACACTTGTATCGTGTTCAGCGACCCGAAAAACAATAAGATACACATTTGATGGCGAAAAATATTTCAGGCAACGTGATTCCCAGCAAGTTAAAACAAGAAGTATATAAAATCTATGTTAATTTTCATTTAAATTTGAATGTCTTCGTGGAATAGGTTAATTCGTTTAAAAAAACCTGTCGTTCAGGGGATCTCATTTTTTTCTCAAAGTCTTTCGATTCTGGGGGAGCGCGACATAAAATTTTGACTTTTCCCAAATAAGAGACACCCTAGTATGCAGCCATTCCATGCCTAGCGTAACAAGATCTGACACTCCTCTTCCGATTTCGCTGAAATTTGGTACATGGTCTCGTTTCATGCCTAATTTGATAGAAATGATAAAAAAATTTGGCTTGTGGAGGAGTGCAAAGGGTGGAAAAATCGGTAAATTGTCAAGAACTCTAATCAAAAAATTGTCAATAACTTGGATATTTCTTAACCAATTTTCATGCTCAAACCACTTTTGAAAAGGTATTGAATTAGGCTATAAGCTCAAAGTTTTTTCGTATTTGATAACAAGTACTAAATTTACTACTATGTTAGTACTAAATTTACTACTATGTTAGTACTAAATTTACTACTATGTTAGTACTAAATTACTAAAAACGGTCCCTTAATCACTTTTTTGACCTTCCAAAATATATTTTAGGGCAAGCCAAAAAATAAACTTTCATATGCAAAAGAGGGAGAGAAATGGTATGAAGCTTAGAAGTTATGATTTTTTAAAAATTTTATAAAAGTACCGACCACAAACTGACCCATAACTAGAACATTCCTTAGACCATTTTTTTATTTATACCATTTTTAGAAAGGCGTTGCGCTACAATGTAGAAGGAAATTCCGTTCGCCATGTGTATATAAAATATGGATAGGCTAATTAAATGTAAAAAAAGTTTGTATATTTAAATAATTAGAAGCGTTCAGTAATTTAAATTAAAACGATGGTTAAACCAATCTAGTCCACCAATAAGGCGTCAGACTGTATGAAAACATTTTCGAATATAAAACACATACACAATTGCTTTTCTTCGTGTTTATGATTATTTTCTTTTCCTTTATACTTCTTAAGTCATATTTTCCACATTTTCTCATTTTAATGCGCTAATGACAGACTCTTCCGCATGCGAGAGGTGCCAGTCCAATAGAACTGAACAGAACGAGTACAGAAGAGAGCAATAAACTCTTGCATTCACTTGTTACCAACGTGTATATCGAAAATTTATGTTGACTTGGAATTTTTGCTATTTTCTTTTGACGTTTTTCATCATTTCTATATTTAGTACGGGTCTATCTAATCTTTTTGTTTCATTGATAAGTCGATGTGGTTATGAGTTTAACGTAAAAGCCGGCATGATAATTGATTAGAAATTTTGTATTTAAAAAAAAAAAGCTTTTGAAAGTTATATGTATGTATATATTATAAAGAAGGCTGTACCTTGAGTTAACCTAGAGTAACAGTTGTTGCATAATAATGATTAATGGTAGCTAAATGATGGAGTTGTTTGAAAAGTTTTCCAAAAAATATTTGAACTCAGAATTCTTTACGCGATTCTTTATATTGATTTCGAAACTTTTTGTGAACATATGGTATATAAGTAAAAATAACGCGATTACCAGATAATTCTGTATCTCAAAGTTTCAAAGTTCAAAAAATTATGTTTGAAATTTGTTAATAAGGAACTTCGCCAAACATAACCATTAATAGCCGTGTTTTTTTAACGCGTATATACAATTGTGGTAATTTTCAAATTGCGATAACTTATAAACGGTGAGTCGTACGATAAAAAGTCCAAGAGTATTTTCCAGGAAGAGCCACGTGGTCTACAAATAGTTTTAATCTATTGTAAAAAAAAACCAGTAAGGGTGGTATCTTTAGCCTGGCCAAAAACTAAATACCCTACACTGCATTTCAAGCATATTGTTAGGAGAGTATAAGAACAAATCGCTTATATGGGAAGTGCCACGCCCTCAGCTCCGAGCTTACCTTGATTTTGCGTAGAGCTTGCATTTACTGTTCTGAGTGTTTGAGTAAAATTCGGTTAGGTTTTCTTTAAAAAATCTTTCAGTATAGCGTTTTGAAACTTTCGCTTATATGGGAGGTGCCACACCCTCTAATCCTATTTCGCCTACTTTAAGCTCAGAGTTTACAATTAATGTTCTTCGTGTTTGAGTGAAATTTGGTTGGATGATTTCAAAAAACACTTTCATTATATAATTTTAAAACATTTGCTTTTATGGGAGGTGCCACGCCCTCTTATCCGAGTTTACCTAGATCTTGCGTATGGCATGCATTTATAGATCCGAGTGTTTGAGTGTAATTTGGTGAGGCTATCTCAAAAAACGCTTTCCGTATAACATTTTGAAACTTTTGTTTATATGGGAGGTGCCACGCCCTCTAGTCTGAATTCGCCTACTTTTTGCTCAGAGCTTATATTTACTTTCCCTAGCATTTGTGTGTATTTTGCTTCTGTTATTGCGAATAATGCTGTTATTATTGCATTTTGAATATATTTTTTGTATGGGCGGTAGGCGTGTCCGTTGACCGATTTCGCTCATTTTCAATCCCCCGAGCTAACTTTTACGACGAAGGCTGTGCACCAAATTTCATTGAATTATGTTGCTCAGTTTTCCCAAAAAATTTATTTCCACACACACCCAGCCAGCCACCCAGCCAGCCAGCCAGCCAGCCAGCCAGACAGACGAACATGGCTATATCGACTCAGGAGGTGACGCTGATTAAGAATATATATACTTTTCTATATCTGCCACGCCTCCTTCTCTACGTTACAAACGGAAGGACAAAGTGAATATACCCTGGGTGTAGGGTATAAAAAAAAATTATTTAGAAGTTATATAAAAAAAGTGATTTTTTGCCGTTTATCGGCGCTTAACCAGTTTTTATAGAATAACTCCTAAAGGATAAATTTTTTTAAATATAAAATGAAAAGTTTTTGTAGAGAACGTGATTCTCCATAAAAAAGTTCCTTAGAGTTTTTATTGTACGACTCACTGTTCATGAGTTATCGCAATTTAAAAATATCCACAATTGTATACACGCGTCAAAAGAAACACGGCTAATAAATATCATGCAATCTCAAACTTTATCCTGCATGGGCAACTCAGAAAAATCAAAGCATTAAAACAAGGAAAGTTTATAGCCCCTTTATTATTTAAACAAATAAAAATTAATAACACGAGGTACCTGTTTTGACTCTCTGATGACTTTCAAAAGAGCACTTACTTTCAGATTATGATCTAAAGA
Source organism: Calliopum simillimum (assembly GCA_951812925.1). Classification (NCBI taxonomy): domain Eukaryota; kingdom Metazoa; phylum Arthropoda; class Insecta; order Diptera; family Lauxaniidae; genus Calliopum; species Calliopum simillimum. The sequence continues at coordinate 147,962,275 of OX638368.1, forward strand.
ACATAAGGAACAGATTGCTATATTGCTGGTTCAAAGAATCCATACTAAGTAATATTATAAATGCGAAAGTTAATCCGTCTGTCTGCAACCTCTTCACGCCTATTTAGATGAAATTTTGTATGGAGATAGCTTGAGACCATAGGATCGACATAGGATAGTTTCTATCCCTGAAATTATTTTTTGTGGAGGTGAAAAGGGGGTGGAAATTTGTATAATAGTATATTATTATCAATATACTTATATAAAAATGACACTCAGAAACTATTCGGACAATTGAGCTAAAAATTTGGAATTGGAAGTTTTTGATGCTATATAATCTGAAAAACAAGGTTTACGCCAACCAGCCTCAAACTATTGACGAGCTCAAGGCAAACATTCGTGCTGAAATCGACGCTATAACACCCGAAATGCTCGGAAAGGTAATGGCAAACGCAGAACATTTTGTAATTGCTAATAAAGGTGGCCACTTAATTCATATTGTTTTCAAAAACTAGTCCGAAAAAATTGTAAAGAACCAAACTGTGTTTTTATTCATCACTTATAGAAATCGGTTGTTTTTTCTCAAAGTTATTCAATGTTTACATACCGACATAAAAGATGGAGCACCCTGTACGAAGGTTTTCGAAGGCCATACGAAAGCTTCAGAGTCAAAACAAAGAATATCTAGGTGTGTTAGAGGAAAAACATATATGGTGGACTAACAACAAGCTTTAATGGGCAGTTTCCGGGGGCGCCTGATTATCATCTGATGGCTTTTTATTCATTAGAGGGAAATTATCTACGGCGAACTATTAACAGGCGTCAATTAATAGTTTTCTGGGAACTCCGAAGGTTCCCAAAGGCTTCATAGTCTAAACGAAGAATATCTATTTATACTAGAAGGAAAACATCTATGTAGGACTATCAACAAGCCTTAATTAAATATTTTCTGTGACGTCCGAAGGTTACCCGATAGACTCATTTTCAAACCGAAGAACATCTAGGTTTATTAGAGGGAAAACTTCTAAAGTGGACTATCAACAATCCTTACTTGATAGTTTCCTGGGACATCCGAAAATTCCTGAAGTCATCCTAAGGTTTCATGAAGAATATCTAGACATGCTAGATAGGAAAACGCTATGGCGAAGCATCAACAAGCCTTAATTGAATATTTCCTGGAGCATCCGAAGATATTTTGAAACAAGAGATTGTAGTTTCAATCGCTGAGATGTTTACAAAATAATGTTTCTTCGGAAAAATTGTAGCAAATGAAAAAACAAAAACGAACAAATGCCTAGCGAAGCGGGCAGGAAGAGCTGGTCTATATATAAATACATGAGCAGTATCCTTTGGAACTATTTTAACAGATTGCTATCCACCCGATTTACGATTTATATTATGAAAGATACTATTATGTAAATAACATTTGCGATTTTTTGAAATTCGGAAAGGAAGAACCAATTTTTTTTTTTTGCTTAGTGAAATATTTAATTTTTTTTTTTGTCAGTTTTAACTCATTAAAAATTTTTGAGAGACATAGAAAGGTTGAATGAAATATTGCCTAAACAAATAATAAAAAATAAGAAAGGCCTCATAGAGATTTATGTTTTTCTAAAACAAAAGAAAGATTTCTCACATTTTCACCACAGTTGCTACCTGTTGCTTTATGCGGTGCCTTAATTTACCTGCTATATTTTATGTTATTTTTCATCTCTTGCTGATTTTCTTTTATATATATTCATTTACCCTTTTGTTGCAATTATTCGTCGTTTGTTATGCACGTGTTAATCTTTTTATTATCATCATCATTCTCATCAGGTTTCACATTGTGTTGGTCAAGTTGCCGCATTTGTCGCTTTGTTGTGCGCATTCTTTACAACAGTGCTGTCAAACTAAGGGCCCTCTATTAATATCTTTTGCCAACTATAGTTCGAGAAAAACAGAAATCAATCGAGAATTTCGATTGTATATAATGATAAAATCTGAAGATAAGGTGCCTTAGCTCGGATTCAAATTCGTTAGTTAACTAAAGGCAAAGGTTTAGCCAACAAAACTTTATTTTCAGTCATTAGTTAACTACTTATTTGTTAAATCCCCAAACTCCTCTGGTTAACCATTAGATAACCAAAACACTGTGAATATGAAACACTAGTTTAACTCTTGTCACCATTAAGTTAACTAATTAGTTTACTAATGAATGTGAATCCGGGCCATAGTGAATATTAATAGGGATGATTACACAGGTTTACAAAAAAAAATGTCATGGCGTTTTGCCAGACTATGTGTTTCCTAGAGACTTTGACGTCCTGAATCCAAATCCCGGTTCCGTTTTTTTCCAGAACGTCTGAGAAAAAATATTTCAAGGTCATATGGAGGTGATGTGTCGTTTAGTGATAAAATCGTTAAAATTCTGAAACTAATTTTTTATCATTGAGTTCTAAGTTCTTTAAAAGAATATTTGATCAAAAAGGGTATCTCGGACTTAGTTTCGGAGATATAGCCATCGGAAGATCCGGATGCATCTTCTATGAAAACTGCTATAAGTTGGGAACCCCTGGATGGATTTGTAAAATATTGGTGTTGTATGAAAGGTATTTTGACAGCCTATAAAAAAGTTTTGAGCATATTTTCAATTGGATTCATAGTTTTCGAGATATGAGCTTTTTTGAAATTTTGTGAAATTTTTCAATTACAACAACAAATAAATCAACATTACCAACAACAACAACAAAAATAACAACAACAACAAAATACCTTTCATATGCCACCAATATTTTCAAAATCCATCCAGGACTTCCCAACTTATAGCGGTTTTCCTAGAAGATATATGTATATTCTGATCTTTTGATGGCTATATCTCCGAAACTAGGTCCGAGATACCCTTTTTGATCACATATTCTTTTTAAGACCTAAGAGCTCAATGATTAAATTTAGTTCCAGAATTTTAGCGAATTTATCACCAAACGACACATGACCTCCATATGACCTTGAAATCTTTTTTCTCAGACGTTCTGGAAAAAATGGACCCGGGATTCGGATTCAGGACGCCGAAGTCCCTAGGAAACACATAGTCTGGTCAAAACGCCATGACATTTTTTTTTTTGTAAACCTGTGTTATCTAAAAGAGCTATTTGGTCAAAACTTGATTTTAGAAGAAATACCAGCACCTACATACTTATAATAATAACTTTATATGGTACGCGTATGCAATACTTGACGTATTAATATCCCGCGCCTTAAAAAAGTTTGCCACACCTGCGTTAGAGTATCACATGAACTAACATACATACATAAGTACATATCTGTGGACTTTTGACAAAACTACCTAACTCGAGATAAGACAATTCTCCAGGATTTTAGTCATAAATATTTAAATACGCTTCTTTTGGTATAATCACTATGTCTCTATGGTCTCCAGTTCCAGAGATTCCCATTATTCACGCAAGATTTGAACTTAGCGCCATTCGTGCGGTGAAGTGTTGCTTGCCAAGAGAAGAAAATAATTTCTCAGCTGACAGTTATAGATTAGCAAAACTGTATTGAAAGAGGAGATTCAACGTTGGATCTACGAAATTGAGCCACATTATTGGAAACCAGTTAAACAGTTTTCAGTTCTGCTGAAAAGTTGCAAATTTCGAGTTAGGTTGTTTTGTCAAAGTGCCACAAATATGTATATACCATAATACATACATAGTAGTATGTGAGCAAAACATGCTGTGACATTTGCTAATTATCGCTTCATTTTGTATTGATCTTCTAATGATTATTGTGAGTTCACAATGCTAAATTAAGTCATTAATCAAACTATGCATGTATGTAAGTAAGCATACTCATACTTGTAGTTAGCCTTTGATTAGTATTGTAAAAGCTTGCAGTTCTTACTTCAAAGCAAAATATAGGGTGTTTTTTTTAAGCCCGATAGAACTTGAAATTGTAAAAAATAACACAAAAAATTAACATCTAAGCCCACTTTCAAGATACCGTCTTTAAAATTTTCAGGAGTAATTACAAAATTTCCAAATCTTTTATTTTTTTATCAGTTTCATACACAAACTTTAAATCGAAAAAATACCTTGAATTTTTATTGTAAACTATGTAGCGTATTTAGTTATTGACAAGTCTGAAGATAACAACACTCACTACATAGTTTCAATATTTATGATTGCAGTTTCACATTAACTTTAAAAATTTTATGTAATATATAGTAGTGTAATAAATTTGTCACAACATAGCATTAAAATTAAAACTACAAACATATCTCTACCCATCTAGCAAAAATGCGAAAGCTTATTTTTATGAAATAAATATTGCATATAAATAATAGAACAATATATCAAATTGAAAACAAAATTTATTATCAATGTCCTTATCACTGCTTTAATATATTTTAAAAAGTCATCAAATAAGTCCAAATTTGTCAAAGCCTTGGCTGGAAACGATAAAAACTTACAAAAAAAAAAAAAACATTTATAAAAAGAGCTTTAATAAAAAATAACAAATATGTAGGATTTAAAATACATAAATATATTAAATTATTTTTGAAAAATATTGTAAAATTAAAATGGCAGAGTAAAGCGTATAATTAAATGAACAGCGGTTAAATTTCGTTCATTTCATTAAAATTTGAGACTTTTAGTAAAAGCAAAAACATTTTAATGAACAACAGTTGCCATGTTCACAACGATGAACTCTTTTGTTTTGGGTACAATACAAAAACAAAGAATTAATGCAAAATGTCAAAATTTAATATAACAAAAAAGCCCATAAAAAGTTTAATTTTCATTAATGAAAAAAAAATTTACGAAATATTATAACAATGAAATCAAATTATAAAAAAGAAAATGAAAAATGTGAGAACATTTTTAAAATTGTGTCATGCGATCAGAAGTTATACTACATTGTGCTTTAGGTGATAAAATAGTAATTTCTAAAAGGAAGTATGAAATTTTGTTTTACTGAAAAAGTTTAGTTTTTTATTCAAAAAAAAAAAAAAAATACGCCAAGTGTACCGGTTAAAAAGGTTTGATATGACCGATTAATCTCAAATTTTGCAATATGGTTGTTCCGCTGCCTAGCATTGAATATGCAGGAGGACTTCCCCTAGTATTATTTGTTGTTGAAATACTGGTTACGGACTGTCTTTACATTACGTCACACTTTTAGGGGAGGGAGGGGATTCACAAATTTGTGATGAAGTGGGGGTCTTGGAAAGTGTGATGTCACACAATTCAAATCGATAAAAAATTTCTAAATACAATAATGATCATTACGTTACGTTACTTTACGATTGTTAAGCTTTAAACATATTAAATCGCTTTATTTAAAATAAGAAAAAAGAAAAAACATCGAAACATCGTTTCCGAAAAATAAATGTTGGCAAAAAAAATTTTTTTTTTAAATGTTTGTTTTTTATATTTCCAATGATAGTCAGTTAAATTTTTTGAAACGGACACAGTAAAAACTAACTTGCTCAGCTCAAACTTTTTTTGGTGATTCTTTAAAGAATTTTTGAGCAGTATTTTTGCCTTATATTTTTTAAAAAAAAAAAAATTTTAATATTTTTGAAAAGTTTTAAAAGCATGTGAATTTTTATGTACGTCTTTTTTTAAATTGCGATTTCTCCGTTAATGTTAAATGAAAATTTATGAAATTCTTGTAGTTGGACTAAAAATATTAAATAAACTTTCATAAAAATTTTTGAAATTTCTTATAAATAATGCACTTTTTAATAAACAAATAAATATTAAAGCTACATAGGCGCCTTGCCTATGTGATTATCGCATTTCACCGCTACATACCGTTTCAAAACAACAAATCGTAATTTATTAACTTTGCTTAATATTTGAAATAAATAAATAAATAATTTATTCAGAAATTGAGAATGCACGTTAGAACTCGCAGCGAACGTAAATGTGTGAATAGCATATGCAAGGTGCCTATGTAGCGGCATTTAAGAACGCGTAACTTTTTTTTTAAGTAAAATTCCTTAAATTTTTTTCATTGAAATGTTATGCAGATTTCGGAGAAGAGTTCTGTGTAAAAATTTTGTTTTTATTTATGGGTAGGTATTGCTTTAATATATATTAGTTTATTAAGAAGTGATTTTTTTATAAAAAATTTTAAAAATTTTTATGAAAACTTTATCTCAAATAAATTTTAAATTATTTTTAGTCCTACTACAAAAATTTCATAAATTTTTGCTGAATATTTACGAAGAAATCGTACATAAAAATTTACATGCTTATAACTTTTAAAAAAATTAAAATTTTTGAAAAAAAAAAAAATATAAGGCAATAATCCTTGTCAAATAATTCTTCAAAGAACCACCAAAAATAGTTTGAGTTGAGCAAGTTAGTTTTAACTCAGAACGATTACTATGATTTAATATAAACTATAGATTACAAAATATGTTTATTTAATTACGGTTACTAAATACGAGTTAAGTTTCATTTGAAAAATTACGAAAAAAATGTCAGTGAAAAAATAATTTTGACAAAGAAATAAGTTATTAAATACTGGTTAAAATTATGATACTCATTTTTGTGCGTGAAAAAAATAAAGTTATTTTGACTAGAATTATAAATTCAAATTGTCCACACATTTTTTTTCTGAATGTGCAAATTACCTTACGTATAGTCAAATGTAGGAAATTTGTAGTAAATATTCCTTTATTATTCAACTACATTTTATTTGTAGATATGACTTTACGGTAATTTATACTTGAAATTTAGTGTTGATTATTTTAATTTTTCGACTAGCCAATATAGTAAAAATTATTATACGTATTTTTCTCCGTGTACTTGAAACTCAAAGTTAAGTAATTAAGGTCCTTTTTTGTGAAAATGTATTAATATTACAATGAAACAAAAAAAGTAACCCATTGAGAGTAATACAGTTAAGTTTTACACATAAGAACTTGATTAGAGGTGGCTACTTGTAATAATATTCGAGGTCAAAACCCAAGTTTTGCAAATTCTTAGCATATGTTTACTTCGATTATGACAATAAACACACTTTTTCTTTACTTTCTAAAATGTATGTTTTTCTATTTTTCCAGGTTAGTAACATCAATGTAATTCAATGAACTCTCAACGCAAATAACGTTTGGTAGCACTTTTCTTAATTAAAGAGAAATAATTTACAAAACTTTAAACTGTTGACTTTTAAGTCCATAACCACCTGGTCCAATTTCGCTCGCAAACATAGGTATGTATGTAAATGTAATACAAAAACAAACAAAATATATCAGTCGCCATTTTTCCACTTTTAAACGAAACCAATTTCCATATTTATGACACGCGATGGTTACAAATTCTTTTTTACCCTACAAATGGATATATTCACTTTGCTTTTTCTATTGTTAAGCTTTGAAACAGGCATGGCAAAAAAAAAGAAATAATTTTATTCCATCCTCTCTGAATATATGTACTAGTACCATGTAGCTATATTTCAGTTCTTGGGTGGATTACACCTCAGACACAAATAAGATCTTCAGATTGCAATGCTGAGAGCGTTGTTTTAGGCTTAGTCACCGAGTTCCTTCAATTCTAGTGATTGTTTTTATTATATTATTGAACGGCAATGTTTCGGGCTATTTTGAGGATTCCACTTCAATGATTATCGGTGGACTTTCTTTACTAATTTTGCACAAAGGCAGGATATTTTGAACATCTGATTAGCAATTGAAAATTGAACAAGGTCCTGTAACACCAAATTTTCAGATTTCTTTTCAGGCAATTCACAACTATACGTTGGACTCCATGATCTAATCATGGAACTAATTTTGACACTGGTTGGCATGCTCTTGTAATTGAGCAAAAGTGTTTATCGCTTTGTTAATTCCATCATAGGAAAACTTGTTTTCTATAACCTCAAAATAAATCTTTATATTGTTAAGATAAACGAACTATTTGAGCTATTGGAATGATTCGAAAAAGGACTAGCGTAATCTGAAGAAACAGCATGATAGACCGCGCCAGCGTAGAGTACTTGATTTTCGACAAGGCTAAAGATAACACCTCTACTAACATTTCTTCTTTTTTTTTAACATGCACTTTTTCCCACTTTTTTCATGTTTTTCTTTTCCTCTGTCAGCTGATTTGCATACCTCTATACGCTGTCTACGCTTTTTTAGACGACACCATCTACATAGAGGACTATGCAAACAAACACATATACCATGTATGCATGTTTGTATGTATTGCAGGCGTAGCATATGAAAATGCATAACAAAAAAATGTAATGAAAGTGATTTCAAATACTTTATGGCAGGACTATATATTGTAGAATATATGAGGGGAATATCAAAAAAGGAATTCAAAATTGAAACATAAACAATATGGGATGTTATATTTTAAAGCAGCATAAAGCTTATAAATATTCAAGTGTGACATTTTGTTTTTGCTTTGCAACATGCAACACAAGAGCGGACCTATAAAGTTTATTAAAATTATTCAATAATATGCAATGTTGCCAAATATAAGGCATTGTTAGCTGCAAAAAAAAAAACTCCAGTTTATGGAAAAATGTACACAAAAATTCATATTTATATGTACAATACACTGTCTCGACCTTAAAATAACGCGTCCTTCATCTATTTTAATATACTGCAATTTCAAGTAACGTCGGACACAGTTCAAAACTCCCAGAGGGAAATGTTATTTGATTTGTAAAACATCAAAGATATTAAATGCAGTTATAACGAAGCAGGACTATTTCAAACATTTTACGATAAAAACTTCAATTATAATTTTAGGTGGGTGTACCTTCGTATAAAAATTTAAAACAAAATATATCCATCAAATGATCCCAAAAAACCAAAAAATGTTAAGAAAAGATGAAAAATATCTCGCTTTTTATAGTTCAAGTTCGAAACATATGGCTCCGGGAATAATACACGGGAATGAAAATTTGTAACTTCATTAGGTACCATCAAACATGGATCAGATGACATTGTTGGTTTAAAGCTTTCTGTGTGTTTAGCAAAACACCAATAAAATTACAAAAACAAGGCAGAATGCATAAAGGAAAACAAAAAAATGTATTATTATTTATTATTATTTCGTTACAATTCAATGATCAGCACAATCCTATCATCAGACGAATTTGCCGACATCCAGAAGAACTTTCCATCATACTAAGTATATTCAACATTTAGCAAAGATTTGTTGAGAAACAGTGATAACCAAACTCAATACTAGCGTATATCGTCAATGTTTAAAAGCTCATTGAAAGCTTTTATATTTTGCATAAGCTGCATGCAAGTGACGCAGATCTTCACAACTATTGACAAAGTTGAACGTTTATCTGTGAGTGAATATGTATACGGAAAGTTTTTAAGCACAAAAACTCAATTGCCTGTGGGCATAGACTTTGGATTTTACTGAAGTAAATTCAGCACATAAAAAAGCTTTAATTTTTGTTTTTTTTTTTTTTTTGTTTCCTTGCTTTACGCCTTCGTTTGATAGCTTATTTGGCGAGATGAAATGAAGTAGAAAGCGCGATTCGTATGTTTATCAGCGTGTTGCTCTCTGAGGTAATGAGATACATTATTTATATCGCCCACGATTGTTTCACTATCAAATGTTTCCTGTACTTTATTGGTTCCGCTTCAATTCTTGACGGCATACTTTCGCCAAAAATTTGCTCAGTGTTTGAGCATGCATCAAATTAATTAATTTCCTATCGGGTAACAATTTTAATGCATATCCTATTCACATTTTAAATGCATACATGAATTATCCTTAGCCGCATCATCGATAATTCAATTTTGTTGCTTTGTGTTTAACGCCCCTTTGTGTGATGCCTCATATCCCCTTTGACTTTATACGTCCACGATGCATGCCATTATATGGGATAATCTAAATAAATGTTTTCGGCGGCGCTCATGCAACACCAACATGCTTGCATGATATGTAACTCAATGCCTCTCGGTGCATGGGGTTTTGACATAGTTGACTTTTGTATATCCCAAATACCAGTAGAGTCAAGTTGTGAGTAATGGGGGTATTTTTTGTTAACCGTGGCTCGAATTTTGTTTGCAATTGTGATCTTTTATTTTTTTTAGTTTTTATTTTGCAGTCTTCCATGAGAATATAAAAAAATACAAACATACGAGTACATATTTCAACAACACCATTACCGGAAAGTGATTTACCGAAAATTGGATTTTAAGTAAATAATGGCAAGAAATTTCACTGGGCGCCTTCATATTACCATTTGCTGCTATTATTATTGCAAAGTTTAACGGAAGGAAGCGAAAGCATATCAAAAATTGAATAAAAATTTTACATTGAAAACTTTGATTCATATTCTTTTGTGCATGAAAAGTAAAAAAGTTATTCAAGATTGCACTTTCTTACTAAATTTTTGTTTAAAACAGATTAAATTTTGTTCATGAAATAGTTTCTTTAATGGAGTACCCCGCTTGGCATTGTCTTTTGGTTAAGAAATGTTAACTTGTTTTTTTCATACTTTAAGGATTATACACATCCTATGTCATCCATATGTCCTCTTTTTTTCGCACAGGGCGTAGCAGGTACAGAAAAGTATATATATTCTTAACCAATATAGCTATATAGGTTTGTTTACCAGTCGGTTTATCCGTGGAGATAACGATTATTAGAGAGCGATGCAAGATAATTTGAATAGTTACATCAAGCTCTGAAATAATTCGAAGAAAAACGCACGGCACCTTCCATCAAATATTGAATTAAATTTATAAAATGACTGCACAGAAAAGATCAAGGTGGGACACCTTGGGCAGGAGATAAACTAATTGTGTTGAGGTTCATTTGAGTCCTGACTATTAGAGCTTTTCAAGACTTGACGCATCCTTTCTTTAACTTCATACTTTTCGTGACAGGTTTCTCTAAGTGTCGAAAAAAATATTCCTTTTAATTGCGGTTCAAAAACCCCCTAAGATTTCACGTAAACAATAAAAATGCCGCTCAAAATGTCCAACAAATAAATTAGTGGAGGCAAATTAGGTTAAAAAAATCTTCAATATCTAATTTTCTTGAACAAGCACCGATGTTGATCCGACATGGGTCGTTTTGTTAGTAATCGAACTTAGAAAAAAAGCACTTAAGATTTATGCAGTTTTGAAAAACTTCCAAAAACCTTGGTGTAATTTTCATATGTTATCATAACAGTCAGAAAGTAGGTACCGGTTTTATTTTTTGCTTCTAAAGGAAGTACCACGCTTGTTTGAATTATCCCAAATGCCGTTTAGATTTCTTGTATCTGCGTGAAAGTATTTTGCATAAGTAATCTCAAATAATTTCCTCAAAATATTGTATTAAATATTTATCCGTGGGCCAAATTCGACAAAAGGTCCCTTTTTATTTTGTTTTATAGTACAATCATTTTATTCGTCTTTTTCATATATGCTTCAGTTTTATGTAGTTATCATCAAAAATCTCACTTCAGGGCTTATTTCGGTAAAGAACTAAAAGATTCATTTGACATCATTGAGTTCTCGGTATCATAAGTTAGTTTTTTTCAGGGTAAAAACATTGTCTAATTCAAAAAAAAAAAAAACAATTCAGCATCTCATCGCATATTCAATATTTACTACCATTTTGTTAATATGTATACTTTTTTATTGTCCACCCCTTACCCAATATACAACCCTAAGCAATCTCAAGCCCCATTACAGTAACGAACAGCTGGTGCTTCTGCTGCGCTATAAAATTATGTTTATGAATAAACAATTTGTTGATGAAACAAAATGATTCGTTTCATTTCATCTCAGTACGTTTGAGTTGCACAGAATTGCTTGCTATACAAAATATGATATGTAAAATAGCAGTTGAAGTCGCGAGTAGCGCAATACAAAAACAAATAGCAAAAAAAAATAAAAATTTTATGAAAAAAAAAAAATTTTACTCCTGCAGCAACACCAACAAAGCAAAATACACTTAAAAAAAACACTCTAAACGAAAAACAATAACCTAGAGATCCATGAATATTAAAAAACAACAATGTTTTTTTCGAAACCCCATATAGCAAACACACGTTTTTATTGCTAGCGGGGAAATTAATTTGCGTGTAACAACAAAAAACGGCTACATCAATATACGTAAAAGGTAAAACAATTTTGCAAACAACAACAACAACAAAACCACATTGTACAGCATATGGTCAAACAAAACACAAAAAAGTAATTTCTATTTTTTAATTGTTTTAGAAAAAGGTAGAAATTGTTATTGCACTATTAGTGCACTTTTTTTAATTTCCAAAAACAAAAAAAAAAACAAAAATGTAATGAACAATTAAATGCCTTGAAAAAACATAAAAAAAATATGATTTTGGATGATGCAAAAAAACATTTTCCCTACCCCACCAATTTCCTAACAAAAGATACTTATAATTATTTGAGTACTCTCAAAAAATGTTAACAACTTTTACTATTCGTTTTATAATCAACATTAAACCTACTGCACTGCAATCAAAACAATACTTAACTGCTTTGCCATGCCCAACACATTTTCTCCTTGATGGTTTGAATTTTTGAATATATTCTTTAACCCTTTCCATACCGCTCCTGTACCGCTGGAAAATTTGTAATTTTTTTTGCAGATTCGTGCTATGCAATATAACATTTCTATTCAAATGTGTTCTCAAAACTTAATTTTTTCAATTCCAAGTGCGAAAAAAATGATGGGACACGTATGTCCCATTGGTTCTGAAAGGTAAAAAAAATAGCTAAAATTTTTTTTGGGTGGCGCCATTTTGAATTTTTCAGTTTTCATCATCATATTCAGATTCAATTACCCCGAAAATCACCTCTGTGGCATTTTTTTCCATTTTTATTAAGTACAAATTTTAAAACAGTTTAATAGGTTTGTGGCGGCTTCATGGAGGATTAAAAGAATAGATGGGGGAAACGCATAAATATAAAGTGTTGGTTTTATATAAATTTAATTACGAACAAAATGAGCCATGCCCGGTCAAAATCGGATCATGTTCAACAAAAATAGATACAGTCATAGGCAAATCTATTTTGCGAAAAAAAAATTCTGTGTATTTTAAATTCCTATACCATATATATTTGTGGACTTTTGACAAAACAACCTAACTCGAAATTGGCAACTTTTCAGGAGAGCCCAAAAACTGATTAACTACTTTTCAATAATGTGGCTCAATTTCGTTGATGCAGCGTTGAATCTCCTCTTTTCATACATTTTTACTAATCTGTCAGCTGTCAAATTATTTTTTTCTTTTGGTTAATAACACTTCACCGCACGAATGGCGCTACGTTCAAATCTTGCGTGAACTATGGGACACCCTTATATCTCTGGAATAAGAAATCATAGAGACATGGCGATTATACCAAAAGATGCGTATTTAAATTTAATATTAAGTACTAAAATCCTGGAGAATTGTCTTACCTCGACTTTGGTTGTTTTGTCAAAAGTCCACAGATATTACAATAACATATCAAAAAAAAAAGCAGCACAATATAAATATAAGTTCCATAGATAGTTTAATTTATAAATAACATAAATTTTTAATAAATCACTCTTTAATAAAAAAAAATAATGAGCCAAATGTAAAAATCTAAAATGGCATAAGTGTTTTGACATCACCATACGAATAAACACTGGTTTACAGCAAAAATTGCGAATCGAACGATTGAAATTTATTTCGGTTACTTGGAGCGTGCTGAACTAAAAAAAGTAAAAAAAAAAAATGTTTCACTAGTGCAAAGTTGCCGTTTTCGAAAAAAAAAATCTTTTTCTAGGTATGACGTGGTCAAGTATGTATCATTCTGTAATAAGGGATCTTGATTCAATTAACTTTGGGTAACAAAAGCTGCATACAGGAACACAGTAACTATTGTGCAGTTAGGAAATTTTGACATTTACCATATAATAATAAGAGTATGAACGTTTATATCCCTTCTTCTACCAACTACATCCTTTTCGAATTGTTCTCGTTTTTCAAAGCTTTTGTTGATACGATATCCTCTTGTTGGTGGTTTTACGCTTGAAACTTTTGTTTATTTTAATTTCCATTTTATTTTTGTACCCTACACACAGAGTATATGGGCAAATCCGAAAATAATCTCCTCTTATATGACCCAGTTTTTAAAAAAATTTTTTTTCAAGTACAATAACCAAATGTGGTGGAATTTATTCCTAGACGCATAAGCTGAAATTTCCAATAGGCGAACAAAAAAATTTCGACCTGAGGGGGTGTCAGGAGGTCGTTTTCTCTGAAAATTTTGAGAAAATCGAGATTTTCTATAATATACGGGAGAGCACATATTTCAGAAGTAGTAGATATGTTACGGGGCACCTTTCCAAATATTCTGAAGTAAAATTCAAAAACATCGCATGTGGGTCGTGGCGACAGAATGGGTTAAAAAGTCTAAATCACTCATTACGGCCACATAACAGGTCCTAAAATTCTGAAAAAAATCAAGCAAGTCTCTTGATAAAAAATAAATCGACTTTGCTCATGGTATTTTTTAATGTAAGCGCCCCCTGCCGAGTAAAAAATGAAAAACGCTAAATTTTGGGTAAAAAATGTGATTATTGGCGATATGCGATTGAGCACACCATAGCGACACATAGGGAAAGATAGCGGGATATCTAACAAATATTCTGGAGTAAAATTCAGAAAAATCGTATGTGGGTCGTGGCGTCAGAATGGGTTAAAAAGTTTAAATCGCTCATTACGGCCACGTAACAGGTCCTAAAATTCTGGAAAAAATCAAGCAAATTCCTTGATAGTAAATAAAGCGAATTTGTTTACGATGTTTTTTTAATTTAAGCGCCCCCTGCCGAGTAAAAGTTAAAAACGCTAATTTTTGGGTAAAAAACGTGATTTTTGGCGAAAAGCGAAATTTTGAGTTTTTTCATTTTTTGCTCCAAATGAGGGGCTCAAATTAAAAAAACATCATAAAAAAAGTCGATTCATTTTTTCTCAAGGAATTTGCTTGATTTTTTTCAGAATTTTAGGACCTGTTACGTGGCCGTAATGAGCGATTTAAACTTTTTAACCCATTCTGACGCCACGACCCACATACGATTTTTCTGAATTTTACTCCAGAATATTTGTTAGATATCCCGCTATCTTACCCTATGTGTCGCTATGGTGTGCTCGATCGCATATCGCCAATAATCGCATTTTTTACCCAAAATTTAGCGTTTTTCATTTTTTACTCGGCAGGGGGCGCTTAGATTAAAAAATATCATGAGCAAAGTCGATTTATTTTTTATCAAGAAACTTGCTTGATTTTTTTCAGAATTTTAGGACCTGTTATGTGGCCGTAATGAGTGATTTAGACTTTTTAACCCATTCTGTCGCCACGACCCACATACGATGTTTTTGAATTTTACTTCAGAATATTTGGAAAGGTGCCCCGTAACATATCTACTACTTCTGAAATATGTGCTCTCCCGTATATTATCGAAAATCTCGATTTTCTCAAAATTTTCAGATAAAACGACCTCCTGACACCCCCTCAGGTCGAAATTTTTTTGTTCGCCTATTGAAAATTTCAGCTTATGCGTCTAGGAATAAATTCCACCACATTTGGTTATTGTAAATGAAAAAAAATTTTTTTTAAAAACTGGGTCATATAAGAGGAGATTATTTTCGGATTTACCCATATAAACTTACCTTATTCTTTCGCCTACAAAATTGCATCAAATATAAAAGAAAAGTAAAAGGCTTTGAGTTGGTCTGGCCATCTTCATCCATCTGTTTGTATGTATGTTTGTAAATATGTATGTCTGTGCAAATCATGATTATGGGACATAATTTATTGATAAAGCAACCTTATTTCACATCCAAATTAAAAATGGTTCAAAACATGTAAGGGAAAAAATGCATGGCACCTTCTTTTCAATAATATAACTTCAAAATCCTATATACAACACTAAGCGAGTTATATTGGGAAATGCTCAAACCAAATATAACGAGCCTTAACTGCCAAAAGACTTAATCGACAAAAAGTAAATTTTACAGGAGACGGTTTTTTTTTTAAATATCTGTGCATTGATTATAGCTATTACAGTGAAATTTAGTATTGATCTATTTCTAATATAGGGGCTAATCAGTTTTTGCACCAAAAAACATTTGAGGTCACAAATATTTACGATTAACAAAATACTTCGAAAGACGCTAAATTGCTTTCGCTATAACTCATTAACGGGACTTTTTACAGGTATGAAATTTGTAGAGAAGATGCGTAGGAAAATCCGAAATCGTGTCGGTAAAGTCTTTTTTAGATAAAATGGTAAATTTCAACACTCTGTAGATGAGTCACCTGCAAGAAATGGTTAAAGCAAGCTCTGAGAAAAAGCTGCCCGAACAATTAAATTGCGCCTTATAATTAAAAATTTAAAAACAACACTGTGAGGGTATTCCTTAAAATGTGTAAATGCCTCGAAAACCTCGTAAGCTTGTAATAAGTAGTTCTCAAAACCAATACAAATTTTGACAGTTTTACGAGCTTATGAGTTTTTCGAGGCACTTGCATGTTTTCAAGAATATCCTATGTGTTTTGAGAAATACTGACTAAAACTGATTGAAGCAAGCTTTAAATAAAAATTCTAATATAATGTCATGCATGTTCGGAACATAATGTTCCCATACAACCATACCTGTGCACTTTAACTATTAATGCAATGTAGGGAGTTTTTAGTTTTAACCAAACCAACGATAACATCCCTGCCACATAGTTTGTATTCTGATTTTCGTTAATTTATTGACATTTTCAACATTGTTGACCACATTTCTCCATTTTCACAACTTTTTGCCCCAATAGTATTGTGTTGCCATTTTGCAATTATTTTGCTTTGTACGAGTGGACTTGAAATTGTATATGCTTGAGCGTGAATTCTTACTTTAATGGCTTTTATTGCTGGTAAAATTCATTGGAATATATTTTAAATTGAAATTCAATTCAAAGTAAATGGAAATGAAAGCAAGAATTTACACATGAAAATTCATTGAATTCAATTGGGAAATATTTTGTGTTTTTTTCTGGAATGTTTCCATTATATTAAAAACTTGTAATGTTTTTCATCCTACGTTACTACTATATTCTTACATATTTTGAAAATAATTTTATTTGAAAGTAATATTACATTTATTCAGTCTTAAATCATGACATCTGGTGTCATTTTCATCAAATTTCTTCTAACTTTGAATTACTTTCTTTGGTTTATATGGCCAACAGGGCTCTTGAAAACAATAAAATTAAAAATTTTAAATTAGCATTAGATGGAACTCTTCCTGTGTAGATTTTTTTCATGTTCCAGTATACAATATCTTGAAACTGTCCGCAATTGTATATCCTTCAATATAGACCCACAAAACGAACTTTGATTTATATCTTTAGACGTCCGTACTAAGTCTGTTGAGCGACTTTCATATAGAATATGAAGTGGGAAATAGCTTACGACGCTTCTGTTGATACGGAAAGTGAGTCATTGTTTTTAAAGAAACATTCCCATGACTTAAGTCTCTGTGACTACGTCTGATGTCCATAGTGATCCTATCTTGTGCTGATTATTCGTTTAAAATAATTTGCGACGTATTATTTTGATGCTCCATATCTCGTGAATTCTGGCCGGCAGTTGTCATGATAGTCCTCTTAATTAAATCTTTAACAGGGGAGTTCACATAAAAAGCGTTTACGTAAAAGCAAAAACTGATTTAGTGAGTGTTTCTGATGTCATTCGTGCTTTAAATAGTTTCAGTTGTAAATTCCAACACTTTTTTTTGTTGTTTTTCTATAAATTCATATCAATAATATAACCGCAAATTCACAATGACGATAAAAAATTCACTAATAAATACCATAAAGATAATAGCATAGGAAATATAAATAAAAAAACGCTGATAGCATAAAATTTAATAAAAATTTTTACTCTTTGGCTTAAATGGGTTGACATTTGAATTAATTTTATCTCATAGTGAAAATATACCTTTTTTTGTTTTGTTTTTTACTGTAATTTTAATTGTTACTGCAATGTTGTTACTACAACTGTGATATGTTGTAATTGTTGTTGTAATTGTTGTTACATACAGTTTTATCGCAGCCATATTTGTCAAATGCTGCAAACACACAAAAATCCAATTAATATTGAAAAACGAAATAAAATTAAAAAATTTCGAAAAAAAACTTGTCGCGTATGCAGTGGAATTAAAATAAAAAATTAACTTTGGTACAGCAGCGGCTTACCAGAAAAAAAAAATTACTTTTAGTCCAATCATATAAGGGGTTCGGAGGTTTTTGAAATTTTTGGCTTAAAAAGGAGGACGATCCTCCCAAAAGGAAGATAGATGGGATGGTTAGGTATATTCCAAATCGCTGAGTTGTACGAAAATAATTTAGCGATAATTTTTATGGGAAATTTTTTCGGCTTCAATATTATTGGCTCACTATTTTACGTAGAATTAACAGTTGATTAAGCCTTATACTATGTTTCAATCGGAGATTAAGCTTTGCTGAGATATATGAATCTCGTCATTAAATCTTGTCATTTCCATCGGCTGAAAGAGATTTAGTTTTGACAATTAATGGCGTAAGTGGGATAATGAACGTTGTTTTTCCTTTTCCTTTTAATATTTATCTTCCATTTGGTTGAAAATAGCAACAATCGGTAGCCCTGCTGGGATTTAAAAGCTGTTTTTAAATAAATCTCGGCAGAAATAAATATATTTTTGTATGGTAAACCATGTGACTTCCTAACAATTACCGTCCCATTACTAAATGATGTGAATTGTCCTTAGCTATATATCAGAACAAAGTCCCAGTGCATTGACTCATTCGGTGTAAGTATGTAAGCTATTTAAACTTGTTGTGGGATAACGAGCTTTTTAGTGACCTTTTTATCCGTATTGTCGGTACGCGTGGACCGTTACCTCAAATCAAAAAAATTAGCATGATAAATGTACCACCGAATTAAAGAAAATTTAACAAGGATTCAAAAAAAATCATTAAAGCGTATATTAATAGGACCTTTTTTATACTAAAATGACCACAAAAGTCAAAAAATTAAAAAAAAAAATTAAATATCAACTTTAAAAGTACGTACACGTAACTCTGCGTAAGCCTTATAAACAAAACACTTTCTTAAAAAGCTCATACAATTAGCTAAAAGTTTCGTATAAAGATTTTCTCTAGAACTTTAGGGTGACCCAAAAAAATTTATTTTGTAAAACAAATCGGAAAATCAGTTTTAGCCCTATAAATCCTCAGGTGTACATTTTAGATCCCCAGGTGCAATTTTTTGTTAATCTACGCCTACTCTACCACCTCCCAGAAACTTCGCAATCTTATCGCTTATACCCTATATACATACACACACATATGAATATTCATTCAAAATCAAACATTCCCCACAACGTTTTATTGTTAAACATTTGGCTAGCGCTTTTCCTTTCAGCTTTGCAATATTGTTGTTGTTGTTGTTGCTGTCGGTATTGATGCTAAAAATTAATTCGTACAAATAAATTCGCCTTGTACATCCTTGTAGCATTCGTCGTCGTAGGTGCAGATGTATACAAATAAAATTTATTATGGATTTGCTGAGGAAAATTGCACTTAAAGTACAAATATGCGAGTGCATAACGCTCAAATGTAGGCAATTTTCATGGACACACAGACAGCGTATGCGTACTTGTGAACCATTTCAGTTGAAATAATCGTTCACACGTCACGTTCGTAAGCTGGATGGATGCAACAATCAATGCTTTTATATTCTGCTGATTAATCGTCTAAAGGCATTACTCGTAAATTGTAGGTGCTGCTGGTGGTAACATACATAGGTGCTCGCTACCTGGCTACGTCCATCATCATTCATTGGATTAAAAATGACGCAGACCCCCACAACCGCAAACAGGGACATGCATACAAAAAGCGGCGACGCCTTAGCATACAATTTACAGTTGCCACAATAATGACTACGATGATGATGATAGGCGGCAATGGACGATGATAATGATAGTGGTGTGGTCGCGGTGATGAAAATGACGCGGCCAATGAATGTAGCTGTACCAAAAATGGGAAAACAAGAAAAAATGTTTTATTGAAATCCTAAATTGTTGCTGCTTTGCCTAAAAATTAAATAGGTTGAAACTTTGCTGTTGAAGATCTTTCACTTTTAAAGTTATAAATCCAAGGTTTATAAAAACTTTTCTTTAGAGGATAAAAGTTAAATGTTTTTATTGAATTTATTTCAAAAATCAAAAAAAAAAACTTTTTTTTCTTTCATCTTAAAAGTTTTTTTGAAATTTTATTTTCAAAAGTTGGATAATATGAGTTAATAAATGGACTTGGTGAATACCTCTGTATGCCATCATTAACACTATCTTCATGATCGAATTGACATCGACTTTTTTGCTTAGTTTATAATTAAAAAGATAGTTTCAGCTGAAGTTGTTATCAAGTCGATACCAAATTGTCGAAAAAAAAATGATGGGGCCAATTCAACCCGATTTCGATATTTTGGAATGTCTTGTAATTTGGGACGATGTTAATTTAATGATAAGCACGGAAAAAACTAATGATCATATAGTACTCTTCGAATTTATTCACAATTTGTTGAAGAAACTCTCATATAATCAACACAGTCTACGAGTTTGAAAATGAGCACACGATAAGATATTTTTTTATTTTTATTAATTAACAAAAAATGGGTGAAAAAAGACTAAAAAATTGCTATAGGGAAAAATGTTTACCGACCACGATTATTTTTAAGTTCACTACATTGCTCTCTAAGATTCTACTAACTTTTTCTACTCCTAAAGCGGCTTCCATACAAAAATTAATTCGTATGGATGCTATCTTTGTCCTGGCCAAAAATGAATAACTCGACTCGCAGTTTGTAATACAGTTTCTTGTAACCGAAAGAGAAACATTGATCTTTAATATGAGTCATTATAATAAATTTTGAGATTGTTCCTTCATTACTTTGTTTTGTGTAGGAAGCTGATTTTTTGCATGTTTCTATACTTTTTACCGCAAAAATTTAGTTATTTTTGGCATTTGATACTCAAAAACTTTTATCTTCCAGACAAATAAAAAATTTTTAACGATCTTGTTTGCAATAGAAAAAGATAAAATGGACTTTTAATATGGAGCCATCGTTATAAATTTTAAGATTTTTTCTGTATCACTTTTTTTTGGGTGGGAAGTTGATTTTTTGCATATTTCCATACATTTGATGGAAAAAATTATATTTTTGGCATTTAAGAATAAAAACTCTGTATGTACAAGTATCACTTAAAAGAACAGACATTTTTCGTTCTTCTTTTGCAACCTGAAGAAAATTTATGAATGTAATAAATACGTACTCTTGGCTTATAGCAGTTCCCCATGAAAATAATGCGGTACCTATCTATATATGGAAAACGAATTTTACTGGCGGAACATGGCGGGTATATTTGGGAACATTTTTTAAGATACCTTTAGCTATATAAAAAAAAAAATTCAATTAAATTCTGCTGGCTTTTGTAAGCTAGGAGTTTATTTTGAATCAGTTCAAAAAATAGAACTTGAATTAAATTTTAATTTTAAATTTCCTAAAATTCGGTGGAACATATATAACACCAATTTTTATACCCTACACCCAGAGTATATTCACTTTGTCCTTCCGTTTGTAACGCAGAGAAGGATGCATGGCAGATATAGAAAAGTATATATATTCTTGATCACCGTCACCTCCTGAGTCGATATAGCCATGTCCGTCTGTCTGACTGGGTGGATAGGTGTGCGGTTAATAAATTTTTTGGGAAAACTGAGCAAGATAATTCAATCAAATTTAGTACATGGCCTTCGTCGTCAAAGTTAGCTCGTGGGATTGAAAACGAGCGAAATCGGTCGACGGACACGCTTACCACCCATACAAAAAACATATTCAAAATGCAACTTTAGGAGTATTTTTCACTACAATTCAACCAAAATACACATAAATACTACGAATTATAAGCGCAAGGTCTGAGAGAAACTGGATGAAATCCGAAAAGAGGGCGTGGCACCTCCCATTTACGCAAAAAGTTCAAAACGCTGTACTGAAAGCGTTTTTTTAAGTAAACAAACTAAATTTTACTCAGATACTAAGAACTATAAATGCAAGCTCTGAGCAAGAACAAAAGGGCGTGGCACCTCCCATATAAGCCAAAGCTTCAAAACGCTACACTGAAAGCGTTTTTTGAGATAATCCAACTAAATTTCACTCAAATACTGAGGACTATAAATGCAACTACAACTTTTTAAAGTTAATTTTTTACTATACAAATTTTACTATTTCTTTCAAGGGTTCGTAACTTTTAAAACCAGGAAATATTTGAAATAATACTTTTCACACAAATTCGTCACATCAGTTTAATCTTTCTAAAACTTACTCCCATAAAACTCCCACTTTTCATTTGGTTAGGCCTGGTATGACGATTTTCGTGTGGTGAGTGAAAATATTGTAAAATTCATAGAAACGTTTCCAATCCCACCGCCACTCTAGTCTACTCTATGGCGGTTAGTTGGTTTTTTTTTTTTTTTTTTTTTGTTTGAACCTTTTTTTTTACCTTTACAGTAAAGTTAATATCAAGCCAATTTTTTCAAAAAAATTACTTGAAGTTCTGGTATAATTTATGAGAAATAAAGTAGCAAGTAATATTTTTTTCTCCGTGTATAAAGAAGACGCCGATTTTGAATGATTCCACTTGGCAAGAATCGCTTCCCTTATTGTCTGGGCTTGTATTTAAACAGAAAGGTGCTTCTTAGCAATTTTTTTGGTCTTGCATCTTGATAATTATTCGTATATATAATTTACATAATCAGTGTTAATTGCAGAAAAGTCAAATTCTTTACGATATTTAAAAACATCAAAGTATCATGTACCATAAAATTAATAATTCAATTTGACAACAGCACTTTAAAGTTTTATTGGAATTTCACTTTTTTGCTTAATAACTTCAATAAATTGGGATAAAATGCATTTAATATCATTTTATTGTAAGAGAAGAATTTCATTTTTGAAAATTTATGAAATTTTAAAAACCAATTTGCCAAGTGTGGCAATGTGTTGTTAGTGCCAATGCCGCTTGTTGTTGATGCAATTTGAGTGCATTCAAAACAAATTTATAGTATGCTTTTAGGCTTTTACACTTTTCACATGGGTTTGTGCAAGCAAATTGAAAATATTTATACATATATGAGTGACCAATAGCGAGAGCACAAAAGAGAGAGAGGGAGAGAGTAAAACGTAATTATCCTTTCACGCATTTTTAATGAAGCAATATAAATTCCTTTCAGCACTTTTCTGTTTATTTATAACTTTATAAAATTTCCCGCTCTATAAGCATCTATGACTGCATGTTGGTATGTATGTGTAGTATTTGCATATGTGCGTATGCTTGTCATTGGGTAATTTTAATTTCATTCAATGCATGTGTGAATTGTTGGTCAAGTTTTGGTTAACCAGAATAATGCAATTTTTACACCCTATACACTGAGAGAAATAAAAGCATAAAGGTTAAATATAAAATAGCAACACATAACTAGATACATGCATAAATTGAAAAACAAAAAAAAAAATTATAAAAAATTGCACTTTATATTTTATTTGTTGCGCTCCGGTTCAGCACATCAATTTTAATGTGGCCAACAATTGTCATTGCGTATAGGAGTTTATGTGCACATTGCGCTTTTGTGTGCGTGTGAGTGCATGAATTGATAAAAATGCCAACATAATTTATTGTGATTGCATAAAAGATGCAAATTAAACAAAAAAAAACCCACGGCCATACAAAAAGTGGCCATTAATAAAAAAATTATTATTTTAATAAATGAAAATTCACATTGAGAGAATATAAACACAAAATCAACAACAAAAAAAAAAAATGCAGCGCAAATTTATTTAACAACTCGACAAAGAAGGCTTCACATTAATGCCACATTATTTTTATTTATTTAAGTTTATGTTACTGTAATCAGCAAACACTAACAAATATGAACACAAAACATTTAAAAAATAAAAAAATGTTTTAATCAACTAACAGAATTACAGCCGATCAAGTTTACTAAATTGCTTATTAATGTGCCTCCAAAACGGCCTTAAGTTAGTGCTGTAGTTCTGATTGAAGAGTCCGCACCGAGTAACTAACTACTTAAGCTGAAACACTGGTTGTTCACTGAGAAGGTGGCACACATAAGTAATTCTTTTGTCAAGAGCAAAAATAATCTTAGTTAAAGTATTCTCCACAATATACGTTGATAAAAGGAAGGTTATGAGTCCTCGTGTTGTCTACGGTTAGGATAAATAGTCATTAGTTAACCAATTAGCTAACTAAAGTAATGACAAAAGTTTGGTTTGGTTAAATAGAACAACCAGCAAAAAAAAATATGACAGCACGGCTAAATTTATCGATTGTGGTTGGGAAAACAAAATAACAAAAACGATGAGAAATGCAGGCGTAGCAAATTTTACTGATGAAAAAGTGATTTTTCTAATCAAATTAGTAGAATAGAAGGACACAAAAATATAATTTCGTGCAAAAAACCGACATTGTTCGGCACCAAAATGATCTCCACCCATTCGCTGCATGCAGCCGGCAAGACAACGTTATACCTAATAATTTCGATATAACTTGATTTTAATTCTATGCAAGATATTTATCATGTCTTTTTGCTCTGAATTTTCAATCGTTTGCATTCCAGCACTTCACAAGCCACTTCCTTCCTCAAGCGAAATTTGTCATGAAATTCCTTGGCGTCGTAGTTTTGGAACAAATGCGAGCAATTTCGAAAACTTGCTGCCTGAAAACATTTTTAGAATTTTCACAAAACTCATATGGATTCTTTTTCTCCAGCATCAGCTCTTGGTTAATGATTCTGCAATGAAAATTAGGGCTTTAACTAATGGTTAACCACAGACTAAAAATAAAATGATAGTGGTTAAACTCTTGTTATTAGTTAACTTATGATTGTAAATCTGGGCTTGAGTCACCCAGACTGTCCAAAAACTTACCCACTTAGACTAGTTAAAATTTATATGAAAACCAAAAATTTGTTTTGGAATTGCACTCCCACGGCACCAAAAAGTTCTCTTTGATGGAATCTACTCAGAAATTATCTATTGTTTTCCTGCGGAATGGTTCAAGGAACGGAATTTGACCGTCAAGAAAATTCTACATCTATTTTTAAACAAATTGTGTACTGATGCAAAACTGGCAGAGTGAATGTGCCAACAGCAGTACATTAGGTCGAAATACGTAGGGCCTAACAAAAGTTCGCTTAGTTGGTGTCATGTTATAAATTTTTAGTAAATCAAAAAATTGCGTATTATTGGTTATAGTCTTACGATACATCATTTTAATTTTCAGAAAGATCGGTCAAAATGGAGAGAAGAAAACGTAAAATTCGTGAAACAATGTCAGCAGATATTCCAGTGCAACGCAGCAAGAGATTCGGTTTGCTATTCTTTTTGGATTTCGAGGTAAGCTCAAGCCTATGGAAATATTTAATGAATGCCAAATAGCATTTGAAGTTAATGCGCCATCCCTCGTGACTATTTCAAAGTAGTTCCGAAGATTCCAGACAGGTCATTTTTCTGTGGAGGACGAAGCTCGAGAAGGCCGCCCAAAATCTTCGACTGATTATGAATGTGTAGCGCTGGTTAAGTCTAAAATTAACGAAGATCCAAGATTGACCCAGGAAATCATTGCTGAGGAACTGGGCTTGAATGCCATGGCTGCGTCGCAAATATTAAATAATGATCTTGGATTCGCGGAGAAATCTGCACGATGGGTTTCTAGAATTTTAAGTGATGCTCAAAAAGAAGCATGTGTGCGTTTTGCTAAGTATTTTCTTGAAAAATTCAAAAACGGAGGGCCTAATACCTTCAAGAAAATCGTAACAGCTGATAAAGCATGGTTTTAGAAGTACGACCCTGAAACCAAACAACAATCCATGGTATGGAGCCCAGAAAGTGCAAGTCTGCCTGTTAAAGTAAAGCAAAAAAAAGTCAGCAACAAAAGTAATGATGCCAGTTTACTTCACCAGAGAGAAAGTTGTAGTTGCTATTCCTTTGGAAAAAGGTCAGGCTGTTACTGCTAAGTGGTATGCTGAAATCTGTTTACCAGAAGTGTTCCAAAATTTATTTGGAAACGCCAAAAAAATGGAGCTACGCCGCTACTTTCTACATCACGATAATGCGCCAGCGCACACTGCTGAAAAAACGACCGATTTTGTTGCGCTTTCAGGCATCGAAGAATTCGTCCCGCACCTTATTCCCAAGATCTAGCGCCTTGTGACTTCTGGTTGTTTCCAAAAATAAAAAAAATTTGAGAGGGAGAGTCTTCAACAGCAATGAGAAGATAATAAATGCGGTTATTGATGAAATTGCAAAACTACAAAAAGCCGATTTTGAAGACTGTTTTTCAAGATGGATTTATCGACTTCAAAAATGTTTCAAAATAAATGGCGATAACGTTGAAAAAGTACAAATAGATGAAGAATAAAGTTATAAATTTTAAAAATTAAATTTAAAAGTTTTTTCAATTCAACTAAGCGAACTTTTGTTATGCCCCTCGTATGTGTCACATGATTAAGGAAGACGTTCCGTTTATAGAATTCGCTTACATTATTAAAATAGCAAAAGCGAAGAAAATTTGGACTGAGGCGAAATCTAAACTTCATTTTGAAACGCTCAATGCAATCTTATTGGTGAAAGATTATTTGCAATATGATTGTGTGAAAAATATACTTCTTTAGTGTAAGAATTAGAATTCATACCGCCCAACTATGAACGTTTTGTCTTATCATGTCATCATCATCTCTTCCTTACTCACTTTTCATGTTTTGTCTTCTTCTGCTTTACCCACAATTGTCGCTCCTCATTAGGGTTTTTTTGCTGATTTTATTTATATTCGTATTCATACATAGTTTTTTTTTTTTTTTTTTTTTTTTGTTTAATTTTTTTATAATTTAATTCATTTTAATGACATTTTTATGGGTAATTATAAAAATGCCTATGAATACGTTTGTGGCATTTCCATATCGCCCAGCAAACACTTGAAATTCTAATTGAAATTTTAGCCGTGTTTCTTTTGACGCGTATATACAATTGTGGATATTTTGAAATTGCGATAACTCATGAACAGTGAGTCGCACAATAAAACTCTAAGGAACTTTTTTATGGAGAATCACGTTCTCTAAAAAAACTTTTAGTTTTATTTTTAAAAAAGTTTATCTTTTTGGAGTTATTTTATAAAAACTGGTTAAGCGCCGATAAACGGGAAAAAATCACTTTTTTTTAAAAAACTTCTAAATAACTATTTCTTTTTTACAAAAGACTAAAATTATTTCTAGAGCATGTGCTTTTCAATGAAAAAGACCTTTGGACTTTTTATCGTACGACTCACCGTTCATAAGTTATAGCAATTTGAAAATTACCACAATTGTATATACGCGTCAAAAGAAACACAGCTTTTGATTGCATATTTTTGGGCTTTTCTTCATTGTTAAATATTTCACGGCATTATGTTTCCATATAGGATATTGAGTTATACACCAGTCAAAATGTATTTGTGAGTAGATTTAAAGAAAGAGAAGATAAAAAGCAAAGCAGACGGAATTAGCAACAGCTTGTGAAGAAAATTTGGAAAATTGATTCAAAAATGGTACGGCATGCTGCAGCATGAAAAATTTCGTTCACATTGGTCTGCAAAACACGTCGCTATACCAAATACCAAATAACGCCACAATAGCCAAATAGTTTCAAGTAATAGTGCACTTTCTAGTTCGTTTCCATTCCCAAAACTTTTATTAACCCTTTCGAAGTTAACAAACAACTCGTCAAAGGGTTATTTCATAAAACGTTAGCTTTTTAAAAAATAATAATTTCTTCCAAATAAACTATCGGTTGACATCTGTATACCATCCGGGAGATTAAAAGGATCAGTAGGGATTTTCACATACAGTATTTATTTAATTGAAACCAACGCTCAGGTGATGGCCCCTATAAATGCATAGCACTGTGTTGGTTTGAAGAAAGGAGATAAGTTAGAGGGAGGGGGAAAGATGGAAAAGTGTTGGTGAACGTTTTTCTTGAATTTTTGGATGTCGTATCCTACAGGAAAAACAGTGACTGGGAGATTGTTCCACAACTTAATCGTACGAACGAAGGACGAATTATCACGATAGTGAGATGTTCTGCTTGGCGCCGGTGTGACGCAAAAAGCATAGGCCAAATTCGAGGCCCGAGTGCTTCGAGTACTGAAATACAGTATATTGTCACCTGAAATCCAAATAGACATACTTCAAATTTTTGAAAGCCAATTTTTACCAAAACTGGCTTTGAAATCTTAAATATTTGGAGACGTTTTTTTTTTCAACGCCTTCTAAAAAAATTTGGAAATGTTGTTTCTTCTTCTTAGATTTCAGATGAAGATAAGTGCATGTGAGATCCTTGCGCAATCAATAACTTGCTTGCTGGGTATTCATTTTTTAGGTGTATACATTCATAAGTGCACTTTTGCAACTGTTTGTTGCTGTCATTAAATAAAAATGACACTTTTAAATTATTGGTCAGATTTTTCAACTGAAGTCACAGAGATAAAAATTTAATAAAAGTTAATAAATACATAAATTAAAGTATGTATATTTATGTATTATGTATCTTGCAAATTGTTTATTTTCTACGTATATTTATTTTAATCGGAGCTTATAGATAATTTAACTGAAACAATCATAAAGTAGATATAATTGAAAATTTTAAATTAAAAAGCCTTAATTTAAACTGGTGATAAAAATTATCGTTTACTTCAAGCTAAGATTTGTTATAAGAAAAAGCTTGTTCTCATTGAAAGCTATTGCATCTTAAAGAGCGTCAAAAATTATATTAGATTCGATCTGTTAAAGTGAACAGCAGTTGATATAAACAATTTTTTTATTACGCTGAAAATTTCGAAATACGTGCCAACAAAACAGCAGTTGCGGGAAAGTTTTTAATTTAAAAAAAAAAGAGTACAGAAGCTCATCAATTGGCCCCGGTAGTTTATGTTAAATATGCTACAGGGGTTAGAGTCTGTCAAAAGTAATTTGCACGATTTAAAAGTGATGATTTTGACATCGAAGACAAAGAACGTCCAGGGCAGCCAAAAAAGTTTGAAGACGAAGAGTTGGAGACATTACTCGATCTTCCGATAAAAAATACTTTGAGTAATGTATTCCGAACTTTAAAGTTGTAGACCCAACACATTATTACATCATTATAATTACAAACTTGCTAGCACATTAGGCCACTTCCCTATATATCCGTAATGTAGAGGTACAAAATGTATATGTATATTAAGCAATTTTTGTTTTTTCTATATTTTCTCCTTTTTTTCTCTTCCGCTCTTTCAGCAAAAAAAATACTTGAATTTTGAAACAAAAATATATCTCCAATCAGATTTTATATTCGAATGCTTACTGCATCCTTACAACAATCATTATACATACAAGCAATTCTAAATTTCTATAGGAACAAGCACTCTAATAGTGATTTCTTAAAAAGAGTTTGAATTGTTTCCCCTTGAGAATATGTTTTTATCTATCACAGCGGTAGCACGGTCAGTCCGTTTTTTTTTTTTTTTTTTTTTTTTTTATTGGGGACATACCTCCTAGGACATAAAATGTTAAAAAGTGAGAACGAATTTAACGAAGCGGTCATGGCTGAAAAGAAGCACTTCTGGAAGCCTTTTGAAGCGTTTATTTTTTCCTTGGGTTCTTTCAAAAAAACATTTTTATATCAAGAAATAATTGTAAATGTGATAATACAGCTCATAGTAAGTATATTACTGCAATCTAATAAAACTGTTATCATTGAAAACAATTTCCTCTTAGAATTATATGTTGTGACATGAAATTAATTCTAATTTAAAACAAAATAAATAATTATTACGCATGATGTTGCTCACATATAATTATTGGAAGACTTACACAAATACATATGCTTTATATTTATTTATTTACGGTTTTGACTAATGATTTATTTGACACAAATACTCATATCATTTGTCAAAGGTTGGCAATGCAATTTGACCACAGAAACAATAAAAAATAAAATAAAAAAACACCGTAAATAGATGGATGGCTGAATTGCTGTGCAAATGCATTTCCAATGCTAAATCAGCAGAAATGTTATATAAATATTTACTTTTTTTAAATAAAATGCAACAAAAACATGAAATTCCTAAACATTTTATAAATTATTGGTGCATGCTTTTTGGCAATGATATAATTGTTATTCGTAATGAAAGTAGGGTAAAGTACACAGACATTTTTTTACGATTAAATTTAATGACATGATCGTATGTATGTATGTTTATTGTAACGATCCTTTTATACCGTAGTATAACTCGACTTTCTTCAGCTGCCTACATAAAGTTTGTATTTGCGATCGCTTTAATATTTACGATAATAACATCGTTTTTCTATTTCAGCTGTCGATAGATTTTCATACGTCTTATTAGGTACCATCGATACGAATGAAAAATCGACACTCGATTTTAGTCGACAATGATTTTGGTTGTGCCTATCGATTTTCATATTCACAATAACGTACCTTGTTTTGTTAAATGGCATTCGTTTATTATGCCTTTGCTTGTGAAAATTTTCAACTAATTTCCCTGAGCAACAAAAAATGTTTTATAGCGTATTGTTTGTGAAATAAAAATTATTCAGAATTATTACAAATAACCACAACGAATAAAAAAACACAGTCCTGCATGTAAAAACTAGAGCTCTTCGTGCTATTTGTACCTTGTACTTTATACCCCGTATTTAATGATGAGCATAACTCTTGGTCTTGATAGTTTTTCGAGTCCAAGACCAATTCGCTGATATAATTTTAAGACCAAGATCAAGACTGCTATGGTCTTGGTCACGATGATCATCAAGACGAAGACAGCTTTCAGGTTTAGTAATTTATAGTTAATAGGTGTGTCACGCCCCTTTCAAGCATACAATTTTCTCTTAATTCGAAATTTGGCATCTTAAAAACCCACCAGCTTTGTAAAATTAAGGTTTGGAAATTTTGAATACTAAGCAATCTTTAGAAGACTAATATCGAGACAAGACTAAATGATCAAGATCAAGACTCAATACCAAAACTAAGGCCAAGGCTCAACGTCCAAGATGGAGACCAATACCGCTATGGTTTTGGTCTTGGTTTGCTCATCCCAACCCGTACTTCGTACTGTTCGTACCTCAGATGTCCTAATAAATCAGACCTCATGAAATGAAATTCTAGTCTTAAAACGCTTAGATAAACTTTACAAAAATTTCAACATAAATTTTTAGGGTTGCCACCTGGTTATTTTCTAAAATTTTGTTTAAATTAAAATTTTTGGATTCAAGTCACAAAAAGGCTCTCATAAATTTTTTAAAAAATTGTACAGAAACTTTCAGGACTGCCACCAGGTTTTTTTTAAGTTTTGGTTAAACCATATCTAGCCTTAACCGCCAAAAAGACTTAACCGACAAAAAAGAAATTTTACAGTAGAAGCTTTTTTTAAATTTTCTTTGCATTCATTGCAGTACAAAAGTCAAAATTGCTTTTGCTAAAACTTCGTAATGGTACTTTTTGCAGTTATGAAATTTGAAAGGAATTGATGCGTATGAACACGAATAATCGATTTCTAACAAGAAACGAAAATTTGAAATCGTGTCGGTTAAGTCTTTTTGGCAGTTAGGGCTCGATATATACAAAATAAAATAAATTTTAGTCTTTAAACGCTTAGATAAACTGGTTATTTTTCAAAATTTTGTTCAAATCCTAATTTTTGTGTTCACATGAATACGACCGTTTGTGCAGAAACAGACAGCTCTAGTAAAAATAAAACAACTATTTTTGTTACTTTATCGATACATCCAACATAAAAGTTTGTAACTCAAGTTACCAACTTTTTACGGTACAATAGTTTTCGAAATCTGCGTATTAGACTCTATCTTGTGTCAAATTTTGGCATCCATAGCTTGAAATTTGAAGAACTGAGAGCAATTTTTGAAGTTACAACCTAATAAGTATATTTTAGTTAGGTCTCCCTGCAAAAACTTGGCAACTTAAGTTGATAACTTATACACGGGACAAAAATAATAAATTGCGTTGGTAACTTGACTTACAAAGTTATTAGTTAATTTTTCTTTAAAAATCAGTGGTTGTAAGTCTTACATACCAACGTAATGTCCGTAGAATATTTTTTAATGGTAGTTGGCAAGTTAAGTTACCAACTTTTCTCATGGAACATTTGGTTGCTGAAACAGAACTAAAGTTGTAACTAGAGTTACAACTAGTATCTATTCATTTTTATCCAAATTAAAAGTTGAAATTGTTAATGTCTCTGCAAATCAATATGGAATAGTGACAACAATTTAATAGTCGAAAAACCTTTATTTGGACTACAGATTTCCAAAGTATTTATTCAATTTTTGTTTTTGGTTTCCTTGTTTTAACGAAAACAATACACAAATGATCATAACTAAAAACTATGATTTTCGAGTTACCAACTTTTACGTTGGACGTATCAATATGTTTTTTGTTTGTAGCAATTTCGATGTCTTGAGCATGCTGGCACATACGACATTGAGATAAATACAACATGCGAATAGACCAACGGCTTACTAGTGCGCTCAGAAAGTTGTGGCTACTCGTAGCTCTTAAGTTTTTCGCCTTTTACGTTATTTGTGTGGTCCTTTTTGCATTTCCGATTATTTGGTTTTGCATTGGCCCGCGTAATCAAGTAATTTTTATGTTTTGGACCGCATCGTTAGGGCATGATCTTTGCTTAGTTTACCTTAAAATAAAATCAATGTGTATTGAATTGAATAATATAAATGAAAAACATTAAAATTAAAATACAGAAATATAGGTACATATATCAATATAGTAATAATAAAAACACCCATATCCAATCCATAAAAAGTGTCATCAAGAGGTGACCACGTGTTGTTATTACATACATTTATACATACATACGAATATTCACATTCGAGCATAGTTGCCAATGTTAAAATAATTTCTATTTCATTGTAGTCACCACAGCAGCTTATGTTTCATTTCAATTGCAATTGTTTGATTAAAAAGTAAAAATTTTAGCAGCTCAGAAATACAAAAACACAATATAGAAAAAAAACGAAATATTTAGAAAATACATACATACATATGTTTGCGGTAACAAATGAAACGCAGACTAAATAAATTTTTGGTTATTAGATGAAAAATATTGCGGTTTTGCTATAAAGGTGAAAATTGTAATACCAGGTAGTTGCCGTAGCAATCATCAATAGAAAAATTTAAATTTATGTATTTCAATCGATCGTTTAATTTAATGATTCATTCCCTGGTTAACAATTAGGCGCATTATTTAAACATTCGCATGGATAGTTTTTCTAAGTGATGAAAGCATTAACCATAATAAACAAAATTAAATTTATGCGGGATAACTACATACTTAATATGTACGTAATACTCGTTATGTGCATATATGCATTTATGTTTTTCAATTTTATATATTTGAATATATTTTGAATTATTTCTAAGGCAGAGTTTTCTTAATTTTTAATTTAAAAAGTTTCCATAATTTTTATTTTACTTACCCTTCTTTCTTTTCTTGCAGGTACGTGATTTTTTCAAAACCATAAATCATCAGTTGATAACGAGATACCAGTTTCACACTAAATTCTCTCCAAGAGCAGTTAATGTTCAACCTTGTTGGTGAGCAAATATGTCTTCTTTAACTCATATACATTAGGATGTTTCAAATGGATAAATATTTAAAGTTTTTAAGTTGCGCGCATCGTTCCTTCCTGTGTTATCAATAAAATCCGAACATTGAAAGTTTGCATCTCTAGTATTCAGAGAAATAATGCCAGCTTTAGAATTTCTTCAGTATGTATTAATGCGAAAAATTAAAAAAAAATGGTTAAAGCTTAGAGTTGTTCTGGATGTGGATGACCAAAAGTCACCTGCCTGGAAAAAGTCGTTTGAAAGGATCAAATTTGACTAAAAATATGAATTTTTTATACTTAAACTGTAAATACAGGCGGGTTGTTCTGAAAAACATTTGTAGTTCATAATTGTTTGATAGCATAGCATTCTCAATTAATCCCATTTCTGGTATTGTTTTTTAAAGTTACTCATTGCATGGGCCTATTCAAGTACTACGTTTGAAGGTAAGGGTAGAGGGGTCGACTAAAATCTTGCGTAAGCGAAAAAACTGACAAATTTTGTAAATTTAAGTCTACGTTTAATTGATTTGAAATTATTTTCTCAATGCACATACATACGTGTTCGCCATTAATCATATAAGCATCTTAAGAAACACTTGCAATCTCTTAGAAATTATATCGTAGTAAGTAAAAGCAAATGTCGCTTCGAATATCCTTTTACTTAATTCATTTCTTCATTTGACAAAATTGCGATAAATTCAACATGCGCATCCATTAAGAAATTGAATCCTTTATTTTTATATTCCTCTTTTTATCTTAGTTTCATTTCTCTATAAACTTAAAAAAACAGCTAAAATACATAGTCATACAAGTATCAAACAAATATCCTGTAAATAGTTAATAAATGTAAAAAGGTCATTTCATTTTTTGCCATAATAAATATGAAAAAAAAAAATGCCAACGAAAAATAAAGAAAAAACATTTTACTTCGTGCAATAAACAATAATTCATTGGTTTTACGCTTTGCGTTAAAAACCACTCGCTCCAGCCATTCAATTGGAAATGGAATCCATTTGCATTCGAATAAGGATTAAGTTTTATGTACGACTGCAATAGTCGCGACATTGTACGCATTAAGCACGCATACACACAAACATGGTAATGGCAAACCTATGTATGGTGTGCGCGCTATGACATAAAAATGTGCAATTTAAGAATTTTTTTTTTTTTCTAACAAGTTTTGCAAATTTGTCTAAGATAATACTTCAGTCAAAAAAACGCAACGAACACTAGAATGCTGAATTTTTGCAATGACCTTTGCTTTGTGTTCTAAAGACTTGATGATAAGTCGCATATGTATGTATAATCGCGTGTTTGCAGATCAAATTATTCGAGGTCAAAGGTCAGGAAAATCTTTTTATTTTTTTGTCTCCGATTTCGCTCAAATATGGTAGTTCCGGTATTCAAGAACAATAATCTGGGAGGATTTGGTCCTAGTACTATTTGTTGCTAAAATACAGGGTGTTGAAGTTGGCGTTTTTAGTCATTTTCATGAAAAGGGTGTTTTTTCAAAAATTTATAGCTTACACCAAATTTTTTGAACTTAAAAATACTTTTGAATACTTAAAAATACTTCTTGAGTAAACAAAAGAAGTTCAAAAGCCAAAAACGCTCATCTAGCGATCGAATCCCATCTTGAGTCATATAAAGCTTATAAATTATGCTTTAATTGTAAGTGCTTCTAAAAAAAATTTAAAGGGGCTTTTTTTTAAAAAAATGCAAAAGTTTTTTAAATTTAAAATATTTTGGTAAAAAAATTTTATTTTTAAAGTAAATATATAATATTTTTTTATAAAGAGAACATTTAAAAAATATAGGATATGTTTCTTAAATTAATCAATTTACAAAGTTTTATGTAAGCTATAAATTTTTGAAAACACAGCCTTTTTATGAAAATCGCAAAAATCTGCAAATGACACTAGGATTATTAATCTTGCACACTGGTACTACCATATTGCCAAATTTGAGCGAAATCGGAGACAAAAAAATTTTCAGCTGGTACACTTGGCGTGTTTTGCTTCATATACTTGAGCTATCTATTTTGAAATGACAATGACTATTTCAACTCTCTTCTAATTGATTTTTACTTTCGCTTCACAATGTTATTAGGATTTTGGCACGCAAGCTCAAATAGTTTCCCCACCACGGCACAACCACATCAATATTGGGATGAGAACCTTTTGGGAAATCTTTTTGAAATATAAAAGGTATAGTAAGTAAGTTTTTTAAAAGTCGTTTAAGAACATATAGCTTGTTAGCTGCAACTTAAACGGTGTTGCTGTTAATACAGGGTGGTTGATTCGAAGTGTTACCAATTCAAAAGACTATATTTTTAGTTTCCATGCACAGATATTATTGATCAAACGCTATAATTGTTGGGAAATGTTCAAATTTTAAGAATCTACTTGAGATTTTCGATATGGCCACCATTGGCCTTAACTATGGCCCGTAGACGGTCGAAGAACGAGTCGCATGCTGCACGAATTTGATTTTGTGGAAGTTTGCGCCATTCTCGTTGAAGGGCCACTTTTAGCGCATCAACGCTCTGGTATTTTTTAGTCAAGACCTTCTTGTCCAACATACCCCAGATTGAGAAATCCAGCGGATTTGCATCAGGCGAATTTGAGAGCCATTGTTGAGCAGTGGCCGAGTCTTGTTGGAATGTCCATGGCTTGCGACCGAAATGTTTGCGTGCCCACGGTAGTAAAGCACCCTCCAACACTGATTCACGATACACCTGGGCGTTTACTTTGACGCCAGCGGCCAAAAAAACGAGTGGTGAGCGCCCATCAGCAGTCACTGCAGCCCAAACCATCACATGCGGTGGTGCCTGCGTCCTGGTGGCCAAACGAACATTCAGATTTTCGTAGGACCTCTCTGTCAAGTAAACCCGATCATTTTGATTGTTTACATATTGCTGGATACAGTAATTTTTCTCATCAGAGAAGACAATTTGTGACAGATTTCCGGCGGCGTGCAAGCGCAACAACTCCTTGGCTCTATCGAGCCTAACTTTTTTTTGAGCAGGAGTGAGATCATGGAACTTGAGGGCCTTTAGTCCGAGCTTGTTTGACAATATGTGTTGCATTCGTTCACACGATATTTTCAGCTCGGCAGCCATTTGTCTACCACTGCGTCTCGGATTTCGCTCAATTCTGGCCTTCACCTTTCGAACCATTTCTGGTGATGTTGCAGTTATTTTCCGACCAACACCATGTCGTTTGGCAACGCTGCCGGTACCATTGTAACGTGTTATGGTCCGATACACAAACATTTTATTCACTTTTAAATGTTTCAGCTCACGAACAATTGCTGGTTGCGATTTTCCAGCCAAATAAAGAGCAATCACACTATTACGTTTGAATTCCATTTCGAAAATTTTTTATTTTCAATAAATTGACGCGCAAATGCTTTTGGTTACTTGTTGACAATAGAATGAACTAACATCATGCCAATTTTTGGATAGCTGTCATGTTCCATCTGTCAGATAAGTCTATCTGAAGTTGGTAACAGTTCGAATCAGCCACCCTGTATAAGTTAGGTAAACAATGTTACGTTCTTTTTCGAGTTATCCGAACATAATGACTATCCACATATAAGTCCTGGCAATTAGAAGTAATACCTCCTGAACTCTCATGAAATCATTGGTGTCTTTTTTCAGTAATATTGTATCAAATTGTTATAATTGTTAAAAAAGTGGGCATGGTACTTCTTCAACCCCTAGCATTTTTAGTCCATTGCAAAAAATTGACAGTCACCACAAAATTTTATTAAAATTTCTTGCATAGTTTGAGAAATTTTACCTTATTTATTTTTAAAATTGTTTAACAGTAATATTTTTTTTTAATAAACAATTTTTTTCCTTCCACCTCGAAACTTTGACGGGGTAGAAAATTCCTACGTCCAGATTATAATTTTGTTAATTTGTAGAAATTTTTTAAAGTTTGAATTTTATTTATAAACTAAAGTTGCAATTTTCTAATTATATAAAACACTCAATTGATTAATAAAAGCATATTTATTTTGAAAAAGAAGCTAATTAAATGCTTTCATTAAAAATTCAATGCAACTACATGCACAAACATACATAGCACGGGTATCGATGTTTCAAAAATCATGTTGCATTATTTGCAAAAGTTTTATTTATTTTATTTTACTGATCAAATTACAAAAAAATCCTTCATGCGAATTTTCTTTTTTGACTGAATTGAGTTAAGTCAACAGCAACCTGCAAGAACTAAAATCAATTGAAAGCAACTTAAATCGTTAGTTTTTATTAACTTTTTGATTCTGAATTCAAATCCGATAACTGAATTGCTCTATCGCTTAAGAATTTTGAGATATCCTAACCTAAAAATGCCTAAATATAAGATTTTTCTGTTTTTGAAAAGTAGCAAAAATACGTTTTTCGAGATTATACGTAGGCTACTAGATATATTTCTGGCCTAGGCAACACTAAGTGTTGCTAGGTGCAATCTGACATTGCCATTGAAAAGTTTGACATTTTTAAGCATAAACGTACTCAGAACGTTTTAACGTACGACCATCATTTGTGTTGTTTAAGTGACTTGAAAAAATCAATTTGGCAAAAAAATGGAATTACCTCGTTAACATTTTCGTGCGATCATTTTTCACAACTTTCGACGTGGATTATCACGGCAAGAGTGCATCAATGAACTTAAATCTTTGTATGACGATAAAGCACTATCCTATAGCACTGTGAAAAACTGGTTTCATGAATTCAATCGTGGCCGACGCTCGCTCAAAGACGAATTCCGTGAAGGTCGTCCAAAAACGGCCGTTGTGCCTGAGAACATTGATGCCGTGCGTGAACTGATAATGCAAGATCATCATGTGACACACCGTGAGATAGAAGCATCTTTGGGCGTTAGTTCCACTCCAATACATTCGATATTGCATGAACACCTGGCCGTAAAAATGGTTTTTTCTCGTTGGATCCCGCACAATTTGACAATCGCTCAAAAAAAGGCTCGTGTCGATTGGTGCGAAGAAATGTTGAAAAAATACGATCGCGGTGCTTCAAAAGACGTTTATAAGATCGTCACAGGTGACGAATCATGGATCTATGCGTATGAGTCCGAAACAAAACAGCAATCAGCCATGTGGGTCTTCGAAGACGAGCCAAAGCCAACGAAAGTTGTTCGTGGAGGAAGCACTACGAAGCAAATGGTCGCCTGTTTCTTCGGCAAAACTGGTCATGTGGCGACTGTTCCGCTTGAGCAACGTAGGACGGTCAATTCTGAGTAGTACACCATAATTTGTTTGCCTGAAGTCTTCGGAGAAATTCGAAAAACGAGCAAGAGAAGACGAATCATTGTTCACCATGACAATGTGATTTCTCACACATCGGCTCAAACCAGCGCCTTTTTGACCGGTCAAAACGTCGAATTGATGGGTCATCCGCCGTACAGCCCTGATTTGGCACCCAATGACTTCTTTTTATTTCCGCACATAAAGAAAAAAATGCGTGGTCAACGATTTTCGTCGCCAGAAGATGCTGCTGAAGCGTTCAAAAACCATGTTTTGGAGGTGTCTCAATCGGAGTGGGAAAAGTGCTTCAAAAATTGTTTTGAGCGCATGCAAAAGTGTATAAATCATGCTGAAGAATACTTTGAAACACAATAAAACCATTTTTGACGATAAATATTCGCATTTTCATTATTAGGCCAGAAATATATCTAGCAGCCCTCGTAGGATATCCCAAAATTCTGAAGCAATACAGCAGTTCCGTTAGCGAATATGAATTCAGCATAAAAAAGATATTCGATTATTCGAGTTTTTTTTATAGATTTTAGTTTTTCCAGATTATTATTGACAGAAATCAATTCAGCAAAAAACTGAAAAGTTCATTTAAAAAAAAAGCGCACGAAGGATTTTCTTAATTTTTTTTTTTTAAATATGATCAGTAAAAAGTAACCTCAACATGAATATATAAAATTTTTGCAAATAATGCAACATGGGTGTTCAAACTTTTTCTCGACACCCGTGATAAATAAACAATGCATACATTTAACAATGATTTGGCGCTTGGTAAACTAATAAGAATATAAATATTTTTTTAAATTTTTGCTTATTGGTGTAATTTTGTAAATTCTGCATTTATCAGCCTAAAACTACAAATTGAAAAAATGTAATGCTTAAAATCAATTTACAAATTTTGCTCACTTTTTATTATTTTACAGGTTTTTCTAAATTGTTGTTTACAATTTGCGCATAATTATTGAAATCTATTGTAAATTGCAAGAGATTAAACATAAAACAGTAAAAAATAAATGCACAACCAAATTATTTTTTAATTAAAAACATATTTCTATTTATATACATATCTACATCCCATATGTACACTAATATACTCAGATATAATTGTGGTTATAAAGGCTGTTTTTAATTAACAACAAAATGCAGATTAGAAAATCTTTTATTCCAGCCGCACACAATTAAATCCTACAACGCACAGTCACTCTCGAGTACAAGTCTACACAGAGTTACATAGGATTAGATTTATGCACTTGGTCTTTTGAGATATTAAAGCTGTCGATTCTATGCTCTCAAAATTGTCAAACTCCTTGTTTCTGCATAAGTAGTTTTGTTAAGTTCAAGATTTTCTTCCAGCATAATACTTATATAGTTTTTGGAAAAATTTCTTTGATTACTTTTCTTAAAATACTAAAAAACATTTATGACTTATATGTAAATAAATAACATTCTTATTCAAATGTTCACAACTCAAGAAAAACTTTTTTAATTCATATTCTCATCGCTTCGCTTTATAGAGTACGAAATTTTTAATGATTTAGTATTGAAATCTTCATTGTTTTAAATATATCTTTAGCTTATAAATTCTTGCGTAAGTTCAATGAAAGTTAAAACAAAATTTGATACCCTGTGTAAAAAAAAAAAAATAATGCGAAAAAGTTTGTGAATATGCATTTATATTTACATTTACATTATACTATATTAGCTTTCAATATGCTATTTGTTATTTGTAACAAAATTTATTTAAAAAATTATAATTTAAAAATAATAAATAAAAAATTCATAAATTCGATACAAAAATAAATAAATAAATGAAATTAAAAAACAAAAAATTTGAACTCAATGTTTTATAATTGCAATTTTAATTAACCGTAAAATAATTTTTTATTTTTATTAGTTTTAGCTGGGGGTAAAATTCGATTTCAACGTCATTTGGAAATTTATAATCATCAACGATAAAATAAATAAAGAAAATATTTAATGCAATTATTTGTTTTTCTTTTTAAATTAATTTTTTTTTTTTTTTTTTCAAATATGGTTTGTTTCTGAAATTCCTGGTAACAGTATCCTTTATTAAAACACGGTTAAAAAAATTTAAATTGGAAGTTGAAAATCATCTTTGTGAAACACACCCTTCAATTTTGTATTATTGTATTTCTGGTTGTCTTAGTCAAACTATTAAAGAGTATTTGTCTGTTTGTTATCTGTTTTTGTTTTAAAACACATATTTTCTTGCATGTATGATAATCATCTACACAAAAATTAGAAAAAAATGTTCTGTCTTTATAAAATCAGCATACAAAGGAAGCATTTGTCTTTTATATTTTCATGCTCAGGGCATTTGAGAGAACCAATATGCTTAATATTACAAATTCTTACAAAATTACAGTACATACCACACCAATTTATTTTTTGCATTTTTGAAGTGCTGCCATTTTAAAAATCAGCAACAAATAATTGGCAGAAATGGCTTAAATTGATTGGTTTACCCCAATCTTCATAATTGTCATCTTCTACTAACGATGTTATCACAGAATTTCTTCAGCCACCTGCTCCCTAATTAAGTATTTCACCTGTATATCATAAGTTCGGTGTAGATGCTGCGAGTCTGATCTTTTGATATTTCTTTCATTTTACGAAAATTTCTTTATTCACAGATAATCTTCTCTGTGAATTATTTTTTTGTTCAAAATAAACACTCACAAAATTACAAATGCAGTTGCATTTATTTCTACTACTTCTGGAAAATCTTGCAATATTTGAATTTACTTCACGTTGCACTTAAGTTTTAATTTTGTTAGTTTGGTGTTTTTTTGTTGGTTTCATTATTTTAACTTCTCAAAATCTGCGTTTTTGTTCATAAACTGCATATGTAAGTGTTAATTATGCAAGTGTTTGTGCATTAAAATAAGAATTGTGTTCTTATGTGTACTACGTATAAATACGCATATGATAACTAAATGGATAAATACCCAAATGGAAAATATCAAGCGCTTCTTTAGAAAGCACTTATACCCATAGAAATTGAGAAGCACTTACACAATGATTTTTTGAAAGGCTGGATGCAGTAACCATTCAAATTTTAAATTCTGCTTGGAGAATATTTGAGCAGTATTTGAAAAAAGAGTCTAAGATAAAGAGAACAAATGTAAAAAAGCAACAAAAGTTTGTTTAATATACGAATTCTACACACATGTAAAGCATGTTTGCTATAGCCCTTGGTTCGATTACGACCGCGAACAAATTTTTTTTTATTAAATATTGTTTTTTTTATTTTACTTTTTTTTCTATTTTTCAATATTTTTATTTATTATTTTTTGTTGAATTGAAATTCAGTACAAAATGATTTTTTGTAAGGCTGCAGAAGCGCTCAAATATCAAACTCTGTTTCGAGAGACATTTTTTGTTTCAACTAAGTTTAATATTAGTTTTAAATTTATAATTCCTTAATGACCACAACTTAAATTACAAATAAAACGCGGAACATAAATGAAACACAATTTTTATTAATTATTTGTCATTAAACGAATGTATTTTAAGTCTTATTCGGATCATCATCAGCAATGCATTCGTTTAATGACAAATAATAACGTTAATAAAAACTGTGTTTAATTTATGTTGCGCGTTTTATTTGTAATTTTATTTGTGGAATTAAGGAATTATAAATTTAAAGCGACCATAAGGATAGTTCCGATTTTCTCAGTTTAAAATTGATAAAAAATTTTTCAAAAGAGAATAAATATTATAATAATCAACTAAGTTTCTAATCAGAGCTTGAATATCCTATTCTTAGTTTCTGAGTGAAATTTCAGTAAAGCATTTTGAAACTTTTGCTTATGTATATGGGAAACCACGCTCTCATGCCCGATTTTAACCAGTTTTGTTCAGAACCTGTATTTGAAATTTTACATTTAAAAAGAATCATGTTTTTTATGTATAGTCTAATCTCTAATCATGATTCTGGACTTGCCATTTTATCAGAAAACTGACACAGAAAAATTTCAAAAGTTTGAAATTTGTAATAGTGTAATAGGGCCTTACAACATATTTGCTAGACAGCCTGATTCACTAAAAGCAAAAAAAAAATCCACTAACAGCAACAATTAGGTGAGAATCATCATGTAAGAGCAAAATTTAAGTTGGTAACCGCTTTGCAGGCAAAATGTGAAAGTTTTCCTGCATTTGTACACAAAGCAACAATGTCAGATTATTTGTTTTTTACTGTTTTTCCCTAGAAAAAGAAAATTGGATTTAATTTTAATTATGCATGAAAATACATTTTCGTTTTTGTTAAAAAAATGAGTTAGAAAAAAATCTCAGTGCTAATGAGATTCAACTTTTTTACCGGAACATTCATTCATTTGTTTAACCCCAACTAACGGCCATATACTTGCCTGCTAAATACAAAGCAGAAATGCTGGGTAAACCAAAAAAACAAATGTACTTTAAAACTAAAAGCAACAGAAAATTCAGCTGCAGTTAGGATATGGAGTTATATTTCGAATCAGAAAACCCGGTTTTTGAAAAGTATTCAAATTTTAAACCTAAAAGTATAAGACTTCATGAACTTTGGGACTTGTTTGTTTATAGTAATTTCACTGCATTACTCTAGAAACAAAATCATAAACATAAGTGATCCCTTTAAAATTTCTTTATTATGAATGACTTTGCTTAGGTCTTCAAAATTATATACATATACTTTTATTTTGACGACAGTTTATCTGTGCATGTCCTGAGCACATTTATTTAGCTATATTAAATTAAGCATATTTATTTTTGCTTCACCAAACATTTCTCAAACTGTAGTTAAAAACACAGCTAATATTTACTATAATAATACTTAATGCCTTCAGTCTCGTCAACAATAACTTTTGCACTGCAGTCAAACCAATACTAAATTGTTTGGAGTTAAATCTCAAAGCTACTTTGTCTGCTCGACGTTTCTTATCGTTGCTTTCAGCCAAACGCTAATACTGACTTTTCGTCGCTTTAGTATTATTGTATACCTAGTTGGCATGATAATAGGCGTTTTTCTTTTTTCATTCGGAGTAGAGTCTGAGTTGTCAAAAAATAATTTGTGTTTCGTTTTTTGTTCAGAGACATCAGAACATAAAATTTGTGTTTCTTTTTTTGTTCAGAGTGAAATCAGAGCGCGCTCTATGAGCTCAGAATGAAACGACGGAGCGTTCAGAATAAAAGAAGAAGCACATCAAAATAGACATTTGAAAGTAGAAAAATAAACAAAATTATATAAAAACAAACTTCCCTGCCGGCAAATGGAGAGTAGTCCATTAACTAGTCCTCTACCAACCAGTACTAGTCCGACTTCAATCCCTTTAGCATACAAGCAACTGTTCTTTTTTGTGTGTTGATGTCCTACGAAATTTCAATTGGCCCCTTATGCATTACTTCTACACCAGTCCGGGGCTAGTTGTGGTATGGAAGTAGTCACTTAACAACTAGTCTTGAACCAGTTGTTTTGTATGTAGTCCTCCTATAGTAATACACGTGGTATATAGTGAAAACTCTGGACATTTTAAAATAATTTTATTTTTATATCAATTTTTATTTTCTAAACATAAATTAAATAAAGTAAAATATCATTTAATACATGTTATACATATTTTTTAATTAAGTATTAAGGCATGCTCTTTAGATACCTTTCTTAAGTGCCTCTTTTTTGCTGCCTGAAACGTTTCATACACTTGATTCTTGAGATCTGAGGGAGACAAAGTCGAATAAATTGCA
The DNA here is from genome assembly GCA_951812925.1 of Calliopum simillimum. Taxonomy (NCBI): domain Eukaryota; kingdom Metazoa; phylum Arthropoda; class Insecta; order Diptera; family Lauxaniidae; genus Calliopum; species Calliopum simillimum. The sequence goes on from OX638368.1 coordinate 148,007,015, forward strand.
TCTGGAAGTAGAGATAGAAATTTATATAACAAAACCCATACATTTTGGAATATTATTTGATTTGAACTATACCTAAAATTAATTTGAAAAAGTTATTAAAAGTTTGTAGGCTGAAATTCCCTTTAACTCAAAAATTGCTTCCAAATATTTAAGAAAACCGGTCCATAACAGTTTCCTTAGAGCAGAGAACTATTGAGGAAAACAATGAATTTTTTGTAAAAAACCATTTAAAAATAAAATTTCTTGTAAAATTACTTACTTTGTTGTTTATCTTATTTTCATATTTTATAAATAACAAAAATTTAAATTTGTTTTCGTCACGATTCAAATTTTCTCTGCGCTTACAAACTACAAACTAAGATCGAACTGGCCTCCACTGCATCCCTTTTTAACTAGTTTTGAGCTAGTAGTAGCCGCGAACTGTCTCATATTTTTACTGCAGGGTTGATTTCAGATTGTGCTGGTTATTTTGTAGTAAAATAAAATAAATTTAATAATTAATTTGAATTTTTTGGCAGTTTGACCGGCTTTCAATGGAAAAATGTTCAAGTGTGTTTCATAAACAAATTGGGGCGCTCCGAGCGTGCTCTATTCAGGTTATACTCGACGTGCTTACGCTCTGTTCAGAGCTCTACTCTGAACAAAAAAAGAAAAACGCCTATTATCAACTGCTCTCGTTGTTTTTTCTATCATGTTCATACATAGGGCTCACTGAAATTAATTTTTCTTTAATTTTTCTTAAGCAGTTACCAAAAATGCTTTGCATGCTTTAAGGCTATGATCATTTTGAGTACCTATCGTTATGAAACTTGGTACTACATACAGGATTTTCACTTCAAGTTAAATAAACTTTTTCCAAATCAAATTAACCTATCGCGTTTTCAAATCAATTGAAACTTTTTCCAAACCAGTTTGTACTTTTTCCAAATCAAAATATATTTTTTCCTTTTTTAATTTAATTTTTTAACTTGATTTGGAAAAAGATTATTTTAATTTGGGAAAAGTTTAAATTAATTTAGAAAAACATAAATTGATTTGGATAAACGGAACGTTAATTTGCTTTGGAAAAAGTTTAAATAGAATTGAAAAAAATAAATTTGGAGTGGAATAAGTTTAACTCGGAGTGGAAATCCTGTACAAACCATTAATTTTGTAAGTGGTAGAATCAAATTTCATCTATCTACCAAGTTTCATAATGATAGCTGCTGTAGGTGTAGATACACTATTTAAATCGAATTTGATTTGTTTAAAAAAAAGATTAATTTGAGTTGAAAAAAGGTTAATTTCATTGGAAAAGGGTTTATTTTGATTTTGAAAAGTTTAATGTGAATATTGTTAAAAAATAAATCAGGGGAAGTATTTTTGTTTTATCATTTTAGCTAAGCACTAGCTAGTCACCGTGCTTGTTGTTGAAGTGGTTCTTCGGATGCCCGTTGCCATGATCTAAGCTAGGATATGCTAGGATAGGCTGCAAAAAAGAGAAAATTTTAGCTCAAAATCTGGTTGCAGAATAATCGAATTTCACTCCTAATGCTCCAAATGCATTCCAGAGGAACACAAAAACTTTGAAAAAAGCAAAAAAAAAAAGGCAAAAGCAGCAGCTGCATTTGGCGCAACCATAATGTGACCCTTTCTCAATGCTGCTGTTGCATATTATGTATATTTTACATTATGTACGCGTGCTCATTTTGTGCGATTTTTATATATCTTTCATTTGCATTTAAGTACACTGCAACATCAGTAACAACGACAACAACAGCAATAACAATGCATGAGTACATAATGTACAGTTATGCGTGTTAGATATTGTGAACCTCAGTACTCCACCACTCCTCAGTAGTAGGTACAATTATGATTAACGAAAATTGGAAGGTTAAAGCTGAAAGAATACTACGGGTATTATCATTTCATTTTTTGTCTTTCGCACAAAAGTATGCAAATAAATTGTTTGATCACTACAAAAGCAAATTTTGCGCTCATTGTCGCCGTATAGCGCATACAATGTTGAATATAACAGTGAAATCATAAAAAAGGGGATATTACGGTTATAAGGGTATAAAAGTTTACAGAGAAAAGCTTCTAAAGAAGAGTGTTGTCAGTGCTATATGTTAAAAGTTTAATTGAAAACTTATTCATGATAATGGTGGAACAAATTCTATTTTAGTTAAAAAAAATTTAAGTTTTTAACTTTTTCAGGATGTTTTAATTCATTACAACTTATCATACATTGTGTGGCATATACTAGAACAAAGACATACATATGTTTGTACATTACTAAAATTTTTTTGAGAAAATTGGAATTAATGCTTTTAATAAGCTCCGTTTCGTATTTGGTATACCTAAAATAAAATTTTACTATTGGACTATAATGCGTTAAAGTATTCTACAAAAATGTTTGTAAATTTCACTACGATGCACCAAATATGAAGTTTTCATTAATTTTGACGGTTTTTTGGCTTTCGTGATGAAATTCCGATTGTTTGTATTAAGCAACTAGTGGTGAAATTTTATAGAAAATACGACTCAATATTCCCCCGTTTTAAGTGTAATTTTTGTGCTTAAGTATTTGATCTAAAAAATTTATGATTCAAGTCTTCATTGCACACTGATTTCATCGCGCCTCTCGAGGTGTCTACAAAAATAAGTCCATCATTAGATGTTTCTTTTACCTTTTTACATCTTTGTACCACAGTGCAGCAGCATTTCGTGCTACTTCCTTCCCATAGTTTCTTCTTCAACATCTTAATTTTTTCATGTGACTTTATTGTCGACGCATTGTCCCGTTCTAACGTTTTTTCAGGCCATTTACTACTATTTTTTACGTATACGAGTAGTTTTAGCCACAATTTATTTGCGCAAGGAACTGAGAGTAGCGAAAAAAAGACCATAGGAGAGAAACAAAAGAGTTGAACTTTCGTAACGCTTCATGAATTTTAATTTTAAGTTGCGGCGTTTTTTTTTTTTTTTTTGTTTTTTTGTTGTCAACTTGATTGTGGACATTACAGTTGTAGATGCACAGCATGTTGCTCCTGCTCTATTTTCTACAGCTTCTTCTTGTTCTTCTCATTTAAGAAAACAAACCCAGCATCTCATTTACTTATGACGCTCGCCATTGTTTGTTTTTCATTTGCTTGGCTGATTTTATTTTTTATTTTTCACATTTTAATTTATCCCTCTTTTCAACGCGCTCTTTTTTTTAAGCATTTCGACCGCAAACTACTTTGCGTGAAGTGTCCTTTTCTGGTAATTTTGTTTTATTTTTCGTATTTTTTTTCTTAGGGGCGAAAGTAATTAATTTTAGCAAATTGCCTTTGGTATTAAAAGTTACGTTATTGAGCGAAACTTTTTGAGTTAACGTCTTAAGTTGCAATTTTTTATTTTTTTTTAAAGTTCAGCACATGTTTTTTTAGTAATCCATGTAAATTAGCTTTACATGACATCATTTAAGGTTATAGTAGTTGCTTGTTTCACAAATATCTTTTAATATTTTTTCAAAAATTCTTGGGTTACTTTACTTTATTACACCCTTCATCCAAAACTTTTTGACATTTAAAATATCCTTCTTGTTTGTAACTAGGAGAGAGTGGGGATAGGTGGCTCATGGCGATATAGAACCACTAGCGATATCTGTTTACTGTCTAGGGCTTTTCGTGCGATTATCATGTGTGTTGTTACCTCTGTCGGTAACCTAACCTCACACGCATTTGTGGTTGCGTCAAACGTTTGTTGTGGCGTATATCAATAAACAAAGTCTTTACCCGCCCGAAAGTGCTTCAATCGTGGCATTAAGTTATTCCGAAAAAAGTTTTTTGTGTTCCAATTGTGGCACTGAGCTCGATACAATTCCTTGCTATCGTAAGTACATGCAAATTCTGTCATCTTCACAAACGATTCTGCTACATTGAAATGTCTCATGTCACCTTAAAATTCCTTAAATTTCCAATTTGCTGATAGCTTGTGGGGATGCATGAACCATTTTGTGTAAGGATACATGAACCACTTTTTAATTTAAATTTTTTCAATCCGCATACATTCTTGGCATCAGAGTTTCTTGGAAGTGAATTTGCCAACAGAGAAATGGACACAGAGGAGGTCGTTGATAAAGATCTTGAAGAAACCTCGATCATAGAAAACGAAATTACTCTTCAAAACACTATTATCTCTGAAAA